>JARPMR010000016.1:3105135-3750238 GCA_029955525.1 Oeneis ivallda
AAGCAATTTTGAAAAAAGCTCGTTAAGAGGAGGAAATTTCCAATAAAAAAGTCCCAAGTCCCGGGATTCTATCTCCATTATTTATAATTTTAATTTGACGTTGAAAATAGGGCTCCGCGCGGCTGTTACAATAGAGTTCAGCAATAAAAATATTTTTTTTATAACATAAGATGTGATTTTAAAAATTTGAAAAACTTCTAGTATCTTCTTAATACTTGAAAGAATCGAGCCCTGGAGAAACAAAAGTTTAAACACCATTTTTCAAAAAGTTATTCAATTGTTAACTAACAAATTATTTCCCAATCTCCATTGTCATAAACAATGGGATGAAAGGTATAAATAATTGGCCTATATTTTTGTATCAGAGTATCTAGATTTTTAAAGTTTGCAATAGAAGACTCAGCGAGCGAATTGAGAACCTCCTCTTTTTTTTAAATTGGTTAAAAACAAATTAAAGTCAAACAGTCTAAAGTCTAACTTTTTAATATAGAAAGCGAAAAAGTTTCAATCTGAAATCTGACATCACGCAGGTTAGAGTTTTAATAGCTACGATGACCGATTTTGAAAACTGTTGGATAATGTTCGGAACTATCTTCTATTTCGAAAAAATACCTTATTAATTTGACTGTACTACCGTTATTCAAAGCTTAATTTATTGAGATAGGCACTATGTTTCCCGCCTTTATACATCTTTATAATTAATTACAAAGCAAATTTAATTTTTATTTTTTGCAGCTAAACTAAAGCAGATAACAAAAAAATGAAAAGGAACTTTTTTGTGTAGAATTTTTTTCTCTACAACTTTTACTTGAAACTTTTTTTTCTATTTCCTACCGTTATTAAGTTATTTAAAAAAAAGGCATTTTTCAACCCTTTTTTTATTTTTTCATCCCTTTCCCCTAAATTTAAATCAAAATTTCTTTCATAATATCTTTATTTAAGTATTAATGAACACATTTTTACTCATTGCGCCAAAACTGGTCAGATCATGGTTTCATTTAACTTTTTACTTTACTATAATATCTCGTAAACAGTAATACATAGTTGAAATTTTCACAGTGTGTATTTTTATTTCCGCTATAACAAATAATAAAAATAAAATTAAATTAAAAAATAAAGGGGGCTCCCATGCATGGAAAAGCTTCAAAAATGAAGAAATATGGGCCTTCAAAGTTGTGACCAAAACAAACGAGCATTCTTTCCCCATATCCTAATTGAATCATCATCATCATTTCATCATTAGCAACCCATCAACGGCTCACTACTGAGCGCAGGTCTCCTCTCAGAGAAGGGTTATAGGCCATAGTCTACCACGCCGGCCCAATGCGAATTGGTGGACTTCACACACCTTCGAGAACATTATGAAGAACTCTCAGATGTGCAGGTTTCCTCACGATGTTTTCCTTCACCGTTGAAGCAAGTGATAGTTAATTGCTTAAACGCACTTGACTCCGAAAAGTCAGAGGTCCCGGGATCGAACCTGCGACCCCCCCGAATAGGAGACCACAGTCCTAACTACTAGGCTAACACTGCTTCCTAATTTAATACTAACTCAGAACTAAGTTATCTAAATGTGTATCTAGTTTTAAAAAAGTGATTTGGTCATATTATGTACGGAACCCTAAAAGAGCGAGGCCTGACTCGCACTTGGCCGATTTTTTGTTTATTACCTAAATAAATATTTTTGATAAAACAGGGTTGGCACCTTTTGGGTACGAAACCCTAAAAACTATCAAAGAATACAATGATTTTAAAAGACCTATTAAAAATAATTAAGGTAAGAATAACAACAAAAAGAATTAATTACCTCGAACTTATAAACTACTTGCAAGCTCGTTATGGTACATGGCGCCTACTAGGTGAAGCTAAAGCAATGGAGACTTTTAACACCTGCACGTGACATCAATCTCAGTGAGGCCCAAACATACTAGGTAGGATAACATAAAACACTGTTCCCTCTGCACGTTTATTTTATCGCTGATATATTTCGAGGTACTCTCATGTACTTGCTGAGTTCTGGAGCAAGTACCGAGCGTAGCCGCTAGATGGCGGTGACGTTGAAATAAGTCTAGGCTGTCTCCGTTTCTCAAGGTTATTTCACGCATCTTAAAGCCTTAATGCTTTTATTGTTATTTTTTTTAAAACCGTTCGACCGATTTTGATAAAATTTAAATGGGACCACCTGGGAAGTAAGCTTTCAAACAAAAATAATTCCAACTTGATTCAGGCGTCTTTGAGTAATCAAGGACATGATTTTTTTGATGGCCTCTGGTACAGTGGTGAGAACTGTTGCTTTATATTGGGAGGTCTCGGGTTTGATTCCCGGCGGGTGCAATTAGACAACTTATAATTAGGGCGAGCGAAGCGAGCCCTAAAACTATCCCACAACCTGAGCATTATTGTGGTACACTTTACTGAAAAACTATCACGCCTATAGATTTGTGCTCTAACATAGTAATTTAACTTCATATCCAGATGTGTTATCTGTTGAAAAAATATAATTTTACACAATATAACATTAACAATTTTTTATTTCATTGGATATAATGTTATTGTACTACTAACGCCATCTGTTAGAAAACCAAAGAGTTAACATCGCCGCAACAGAACTTATTACCCGTTAGAAAAACTACGCGAACCCTCACAAAGCTCAACTTTTTGCTAGTTTTACAAAGTAGCCTAGGCAATGGGGCGGTCTGTTGTATGGAGACCCCCACATCAAATCCTCAGTCGATGAAATTTGGCAGGGTTGTAGTATGGGATGACCCAAAATTTACACAAAAATATCCAAAAAAAAATCCATGCGGAAGTTAGGTATTTATACCTAAAAGTACAAATAGCTCAATATTTTGAAATAAATAATTTCTCCGTCCAATTTTTTTTTACCAAACTAATTATTAGCCTTAATAAGAGGTACTTGATAAAAATCCAAAACTTTTTTCAAACGGAACTGTCACTTTTTAAAGAGGTTTCCTTTTTTGTCCGTAATTTCGACCACAAAATTGCTCAGTCAATTTTTCATTTTTAAATGTCCTTAAAATGTAATTTAGCATAACGTGTAAGAAAATCCAAAAAAAAATCCATACCAAAATCTATTTATCTTACTTCAACTGAAAATTGTTTATAACTCGGTATGAAAAATTTCTCAATCCAATTTCTTTTTTTTATCATAGTAGGTAGTCACATTTACACTCTTATCCTAAATATCCAAAAAAAATATCACGAAGAACATTGATATTGAAACAGATTTTTTGAAATCTACACTGCGTTTTCGCGATAATGCTCCTTAATTCTTGAAAAATTGGGTATAGTTTAGCGTGCGCGAGCGAAGCGACTTCACAAAATAATATACATGTTACTACATGCCTTCTACAATGCTAAATATTGAACATAAACGTGTAACTGAACATTAATTTATTTGTACAAGATAAATGAAATTAAATTATTTTTTTTTATTTACAATTATTTACAAATTATTTTTTTTGTAAGCTTATGTCTAGGTAAGTAAATTAAAATAAAAAACTCGGGGACTGCCGCAGTAAAGCTATTGCATAGCATTTTTTATCAACTTATGCAATTATAATATTTATGCAATATTTCTTTTTGCATAATAAAAATTATGCAAAAAAATAATTAAAAAACAAACAAACAAGAAAAGCGCACTGTCAATTCTTCGCGAGTGAGATTCGAACCTGCGACATCATACACCATACGGCAAAGAAAGCGGCCGCTCGTCCACTGCGCCGAACAAAGCTACTTGTGAACCTCTAAAATGTTGAACGCTTACTGAACGACGGTGTTAGGTTTATTTTCGTTACGGAATTTCTTGATTCGGTCGCCGCGCTCAAACTGTTTGTCCTAGTTCAAAGCCCGCGATAAAAGCTATGCAATAGCTTAAAATTCAATTTTTTTTCATTTCATTACTTGGATTTGAGGAAATAAAGGAGGAAATGTATTAAATATATTTTGTTTAAGTACGTATTTGGCACGCCAGAAATTTGCAAACTGTTTAAAGCATAATGCTAGAGTCTAGACAGTTAATGCAACTGATATCGACGCTGGAAATTTCAAATGTCGTAAGGGACATTCTGTCGTAAGTACACTTGATTCACCATCGAACTTGAAATTTTTCTTTCTATCGATCTGTATATTTATTTAAAATTTTGATATCTCTTATAATTATAAATAAGGACTGGAGATACGAAATGTAATACTTTGTAGTAAGTAACAAAAAAGTAAAATTTTAGTTAGTATAGGACAAATTTTAGATTATAACTTTCTTGTACAGTACCCGGCGATATATATTGCACATCGGCCCTATGGCCGGGTACTGTATCTTTTTGTAATGTCGTAATTCATTTCAAACTTTCTGGTTTCTATGCTGTAACGCGTCTACAAAAATTAAAAATTCTTTACGATCTAAAATCTATTTTGGTATTTAAAAATTTTGAATTAACATTGACGTAAGTAGCGACGAATTGATATCGACGCTGGAAATTTCAAATGTCGTAAGAGACATTTTGTCCTAAGTACACTTGATACACCATTGAACTTGAAATTTTATCTCTATCGATCTGTATATTTCAAATTTTGATATCTCTTATAAATAAGGACTGGAGATACGAGATGTAATATTTGTAGTAAGTAATAAAAAAAGTAAAATTTTAGATCGTATAGATCAAATTTTAGATTCTGACTTAGTAAATATTTTCACGATCGCTTCGCTCGCGAAAATTTCCATTACAGATTGATATTTTAGGTATCAAGTATGGAATACATAGCTGCGTAGTACGGCCGTTAATCACTGACCTATATCATTGAGCTCAAGGTACCAACTCCTCAATCCTGATGCTGCTGGGCTTCGGCCCACCAGACTCAGCTAGCCTTAATTAAATCATTGGGTCGTTAAAATAATCTAGGAACTGACACAATATTGTAGAGATTCGTAGGGACGGCAAAATTTGAATAGCCTACTGGCGGCAAATGTGTAAATCTGGTGTGCGTTGCGCCTCCGTTTGTTTCGACGTTTCTTATATGCCCATCCAACTTCAACATACGTGTAGAAACAAAGATTATATATGTAATTTATAGAGGCGTTTGAAGTTAGTTTTTTTGAAAATCGTTATTATTTTTAGTGGCCTAGGAGTGCAATATTCTGCAGCATCAGGTCTGATTTTCAGGTCAGGTGATAGAATCTGGAGTTCGTGGTGTAGTCTAACTAAAGGTAATTAATTGGTCTTTACAATATGAATTCACAATAAAAAATTCCTAAATTCTCACAGCTTAAGAGTGCAGCACCCTGCAGCATCAGAATTGAGGAGTTGGGGCCTCGAGCTTAACGATGTAGTCTATGCTTGATACCTATTACTTACATTATTAATACACAATCGATATTTTCTAAATCTTCATAGTTAATAGCAAACATACTCTTTCAAATAAAAAAAAATGCGATACGGTCTGAAATCTCGAAGAAATTGGTGTACATACCTGCATGGAAAAAATATGAGCCGATTGCGCGCCGATATAAACTTCCTTTTTTTGAAGTCAATTATAAAGTATGTAACTTTATTTTAGAGTAAATGAAATACAAAAATGGAAAATTAATTAATTTTTTTTTTGTTGGCAAGAGGGGAGCAGGCGGATTTTCTCACCCCGGTGTCCAGTGTGGTTAAGACGACCCTGTCTATGCAATATGGTCTGATTCCAATAGAATGTGCTAGATAACATCCAAAGACATTACAAAGTATATTGTTTTTAACATACTTGGTATAATAATAATTGGTCTTGATATAATAAGTTTTTAATATTTAAGAATCGACCTTAGCCTAAACGACACAAACAGCAAAAGGCATTAGCTTAGTTTATTTACAAATAGCAAAAGCTCTTTGTTAATAAACTAAGTCAATTTACAAAAAATGCATAAAAGAAGTGTCTCAATGAAAATTAATGATTGTTAAAAATCAATGGAAGAAGAGTCCAACATTTCAAATGCACCAAAAATCTTCTAAAGAGGTAAGAATTGAATTGGAACCTGAAATATCTGTGGCAAAATGCAATGATCTGAAAAGTTTAATGCAAATATAGAACAATATCAATACGGTTTTATACTATTTTCTATTTATTATCATCGAGCCAATTTTGACAAGCGACTCACGTCATTAATCTGATAATTTTATAAGCTTTATAACATGAATTAATAGCTGAGTGAGCAAGACTTTTCAGGCAGTTACGACAAAATTACTTCTATTATACTATTAGGCTTAAGGTGTAAGATTCTTTTGACGTGATAACGTCTTATAAATCAATGAACACCAGCTGCACGCACGACAAAGTGTCACGTTCCACCTGAGCCTGAGGGTGAAAGCGAGAGCGCGGAACAAGCGATAGAGAGGCATGATTGGCCCAAGCGTTGGCTTGTGATACATTTATTCATCGATGTTTCTTTATGACGTTATCACGTAAAACTATGGTCCGTAAACCGACTTTACAGGCAACCAATTTTTTTTATTTTATTCCAAAATTTTTCGATATTATTATATTAAATTGATTATTCATATTTTTTTGTTATACTATACTAGATGATGCCCGCGACTTCGTCCGCGTGATTTAAGGTTTTTTGATTCCCACGGGAACTCTGTAATTTTCCGGGATAATAAGTAGCCTATGTGTTAATCCTGTTTATAAGCTATCTCCATTCCAAATTTCCGCCAAATCGATTCATTCGTTGTAGCGTGAAAAAGTAATAAACATCCATCCAAACATCCATCCATAGATCCTCACAAACTTTTGCATAGTCATCGCATCGCATAGTAGGAACTAGGATAGTAGGATATACTGCATCACAAGAAAAAAAAAATTGTGATGCAACTACAAATTTACGATTTTCGGATTTTTTCCTTTACTTGTGCTACATGACATTGCTTCATGCAAAATTTCATGATTCTAGGTCAACAGGAAGTACCCTCTAGGTCTTGCGAGTGTTAAAATATGCGGCATAGATGGACCATAAAAGGCCGTATCTTTTGATTGCGTCGGCATAGACTTTGTCACAGCTACAAGGGATTGCAGACCTGAGTATTTGATACTATTTTCAACTTGATACCCTCCATGTGTTCCTGAGAAAAAGGGTATTGACAGACGGACAGACAGACGGACAACGAAGTGATTCTAGAAGGGTTCCGTTTTTAGTACGGAGTACGGAACCCTAAAAATGAGAGTTATGACAGTTTAAAAGGTAAAATTTTGTTTGGTCCTCCTGAAAATTAGGGGATTGTCGCTTACAAAATTTGAAATATCCAGCATCGATGTATCGGATTACACACGGACCTCGGATTACAAAGGGCGTAAAAGACATTTTGGCCAAAACTTGAACTTTTTAATGGTATCATACTCAGTTTTTAACGCTCTTTCGATCTGTCTTATTTACGTCTCAATATTCGCTAAAAATGTCGTTGACGATCTAGATTTTTGGTGTTCTTAAATATGAATTTTCGAATAAATAGGTCACTACTAATGGTACTACACTATGTAATGCATACATAGCATGATATCTATTAAGTATATTGTAAAAGTATTTTGAAAAGAGCAACTGCCGAGTTTCTTGCTGGTTCTTCTCGGCAGGAACGGCATTCCGAACCAGTGGTAGACTCATTGACGATTGTAAAAAATTGAATAAAAAAACATTTCTATTCTATTCTATTCTAATGGTCGTAAAGCTTGAGCTAAAACATAATATCATCAAAATTATTCTTTTTTAATTTTAAAAAGTAAAAAATATTCATATCTATTTCTTCTTTATCAACCTATAAACGTCCACCCGCTTTCAGGAGTTCCGCAATGATTCCGTCATCACCAGGCGCTTTGTTGTTCTTGAGCTGTTTGAGAGCCATACTAATCTCGTATAGGCTGACTGACATCTGGGACATCTTCGGTATAGTTCATAAATCATAACGAATAATTGATCGTCATAGTCACCGTCGTTGGCAACAGTTTTTGATTGACAATTGCACTGTCGATTCAACGAAATACAGTCGATTATCGAGTGCAGGCTCGCGTCACCGTAGAAAAAATATGTCGATATAATAGGCACATAATATGTCGGGTCTCGTCACGTCACCACGCTCCTGCTTCCCTTGATGGATTAAATATAAAATATTTTTTCTAAAATTTTTATAGTTTTTAATGCGCTTGATTATTTTTTTGGATATTTTGATACTTGATACAAAAAAAATAATTGTAATCATATCAATAAAAAAAATGGATGGAGAAATTTTGCACTGTGAGTAAAAGGGTAGTTTTTGAAAAAAATATAGTCTCTTGGTATATTGTTTGGATTTTCAAGTTGAAGGTACAAAACGCCTATAAAAGGACATTCCAGTGAAAAAAATTCACAGAGCAATTTTTCGCTGCAAGTTACATTGAAAAAACGTATTTTTCAAAATTTGGTGGTTTTGACTAGGAGTATATTTTGGATATTTTATATTTTGTTTATAGACTTTACATGAATGTTTCAGGTGAAGAAAGTTTTGACCGAGCATTTTGCCGAACTGATATATTAAGCATAAAAGAGTTTAGGTAAAAATACCTAACTTCCGTTCTAATTTTTTTTTGGATATTTATAAAATACGTTTAACTACTGATACTTTATCATTCTGTAAAGTTTCGTCGCCTGAGGAATTGATGTTGGGGTCCACTAGCTTCATTGCCTAGACTAAAGTGCCACCAAGCGATTCAGCGTTCTGGTACGATGGCATGTAGAAAAAGATTAGGCTGAATATAAGCCTGAAGTCCATAATGGTGCAACAGTGAGCGTCTTTTTGTTGACGACGATGTCAACGAAAGACAAAGTGCACCCTTTAGATCTCAGGCTTATCTCAGGCTATCAGCTATTCGCAAGATCTATCCGAGATCAACGGCCGGCCGCGCCGGGGATACACGCGCGAGTGCACGCAACGCGCGCTACGGATGTACAAATCATGTTTCGACACCGCGCTCTACTTATTTTGCTCTTGGGCGTACTGTTTCTCGCTGAGAAATTCCATAGTTCACTACCGGTGTTAGCTTCATTAATTACTGCACGAGTTGGATTTTTTTGATCCATAATATTTATTTGTGCAGGGAAAAGTGGAAGGTACCAGAGGGCGAGGAAGAATTTAATCTGCTGTGAGCGGTCCATTGCACGAGTGTACCAGGCTGTCAGCCAGCTAGTCTAGGCAATGGGGCGGTTTGTTGTATGGAGACCCCCGCATCAAATCCTCAGTCGATGAAACTTGGCAGGGTTGTAGTATGGGATGACCCAAAATTTACACAAAAATATCCAAAAAAAAATCCATGCGGAAGTTGGGTATTTATACCTAAAAGTACAAATAGCTTAATATTTTGAACAGTATAATTTCTCCGTCCAATTTTTTTTTACCAAACTAATTATTAGCGTTAATAAGAGGTACTTGATAAAAATCCAAAACTTTTTTCAAACGGAACTGTCATTTTTTAAAGAGGTTTCCTTTTTTGTCCGTAATTTCGACCAGAAAATTGCTCAGTCAATTTTTTATTTTCAAATGTCCTTAAAATGTAATTTAGCATAACGTGTAAGAAAATCCAAAAAAAAATCCATACCAAAATCTATTTATCTTACTTCAACTGAAAATTGTTTATAACTCGGAATGAAAAATTTCTCTATCCAATTTCTTTTTTTTAACATAGTAGGTAGTCACATTTACACACTTATCCTAAATATCCAAAAAAAATATCACGAAGAACATCGATATTGAAACAGAGTTTTTGAAATCTAAACTGCGTTTTCGCGATAATGTACCTTAATGCTTGAATCATTGGGTATAGTTTAGCGTGCGCGAGCGAAGCGACTTCACAAATAATATATTACTACATGTCTTCTACGATGCTAAATAATAAACATAAATGTGTACCTCAACATTAATTTATTTATACAACCACTAATTGTAGCGACTTAGCTTCCAGATAATTAATGAGCTATTTCAATAGTTTAATTAAGGGCCCTTAAACATAATTTGTTTCTCCGAATTAGTTTATTTTGGGAAAATTTAAAACAACATAAAATTGCCATAACAGCTTATATTAACTAATATTCATTTCACTCACTGAAAATAAAATAATATGTATCTGCTTCAAAGAACCAAAAAATAACATCTTTATTTTTAAAAAGTATAAAAAAAATATGAAGCTCTATAATGTTTAAAAACAATTGTTTTTTGGCAAAAGCTTCATTGATTACTTTGTTACCAAAACCTTTTTAACCGACTTCCAAAAAGGAAGTGGCTCTCAATTCAGCACTTATTTTTTTAACTTATGCACGGTATTTTAGGATCCCTAAAAAAGTGACATACTGTTTTTATTCAAGATTCCTGTATTATGAATGAATACAATACAATAAATAAAAAGAGCATGACACTTTTTAGGGATCCGTACAGCGGTTTCTTCGAGATTTCTGAACCGATTTGGATAATTTTTATTTCACTTGCTAGAAGAAATTCTCGAGATGGTTCCCCAATAATTTCTGGATCCAACTTTTCAATTCTAATGCCTCATTCTGAAGTCGGGCGAGCATAAAAACACGCCCAATGTCAACATAATGTGTAGAAACTAAAAACTTTTTTTTCAACACACTTGCTCATAAAGTGGCTCTAATAGTCTAGTTGACAAGTTCAAAATGGTACAAAATAGAGATACTGGTCTTAAAATAATGTGCGATAGCTCATTGGATCCGGAATGACGCCTAGAAAAATGTTCCAAAAGCGTGTATTAGCACATAAAAAATTGCAAAAGTTATAAACAATTAAAGATGAAAAAAAATGGCATTTCGTTTTTTGCCAATATTTCATAAACTATTAACATTTAAGAAATTTCAAAAAAAGATTCTAAAAGAAGAGGAAATTTTCAATAAAAAACTCCGAACTCCCGGAACTCTATCTCCATTATTTATAATTTTAATTTAACGCTGAAAATAGGTCTGCGCGCGACATTTTTAGGTTGCGCGCGCGGCGTCAAAAGCGAGTATGGCACATTAATTAATTTATTTAAGGTATTGAATATTTTTTTAATTTGAAAAAATTATGGTGTGTTTTGAACACTATAAATAATTTATTCTCGTTGGAAATTTTACTTAAAGTTAATTTTTCAACAAGTTAAACAATTGTTAACTAACAAAATTTTCTCGAATTTCCGTCTTAATTGTAAGTGAAAAAAAATGTTTAAATAATTGTCGTAAAAAATTTTCGCTTCGTAGAGCTTTTTTTACATACATATTTAACAAGATCGCGCCATAAAAGTTAAAAAAATATTTATACTTTGTTTATAATAATTTTTTATACTTGAACAAAAACTGAAAAATCCAAGTAATGTTGTAAAGTAAAATAATTATTATACTTAATAAAGTATACAATAATATTTGTTTAGACATTGAAGAATATTTAAAATCCGGAATGAGCGATACCAGTTTGCTTTATTATCACGAGAACCAACACTGAAGGCTCAAGGTGGCATCCCTTCATTGTGAAAAATGAAATGATGATCATTGGCTCCCTACACGCCAACGATGTTGAGCTCCATTAAAGTAATAATGTATTATTATAATAATTGACGCATTGACGCACGAAATTCACTAACTTTGTAATTACCTCGACTTAACAAATGTATAAATCAGAAATGTAAATGTAAAAATATATGTGGAAAAAAACAGAAGTGCTAGCTCATTTTGTGCACAAAGGAACAGCCTGGCTGTCCAACATGGAAATACACCCAGTATTCTGGGCACCATTCCACGCGGGCATGATTTGTATAGTAGTTCAGCTATAAGTTTGTGGCGACTGTGTCCCACATTACGCCTTACGCTAATTATACCTAAATGAAAATAATCTGTTTAATTTTAAGCTCGTAGTTTAGCTGTGTTTTATGACTTGTTTCTCACGCCTATGTTTTATTGTAAGGCCGTAGCTATTAAGTTAGAAAATTTTTTTCTTTGTATTTCTTTGTAACACCGACTATTGTCTAAATTAATATTTTAAAGTTTATTTTTTACACCTCTATTCCCTGTACTGTACTGCAAATGTAATTGTTTATTTGTTTCTGTTTTGGTAATTTGCTTTGCTTTTGTGAAGTTAGCCGACACCGACCGCTGTATTATTCTAGATTTTAAAAGTTCCGATTTCAAAAACAGTTCACATTCAACACTGGAGGAGTTCACACTGAACACTCGAGGAGTACACGCGCAACCACGGTCCGAGTCGGTTTTCTTATACCACTCTGTGTATATTTATTGCTCAATATAAACCATATCACTAAGTGTTAAAATCTATCATTACTCTCCGCACAAACCCTAACCGTATGACCAAGTCAGAGCGCCGACAAGTTTTATCATAATTAATGTGAACAAATCCCTGAAATACCATCAAACTATGGACCCCCCTTCCCCCAGCACACTGTAAATCATTTTTATAGTACTAAAAAGAAAGATTTTTCACCAAACCAAAACCAAAAATTGGAGATGAAGGACCAATCTCTGTGTAGTAGTTTTTAGTTCCATTGTATTTTGTTCGAATTAGTTTACAAAATGATCCGAAAACTCCAATAGTTTAACGGATTTGCATTAGCGCCCTTAAATTACACTCTTAAAGCAGTTTTTATCTCAGCATTTAAACTAGTTTTAGATCTGTGTGCGATTTTTCGCTTTAATACCATGACAATATGGTTCAGAACCATTTGACCGACACAGTCACTGTAGTTGCCAACAGTTTTTGATTGAAAATTGAACTGTCGACTCAACGACATACATTCGATTACCGAGTACTGGCTCGCGTCACAAAAGGCAGATACTAATGTCAGTCTCGTCACTGAATAGATAAAGTCTCGTTATAGTCCGGGAGCCAGGTACAAATTCGGTCAATTATTTCCTCTCGAGCGAAACTTCGTGAAACGCATTAGGGATTTATATTATGAATATTCGCGACCGTCAGCTGCGACTCCGTGGGTGGGGCGGGCAGTGGCAGCCTCCAACGCATGGAGAAAAAAAAGTTTTTTAGTCAATTGAAAATTTGACAGTATAGTTTACCTAATATTTTGAAGGAAAACTAAAGTCAGCTGACCATAACATGGTGGACCATGTTATGGTCAGCTGACTTTATTTCTTTTCTATATATCTGACAAATTTTCAAATGGGAGGAAATGACTAAAAAACTTTTTCTTTCTCCATGCGTGGGAGGCTGCCATTGCCCGCCCCACCCACGGAGTCGCAGCTGACGGTCGCGAATATTCATAATATAAATCCCTAATGCATTTCACGAAGTTTTAATTGGGAGGGACTTGGTCATGAAAATCTGTCACTGGCTCCCGGACCATTACGTCAACTCACCACGCTCCTGCTTCCCTTGATGGATTAAATATAAAATATTTCTTTCTAAAATTTTTATAGTTTTTAATGCGCTTGATTATTTTTTTGGATATTTTGATACTTGATACAAAAAAATTAATTGTAATCATATCAATTAAAAAAATGGATGGAGAAATTTTGCACTGTGAGTAAAAGGGTAGTTTTTGAAAAAAATATAGTCTCTTGGTATATTGTTTGGATTTTCAAGTTGTAGGTACAAAACGGCTATAAAAGGACATTCCAGTGAAAAAAATTCACAGAGCAATTTTTCGCTGCAAGTTACATTAAAAAAACTTATTTTTCAAAATTTGGTGGTTTCAACTAGGAGTATATTTTGGATATTTGATATTTTGTTTCTAGACTTTACATGAATGTTTCAGGTGAAGAAAGTTTTGACCGAGCATTTTGTCGAACTGAGATATTAAGCATAAAAGAGTTTAGGTAAAAATACCTAAGTTCCGTTCAAATTTTTTTTTGGATATTTATAAAATACGTTTAACTACTGATACTTTATCATTCTGTAAAGTTTCGTCGCCTGAAGAATTGCTGTTGGGGTCCACTAGCTTCATTGCCTAGACTAAGCAGGGAGAGGTGGCAAATGCTCGTAAGGTGAATCACATCTGCCGCTACAGACATAAACACTTCGTGATGATCACGACCGCTCTGCAAGGAGTATTACATACGAAGAAGAATATTAATTTCTGAAGTATAGTCGTGCGATGGAGAGAGCTATGCTCGGAGTATACCTATCCGTGATGAAATCAGAAATGAGGAGATACCTATTTAAGGGAACAGTTGACCTTACCAGTTACCGGTGGTCATAGCTTATAAGTCGCAAAATCGAAGTGGTGGTGGGGAAGACGTTGTGGTCATAAGGTGCTGGCTGGATTGGAGACCCCGCACCGGGAGGCAAAGAGTTAGTAGACCTCCCGCTAGGTGAACAGATGTTCTTAGGCGAGTTGCTGGCAGCCGCCGAATGGCACACACACACACACACACACACACGACTATGGCGACTATCGGCGACTATCGGCGACTATCGGCGACTATGGCGATGACCTTCTATACTAATATTATAAAGAGGAAAGATTTTTTTTGTTTGTTTGTTTGTACCGAATAGGCTCCGTAACTACTGGACCGATTCTAACCATTTTTCACCAATAGAAAGTTAAGTTATCAGGAAGTAACATAAGCTATAATTTACTGTCAAAAAAATTAGGGATCCTTAAGAAAATTGCAATAATGTAACCCAAAGTAGGAAAATTTTGCCTATAAAATGCGTTATTTGGCGTGTGCTGAGAAAACTATTGATGAATAAAAATGATGTACTACATGATTAAAGTACTCATTATTTTCTACAAAAAAGTTCCCAAGCGAGTATATCTAACTATCATATTATTTAAGTCACAATAGTAGCTTTTGTGTTCTGAAATTTATTTTGATCCTCTTTATTATCGTGGTATTAATTCTTCCTTACTAATACGTTATACTAATATTATAAATGCGGAAGTGCGTTTGTTTGTTGGTTTGTCTTTCAATCACGCCGCAACAGAGCTACGGATCGACTTGATTTTTTGCATGGATATAGTTGAGGACATAGGCTCCTTTTTATCCCGGAAAATCAAAGAGTTCCCGAGAGATTTTAAAACTGCATCCACAGACGAAGTTGCGGTCATCAGCTAGTGTAAAATAAGGCAACTCAGTCTTTGAACATCCACTGTTGGGCATGGATCTTGAATAATGAACGTCTTATATAAATCTTTCAAGGGTTAAACTTGTACAGTACGCGAAAAATAAACTCAAACTCGCATTTTTGTGCGAGTGTAGTATTCCGTAGATCGCATGTTTTAAATTATTTTGTACTCCTTCAGCACTTCCGGTTTGTTTCGGCGACATTACCAAAAATACGAAGCTGACCTTATACTTCGCGAACTGTACAAGTTGCTATTAACAAGTCTGTAGGTATGTATGTAGGTAGGTAGGTAGGTACGGGTATGATTTTAACCTAGGACATGTCGGTTTTCAGTTTACCTATTTACGAGTTTTGAGGCTTTTTATATAAAAGTAAAAGGGTAGCCAACGGGGGAGATGGTAGTGGCGATGACGATTAAGTCCCTTCGTAAGGCCAACCACATCCTGCTTTTCTGCGGTTGGCACCACGATTTTTAGGGTTGACATGTCTAACTGTTGGCCAACAAAACTAGGGACAAAGGCCCAACTAACAATTATAATTAATTCTTTATCAACCGATAGACGTCCACTGCTGGACAAAGCATGCATGCATGGACTTCCATAGACCTCGGTCTTGCGCCGCCTGAATCCAGCGGCTCTCTGCGACTCGTTTGATGTCGTCGGTCCATCTGGTGGGGGGTCTGCCTACACTGCGCTTCCCGGTGCGGGGTCGCCACTCCAGCACCTTGGGACCCAAACGACCATCAGCTCTTTGAACTATGTGCCCCACCCATGTCCACTTCAGTTTTGCGACTCGCTAAGCTATGTCGGTGACTTTGGTTCTTCTACGGATCTCCTCATTTCTGATTCGATTCCGCAGGGACACTCCGAGCATTTAATTACAATATAACACAGTTAATTACAATTAATTATTTAATGAATAATACCGAA
This sequence comes from Oeneis ivallda, assembly GCA_029955525.1. Lineage (NCBI taxonomy): Eukaryota > Metazoa > Arthropoda > Insecta > Lepidoptera > Nymphalidae > Oeneis > Oeneis ivallda. The sequence continues at coordinate 3,121,160 of JARPMR010000016.1, forward strand.
TTTTTATATTAATTTGTTTTCAATAATCCAACAATCTGTACAGTATTAAAAAACAGTTTTACGCAAGTGCCAAATTCGCAACGTCTATGAAAAAGGTTACCTAAAGGTCGCAGTTTCGAATACAATGTAATCAAATTCTTTGCAGAAATGCAAAGCGCCATATTTATAAATAAATACTATGGATACGACATTTACGCTGCGTGTCATAATATCAAGAATTTTCTTTTCTTTTCAGAATGTTTTTCAAAATAAATATAGCCAAAACTCGGGATGCTGTAAAGATTGTAACGATATCCCATACATCCAAATCTGTTCACACATTTAGAAGTTATGGTGGAATAAAGAAACTCGTATACATACACATATGAACACTGAAACTATACACTCCTTTTTTAGGCGTAAAAATAATTAGGTGTAAAAATCAAACAGTTGTTGACAATTCACAATGTTTGGCGTAATTTAGAGACGTAGTCGTGCGTATACAGTGTTTATTAAATTGTTATAACATGTTCGAGATAATTATTGTAGTGCCAGTCCGATATTATAACGATTGCGTAGTACTATCAGTAATGCATTGTGAAGTAGATCGTGTCATTACGGCCTTGCTGCCCAGATCCAGTTTCTTTCTATTCTATTTTACATTGACCTAGGAAAGACCTACACTAGCGGCACGCTATGATGGCCGGTTTGACACATTACAATAGTGATGTGGAATGTCAATTTATTCTCGAACAAAAAACAATTAAGTTTTGTTTTTGTACCTGATTAAATAGGTTTACAGTTCTCTGCGTACGTTCGGTCATATCGACGAAATCCACAACAAAGGGCTTGAACAGAGTCCAAATTAACGAGCAAGGGTCAACAGTAATGCAGTATCAATATTTGAAATCCAAAGCCAGGTCAAAACTATATCACAATCGCATTGCACTGACAGTTTATACTTTTCGAAGCAACGTCAATTCGAAACTGCTTTGTTTTGCATTGAGCATTGACGCGAGTTTGCCGGAGGTAGTAGTTGTGCTAGCCAGCGATCCTATGTGACGATCGTATTAGATTCCATTTTTAAAAATTTTCAATTTAGAAAACCAAATGCCGAGTTGTGGTATATATCATATAAAAATAAAAATTTTACCTTTTGTATGAAACAGCTGATATTTTTTTGCGATTTCAGAGGTTTGTCCACATAGTGAAAATTGTTCATATTCACAAGTACATTCACCCCTTAAATGGTGCAAACTGATTTTTCTACACTTGTATACATTTTAGAAATCAATTTAATAAATAAATTTTGAGTCCTAAACCTAAAACTACATTCGATAAAATTTATGAATCTCTGCACATCACTATCGTCAATAAAGTAATACAATTATTTCCTTCAAAGTCGTTATCAATTAATACGGAACTTCATGAGCGGACAAACGTCAAACCGGCCATCATAGCGTGCCGCTTGTATAGGTGACAACACACGTCTAAAGGCTCGCGCTTTGAGTATATAACCAAGGCTCGCGTATACTTTCTTCAGCATCAGCTGGAAGTTAACACTAGTTAGCTAGTTGCCACCTGCCAAGCGATTTAGCGATTTTATGATTGTCGAACTATAAGTTATAACCACTTATAACGCTTATGCAGTACAACCTTTTTTAACCGACTTCAAAAAACGAAGAGGTTCTCAATTCGTCGGAATCTTTTTTTTTAATGTATTTTCACCGATTTCTCGAAGACGCCTGATCCGATTCGGAAAATTCTTTTTTTCTTTCCAAGGGCATACTTCCCAGGTGGTTCCACTGTTATATTATTTTAGCTATTTAATGGCAGTCTTTGAAGTTCAACAGGGGTTGCATCTCCCTACGGGTTTACCGGTATTTGTAATTTCTCCCAAGTTCAAGAAGAACTACTAAATTATAAAGTGTACTTTCTCCCCTGCCGTGACCCGTTATACCGGTTAGTAATAATCACTAACATCTGTATTACGATGTTAATCGTAAGCCCATGGTGGATATTTCTAAGCCTACTTTGGGATGTCTTGACAGATCTCAATGGGTTACGGAGGTTATAATGGAAACCTTACATACAAAACCTGGTATCCTGCCATACATGGATTAGAATAGGTATACCTATCTGCATTCGTATCAATGACTGAATGATTTGATTTGAAAAGATTTATTTACGCACCATGAATTTTCTATTTTCACCGTCATGATTTCATATAGAAAACTGATATTTTATTAAATAGAAATACGGTGCCAGACAGAATTATTATTATTAGGATATATCCATGTTTCTTATGAAGACAATAAATAAAAGCATATAAGGATGCTTACGGTAGCAAATATAACTAGTGGTTCGCCCCGAACTGAGACCTCGCGGTAACGGTATCCCATGATTATTCATTCAATCGATACATGATAACCAAAACTGACATTATTATTATGCCCGTTTTCACCAAACATACCTAAATCATCCCCTAAGTAGGAGTCTCTTAACGTAGGTAGCTCCTAAATACAATCCTAAGTCCTAACATCCGTCCCAATATCCTTTTAGGTGTCCCGTACAGGATCGTGATAAATAAGTTGACAGAAAACATCAATCACCTAACTTATAGGTAGCCCGTAAAGGTTAGGGAACGTTAGTGAAAACATTGAATTATTTATCAAACATTGAATTTAACTCGTAGTTCCATGGGAATAGTTACTGACTGCGCCATCTATTAGCATTATTGTGAAGCTATGTTGATGCTATATGAATTACTGACGCCCATTAAAAATTAAATAATCTCGTTTCTTTATAATATTCATATAATTTTAGTATTTGTTGTTCAAGTACAGGATATAAGTGACCTAAAAACATAAAATCAGTTTGAAAATCCATAGCGGATTTTTCTAGAGAGCGTCTTCAAGCGAGCGTATAAAATCGCCACTTTGAAAGCCCCCCATTTCGTCAATTTTAAGGGAAAAATTAAAAAAAAAAATATTTTTGTACTCAGTTCAAAATTATCTTTAAAATGATACGTAACAATTTTATGTAACGCGATTTTTTTTTTTTTACTTCGCATTCGCTTCTATGAGAGCCCCCCTGAAATAAAGATTTTTATAACTTTTTAAGCCATTTTCGGCTGGAGGCCATCGGTTTACATATTATATCTAAATTTGAAGTAATTACGTTCAGTAATTCAAAAGTTATAAGGCTCTGACAGACGGACGGACGGACGGACGGACGGACGGACAAGTGCAAATCGCCCTAGTTAACTCAAAGACCTTCGCTTCGCTCGGTCGATAAGTCTATTTAAGGATGTGATCACATTTCATCTAAAGGACTTTGATGTACATATACATTTATCTCGTACTTTTTTCACGGAGAGTTTTCCATCCCTTTTCCATTCTAATTGACTAGATCAGCAATGGAATTTGGGATTGTCTAAAATAGTTGCATAAGTGACGGATATTTGCCTGGTACTACCTAATCTCCCTGTAGTGGTTAAAATGCATTGATGCAGCAAGATCGTCCTAAATTCAGCCAATCAGAGGTGATTGCGATAGAATAGAATAGAATAGAATAGAATAGAATAGAAATGTTTTTTATTCAAATAAACTTTTTTACAAGTGCTTTTGAATCGTCGATGAGTCTACCACTGGTTCGAAATGCGATGGTCACACTGATGCAATAATATTAAGACAATCTCGCTTCAATGTTATGACGAGTCGCGAGTCACGTCACGCGGCGTGGGGTGAGGTTTGCGAATGTGTTTCTCAAGGAAAAACAAAATTCTTTTACTAATATCCGCCAAACAAAAAACCTGTATGGTGCAACGTGCCGCTCGCGCTGCATACTGCTGATCTTGCAGTAGTGGGACAAATGCAGCAACAACGCCATTTTCACTACACAGAATCTTCAAAATACACTCTACCTTGCCCTAATGGCCGCTACAGCGTCACCGGGTGTGTGGGCGAACGCGAAGCGTAGCCTAGCTTTCTTTGGACACCTACAAAGAGGAGCCCAATTCTCATTCCCAAAACTAGTGCTGGAAGGGCGGATTGCAGGCAAGAGAGCTCCAGGTCGCCAAAGACGCAAGTGGTTGGATGATATAAGGGGCTGGACTGGGCTGACTTATTTAAAATTAAAAGATGCGGCTTTATATAGAGAAGCTGTTCGCATGATGACCGCCAAACTTCAACACGAGGAAGGCACACAATGATGATGATGATGAAGCGTAGCCAGGGGAATGAGTCCTAGGGCTCGAAGGCTCGAAGGCAACGTCTTCCTAAGGGCGCCTCCTTTGAGGCTCGGAACTCGGCTTAGGACCACGTTGGGACGAATGGGTGGAGTGGCTGGACTAGATTAGTCCGAAACTCCGACACCGATGCCGCGATGCATGTTGCGAATCTCTAAAAATTATTGCTACAGTGTGACGAATGCAATCGCCTCTGATTGGCCGATACTCACTCGCTATTGGCTAAAAGGCATTGTTGCAAAAAAAACGCGAAAAATTCAGCCAATCGCCACAATTGAGACTGTAGCTTGAAGCAGCTTTTACGGAATCGGCTTGCGGAGCATCCTCAGGAGACATTGATTCAACAATGCACAATTATATAAAAATAGCTGATGCCCACGAATTCGCCGGGTGGATTTATTTTTTAAATTCCCGCGGGAACTCTTTGATTTTCCGGGATAAAAAGTAGCCTCGGGAACTCTTTGATTTTGCCTATGCCACTCTCCAGGTCCTCAACTATATCCATGCAAATCACGTCGACGTTGAAGTAACTTTGTTGCAGCGTGATTGAAGAACAAACCAATAAACAAACACACTTTCGCATCAAACTAATTTTATAAATACGAAAGTGTGTTTGTTTGTTGGTTTGTCCTTCAATTACGCCGCAACAGAGCTATGGATCAAGGTGATTTTTTGCACGGGTATAGTTGAGGACCGGAGAGTTACAACAGCTACTTTTTATCTCGGAAAATCTAACGGAAAAGAGTTCCCGAGGGATTTTAATAATAAAAACCACGCGGACGAAGTTGCGGGCATCAGCTAGTTTATAATAATCATTAGTAATGTTAATAGTAAGACCTAGGTAGCTGTTGCCTGCGACTTCGTCCGCGTGGATTTAGTTTTAACTTCCCGCGGGAATTCTTTGATTTTCCGGGATAAAAAGAAGCCTTTAAAACATGGCGTATCACTCTTCAGAATATAAACAATATCCAAGCCAAAAATCACATCGGTCCATAACTTTGTTGCAGCGTGATTGATGGACAAACCAACAAACACACTGTAACATTTATAATATTAAGTAAGGATTGTAAAGAAGGAAGTAAGAATGAAGAATGTGTTTACTGCCGTAATCCGTCCTCGATGTTAACTATCGAGTAGCTATAGGTAAGTATAAATTTTCGTACAGACTCGATTTCGTATAACCGGTCCCGCACCTGTGGTTCCGGAACTCTCACTTTCCTCGTGTTTCGCGATGACCAAACTATTATGTGTGTAGAATACAACGATTACATAGACTCCAAGCTCAAAGTGCCTTGAATATTCTACTACGGGAATGTATAGGAAAGGATTTGGTTGTTACTTTGTCGGTTTATCAGTTCCCTCTTAATGATATTATTCTTACGGTTTTGATAAAAACGGAATAGGTACCCCTTTCATATTCAGTGTGTGACATAATTAAAGGAGAGAGGGGAATGTAAGTCAAGTTCAGCATGGATAAAATCACAGTAATATATATGCCCATAGATCCTACTAATATTATAAATGCGAAAGTTTGTGAGGATGTATGGATGGATGTTTGGATGGATGGATGTAGGTATGCTTGGATATTGATGGAAGTTTGGATGGATAGATGTTTGATACTCTATAGCTCCACAACGAATGAACCGATTTGGCTGAAATTGGGAATGGAGATAGCGCATACCCAGGATTAACACATAGGCTTTTTATCCCGGAACATTACAGAGTTCCCGCGATAGTAAAAAAATCTTAATCCACGCGGACGAAGTCGCGGGGATCATCTAGTTTATCATAAATCTATGAAGGGTACTTACTACTACCGTGCTAAAATTCTTTAAAAAAAACAGACCATTCAAAAAGAAACTATCAGGCTTAGTATCAAAATGAAAGGTGTTATTTTCCGAATAGGTAGGTACATTATAATTTGATAAGCGTCTTCTTGAATTTTCGGATTTTGAAACTTACTTGATCTTGAAAACATGTTGAAAACTTATTGAGTTATTGTTGACTACTGTTTGAAGCAGTTATAGCCTACTGGTTAGGACTGCGGTCTTCCTATTTGGCGGTCGTAGGTTCGATCCCGGGCACGCACCTCTGACTTTTCTGAGTTATATGCGTCTAAGCAATTAAATTATCATACGATTCAACGGTGAAGAAAAACATTGCGAGGAAACACGCATGCCTGAGAATTCTTCATAATGTGTGAAGTCTGCCAATTTGCATTGGGCAGGCATGGTTAACCCTTCTCTGAGAGGAGACCTGCGCTCAGTAGTGAGACGTTGATACATTGCTCATGATGATGATGATGACTGTTTACGAAAGTTATTTACACTCACTGACAAAAAACTACTTCAGGAAGCCTAGATAATTATTGTAAAATATAATTTTAGACTTCTGTAGTTATATCGTGCTACTCCACGTAGTTACTAGTGGTTCGCCCCGAACTGAGACCTCGCGGTATCCCATAATTTCCATAAGGTAGTTTTAACTATATTATATTGTAATTAAAACGCGCCGAATCTGATGACGTCAATCGTCATCTGCTTTCGTGGATGGGATGCGTATTTACAATATTAAAGACAGCGCCATCTATTAACAGTATAGTGAAGTTTTGTTAAAAACATTGATATTTCTTTATAATATTTATCTAATTTTAGTATTTGTTGTTCAAGTACAGGATACAAGTGAAGTAAGAAAATAAGTAGACCTTGAAAATATATAGCCAATTTTCTCAGAGAGCGTCTTCAAGCGAGCGTATTAAATCGCCACTTTGAAAGCCCCCCATTTCGTCAATTTTAGGAAAAAAAATAAAAAAAAAACGTTTGTACTCTGTTACAAATTGTCTTTAAAATGATACACAGAAAATCTATGAATAGAAAAAAAAAAAATTTTTACTTCGCATTCGCTTCTATGAGAGCCCCCCTGAAATAAAGATTTTTATAACTTTTTAAGCCATTTTCGGCTGGAGGCCATCGGTTTACATATTATATCTAAATTTGAAGTAATTACGTTCAGTAATTCAAAAGTTATAAGGCTCTGACAGACGGACGGACGGACGGACGGACGGACGGACGGACAAGTGCAAATCGCTCTAGTAAACTCAGAGACCTCGCTTCGCTCGGTCAATTAGACTGGCAATCCGGAATAAGGACTGTGTCGCAGCTCTGGATTGCGCGGGCTGAGGTAGAGAGGGGAGTCGGCATGGTGAATAAGGTTGCAAATCGTACGCGGCCGCGAGTTGCGTGGCGTGAACGGTGTGCGGGGTGCGGGAATCATATTGTATCCTTGAAAATATTACTCGGTCGTTAGAAAAAATGTTAATTTCAATAAATCAAAAAATAATTTTTATTTCATATCTAGTATTACGAATTACGATGTTGTTATCTAATTATTCACTATAAGAATTATATTTTTATGTTACTTACTTGAATATAGGTATTGTTGGCTTTTCAATTCATAATTAGGTACCCAGAAAGTTTTATCGCATTTAAATAGCGCCCGCATCCGTACGTCGCGAGTGCCACGGCCACAATAACTGTATTGCTCGGCATTCAGTGCAACTCAGTTGAACATGGTTAGTGTTCGTAAGCGCAAATCTAGTAGATACTACATATATACATCGGTGGCTATAACCTATTAACCTTGAGTACCAGGAGCAAGGAATTCAATAAATAGTCGTACCCACGTCGTACCTATCGTATGCGAAACAGGTCCAAATTCGTCTGGCCCAAGGTCGCGGGTGGCACGTAAGTCGTAACGATCAAGCCGGTCAGGGTGTCTCGCTGTGTGACAGAATGTATAACGTAGCATAGCATCATGACGTATTTGAGTAAGTTACTTTTTATTTTAAAAGTCCCATTTAAAAAAAATATCCAAAGTTTCAAAATTTTCGAAATCTTAGTTTTTGATTTTTTAGTAATGGCTTTTGACGTGATAACGTCTTATAAATCGATGAACACCGGCTGCACGCACGAAAAAGTGTCACGTACTCACGTTCCGCCTGAGCTTGCGCGTGCAAACGAGAGCGCGGAACAAGCGATAGAGAGGCACGATCGGCCCAAGCGTTGGCTTGTAATTTTCAATTAACTCCAAAATAATGATAATTCAGTGATAATAATTCAATTCAATTCATAAAAGTATGCAATTTTTCATCAATGTTTCTTTATGACGTTATCACGTAAAGCTATCCTCCGTAAACCGACTTTACAGACAACCAATTTTTTATATAGTTAACTAGCTGACTCGGCGAACTTCGTACCGCCAACTTACCTATATAAATAAAACAAATAACTACTTCGCTCCTATACTCTATCTAGAAAGATATATCCTATACTATATTCTATCGCTCAATGCGAGGTCAACATTCAGCGTTCTTTTTAAATGAGACGGGATCTCTACCTAGATAATGTAGAGCCTCGTTCCAAACAGCAAAAGACAGAAAATGCTACGTGGAGAACTTTTCCCTCGTCTTATTTGGGCTCGATCCCTTCAATGCAATTGTATACAATATAGATAATACATACATATATTTGTTTCAGAAATCGTTTACATATTAAATCAAACGTGAGATCACACATCATTCACACAAACAATAGTTAGCAAGTTAACACAAATCGTTACAACATAATGTTTCTCAACTAATTTCGCACGCACTTTTGATTCAAATACCTAATCATCTCGCAACCAAGTTTGATCTCTTTACAATAAAAATAAAGTTTACATTTCCATGAAGTTACTATTCGTGGTTATGGTTAATGAAGAGTTGAAGAACTAGTCTGTAAGAACAATTAGACTCCTTCGCAATCACGTAGTCAAAACTGTTTCAGTATGACCGGAACAATTTTTAAGCTATTGCATAGCTTTTATCGCGGGCTTTGAGCGCGGCGACCGAATCAAAAAATTCCGTAACGAAAATAAACCTAACACCGTCGTTTCAGTTCGGCAGACTTCGGCACGGTGTTTGTGTGCGTGCGACTAGAAAATGCTATGCAATAGCTTTACCGCGGCAGTCCCCGAGTGCCACTTAATTTTTTTAATGTTTATGTTTGATACACAATCGTCTACGTTTGTCGTGTGCCGTGTTTGTAAAGTACATAAGCTACCGCTACACTATACCCTCTTCTTTCTCAAGTCGCAGGGAGTCGCTGGATGCAGCCGGCACAAGATCGAGGCATGTGTATTTGCTTCTTTTGTTTGTTTCATTAATACAAGTGGCATAGGCGCCTTGCTGTACTTGCATCATCATTTATCATCATTAGCAACCCATCAACGGCTCACTACTGAGCGTAGGTCTCCTCTCAGAGAAGGGTTATAGGCCGAAGTCCACCACGCTGGCCCAATGCGAATTGGCGGACTTCACACACCTTCGAGAACATTATAGAGAACTCAGATGTGCAGGTTTCCTCACGATGTTTTCCTTCACCGTTGAAGCAAGTGATATTTAATTGCTTTAACGCACATGACTCTGAAAAGTCAGAGGTGCGTAGCCGGGATCGAACCTCCAACCCCTCGAATAGAAGACCACAGTCCTAACCACTAGGCTATCACTGATTCTGCAGTAATTGCATGCATAAGTAAAAATCAATTGCCTTATTTACCTATAAAAGACTAGCTGATGCCCGCGAATTGTGGATTTAGTTTTTTAAAATCTCTCGGGAACTCTTTGATATTCCGGGATAAAAAGTAGGCTATGTCACTCTACGGGTCCTCAACTATACCCATGCAAAAATGCACGTCGACCCGTGGCTCTGTTGCGGCGTGATTGAAGGAAAAACCAACAAACAAACGCACTTTCGCCTTTATAATATTAGTACGATGATTATTTATCACTTAAGAACGGCTCCACCGATTTGTAAGTGCTAGGACAAGGTTTGTGTGATGAAAGAAATTATTGAAAACTTTACCAGAAAAGTCGGAATTTTGGACTGAATTTTTGTATGAAAATCTCAATTTTCGGATTAGTACATTCCACATGCACACGTGCGAAGACGGGGCGAGGCGCTAGTTTGAAATAAATAAATATGAAATTCTATACAAGAGACCGGCTTCTACGGCCAGGTGTAGACATCTAACTGTTGATGAAGGAGAAGAGATGTGTAATTTCAAGCATGCTCCACGAATAGACACACATAGACACGCATAGACACGCCCTACGAATAGGTACAGAATATCAACAGGATAAGTAACCCAGATTGTTAGTCTAGCCACGCCCTTAGGCGACAAAAATTCCTACTATGGATTGGCAAACTTGAAAATAGGTTCGGCGGCGCGGCGATTCCAATTGCGTTGATGCTGCATCGTATTTTGGCGACTTGTATTGGAGCGTGGTAACATGATAGATTTTTGTTTTTTATTAAACTGTTAACCTAAACTGTAAAAAAAAGATTGAAAAGTAGATACATACTTATATCAATTTCGCCCGTACATCTTTTTGAAAAAATGATTGTCGTTCTCATGCATGACCACAAGTATGGAAAATATTTCTTGCGCATTCGTGTTTGCTTTATGGGTAGAGGCGTAGAGTTAAAGGCACAGGTCATCAATCTATTACAAAATCTATGTCAAGTATGGAAGGAAGAAATGGTTCCGCACTAATTAGTATACCTTTTTACTTCAAATACCTGTCCATCTACGGAAACTTCGCGCTTACACCAACATTCCAATAAGGATCGACTCCTTAGTTTGCGACATGAATCCTATATGTTAATGTAAATTCAATCTTGTAGAACTCTGTGTAAAGTTTAGATTACCTTAATACAGCAGCGTAAGTTGCAAAATAGACATAGCTGTGCTGTGATGTACCTACACTAGCGGCACGCTATGATGGCCGGTTTGACGTTTGTCCGCTCATGAAGTTCCGTATTAATTGATAACGACTTTGAAGGAAATAATTGTATTACTTTATTGACGATAGTGATGTGCAGAGATTCATAAATTTTATCGAATGTAGTTTTAGGTTTAGGACTCAAAATTTATTTATTAAATTGATTTCTAAAATGTATACAAGTGTAGAAAAATCAGTTTGCACCATTTAAGGGGTGAATGTACTTGTGAATATGAACAATTTTCACTATGTGGACAAACCTCTGAAATCGCAAAAAAATATCAGCTGTTTCATACAAAAGGTAAAATTTTTATTTTTATATGATATATACCACAACTCGGCATTTGGTTTTCTAAATTGAAAATTTTTAAAAATGGAATCTAATACGATCGTCACATAGGATCGCTGGCTAGCACAACTACTACCTCCGGCAAACTCGCGTCAATGCTCAATGCAAAACAAAGCAGTTTCGAATTGACGTTGCTTCGAAAAGTATAAACTGTCAGTGCAATGCGATTGTGATATAGTTTTGACCTGGCTTTGGATTTCAAATATTGATACTGCATTACTGTTGACCCTTGCTCGTTAATTTGGACTCTGTTCAAGCCCTTTGTTGTGGATTTCGTCGATATGACCGAACGTACGCAGAGAACTGTTCTAAATAGTCAGACACGTGAGTTCGTAATACGCCTTCGTAACTATTTCGATCGTGAAGCTCAAAATGGAGGGCCAATTTTACCTATAACGTCAGTGGTTGAACGCGTAGCTGATGCGCTTAATATTGGACAACGAACTGTTAGACGGATAACTAAAAAAAAATATGGCGAGACTGGCACAGAAGAAAATAAACTTCACACACCAAAAAAGAGAAAACGAGCAAAACCAGTCGTAGGCATCGATAGCTTTGATGCCGATGCTATCCGAAGACATGTTTACGGCTACTATTTACAGAAGGAGTATCCAACAAGAAAAAAGTTGGTGCATTCACTGAAGGAAGCTGGATTATTCTTCGGTGGGGAAAGTTCTTTAACGAAGATTTTGAAGACCATTGGATTTCGATACAAAAAATGTAACAAACGCAAAATATTGATGGAAAGATTTGATATAGCGATGGCAAGGTATACTTTTTTACGGCAAGTGAAAGAAATCAAAAATTGGCAAAATGTTGTGTTCTTGGATGAAACATGGCTTAATGCTAACCATACTGTAGGCCGTTCTTGGAACGATGACACAGCAGCATCTACTTCCAAAGTTCCTGTAGGAAAAGGATCGCGACTTATAATTTGTCACGCCGGAACCATCAACGGGTTTGTCGAAGGTTCTCTCATGGCTTTTGCGTCAAAAACCACTGGAGACTATCATGAAGACATGAATGGAGAAAAGTTTACTGAATGGTTTACCTCAATGTTGTGTAGCCTCCCTGAACCATCTATTATAATTATGGACAACGCCCCATACCACTCGATGCAAATTGACAAGCCACCTGCCCAATCCCAAAAGAAAGCTGATATCGTCGCATGGCTTCGTAAAAATGGCGTAGATGCAAACATGAATATGTTAAAAGCGGAATTAGTACGTCTTTTAAAAGAAAACAAACCAACCAAGATCCGATACGTCATTGACGAAATAGCATTAGAACATGGGCACAGAGTTATACGGTTACCGCCTTACCATTGTGAGTATAATGCGATTGAGTTGGTGTGGGCTCAAATTAAGGGACATGCTGCAAGACACAATACAGAACCCCCATTTACCACAAAAAAAATGCTAAAATTATTAGAAGAAGCTTGTGAACATGTGACTAAAGGAGACTGGGAAAAGGTTGTGAATAGAACTGTTAAATTAATAAGGGAAGATTATGAAAGAGATGTGAAAATAGATAATATTATAGAAAACGAACATATAATTATTAATGTAGGTGATGATAGCAGTGACGACAGTGAAAATAGTAGTATGGACGAATCTGATTAATTATGGCCTTTTGTGGCACCTTTTTTGGTATCTTTTGTATTCATATGTTTCTTGTGTGCATATAAAGTATGTATATTCATTTTCATTCAAATATTCAGTTCGTTCAAATAAATTAAATAAACATATACATTTTTGTTTTATTAAACCTATTTAATCAGGTACAAAAACAAAACTTAATTGTTTTTTGTTCGAGAATAAATTGACATTCCACATCACTATTGTAATGTGTCAAACCGGCCATCATAGCGTGCCGCTAGTGTAAGGTGCCGAGATTTTTTCGAGATACGTAATATTTTAACGAATATCTATAAATATTATTAAAATATGTTGTGTATAGACGGAAAAACCGTTTTTCCAGCACAATATGCATGATGAAAGTAACCAAGAAACAATGAAATTTTGAATTTATCTAATGAAACGTTTAAACATACGAGGGGCGTTTGAAAAGTTCGTAGCCTAACCAGGAAAATGAAAAGCTATAATTTTTTAATTTATTTATTTTTCAACATAGTCTCCTCCGAGTTCAATGCACTTTTTCCATCGGCCTGGCAATGCTTCTATACCAGTTTTAAAAAAATCTTCATCTAAGCCCTCAAAAAATGCATTGACAGCAGCTTTGACCTCTTCATTTGTGGAAAATCTTTGACCTCCTAAGTGGTTTTTAAGCTTTAAAAATAGATAATAGTCTGAAGGAGCTAGATCAGGGGAATACGGGGCGTGGGGTAACAATTCAAAGCCACACTGATGGATTTCTGTCATGCTTTCAACTGACGTGTGAACTCGCGCATTATCCTGGTGAAACAAAACTTTTCTTCTCAGCATACCAGGCCTTTTTTTTTTAATTTCTTCTCTGAAACATCGCAACAGATTGCAATAGTAAGCAGAGTTTATGGTTTCACCTTTTTCTAAGTAATCTACCATAATTATACCTTTTGAATCCCAGAAAACTGAGGCCATCACTTTTCCGGCGGATAAAACCACTTTTGCCTTTTTTGGAATAGGAGATCCTGGTCTTTTCCACTGTTTAGACTGTAATTTTGTCTCTGGAGTATAATGATGTACCCAAGTCTCATCCATAGTCACAAATCTCCCTATAAATTCCAGTGGATCAGCCTCAAACAGCTCTAAGCAATCGCGGGAAATCGTTAGTCGAACGCGTTTTTGTTCCACTGAAAGCAGCCGAGGCACCCATCGCGCAGACACCTTGGAAAAATGTAATTCATTGGTGATTATGTGATGCGTTCGTTCAGTTGAGATGCCAATAGTGTCAGCTATCTCCTTAACAGTCAATCTCCGATCAGCTAAAATCATATCACAAATTTTTCCAATGTTATCGTCGGTGGTTGACGTCGATGGTCGACCAGTACGTGGGTCATCTTTAACGCTCTTACGGCCACGTTTGAACTCCGCCACCCACTTTTTCACGGTCGCATACGAAGGCGCTGATTCACCTAGAGTTTTTAACATGTCTTTATAAATCTCTTTTGGTGTTAAACCTTTCTTATTTAAGTACTTAATCACTGCACGACACTCGATTTTTTCCATTTTCAAAAATTGTCACTACTAATTCGGCGGGATCACCTGAGGAATTGTAACGAATGCAAATAAACGAATGAAATTTTATACTGATATTATTGAATAATGTAGCTTTAAAATGAGGGCAGTTTGAAAAATATATGACGTTACGATCTACGTTAGGCTACGAACTTTTCAAACGCCCCTAGTATTAGATTTAAATAAAAATTCTTTTCAAAAAACCGACTTCTAACGCCACTACAAAGTATAAAAATAATTTTAGTTTGTCCACGTTTGTTGAAGTCGGGCGGGCCTAAATACAAAATATGAAACCGATGCGCGACGCTACACAATATGAGAGACTCGTTTGTAGAAGTCGAGCGAGCATCGCGAGTCGGTTTCATAGTTTGTATTTTAGGCCCGCCCGACTTGCTCCATGATGTAGTCCATACTTGTTACCTACAATATCAATTCGTAATCGAAATTTCCTAAATCTCTTTATTTTAGGTGAGCAATATCCCTGCAGCATCAGGCTTGAGAAGTTGAAGGTTAACATTTTGATGGGACCATTTCGCAAACATCCTCTGTCGATTCAAAAAAAAATCACGCGAATCGGTTCAGTAATCCCGGAGAAATCGGTGGACATACATAGAAAAAAAAAAAAAAAAACCGGCCGAATTGAGAACCTCCTCCTTTTTGGAAGTCGGTTAAAAAAGTATCTATTTTTCTACTTTGAGTGGGATTAATATTTATTTTGATAAAATAAAACTATAAAATGCAGCAATCCGCCATATTAGATTGAACACCAGTCAGAACAATACGTAACATGAACATCTATCTTCAAACTTTGACAAAACTGAATTGAATTGAAATTACCTACTATGAAAAAACATAGAGCTGACGTCACAAACGACGCCATAACACCAGCTAGCGTTTTGGCGTGAATTGTAAAACTTAAAATTAAAATGGTAATTTCATCTATGAAACTTTTTTTGCTGAAATAAGATATTTTTTCAAAATAGTAGATACTTTTTCTAAATCGGTCATCCCTGCTATTTCATTTTTAGGGTTCCGTACCCAAAGGGCGCCAACGGGACCCTATTACTAACCCTCCGCTGTCCGTCCGTCTGTCAGCGGCCTTTATCTCGTAAGCCGTAATAGATAGACAGTTGAAATTTTCACATATTTTGTATTTCTATTGCCGCTATAACAACAAATAATAAAAATTAAATTAAATTATAAAAAAAAATTAAAATATTTCCATGGGTACATGGAAATATTTTAATTTAATTTTTTTTAACGGAACCTTAAAAGAGCGAGGCCCGACTCGCACTTGGCTGACTTTTTTACCACTTTACCTATTTATTACTTTAGCTTTTGCCCGCGACTTCGTCCGCGTGGAGTTAGATTTTTTAAATCCCGCGGGAACCCCCTGTTTTTCCGAGAGAGGTAGTAGAAGTAGTAAAATATCTATCTAATATAGTATCTAATATAGTACCTCTAAAGAAAGTAGCCTGCGTACCCCTAAAGTAGACGGCGCACCACTAAAGTAGACGGCGTACCTCTAAAGTAGCTGGCGCATCTTAAAAGTAGCCTGCGTACCTCCAAAGTAGCCTGCGTACCTTCTAAGTAGACGGAGTACCTCTAAAGTAGACGGAGTACCTCTAAAGTAGCCGGCGTACCTCTAAAGTAGCTGACGTACCTTAAAAGTAGCCTGCTTACCACCATTTTTTTAAGTATTTGTATTACTGAACTGATTTTGTTAAAAATTAAAAAAAAAAAAACAACCACGTATGTAATGGATTTTCAAACAAATTTTCAGCCCGCTAAAGCACGTAAGTAATGAAATTTCATACATTTTTTCAGCCCGCAGATTTGTCTCCACGTAAAGACGTATTTTCTTTCTCGCTCTTTCTCGATTATGACACAAATCAGATGGTAATTTCCGAGCAGGTATAGTATACACTAGCGGCACGCTATGATGGCCGGTTTGACACATTACAATAGTGATGTGGAATGTCAATTTATTCTCGAACAAAAAACAATTAAGTTTTGTTTTTGTACCTGATTAAATAGGTTTAATAAAACAAAAATGTATATGTATATTTAATTTATTTGAACGAACTGAATATTTGAATGAAAATGAATATACATACTTTATATGCACACAAGAAACATATGAATACAAAAGATACCAAAAAAGGTGCCACAAAAGGCCATAATTAATCAGATTCGTCCATACTACTATTTTCACTGTCGTCACTGCTATCATCACCTACATTAATAATTATATGTTCGTTTTCTATAATATTATCTATTTTCACATCTCTTTCATAATCTTCCCTTATTAATTTAACAGTTCTATTCACAACCTTTTCCCAGTCTCCTTTAGTCACATGTTCACAAGCTTCTTCTAATAATTTTAGCATTTTTTTTGTGGTAAATGGGGGTTCTGTATTGTGTCTTGCAGCATATCCCTTAATTTGAGCCCACACCAACTCAATCGCATTATACTCACAATGGTAAGGCGGTAACCGTATAACTCTGTGCCCATGTTCTAATGCTATTTCGTCAATGACGTATCGGATCTTGGTTGGTTTGTTTTCTTTTAAAAGACGTACTAATTCCGCTTTTAACATATTCATGTTTGCATCTACGCCATTTTTACGAAGCCATGCGACGATATCAGCTTTCTTTTGGGATTGGGCAGGTGGCTTGTCAATTTGCATCGAGTGGTATGGGGCGTTGTCCATAATTATAATAGATGGTTCAGGGAGGCTACACAACATTGAGGTAAACCATTCAGTAAACTTTTCTCCATTCATGTCTTCATGATAGTCTCCAGTGGTTTTTGACGCAAAAGCCATGAGAGAACCTTCGACAAACCCGTTGATGGTTCCGGCGTGACAAATTATAAGTCGCGATCCTTTTCCTACAGGAACTTTGGAAGTAGATGCTGCTGTGTCATCGTTCCAAGAACGGCCTACAGTATGGTTAGCATTAAGCCATGTTTCATCCAAGAACACAACATTTTGCCAATTTTTGATTTCTTTCACTTGCCGTAAAAAAGTATACCTTGCCATCGCTATATCAAATCTTTCCATCAATATTTTGCGTTTGTTACATTTTTTGTATCGAAATCCAATGGTCTTCAAAATCTTCGTTAAAGAACTTTCCCCACCGAAGAATAATCCAGCTTCCTTCAGTGAATGCACCAACTTTTTTCTTGTTGGATACTCCTTCTGTAAATAGTAGCCGTAAACATGTCTTCGGATAGCATCGGCATCAAAGCTATCGATGCCTACGACTGGTTTTGCTCGTTTTCTCTTTTTTGGTGTGTGAAGTTTATTTTCTTCTGTGCCAGTCTCGCCATATTTTTTTTTAGTTATCCGTCTAACAGTTCGTTGTCCAATATTAAGCGCATCAGCTACGCGTTCAACCACTGACGTTATAGGTAAAATTGGCCCTCCATTTTGAGCTTCACGATCGAAATAGTTACGAAGGCGTATTACGAACTCACGTGTCTGACTATTTAGAACAGTTCTCTGCGTACGTTCGGTCATATCGACGAAATCCACAACAAAGGGCTTGAACAGAGTCCAAATTAACGAGCAAGGGTCAACAGTAATGCAGTATCAATATTTGAAATCCAAAGCCAGGTCAAAACTATATCACAATCGCATTGCACTGACAGTTTATACTTTTCGAAGCAACGTCAATTCGAAACTGCTTTGTTTTGCATTGAGCATTGACGCGAGTTTGCCGGAGGTAGTAGTTGTGCTAGCCAGCGATCCTATGTGACGATCGTATTAGATTCCATTTTTAAAAATTTTCAATTTAGAAAACCAAATGCCGAGTTGTGGTATATATCATATAAAAATAAAAATTTTACTTTTTGTATGAAACAGCTGATATTTTTTTGCGATTTCAGAGGTTTGTCCACATAGTGAAAATTGTTCATATTCACAAGTACATTCACCCCTTAAATGGTGCAAACTGATTTTTCTACACTTGTATACATTTTAGAAATCAATTTAATAAATAAATTTTGAGTCCTAAACCTAAAACTACATTCGATAAAATTTATGAATCTCTGCACATCACTATCGTCAATAAAGTAATACAATTATTTCCTTCAAAGTCGTTATCAATTAATACGGAACTTCATGAGCGGACAAACGTCAAACCGGCCATCATAGCGTGCCGCTAGTGTAATAGTTATTCGACAAGTTATTACTGAATTCCCACGACAAACATCCGAAACGTGTACATACGCGTTTTGCAAGCGGATGCAGCGCTTTCGCGACGGAGGTCGTGCGAAGCATCTTTAATATCGAAACTGGCAACGAAAGTGTGGATGACGGCAAGGCTATTGCTATCTCTACTGATGGTAGACGGGGTAGAGCCGTGATACCTTGTGGTTAAGGCCTTTGGGAGGTCCGGGATTCAAACCTGAGCACGCATCTCTGACTTTTCAAAGTTATGAGTGCGTTTTAAGTTATTTTTAATATTGCTGTAATGGTGAAGGAAAACAGCGTGAGGGAACTTGCATCCCGGAAAGTTCTCTCTATTGTTCTCGAAGGAGTCCGCCAATTCGCATTGGGCCAGCGTGGTGGACTATGGCCTATAACCCTTCTCTGAGAGGAGACCTGCGCTCAGTAGTGAGCTAATGATGATGGCCATATTTTGAACTGAGTTTAAGAATAGTTTTTAGGTAGATACCGCATTACTACTGATAGAAAAATTGTGAAGAAACTTTCTTACAATTTTCACAAAAAAAAACAACAAAATTGGCAACAAAATTAATAACAATATTACGTTTACATATTTTATTAATTTATTACAGATTAAAATAATCTTACGGACCGGTTGTACTTAATACATCAACATACTAAGTAGGTACGCGTTACACTACGAGGTCAGAGCATGAGCTTGCTATAATTGTTTTTATCAACAATTACAATAAGTTCACTACCCTGAGTCGTAGCGGCCAAGCGTAACGCACCGCAGGAAAACAGATCAACCGAGTAATAGTAAACGGTGAAAATAGTTTCGGCTCAGATTTCGCTATCCCCACTGACCTACTCGAGACAAGATCGCGCCTAACTTCCTCGTTGATGGTTAGTAACTTCGACTACAGAAGACGAAGTACCGGGTTCGATTCCCAAAAAATGTATTAAGTTTTTTTTCAAGAAATTCGCATTAGTTATACCAGCCCGGAGTTAGGAAGTTGGCGTTGTGTCACCCCGTGCCTAGGAGAGCTCGTAAAGCTGTTGGTCTTGCGCCTGATCTCTCTCCGGTCATGTCGGTCTCACATCAATTAATCTAATCGAATCCATCCTTTCATTTCAATCCATCGCTTGCCGGCTATCACCGGCTTCAATCAAAGAAAAAAGATCGCCGCCCACAACAAGCCACAAGTTTCCTCTTAGAATGAGAAGGTTTAAGGAATACTTATTAATTGCTTATTATAAATACTAATATTATAAATGCGAAAGTTTGTGAGGATGTATGGATGTTTGGATGGATGGATGGATGTTTGTTACTCTTTAACGCGACAACGAATGAACCGATTTTGCTGAAATTTGGCACAGACATAGATTATATTCTGGAATAGCACATAGGCTACTTTTTATCCCGGAAAAGCAAACAGTTCCTGCGGGATAGCATCGCTATTTTTTACGCATTTGTCCTTCAAAATACGCGCAATGGAGTTTTAGATTGACGTGATTTTTTTGCACAGGTAAAGTTAAGGGCCTGAAAAATGACACAGGCTACTTTTTATCCCGGGAAAACAAACGGTTCCCGCAGGATATTAGTATACTACTTTTCACACATTTATCTTTCAATTATGCGCCAACGGAGTTACAGATTGACGTGGTTTTTTGGAGAGGCATAGTTGGTGACTTGAAAAGTGACAAAGGCTACTTTTTATCCTGGGAAAGCAAACAATTCCCGCGGGATATTCGTATGCTACTTTTCACATATTTATCCTTAAATCATGCGCCAATATGCATGCATGCATACATGTATGTATGTATGTATGTATGTATGTATGTATGTATGTATGTATGTATGTATGTATGTATGTATGTATATATGTATGTATGTATGTATGTATGTATGTATGTATGTATGTATGTATGTATTTATGTATGTATGTATGTATGTATGTATGTATGTATGTATGTATGTATGTGTGTATGTATATATGCATGTATTAATGTATGTTGATTATTAATGTGAACTAATAATATTATTAATTAATTATACAATAATATTATTAATGTGAAAGTTTGTGAGGATAGATGTATACGGATGTATGTTTGTATAGATGTAGTATACGGATGGATGGATGTATGTTCTCTGAGATAGGGGTTGAACTATTTTGACTGTTTTACTCCTTATCTTCGTTACATTTAAACTAATTTTTATTATTATTTTAACCGACTTCAAAAAAGGAGGAGGATCTCAATTCAACGGAATCTTTTTCTATTCATGTTCACCGATTACTCGAAGACGCCTAAACCGATCTGTTTTAAAAAAAAATCTACAATAAATTATATACTTCGTAGTGGCGCGGGCGTTTAAATGTATGCTCCCGGGACAAAAAGTAGCCTGTGTTATTTTCCAGGTCTAAAACTTTACCTGTGTAAAAAACCACGTCGACTATATGCACTTGCACTTTATATGGTGAAATATTATAACTGCGAAAGTGCGTTGCTTTGTCCTTCAATCACGCCCCAACAGAGCTACGGATCGACGTGATTTTTTGCAGGGGTACCTATAGTTGAGGACTTGGAGAGTGACAGGCTACATTTTATCCCGCAAAGTCAAAGAGTTCCCGAGG
The DNA here is from genome assembly GCA_029955525.1 of Oeneis ivallda. Classification (NCBI taxonomy): domain Eukaryota; kingdom Metazoa; phylum Arthropoda; class Insecta; order Lepidoptera; family Nymphalidae; genus Oeneis; species Oeneis ivallda. Next base: position 3,142,544 of record JARPMR010000016.1, read on the forward strand.
CATTTTAAAGGCTAAGTTCACGCAGACGAAGTCGCGGGCATCAGCTAGTAAAAAAAAAACTTGAGAGGTGTCAAGGGACACCCGGATGGAACGAAGTTCCTTTCGATTAATTAGTGAAGGAATTGTAATAAAATTTTATTTCTTTTAAGTTATAAAAAATAAGGGAAAAATTCCACATGTAGAAATTATTTAAAATAAAATTGAAAATAGAAAATTCAGTCTGTCGAGCTGGGATTCGAACCATCGATCGACCTTTAACTGTTTAGCGACTGTAGAAACCACAAGGCTACGGAGATCTAATATTGTAGTGTGAAAATATTGAACACAATGCCAAATTCATATTCAAAAAAGTGTCGGTTCAATTTAGTCTTAATTTTTTCCGTCTAGCCCCCTTCCGCACCGCTCGATAAGGAACTACGTTCCAAAAATATTGCTGAAAACAGAAAGTTTAGGATATTATATTCTGTAAATTTAAACGTAACAGGTACTAACATAATATACCTAATTCATTTATGATGATTACCTATGCATGTATAATGGTAAGAGTCATACTCTACATCGAATTTACTGTTATTTTAACTGATCAAAATAATCATTAAGAATCATTTGTCCTACGATAAAACTTCTCGTAACTCCATCTTCATCAATTTGTATAGTATAACAAGTGGCCAATCAACTATGGTTGATATGAATAATGGTGTTCGGACGCCGAGAAAAAGCCTCTCCTTTGCATTGAATGATCGATGGAGAATTAAGTATTCCTGTACCTTTATAAGTAAGTGTGTGAAGTGTGTCAAGAAATACCTCGTACCATAATGGATAGATACTTGAAATCACAAAATTTTTATTACAAAAACTAAAGTTAAAAAATTAAAGGGGATCTCCACTTTCCATACAATAAAATTTTTTTTTTGCTCGATCTTAATTGACCGAGCGAAGCGAGGTCTCTGAGTTAACTAGAGCGATTTGCACTTGTCCGTCCGTCCGTCCGTCTGTCAGAGCCTTATAACTTTTGAATTACTGAACGTAATTACTTCAAATTTAGATATAATATGTAAACCGATGGCCTCCAGCCGAAAATGGCTTAAAAAGTTATAAAAATCTTTATTTCAGGGGGGCTCTCATAGAAGCGAATGCGAAGTAAAAAAAAAATCGCGTTACATAAAATTGTTATGTATCATTTTAAAGATAATTTTGAACTGAGTACAAAAATTTTTTTTTTTAATTTTTCCCTTAAAATTGACGAAATGGGGGGCTTTCAAAGTGGCGATTTTATACGCTCGCTTGAAGACGCTCTCTAGGAAAATCCGCTATGGATTTTCAAACTGATTTTATTTTTTTAGGTCACTTATATCCTGTACTTGAACAACAAATACTAAAATTATATGAATATTATAAAGAAACGAGATTATTTAATTTTTAATGGGCATCAGTAATTCATATAGCATCAACATAGCTTCACAATAATGCTAATAGATGGCGCAGTCAGTAACTATTCCCATGGAACTACGAGTTACGACTACGACCTATCCCAAAAACAGTTTTGCGTCGACCATTATTATTTAGTTACTTATTATAATACAATAATTGTATTGTAATTTTTTTTTGTACCATATTATTCAATTAAAATTATTTTTTAGTTAAATTTTAGTTAAATATTGTATATTTTCTATTCGCGTCGATAGATGACGATTTGTACAGATGCCCGTAACCCGGTTTCACTCGTTAGTACCTACATAATAATTCAATGTTTTCACTAACGTTCCCTAACCTTTACGGGCTACCTATAAGTTAGGTGATTGATGTTTTCTGTCAACTTATTTATCACGATCCTGTACGGGACACCTAAAAGGATATTGGGACGGATGTTAGGACTTAGGATTGTATTTAGGAGCTACCTACGTTAAGAGACTCCTACTTAGGGGATGATTTAGGTATGTTTGGTGAAAACGGGCATAATAATAATGTCAGTTTTGGTTATCATGTATCGATTGAATGAATAATCATGGGATACCGTTACCGCGAGGTCTCAGTTCGGGGCGAACCACTAGTAATAGTTGGTGTCAGATATTGTACGATGGAACCCTTCGCGTGGGGTCTGACTTGAACTTGACCAAATTTTTAGGGTTCCGTACCCAAAGGGTGCCAACGGGACCCTATTACTAATAAGCCTCCGCTGTCCGTCCGTCTGTCAGCGGCCTGTATCTCGTAAACCGTAATAGATAGACAGTTGAAATTTTCACATATTTTGTATTTCTATTGCCGCTATAACAACAAATAATAAAAATTAAATTAAATTAAAAAAAAATCAAAATATTTCCATGGGTACATGGAAATATTTTAATTCGATTTTTATTTCACGGAACCCTAAAAGAGCGAGGCCCGACTCGCACTTGGCCGATTTTTAAATTTGTTCGTAAAACCATCATCGCGTTGATATAGAATTATTTTACCTGCTTTAATTTTACGGACATTAGTCCATTGTCTATGCTGTGCATTTAAATGCCAAACAACAATAAAACCATAAATGATGTCATTAATTAAAGATGCAGCATAATTCGTACTCACCTCACAGAGCATCCCATTCCTCAAAGAATTCCGCGATCCGTCGACCAGTTCTTTTAATGTCAAAGTTAACATTTACAATTCCTTCTACGGCCTTGACAAAGGCCATATTCTATTAACATTATGGAAAATTACTAAGAACCCTATTAAGATATGAATAATGCTGATACTCAAAATACACCGTGTGTATACTCATAATATAGCTTAATTGGTAGATAAATATAATGCGTTAAATATTGCACAGGTCGGGTCATGATTAATAAAATAATATTCTATTGTTATGTAAGGAGTCAAACAAGTGTCTCTCGACCTACGCTAAATTCTACTGTGCTAATATGTTGAAATTATGGTAATAATACATCTGGTTTTCAAAAGTTGGACAAAAAATGTCATTAGTCAAATATTTTCCAAATGTACTCGTAGTTTGTCAAAGTTAGTAAGCTTTTTGTGAAGTTAAGTGATAGAAACCTGATAGGTAACAATTGCGTAACTTGAACTTCCTGAGTTATAATAATATAGTCAGCGATGGAAACCTAATTTAGCAACTTAAAATTGCTAAACAAGCTTAGTTGAAGAGGAAAGAGACGTTATGAGTAATTTGTAACTTAGATATAAATATTATAAAGTTATGACTAAGATAAAATATTTTGTTTATTTGTCATCGAGAACCGGATCGCGAACAACTTAAATTATTTGTCACTAGAAATAAAAACCTACCTTAGGCAATTAATGTAGTCGCGATCGAAAAACCAGTAGGTACAGGTAATTTATCAGTACCTAAAATATATTTTAGATCGCAATTAAATCTACATAATATATTACTTACCTAGGTATATAACCCTGTTTATATTTAGTTTAATTTGTCATTAATTTGTTTGTTCGTAATTGAGATGAAATTTTAACAGTTCGATAGAATACCCATAAACTAGACGCAAGTTAAGTATGGCTTGACGTAACCATATCTTGGGTCTAGTACGAAGGAAATAGCCAGGCGGGGTAAAAGGGACATGACGGCATAACAAAGCGTCATGCCGTTTGCAATCACGGCATACGTTTCGGTCTTACCCCCAAAGGGCACCAATAGATGTTTCACATCAAAACCCTCAATGACTCAGTGTAGCCAGGTGACGAATATAGTCTGTAGAATGCTTGGGTGCAACCGGTTGTAAGCTGCTGTAATGGCAAAGGTGAGAGGACAAGACACGACTTTGACATTATCTGCGATGACATCCAATCCACTCACGGACTATCCTTGTGATTGTGGATCACTATCTGAATTTTAAACAGGTTTGGTGGACCAATTTGCTGTCTAGGAATAAGCAATAACAACGTACAAAAACCTAAATTATCAAATGACTCATAACGCAATGGCGCGCATGCGCAGATTCAAACACGAAACTACATCAACGGCATCTTCTTTATACGATCAGTACAAACGCCGTACCTGCCTGGAGGCCTACCACAAGCCTAGCATTATTAATCCAATAATACTAGTGGTTCGCCCCGAACTGAGACCTCGCGGTAACGGTTTCCCATAATTACTTATTCATTCAATAGATACATGACGATCAAAATTGACATTATTATTATGCCCGTTTTCACCAACCATACCTAAATCATCCCCTTTGTACAAGTCTCTTTACGTAGGTAGCCCCTAAATACAATCCTAACATCCCAATGTCATTTTCACCTTTAGTTGTCCCGTAGAGGTTCGTAATAACAAAGTTGACAGAAAGTGTCAACTAACTTAACATCGGTAGCCCGTAAAGGTTAGGGAACTGTTATAGTGAAATCCTCAAGGCCTCAATCAAACTTAGGTATAGTTTTTTGGAACATTCAAATTAAATTACTTGTACACAGCGTCAACTATCGACACGATCAGAAAACATGTAAAAACAAACTGCAACGTCAAGTTTTATTGATGTTTGCTAAATGACTAAATAATAATTTTAATTGAATAATAATTATTATAATATATATAGCTCGATTACCACTGATTCACTCACTGACTGATTCACTCATTGACAGGGTTGTTCTCCTAGAAGGAGACGGATATCGATATAATGATGTAGGGGAGATGTGTTGGGGGGGGGGATTCGAGTTGGGGAAAATTATGACATTTCGGAAAAACAAGATGGCGGCCGACGTGAATCGCGGCCACGTGGCGCGTGGGTGCGCGGCCCGCTAAAGCGGACCGCGATTGTTCGGCTTTATTTATTTCGCTCGGTGCGCGAGCTGCTAAAGCAGCTCGCGGGAAGTGTTATTGCTACAAGTAGGGCGCGTGGGTGCGCGGCCCACTAAAGCGGACCGCGATTGTTCGGCTTTATTTATTTCGCTCGGTGCGCGAGCTGCTAAAGCAGCTCGCGGGAAGTGTTATTGCTACAAGTAGGGCGCGTGGGTGCGCGGCCCGCTAAAGCGGACCGCGATTTTTTTACTCATCAAGTAGACCTTCGGATTCTGGTCATCTTTTGCCAAAAAATTTGTTCGAGCACACCCCACCTATCTGCAATAACCTGGCCGTGCTCCTCATTCACAAAAGAAAAAGAAAAAAAAAAGAAAAAAAAATGAAAAAAAAGAAAAAAAGCAAATGTAAAATGAAAAAAAAAGAAAAAGAAAAAAAGCCCTATGAACCTATCAAAATCAATGTCTTGCATAGTTCCCAACTTCTAGTCCCTTCAATATTCCCCATACATTTTGTATGAAAAAAAAAAAATCCGCCATCTTGAATTTTTTTCCTACTCACCAGGTAGACCTCCGGGTTTTGATCATCTTTTGTCGAGAAACCGCTCCTCCATCTTTTATAGTCTCCGAGAGAGAGACGGACAAAATTTGCCGCCATTTTTTTTCCGCCATTTTGGAATTTTTTTTCAACTCACTGGCAACTGCTCGAGGTTTCGAATGACATTTGGTCGAGCACCCTCCACCTATCTTCTATACCCTGGCCGTGCCCCTCGCCCGTCTCCGAACTCCTCACTCATCAGCTCTCTCCACCTTTCTCCGAGTCACATTCTTTGAGCTATATACGACACCATGGGTGAAAAAAATTTTTTTCATACAAAATTTTACAGGAGAGGGGTCGGAAATTTGAGACGTCACAGCTCGGCCGCCATCTTGTTTTTTTATTTTTTTTCACTTTTTCTGTTAATCGTTTACTAATTTCTACAATAATCCAAAATTTCAAAGAAATCGGTCGGAAAACAAAAGAGCTGCTTTAGCAGCTCGCGCACCGAGCAAATGCTAGTATAATATATATAGCTCGATTACCACTGATTCACTCACTGACTGATTCACTCATTGACAGGGTTGTTCTCCTAGAAGGAGACGGAAATCGATATAATGATGTTCGGGAGATGTGTTTGGGGGGGGGATTCGAGTTGGGGAAAATTATGACATTTCGGAAAAACAAGATGGCGGCCGACGTGAATCTTGCAACTCCTTTGTTTTCCAACCGATTTCTTTGAAATTTTGGATTATTGTAGAAATTAGTAAACGATTAACAGAAAAAGTGAAAAAAATTAAAAAAACAAGATGGCGGCCGAGCTGTGACGTCTCAAATTTCAGACCCCTCTCCTGTAAAATTTTGTATGAAAAAAATTTTTTTCACCCATGGTGTCGTATAGAGCTCAAAGAATGTGACTCGGGGAAAGGTGGCGAGAGCTGATGAGTGAGGAGTTCGGAGACGGGCGAGGGGCACGGCCAGGGTATAGTAGATAGGTGGAGGGTGCTCGACCAAATGTCATTCGAAACCTCGAGCAGTTGCCAGTGAGTTGAAAAAAAATTCCAAAATGGCGGAAAAAAAATGGCGGCAAATTTTGTCCGTCTCTCTCTCGGAGACTATAAAAGATGGAGGAGCGGTTTCTCGACAAAAGATGATCACAACCCGGAGGTCTACCTGGTGAGTAGGAAAAAAATTCAAGATGGCGGATTTTTTTTTCCCCCCATACAAAATGTATGGGGAATATTGAAGGGACTAGAAGTTGGGAACTATGCAAGACATTGATTTTGATAGGTTCATAGGGCTTTTTTCTTTTTCTTTTTTTTCATTTTACATTTGCTTTTTTTTTTTCTTTTCTTTTTTTTTTTTTTTCTTTTTCATTTGTGAATGAGGAGCACGGCCAGGTTATTGCAGATAGGTGGGGTGTGCTCGAACAAATTTTTTGGCAAAAGATGACCAGAATCCGAAGGTCTACTTGATGAGTAAAAAAATCGCGGTCCGCTTTAGCGGGCCGCGCACCCACGCGCCCTACTTGTAGTAATAACACTTCCCGCGAGCTGCTTTAGCAGCTCGCGCACCGAGCGAAATAAATAAAGCCGAACAATCGCGGTCCGCTTTAGCGGGCCGCGCACCCACGCGCCTTACTTTTAGTAAAACACTTCCCGCGAGCTGCTTTAGCAGCTCGCGCACCGAGCGAAATACTAGTTATTATAATATATATAGCTCGATTACCACTGACACACTCACTCACTCACTCACTCATTGACAGGGTTGTTCTCCTAGAAGGAGACGGAAATCGATATAATGATGTAGGGGAGATATGTCCAGGTGGGGGATTCGAGTTGGGGAAAATTATGACATTTCGGAAAAACAAGATGGCGGCCGACGTGAATCTTGCAACTCTTTTGTTTTCCGACCGATTTCTTTGAAATTTTGGATTATTGTAGAAATTAGTAAACAATTAACAGAAAAAGTGAAAAAAATTAAAAAAACAAGATGGCGGCCGAGCTGTGACGTCTCAAATTTCCGACCCCTCTCTTGTAAAATTTTGTATGAAAAAATTTTTTTTCACCCATGGTGTCGTATAGAGCTCAAAGAATGTGACTCGGAGAAAGGTGGCGAGAGCTGGTGAGTGAGGAGTTCGGAGACGGGCGAGAGGCACGGCCAGGGTATACAAGATAGGTGGAGGGTGCTCGACCAAATGTCATTCGAAACATCGAGCAGTTGCCAGTGAGTTGAAAAAAAATTCCAAAATGGCGGAAAAAAAATGGCGGCAAATTTTGTCCGTCTCTCTCTCGGAGACTATAAAAGATGGAGGAGCAGTTTCTCGACAAAAGATGATCAAAACCCGGAGGTCTACCTGGTGAGTAGGAAAAAAATTCAAGATGGCGGATTTTTTTTTTCCATACTAAATGTATGGGGAATATTGAAGGGACTAGAAGTTGGGAACTATGCAAGACATTGATTTTGATAGGTTCATAGGTGTCTTAGATCTCGGAGAATTAAAAAAGAAAAATATACTGGCCGAATTGAGAACCTCCAAAATGGCGGATTCAAGATGGCGGCCATAGAAACTTTCTCTGGTGTCTATCTCGGAGAGTATAAAAGATGGAAGAGTGGTTTCTTGGCAACAGATGATCAAGACCCAAAGGTCTACTTGATGATCAGGAAAAAAAACAAGATGGCGGATTTTTTTTCCATGCGAAATATATGGCGAATATTGATTTTTCTTTTATTTTCTTCTTTTTGATTCTTTTTTTCTTTTTCCTTTTTTTTCATTTTTCTTTTTCTTTTTTTTTCTTTTCTTTTTTCCTTTTTTTTTCATTTTTCATTTTTTTTTTATTTTTTCTTTTTTTTTCTTTTTTTTCATTTTTCATGTATTTGCTTTTTTTGTCTTTTTCCTTTTTTCTTTCTTTTTTCCTTTTTTTTATTATTTTTCTTTTTTTCATTTTTCATTTTCTTTTTTTCTTTCTTCTTTTTTTCTTTTCTTTTTTTTTTTCTTTTTCTTTTGTGAATGAGGAGCACGGCCACGTTATTGCAGATAGGTGGGGTGTGCTCGAACAAATTTTTTGGCAAAAGATGACCAGAATCCGAAGGTCTACTTGATGAGTAAAAAAATCGCGGTCCGCTTTAGCGGGCCGCGCACCCACGCGCCCTACTTGCAGAAATAACACTTCCCGCGAGCTGCTTTAGCAGCTCGCGCACCGAGCGAAATAAATAAAGCCGAACAATCGCGGTCCGCTTTAGCGGGCCGCGCACCCACGCGCCTTACTTTTAGTAAAACACTTCCCGCGAGCTGCTTTAGCAGCTCGCGCACCGAGCAAACGCTAGTTATAATATATATAGCTCGATTACCACTCACTGACTCACTCATTGACAGGGTTGTTCTCCTAGAAGGAGACGGAAATCGATATAATGATGTAGGGGAGATATGTCCGGGTGGGGGATTCGAGTTGGGGAAAATTATGACATTTCGGAAAAACAAGATGGCGGCCGACGTGAATCTTGCAACGCTTTTGTTTTCCAACCGATTTCTTTGAAATTTTGGATTATTGTAGAAATTAGTAAACGATTAACAGAAAAAGTGAAAAAAATTAAAAAAACAAGATAGCGGCCGAGCTGTGACGTCTCAAATTTCCGACCCCTCTCCTGTAAAATTTTGTATGAAAAAAATTTTTTTCACCCATGGTGTCGTATAGAGCTCAAGGAATGTGACTCGGAGAAAGGTGGCGAGAGCTGATGAGTGAGGAGTTCGGAGACGGGCGAGGGGCACGGCCAGGGTATAGAAGATAGGTGGAGGGTGCTCGACCAAATGTCATTCGAAACCTCGAGCAGTTGCCAGTGAGTTGAAAAAAAATTCCAAAATGGCGGAAAAAAAATGGCGGCAAATTTTGTCCGTCTCTCTCTCGGAGACTATAAAAGATGGAGGAGCGGTTTCTCGACAAAAGATGATCAAAACCCGGAGGTCTACCTGGTGAGTAGGAAAAAAATTCAAGATGGCGGATTTTTTTTTTTCATACATTATGTATGGGGAATATTGAAGGGACTAGAAGTTGGGAACTATGGAAGACATTGATTTTGATAGGTTCATAGGGCTTTTTTCCTTTTTCTGTGTTTTCATTTTACATTTGCTTTTTTCTTTTTTTTCTTTTTTTTTTCTTTTTCTTTTGTGAATGAGGAGCACGGCCAGGTTATTGCAGATAGGTGGGGTGTGCTCGAACAAATTTTTTGGCAAAAGAATACCAGAATCCGAAGTTCTACTTGATGAGTAAAAAAATCGCGGTCCGCTTTAGCGGGCCGCGCACCCACGCGCCCTACTTGTAGTAATAACACTTCCCGCGAGCTGCTTTAGCAGCTCGCGCACCGAGCGAACTAAATAAAGCCGAACAATCGCGGTCCGCTTTAGCGGGCCGCGCACCCACGCGCCCTACTTGTAGCAATAACACTTCCCGCGAGCTGCTTTAGCAGCTCGCGCACCGAGCGAAACAAATAAAGCCGAACAATCGCGGTCCGCTTTAGCGGGCCGCGCACCCACGCGCCTTACTTTTAGTAAAACACTTCCCGCGAGCTGCTTTAGCAGCTCGCGCACCGAGCAAATGCTAGTTATTATAATATATATAGCTCGATTACCACTGACTCACTGACTGATTGACATAATTGTTCTCCTAGAAAGAGACAAAAAACGATACAATGATGTACGGGAGATATGTTCGGGTGGGGGATTCGAGTGGGGAAAAATTATGACATTTCGGAAAAACAAGATGGCGGCCAACGTGATTCTTGCAACTCTTTTGTTTTACAACCGATTTCTTTGAAATTTTGGATTATTGTAGAAATTAGTAAACGATTAACAGAAAAAGTGAAAAAAATTTAAAAAAACAAGATGGCGGCCGAGCTGTGACGTCTCAAATTTCCGACCCCACCCTGTAAAATTTTGTATGAAAAAAATTTTTTTCACCCATGGTGTCGTATAGAGCTCAAAGAATGTGACTCGGAGAAAGGTGGAGAGAGCTGATGAGTGAGGAGATCGGAGACGGGCGAGGGGCACGGCCAGGGTATAGTAGATAGGTGGAGGGTGCTCGACCAAATGTCATTCGAAACCTCGAGCAGTTGCCAGTGAGTTGAAAAAAAATTCCAAAATGGCGGAAAAAAAATGGCGGCAAATTTTGTCCGTCTCTCTCTCGGAGACTATAAAAGATGGAGGAGCGGTTTCTCGACAAAAGATGATCAAAACCCGGAGGTTTACCTGGTGAGTAGGAAAAAAATTCAAGATGGCGGATTTTTTTTTTCCATACTAAATGTATGGGGAATATTGAAGGGACTAGAAGTTGGGAACTATGCAAGACATTGATTTTGATAGGTTCATAGGGCTGTTTTTCTTTTTCTTTATTTTAATTTATATTTGTTTTTTTTTCATATTTTTTTCTTTTTTTTTCTTTTTCTTTTGTGAATGAGGAGCACGGCCAGGTTATTGCAGATAGGTGGGGTGTGCTCGAACAAATTTTTTGGCAAAAGATGACCAGAATCCGAAGGGCTACTTGATGAGTAAAAAAATCGCGGTCCGCTTTAGCGGGCCGCGCACCCACGCGCCCTACTTGAAGTAATAACACTTCCCGCGAGCTGCTTGAGCAGCTCGCGCACCGAGCAAACGCTAGTTATAATATATATAGCTCGATTACCACTGACTGACTGACACACTCATTGACATAATTGTTCTCCTAGAAAGAGACAAAAAACGATAAAATGATGTACGGGAGATATGTTCGGGTGGGGGATTCAAGTGGGGAAAAATTATGACATTTCGGAAAAACAAGATGGCGGCCGACGTGAATCTTGCAACTCTTTTGTTTTCCAACCGATTTCTTTGAAATTTTGGATTATTGTAGAAATTAGTAAACGATTAACAGAAAAAGTGAAAAAAATTAAAAAAACAAGATGGCGGCCGAGCTGTGACGTCTCAAATTTCCACCCCTCTCCTGTAAAATTTTGTATGAAAAAAATTTTTTTCACCCATGGTGTCGTATAGAGCTCAAAAAATGTGACTCGGAGAAAGGTGGCGAGAGCTGATGAGTGAGGAGTTCGGAGACGGGCGAGGGGCACGGCCAGGGTATAGTAGATAGGTGGAGGGTGCTCGACCAAATGTCATTCGAAACCTCGAGCAGTTGCCAGTGAGTTGAAAAAAAATTCCAAAATGGCGGAAAAAAAATGGCGGCAAATTTTGTCCGTCTCTCTCTCGGAGACTATAAAAGATGGAGGAGCGGTTTCTCGACAAAAGATGATCACAACCCGGAGGTCTACCTGGTGAGTAGGAAAAAAATTCAAGATGGCGGATTTTTTTTTCCCCCATACAAAATGTATGGGGAATATTGAAGGGACTAGAAGTTGGGAACTATGCAAGACATTGATTTTGATAGGTTCATAGGGATTTTTTTCTTTTTCTTTTTTTCATTTTACATTTGTTTTTTTTCTTTTTTTTCATTTTTTTTTTCTTTTTTTTCTTTTGTGAATGAGGAGCACGGCCAGGTTATTGCAGATAGGTGGGGTGTGCTCGAACAAATTTTTTGGCAAAAGATGACCAGAATCCGAAGGTCTACTTGATGAGTAAAAAAATCGCGGTCCGCTTTAGCGGGCCGCGCACCCACGCGCCCTACTTGTAGTAATAACACTTCCCGCGAGCTGCTTTAGCAGCTCGCGCACCGAGCGAAATAAATAAAGCCGAACAATCGCGGTCCGCTTTAGCGGGCCGCGCACCCACGCGCCCTACTTGTAGCAATAACACTTCCCGCGAGCTGCTTTAGCAGCTCGCGCACCGAGCGAAATAAATAAAGCCGAACAATCGCGGTCCGCTTTAGCGGGCCGCGCACCCACGCGCCCTACTTGTAGCAATAACACTTCCCGCGAGCTGCTTTAGCAGCTCGCGCACCGAGCAAACGCTAGTTATTATAATATATATAGCTCGATTACCACTGACTGACTGACTCACTGATTGACACGATTGTTCTCCTAGAAAGAGACGGAAAACGATACAATGATGTAGGGGAGATATGTCCGGGTGGGGGATTCGAGTGGGGAAAAATTATGACATTTCGGAAAAACAAGATGGCGGCCGACGTGAATCTTGCAACTCTTTTGTTTTCCAACCGATTTCTTTGAAATTTTGGATTATTGTAGCACTTAGTAAACGATTAACAGAAAAAGTGAAAAAAATTAAAAAAACAAGATGGCGGCCGAGCTGTGACGTCACAAATTTCCGACCCGTCTCCTGTAAAATTTTGTATGAAAAAAAATTTTTTCACCCATGGTGTCGTATAGAGCTCAAAGAATGTGACTCGGAGAAAGGTGGAGAGAGCTGATGAGTGAGGAGTTCGGAGACGGGCGAGGGGCACGGCCAGGGTATAGAAGATAGGTGGAGGGTGCTCGACCAAATGTCATTCGAAACCTCGAGCAGTTGCCAGTGAGTTGAAAAAAAATTCCAAAATGGCGGAAAAAAAATGGCGGCAAATTTTGTCCGTCTCTCTCTCGGAGACTATAAAAGATGGAGGAGCGGTTTCTCGACAAAAGATGATCAAAACCCGGAGGTCTACCTGGTGAGCAGGAAAAAAATTCAAGATGGCGGAATTTTTTTTTTCCATGCAAAATGTATGGGGAATATTGAAGGGACTAGAAGTTGGGAACTATGCAAGACATTGATTTTGATAGGTTCATAGGGCTATTTTTCTTTTTCTTTTTTTTCATTTTACATTTTCTTTTTTTCTTTTTTTTCTTTTTTTTTTTCTTCTTTTTTCTTTTTCTTTTGTGAATGAGGAGCACGGCCAGGTTATTGCAGATAGGTGGGGTGTGCTCGAACAAATTTTTTGGCAAAAGATGACCAGAATCCGAAGGTCTACTTGATGAGTAAAAAAATCGCGGTCCGCTTTAGCGGGCCGCGCACCCACGCGCCCTACTTGTAGTAATAACACTTCCCGCGAGCTGCTTTAGCAGCTCGCGCACCGAGCGAAATAAATAAAGCCGAACAATCGCGGTCCGCTTTAGCGGGCCGCGCACCCACGCGCCCTACTTGTAGCAATAACACTCCCCGCGAGCTGCTTTAGCAGCTCGCGCACCGAGCAAAATAAATAAAGCCGAACAATCGCGGTCCGCTTTAGCGGGCCGCGCACCCACGCGCCCTACTTGTAGTAATAACACTTCCCGCGAGCTGCTTTAGCAGCTCGCGCACCGAGCAAATGCTAGTTATAATATATATAGCTCGATTACCACTGACTGACTGACACACTCACTGATTGACATAATTGTTCTCCTAGAAAGAGACAAAAAACGATAGAATGATGTAGGGGAGATATGTCCGGGTGGGGGATTCGAGTGGGGAAAAATTATGACATTTCGGAAAAACAAGATGGCGGCCGACGTGAATCTTGCAACTCTTTTGTTTTCCAACCGATTTCTTTGAAATTTTGGATTATTGTAGAAATTAGTAAACGATTAACAGAAAAAGTGAAAAAAATTAAAAAAACAAGATGGCGGCCGAGCTGTGACGTCTCAAATTTCCACCCCTCTCCTGTAAAATTTTGTATGAAAAAAATTTTTTTCACCCATGGTGTCGTATAGAGCTCAAAGAATGTGACTCGGAGAAAGGTGGAGAGAGCTGATGAGTGAGGAGTTCGGAGACGGGCGAGGGGCACGGCCAGGGTATAGAAGATAGGTGGAGGGTGCTCGACCAAATGTCATTCGAAACCTCGAGCAGTTGCCAGTGAGTTGAAAAAAAATTCCAAAATGGCGGATAAAAAATGGCGGCAAATTTTGTCCGTCTCTCTCTCGGAGACTATAAAAGATGGAGGAGCGGTTTCTCGACAAAAGGTGATCACAACCCGGAGGTCTACCTGGTGAGTAGGAAAAAAATTCAAGATGGCGGATTTTTTTTTTTTACATACAAAATGTATGGGGAATATTGAAGGGACTAGAAGTTGGGAACTATGCAAGACATTGATTTTGATAGGTTCATAGGGCTTTTTTTCTTTTTCTTTTTTTTCATTTTACATTTTTTTTTTCTTTTTTTTCATTTTTTTTTCTTTTTCTTTTGTGAATGAGGAGCACGGCCAGGTTATTGCAGATAGGTGGGGTGTGCTCGAACAAATTTTTTGGCAAAAGATGACCAGAATCCGAAGGGCTACTTGATGAGTAAAAAAATCGCGGTCCGCTTTAGCGGGCCGCGCACCCACGCGCCCTACTTGTAGTAATAACACTTCCCGCGAGCTGCTTTAGCAGCTCGCGCACCGAGCGAAATAAATAAAGCCGAACAATCGCGGTCCGCTTTAGCGGGCCGCGCACCCACGCGCCTTACTTTTAGTAAAACACTTCCCGCGAGCTGCTTTAGCAGCTCGCGCACCGAGCAAACGCTAGTTATTATTATTATTATAATATATATAGCTCGATTACCACTGACTCACTGACTGATTGACAGGGTTGTTCTCCTAGAAGGAGACGGAAATTGATATAATTATGTTCGGGAGATATGTTGGGGTGGGGGATTCGAGTTGGGGAAAATTATGACATTTCGGAAAAACAAGATGGCGGCCGACGTGAATCTTGCAACTCTTTTGTTTTCCAACCGATTTCTTTGAAATTTTGGATTATTGTAGAAATTAGTAAACGATTAACAGAAAAAGTGAAAAAAATTAAAAAAACAAGATGGCGGCCGAGCTGTGACGTCTCAAATTTCCGACCCCTCTCCTGTAAAATTTTGTATGAAAAAAATTTTTTTCACCCATGGTGTCGTATAGAGCTCAAAGAATGTGACTCGGAGAAAGGTGGAGAGAGCTGATGAGTGAGGAGTTCGGAGACGGGCGAGGGGCACGGCCAGGGTATAGTAGATAGGTGGAGGGTGCTCGACCAAATGTCATTCGAAACCTCGAGCAGTTGCCAGTGAGTTGAAAAAAAATTCCAAAATGGCGGAAAAAAAATGGCGGCAAATTTTGTCCGTCTCTCTCTCGGAGACTATAAAAGATGGAGGAGCGGTTTCTCGACAAAAGATGATCAAAACCCGGAGGTCTACCTGGTGAGTAGGAAAAAAATTCAAGATGGCGGATTTTTTTTTCCATACTAAATGTATGGGGAATATTGAAGGGACTAGAAGTTGGGAACTATGCAAGACAAAGAGTTTGATAGGTTCATAGGGCTTTTTTCTTTTTCTTTTTTTTCTTTTTACATTTGCTTTTTTTCTTTTTTTCCTTTTTTTTTTTTTTCTTTTTTTTCTTTTTCATTTGTGAATGAGGAGCACGGCCAGGTTATTGCAGATAGGTGGGGTGTGCTCGAACAAATTTTTTGGCAAAAGATGACCAGAATCCGAAGGTCTACTTGATGAGTAAAAAAATCGCGGTCCGCTTTAGCGGGCCGCGCACCCACGCGCCCTACTTGTAGTAATAACACTTCCCGCGAGCTGCTTTAGCAGCTCGCGCACCGAGCGAAATCAATAAAGCCGAACAATCGCGGTCCGCTTTAGCGGGCCGCGCACCCACGCGCCTTACTTGTAGCAATAACACTTCCCGCGAGCTGCTTTAGCAGCTCGCGCACCGAGCAAACGCTAGTTATAATATATATAGCTCGATTACCACTGACTCACTGACTGATTGACATAATTGTTCTCCTAGAAAGAGACAAAAAACGATACAATGATGTAAGGGAGATATGTTCGGGTGGGGGATTCGAGTGGGGAAAAATTATGACATTTCGGAAAAACAAGATGGCGGCCGACGTGATTCTTGTAACTCTTTTGTTTTCCAACCGATTTCTTTGAAATTTTGGATTATTGTAGAAATTAGTAAACGATTAACAGAAAAAGTGAAAAAAATTAAAAAAACAAGATGGCGGCCGAGCTGTGACGTCTCGAATTTCCACCCCTCTCCTGTAAAATTTTGTATGAAAAAAATTTTTTTCACCCATGGTGTCGTATAGAGCTTAAAGAATGTGACTCGGAGAAAGGTGGAGAGAGCTGATGAGTGAGGAGTTCGGAGACGGGCGAGGGGCACGGCCAGGGTATAGAAGATAGGTGGAGGGTGCTCGACCAAATGTCATTCGAAACCTCGAGCAGTTGCCAGTGAGTTGAAAAAAAATTCCAAAATGGCGGAAAAAAAATGGCGGCAAATTTTGTCCGTCTCTATCTCGGAGACTATAAAAGATGGAGGAGCGGTTTCTCGACAAAAGATGATCAAAACCCGGAGGTCTACCTGGTGAGTAGGAAAAAAATTCAAGATGGCGGATTTTTTTTTTCCATACTAAATGTATGGGGAATATTGAAGGGACTAGAAGTTGGGAACTATGCAAGACATTGATTTTGATAGGTTCATAGGGCTTTTTTTCTTTTTCTTTTTTTTCATTTTACATTTGCTTTTTTTCTTTTTTTTTTTCTTTTTTTTTCTTTTTCTTTTGTGAATGAGGAGCACGGCCAGGTTATTGCAGATAGGTGGGGTGTGCTCGAACAAATTTTTTGGCAAAAGATGACCAGAATCCGAAGGGCTACTTGATGAGTAAAAAAATCGCGGTCCGCTTTAGCGGGCCGCGCACCCACGCCCCCTACTTATAGTAATAACACTTCCCGCGAGCTGCTTTAGCAGCTCGCGCACCGAGCGAAATACTAGTAATATATTATATAGCTCGATTACCACTGACTCACTGATTCACTGACTCATTGACAGGGTTGTTCTCCTAGAAGGAGACGGAAATCGATATAATGATGTTCGGGAGATGTGTTTGGGGGGGGGATTCGAGTTGTTGAAAATTATGACATTTCGGAAAAACAAGATGGCGGCCGACGTGAATCTTGCAACTCTTTTGTTTTCCGACCGATTTCTTTGAAATTTTGGATTATTGTAGAAATTAGTAAACGATTAACAGAAAAAGTAAAAAAAATTAAAAAAACAAGATGGCGGCCGAGCTGTGACGTCTCAAACTTCCACCCCTCTCCTGTAAAATTTTGTATGAAAAAAATTTTTTTCACCCAAGGTGTCGTATAGAGCTCAAAGAATGTGACTCGGAGAAAGGTGGAGAGAGCTGATGAGTGAGGAGTTCGGAGACGGGCGAGGGGCACGGCCAGGGTATAGAAGATAGGTGGAGGGTGCTCGACCAAATGTCATTCGAAACCTCGAGCAGTTGCCAGTGAGTTGAAAAAAAATTCCAAAATGGCGGAAAAAAAATGGCGGCAAATTTTGTCCGTCTCTCTCTCGGAGACTATGAAAGATGGAGGAGCGGTTTCTCGACAAAAGGTGATCACAACCCGGAGGTCTACCTGGTGAGTAGGAAAAAAATTCAAGATGGCGGATTTTTTTTTTTTACATACAAAATGTATGGGGAATATTGAAGGGACTAGAAGTTGGGAACTATGCAAGACATTGATTTTGATAGGTTCATAGGTGTCTTAGATCTCGGAGAATTAAAAAAGAAAAATATACTGGCCGAATTGAGAACCTCCTCCTTTTTGGAAATGGGTTAAAAAAGGTGAAAGAGTGGTTTTTTGCCAACTATCCACGCGACCAACTAGGTGGGGTGTGCTCCAACAAAAATTACTCGAAACCACATCCAATTAGCAGGGAGTTGAAAAAAAAACTCCAAAATGGCGGATTCAAGATGGCGGCCATAGAAACTTTCTCTGGTGTCTATCTCGGAGAGTATAAAAGATGGAAGAGTAGTTTCTTGGCAACAGATGATCAAGACCCAAAGGTCTACTTGATGATCAGGAAAAAAAACAAGATGGCGGAATTTTTTTCCATGCGAAACATATGGCGAATATTGATTTTTCTTTTTTTTTCTTCTTTTTGTTTCTTTTTTCTTTTTTTTTTCTTTTTTTTTCTTTTTCTTTTGTGAATGAGGAGCACGGCCAGGTTATTGCAGATAGGTGGGGTGTGCTCGAACAAATTTTTTGGCAAAAGATGACCAGAATCCGAAGGTCTACTTGATGAGTAAAAAAATCGCGGTCCGCTTTAGCGGGCCGCGCACCCACGCGCCTTACTTTTAGTAATAACACTTCCCGCGAGCTGCTTTAGCAGCTCGCGCGCCGAGCAAACGCTAGTATAATATATATAGCTCGATTACCACTGACTGACTCACTGACTGATTGACACGATTGTTCTCCTAGAAGGAGACGGAAATCGATATAATGATGTTCGGGAGATGTGTTTGGGGGGGAGATTCGAGTTGGGGAAAATTATGACATTTCGGAAAAACAAGATGGCGGCCGACGTGAATCTTGCAACTCTTTTGTTTTCCGACCGATTTCTTTGAAATTTTGGATTATTGTAGAAATTAGTAAACGATTAACAGAAAAAGTGAAAAAAATTAAAAAAACAAGATGGCGGCCGAGCTGTGACGTCTCAAATTTCAGACCCCTCTCCTGTAAAATTTTGTATGAAAAAAATTTTTTTTACCCATGGCGTCGTATAGAGCTCAAAGAATGTGACTCGGAGAGAGGTGGAGAGAGCTGATGAGTGAGGAGTTCGGAGACGGGCGAGGGGCACGGCCAGGGTATAGAAGATAGGTGGAGGGTGCTCGACCAAATGTCATTCGAAACCTCGAGCAGTTGCCAGTGAGTTGAAAAAAAATTCCAAAATGGCGGAAAAAAAATGGCGGCAAATTTTGTCCGTCTCTCTCTTGGAGACTATAAAAGATGGAGGAGCGGTTTCTCGACAAAAGGTGATCACAACCCGGAAGTCTACCTGGTGAGTAGGAAAAAAATTCAAGATGGCGGATTTTTTTTTTTTACATACAAAATGTATGGGGAATATTGAAGGGACTAGAAGTTGGGAACTATGCAAGACATTGATTTTGATAGGTTCATAGGTGTCTTGGATCTCGGAGAATTAAAAAAGAAAAATATACTGGCCGAATTGAGAACCTCCTCCTTTTTGGAAATGGGTTAAAAAAGGTGAAAGAGTGGCTTTTTTGCCAACTATCCACGCGACCAACTAGGTGGGGTGTGCTCCAACAAAAATTACTCGAAACCACATCCAATTAGCAGGGAGTTGAAAAAAAAACTCCAAAATGGCGGATTCAAGATGGCGGCCATAGGAACTTTCTCTGGTGTCTATCTCGGAGAGTATAAAAGATGGAAGAGTGGTTTCTTGGCAACAGATGATCAAGACCCAAAGGTCTACTTGATGATCAGGAAAAAAACAAGATGGCGAATTCAAGATGGCGGCCATGGAAACTTTCTCTGGTGTCTATCTCGGAGAGTATAAAAGATGGAAAAATGGATGGAAAGATGGATGCTTTTTTTTCTTTTTCTTTTTCTTTTCTTTTTTTTCTTTTTCTTTTTTTTTTCTTTTTCTTTTGTGAATGAGGAACACGGCTAGGTTATTGCAGATAGGTGGGGTGTGCTCGAACAAATTTTTTGGCAAAAGATGACCAGAATCCGAAGGTCTACTTGATGAGTAAAAAAATCGCGGTCCGCTTTAGCGGGCCGCGCACCCACGCGCCCTACTTTTAGTACACTTCCCGCGAGCTACAAAAAAAGTACACTTCCCGCGAGCTGCTTTAGCAGCTCGCGCACCGAGCGAAATACTAGTTATAATATATATAGCTCGATTACCACTGACTGACTGACACACTCACTGATTGACATAATTGTTCTCCTAGAAAGAGACAAAAAACGATACAATGATGTAGGGGAGATATGTCCGGGTGGGGGATTCGAGTGGGGAAAAATTATGACATTTCGGAAAAACAAGATGGCGGCCGACGTGATTCTTGCAACTCTTTTGTTTTCCAACCGATTTCTTTGAAATTTTGGATTATTGTAGAAATTAGTAAACGATTAACAGAAAAAGTAAAAAAAAAATAAAAAAACAAGATGGCGGCCGAGCTGTGACGTCTCAAATTTCCGACCCCTCTCCTGTAAAATTTTGTATGAAAAAAATTTTTTTCACCCATGGTGTCGTATAGAGCTCAAAGAATGTGACTCGGAGAAAGGTGGAGAGAGCTGATGAGTGAGGAGTTCGGAGACGGGCGAGGGGCACGGCCAGGGTATAGAAGATAGGTGAAGGGTGCTCGACCAAATGTCATTCGAAACCTCGAGCAGTTGCCAGTGAGTTGAAAAAAAATTCCAAAATGGCGGAAAAAAAATGGCGGCAAATTTTGTCCGTCTCTCTCTCGGAGACTATAAAAGATGGAGGAGCGGTTTCTCTACAAAAGATGATCACAACCCGGAGGTCTACCTGGTGAGTAGGAAAAAAATTCAAGATGGCGGAACTTTTTTTTCCCATACAAAATGTATGGGGAATATTGAAGGGACTAGAAGTTGGGAACTATGCAAGACATTGAGGCATGATTTTGATAGGTTCATAGGTGTCTTAGATCTCGGAGAATTAAAAAAGAAAAATATACTGGCCTGGCTATACGGGGTAGGGGTAGCGGTCGGGGTAGGGGTCGGGGTAGGGGTTGGGGTAGGGGTAGGGGTAGGGGTAGGGGAAGGGGTAGGGGTAGCGGTAGGGTTATGGTTAAGGGTCGGAGTAGGGGTAGGGGTAGGGGTAGGAATAGGTGTAGGGGTAGGGGTAGGGGTCGGGGTAGGGGTAGGGGCGGGTACGGGGAAGGGGTAGGGGTAGCGGTAGGGGTAGCTGTAGTGGTAGCGGTAGCGGTAGGGGTGGGGGTAGGGGTAGAGGTAGCGGTAGGGGTAGGGGTAGGGGTAGTATTATTTTATGGTGTATGGTATTATATTATATTGTGTTAAATCGTGTTATACTATATTATATTATGTTATATTTGTAATATAATTTGTATTATATTGTGTTATAGTTAGTTATATTATATTATATTATATTTTATTATATTATATTATATTATATTATATTATATTATATTATATTATATTATATTATATTATATTATATTATATTATATTTTATTATATTATGTTATACGGTATTATATTGTGTTATATCGTGTTTTATTATAATATATTGTATATTTTATGTTAAATGGTATTATATTATGTTATATCATGTTATATTATGTTGTATTTGTTATATATTGTATAATATTATGTTATATTATGTTGTATTTGTAATATATTGTTTCTTATTATATTATATTGTGTTATATTGTAATATATTGCATTATTTTATGTTGTATGGTGCTATATTATGTTATATTCGTAATATACTGTGCTATATTATATTATATTGTGTTATATCGTGTTGTATTATGTTATATTTGTAATATATTGTTTCTTATTATATTATATTGTGTTATATCGTGTTGTATTGCGTTATATTTGCAATATATTGTATTATATTGTGTTATAGCGTGTTATATTATATTATGTTATGTTCATAATATATTGTAGTATATCGTGTTGTATTGTAGTATAATGTATTATTTTATGTTAAATGGTATTATGTTATATTATGTTATATTCGTAATATATTGTATTATATTATGTTATATCATGTTATATTATGTTGTATTTGTTATATATTGTATAATATTATGTTATATTATGTTTTATTTGTAATATATTGATTCTTATTATATTATATTGTGTTATATCGTGTTATATTATGTTATATTGCGTTATATTTGCAATATATTGTATTATATTGTGTTATAGCGTGTTACATTATATTATGTTATGTTCATAATATGTTGTATAATATCGTGTATTATAATATATTGTATATTTTATGTTAAATGGTATTATATTATGTTATATTATGTTATATTTGTAATATATTGTATTATATTATATTATATTGTGTTATATCGTGTTATACTATATTATATTTTGTTATATTTGTAATATATTGTGTTATATTGTAATATATTGCATTCTTTTATGTGGTATGGTGCTATATTGTAGTATATCGTATTATACTATATTATATTATGTTATATTTGTAATATATTGTGTTATATTGTAATATATTCCATTATTTTATGTTGTATGGTGCTATATTATGTTATATTCGTAATATACTGTGCTATATTATATTATATTGTGTAATATCGTGTTGTATTATGTTATATTATGATATATTTGTAATATATTGTTTCTTATTATATTATATTGTGTTATATCGTGTTGTATTATTATATATTGTATATTTTATGTTAAATGGTATTATATTATGTTATATCATGTTATATTATGTTGTATTTGTAATATATTGTATTATATTATATTATATTGTGTTATATTGTAATATATTGCATTATTTTATGTTGTATGGTGCTATATTGTAGTATATCGTGTTGTATTGTAATATATTGTATTATATTATGTTAAATGGTATTATATTATGTTATATTATGTTATATTGCGTTATATTTGCAATATATTGTGTTATAGCGTGTTATATTATATTATATTATGTTATATCATGTTATATTATGTTGTATTTGTAATATATTGTTTCTTATTATATTATATTGTGTTATATTGTAATATATTGCATTATTTTATGTTGTATGGTGCTATATTATGTTATATTCGTAATATACTGTGCTATATTATATTATAGTGTGTTATATCGTGTTGTATTATGTTATATTATGTTATATTTGTAATATGTTGATTCTTATTATATTATATTGTGTCATATCGTGTTATATTATGTTATATTGCGTTATATTTGCAATATATTGTATTATATTGTGTTATAGCGTGTTATATTATATTATATTATGTTATATTTGTAATATATTGTAATATAGTGTGTTATATTGTAGTATATTATGTTCTTTTCTGCATATTACTTTTACAAAATAATGTCGATGTTTCACATCTGCCAGGCGTCCCACTTTGCTTTTACTTTTTTCTTTTCTTTTTCGTTTTTCCTTTTTAGGGTTCCGTACCCAAAGGGTACCAACGGAACCCTATTACTAAGCCTACACTATCCGTCCGTCCGTCCGTCCGTCTGTCAGCGGGCTGTATCTCGTAAATCGTAATAGATAGACAGATGAAATTTTCAAATATTATGTATTTCTATTGCCGCTATAACAACAAATAATAAAAATTAAATTAAATTAAAAAAAATTCAATAAAAATATTTCCATGGGTAAATGAAAATATTTTAACTTTTTTTTTTAACGGAACCCTATAAGAGCGAGGCTCGACTCGCACTTAGCCGATTTTTTCTTTTTCTTTTACTTTTTTTTCATTTTTCATTTTCTTTTTTTTTTCTTTTTTCTTTTCTTTTTTCCTTTTTTTTTATTTTTTTTTTTCATTTTTCATTTTCTTTTTTTTTTCTTTTTTCTTATTTTCCTTTTTTTTTTCTTTTTTTTCATTTTTCATTTATTTGCTTTTTTTTCATTTTTCATTTTCTTTTTTTCTTTTTTTTTTCTTTTTTTTTCTTTTGTGAATGAGGAGCACGGCCAAGTTATTGCAGATAGGTGGGGTGTGCTGAAAAAAATTTTTTGGCAAAAGATGACCAGAATCCGAAAGTCTACTTGATGAATAAAAAAATCGCGGTCCGCTTTAGCGGGCCGCGCACCCACGCGCCTTACTTTTAGTAAAACACTTCCCGCGAGCTGCTTTAGCAGCTCGCGCACCGAGCGAAATAAATAAAGCCGAACAATCGCGGTCCGCTTTAGCGGGCCGTGCACCCACGCGCCTTACTTTTAGTAAAACACTTCCCGCGAGCTGCTTTAGCAGCTCGCGCACCGAGCGAAATAAATAAAGCCGAACAATCGCGGTCCGCTTTAGCGGGCCGCGCACCCACGCGCCCTACTTGTAGCAATAACACTTCCCGCGAGCTGCTTTAGCAGCTCGCGCACCGAGCAAACGCTAGTATGTTATATATAGCTGCATTTGCTATATGAGATGAGAGCGCCATCTATTGACATCATTGTGAAGTTCTGTTGTTGCTGCTCATTAAAAGTTAAATAATTTAGTTTCCTTATTACATTTATCTAATTTTAGTATTTGTTGTTCAAGTACATGATATTACGCTAAAATTATAAAACTTTCAAGCCCCAGCTTTCAATGGTTATTCCGTTGTGAGGTCAAATATAATCTCCAATTTGAAAGCCCCCCATTTCGTCAATTTTAGGAAAAAAAATAAAAAAAAAATACTTTTGTACTCTGTTCTAAATTATCTTTAAAATGAGGTACTGTAACCCTATGAAACGCAAAAAATTTTTTTTTTCTTCGCATTCGCTTCTATGAGAGCCCCCCTGAAATAAAGATTTTTATAACTTTTTAAGCCATTTTATTTATTTATTTATTTATTTATTCATTTTAGTTGCAGATAGTTTACACATACCCCGTTAGGGTGTAGCAACTTGGTCTGAAATCGACCGTAGTAGAGAGTTTTCGGCTGGAGGCCATTGGTTTACATATTATATCTAAAATTGAAGTAATTACGTTCAGTAATTCAGAAGTTATAAGGCTCTGACAGACGGACGGACGGACGGACGGACGGACGGACGGACAAGTGCAAATTCACTCAAGTAGACTCAAAGACCTTCGCTTCGCTCGGTCGATTATTTTGAGATGTCATATAATGACATTGTATGACACGTCAAAAGCGTTGGTGGTAGGCATAGGCCCTGACCCCTGACCTAATAAGACTTGATTGGAAAAACCACTTTTGTCACGTTTTACGAAAATGAGGAAGTGATGCCAACTTCTAGATGTTTGATAGAATGAATGGGTATCTTCTTGACAAGCGCGCTCCATCTGGCTACATTTTCACTTACCATCGGGTGAGATTGCAGTCATGCGTTATTGAAAATATTAAAGAAAAAAGATTCCGCTTTCATGCTATGGGGTTTACAATAATTATTCAGTTAAAACTTTTCCTTCAAATCCTATGAATATTCTAATTTCTAATATTATAAAGGCGATAGTTTGTGTGAGTTTGTTCGTGTGTGTGTGTGTGTGTGTGTGTGTGTGTGTGTGTGTGTGTGTGTGTGTGTGTGTGTGTGTGTGTGAGTGTGTGTGTGTGTGTGTGTGTATGTATATGTTTGTTACTTTTTCACGCAAAAACTACTGGACGGATTTGGCTGAAATTTGGAATGGAGATAGATTATACCCTGGATTAGCACATAGGCTACATTTTATCCCGGAAAATCAAAGGGTTCCCGCGGGAATCAAAAAACCTTAATCCACGCGGACGAAGTCGCGCTAGTACCCACTAAAATACACACAACACTAATATAATTATGATAAGTATAGAGCGACTTAAAGTTTCAAATGAAAATTGCTCCTAAATACACCATGCCAACCAATGATTTTTGGTCATTTGTAAAATAATGTGTTGTTACTTATTTGGTTGACTTTAACCCAGATATTTGTTCCCTTAGATAAGTGGCAATTTCACCAGCTAATTATTTTAACGGACGAAATTTGATGTTTTTAACTACTTCGGCAAAGTTAAAAGAAAGAGTTATGGTTTTTGAATTCTATGACTGTATGTAACACATGTATGTCACTATTTACGAATGTTCCACCGTAGCGCCTGAACTACTGAGCCGATTTTGATGAATGAGGTGTCAATCGATTCGATATTATGGTTCGGGTGACATAGTCTATATTTTATACGAATTAAATCAAAATGACTGATCCAATTTTCCAGAGACGGGGTACAGTTTTTAAAATTTTTCTTGTCAATCATAGATTAAGAATTGATAGTCACATAGCGACAATCAATGTTATCAATACAAAAACTATCAAAACATCTTAATCCTTGGCTAAACGTTATAGTTATAAGTGACGGGAAATTGGTACCTTAGTACTTAGTAATTTATACGAACTTTTATGGGAACCTAAGCTATTGATCACATAGCATATTATACGCGATGGTTATACG
Source organism: Oeneis ivallda (assembly GCA_029955525.1). Classification (NCBI taxonomy): domain Eukaryota; kingdom Metazoa; phylum Arthropoda; class Insecta; order Lepidoptera; family Nymphalidae; genus Oeneis; species Oeneis ivallda. The sequence continues at coordinate 3,168,614 of JARPMR010000016.1, forward strand.
GGTAGACAGATATCTTTAAAATATGTCGTGCATTTTGCGGCATCTAAAATATCTGCAGTGAAAGGAAATCAGCGGCACAGCAGCGTACAATATCGTGAGAATACAGAGTTCTGCGCCTGATCTAGGTATATGGGTTAGGTTTGAGCTGCCAAATGTTAAGGTTAACTTATAAGTATATCAGAAACAAAAAGATCATGCTCACATAATACCAAAAAAGTTTCTACAACATGATGTTACTGAGCTTAAAACGTACCTGTCTACTTTTTAAGCTTTTATTGTAAGAATTGTATTTAGTGAAATTAATTAATTATTATCGTCCGCGTGGATTTAGTTTTTAAAGTCCCTCGGGAACTCTTTGATTTTCCGGGATAAAAAGTAGCCTATGTCACTCTCCAGGTCCTCAAATATACCCATGCAAAATCACGTCGATCCGTAGCTCTGTTGCGGCGTGATTGAAGGACAAACCAACAGACCAACAAACACACTTTCGCAATTATTATAATATTAGTATGATGCGAAAGTGTGTTTGTTTATGGGTTGGTTTGTCCAAATCCACGCGGACGAAGTCGCTGGCATCAGCTAGTTAGCTATAAAGTTTAAAACGTAGACCTACGGTTTTAAACTACTAAAAGTAGACTTATTAGCTTACAATATAATACGATTCTTTATTTTCATAATGCGTGTCCACGATGGTAAATATGCAGGGACGCCACTCCAGCACCTTGGGACCTCCGGTGGAGGAGTATAGCGACCCCGCACCGGGTAGCGCAGTACCTATTTGCAGACCTACTCCTAGGTGGACTAGACAAGTCGCACATAGCCACTGGATATAGGTGGCGCAAGACCGAGACGTCTATCGGTTGATAAAGAGCACGAAGAAGAACGATCGCAAATAAAATGCATTTTAGTAGCTAGAATGCCATAAATTCAGCCAATGACCACATTGAGACTGTGACAATAATTTAGTTGCAGGTTTACAGCTCTCCAATCGATTCAGTTACATTACATTGGAACAAAAGATTTACATAAACCAAAACTCACATAAACACTTTTACCGCCGTGGCCCAAACGGAATACCGATCGAAAAAAAATAATCTTTATCGCAGGCACATCACTATCAATATCCGAGAAAGTACGACGTGTACGGCATACGATATCGATTCTTTCACTCCGACACGAGAATTTTTGCAACACTATTTATTATACAGAGCGATTTCTAGTTTATCAAATTCCATGAATGTATTGAGTACCTGCTTTCGATCTATACGTATAGTTATATACCTAGGTATATTTTCGATCGATCTTTAATATATTTATTAAATAAAAAAAAACTACCTCATCTCATACATTGGTCTATTGTAAAAAAAATTAAAATGCGTTTTAGTAGCTAGAATGCCATAAATTCAGCCAATGACCACATTGAGTCTGTGACAATAATTCAGTTGCAGGTTTACAGCTCTCCAATCGATTCAGTTACATTACATTGCAACAAAAGATTTACATAAACCAAAACTCACATAAACACTTTTACCGCCGTGGCCCAAACGGAATACCGATCGCAAAAAAATAATCTTTATCGCAGGCAAATCACTATCAATATCCGAGAAAGTACGACGTGTACGGCGTACGATATCGATTCTTTCACTCCGACACGAGAATTTTTGCAACACTATTTATTATACAGAGCGATTTCTAGTTTATCAAATTCCATGAATGTATTGAGTACCTGCTTTCGATCTATACGTATAGTTATGCCTAGGTATATTTTCAATCGATCTATATTATATTTATTACTTAAATAAAAAAAACTATAAAAAAAACTACCACATTGGTCTATTGTAAAAAAATGTGCGTTTAAAAATATAATGTAATATCTACTTAAATACCAAAATATTTAGTTTATCTGCTGGAATATAAATATATGCATATTAAATTCTACTTTATTCAAAAAATTCAAAGTTCAAAATTATTTATTTCATACCAACTGTATCTCTTGACTCTACCACCGGTTTGGAATGCAGATATTTATCTTGGTATATACCCAAGTTTCTAACCTCTTCAATGTATTGAGAACTTTGTCTTCATCAGCATCATTTTGTATGAACTTGTCAAATAACGACGTTTAACCTAGGTATTTAAAAATTAATTACTGGCATAAATTAAAATAATGTTACACGCCGCGCCGCGCTCTACCTATTTCTATTTGACAATAGAATGTTTAGAACAATGTAATACCAAATTATTTGACTTTGTTTTATTATTCAAGTGAGAGGAACAAATAAGCTGTTATTCTATATCAAATATGTATAAAATATATGTATTATATATTTTACCTTAAATAAACCTCAAACTGCAAATATTGATTACATAACAAAGAATATCTGTATCATCGTAAATTGATGACCGTAACCAGCTTACGCAACGGAATTTCTCTCAAAAGTCGCCGAGCCTCATTTCGGATGTTAATGTTGTGGACGCAATCGTACACCGCGGCTTATGACTTACGTGTTTATTAATTGGTGGGCTGCTGCGTTTATTTTACGTAAGTGTGAACTAGTCTTAAGTCTTGATCAACATAACCATCGCTGTGGATTAAAGTCTAGCTACTGCTGAGTTTCTTGCCGGCTCTTATCAGCAGTATCCGCTTTCCGAACCGGTGGTAGAATCTTGACGTGTCATAAAAGCCACAGTTTGAATACTCGGACGAAACGCTTCTGAAACGAACGCCCTTCCAGCGTCCGTGTTCCCTGCCTAGTATAATTTGAGTATCTTCAAGGCAAGATTGAATAGGCTTCTTCTAGGCTGCAATCTAGACCTCATCAGTGCTTTCCATCATTAATTGTCCTCAAGTTACGCTTACTCGTTTCTCGCAATAACCATAGTAGCAATTTCCGTTGGGGTTTTGTAGCCAACGATAGCCAACAGTTGGAAAGTGATAGTGGTGATGCCGACTAAGTCCCTTCGTAAGGCCAACCACATCCCGCTTTTCTACAGTTGGCACCACGATTTTTAGGGATAAGTGTAACTGTTGGCCAACCAAACTAGGGATAAAGGCCCAACTTACAGCCAACGCAAATTAGGGAAATAAGCTTTGAGAAGGTGATTGTCAGGAGGATACAGTAGGGCTGGGCAGCATTTGGCAAACTACGCCTAGTTTCACCAAAGCCTTTGATCAGTGTGAACTACCAATGATGATTAAGGCCCGCTTGCAGTAACGCCGGTTTATCCTTTTAACGCAGAGTTAGCTGCTGCTTTGGCAGATTTCGTGTAACGCTTCTGTCAAAATTACAAATTTATTCCTGGGTTAAACCTAACTCGGTGCCTCTACAAGCGAGCCTTACAGTACTAAACGTGAAAACGGACAGTTAGGTTAGTACGGAAGTTAGTCTACAAACTTCAAGTCGCTCAGCGCGCTATGGAGAGCTTAGTTTAGTATGCTTGGAATTTTTTTGAGCGATAAAGTTTCTTACTTTACGAAGTAAGCAAGTTGAAGTGGTGTGGGCTGGTCACATATGTCGGAGGACTGATGACCTGATGACTGATGATGATGTGTTAAGTTCCGTGCTGCGGAGAGCACATAAATCACACTCGTAACACGTGACACGTAACATGAGCACGTAAGTTCTGTGCCTGATCTCGAATAAATGAGAGAATACCCACGTCACACACGTCTTGTACACTTTAACACTTTATTAATTGTTAACTTCTGGGTCTGGCTAGAGGCTAGTCTATATTTTTGTCACTGTGAAGCTTTTATGTTAATTGATTTCACCGATGAAAATTGAATAAGATTAGATATGTAATAATGTAATAATTCTAAAATGAAACGCATGTACCTAAATACATACGCATTGATCTGAAAGAGTTGTAATTTGTGTATCATCATAAAATTATATAAAATGCGTGATATTACAAAATAATAATCCAATAAAATGAGGTCAATTAATCCATTAATTGTGAAATATTATAATATCTACTCAGAATCTGGAATAAGATGGTCATAATTCACCACTTTACTATTAAAATTTCAATCGTCATCAGCTAATATTATGTATTTTTTCCGTGATTTAAATAAATATCCGAATAAGAATACACGCACGATCATTAGCCTACTTTTCAAATGACCACTTCCATTAATTAGGACTTCTTCACAAGCAGTCCCCAAGGCCGAAAGCTGCGTGGAGAACATTATCAAACTCAAAGAATATTTCCTCCCTTTCTTGATCCACTGGTTTAGGCCGGGGTTGCCTGTCTGTAAGGCAGACACTTCTTGTTTTATCCGATAACATAGCTTGCGACTGCAATCTCACCTGATGGTAAGTGATTATGATGATGCAGTCTAAGATGGCAGAGGGCTCTGTCTATGGCAGTTTGAATTAAGCCCATACCACTAATCGGTTTCTACACGCCATCGTGCCAGAGCATTAAATCGCTTGAATGGCGGCACGTATTTGACGGTAGGGTGGTAACTAGCCACGGCCAAAGCCTCCCACCAAACTACACCAAACAAATAGGTTTATTATGGATGAGTGGTACAGCTAGGAAACTTACCTTTACAAATTCATTGAGTTCTATAAAACGCTAGTAGGAGCTTGATATGTTTATAATTATAAAGGGATTGTTTCATCTTGGGCCAGGTACTTATACGCTATACCAAAAAATAGTATTAAATCATAGAAATTGAAATAAAATATGCTTTTTTAGGGTTCCGTACCCAAAGGGTGCCAACGGGACCCTATTACTAAGCCTCCGCTGTCCGTCCGTCCGTCCGTCCGTCCGTCTGTCAGCGGGCTGTATCTCGTAAACCGTAATAGATAGACAGTTGAAATTTTCACAGATTGTGTATTTCTATTGCCGCTATAACAACAAATAATAAAAATAAAATTAAATGAAAAAATAAAGTGGGCTCCCATACATGGAAAAGGAGTCGAAATAAAATTTTATTTTTTTTACCCTGGCATGTGGGGTGTCATTGTCTAGAGCTCATTAAGTGGAGTTCAAGTATATATTTTTTTATTTTTTGGCTACAAAAATGAAGAAATGGGGGCCATCAAAGTTGTCGGTTTTAGATCAATTTTTACGGAACCCTAAAAGAGCGAGGCCCGACTCGCACTTGGCCGATTTTTTTTGTAGTATTACAGTGAATAAAAGGTAAAGATATAAAATTGATAATTGGGTACATCTGTAGAATGCTTCCATCTGCTTTTGTTGTCTATGTTTGTAATGACGTTACGTCATCTTAATGTCATTTCAATTGTCAAACGTCAATTGCTGGTAAGTATGTCAAATGTCATTTGCTGTCAATTGTGGTTATTTTTATGTCAAATGTCATCATGACTCGTGTAAGTACGTGTTATTGTCAAAAAAAACGCCATGTTGTTGCGCTTTTATTTTGCAAAATAATTTCGCATTGTACCTCGTAAAAAGGACCTTATAATAAGAAATAAAGAAAAAATAATCACTATTTCATGACCCCAAACATTTTGAAAGTCTGTACAAAGACCTGGCCCAGGCTCCATATATAATTGAAACAACCCCTTTGTACAGTGTGTTTGTGGGAAACCAGACCACACTTCCTTGTAGACAAGTAGCGATCAAGGTACAGCAGTCACCTTACTTCGATCTCGTAACAATGCGGTTGAGACCTGCAGATATGCTATCGCGGTTTATTGCAATCCAATTTAACAACGAACCTTCATTTTATTTTACGACTTGTGGATTTTAAAAGTATAATTATGTAGGCTTTTCTGTAATATTTAAAAAACGTACGCAGTGAACTGCTCTATAGCAATTTGTATTTTAGGACAATTTTTTATTTATTTAAAAGAATATCAGTCAAGTTGAAGTAAAGACTAGTATCCTCCTCTCCCCACCAAATAAGCGGAGAGCTTGTCTTAGGAGTGGGTACGACAAAAGTGCAACGGGTGGGATTCGAACCTGCGACCTTTCAGTTTTCAGTCCGCACCTTTAATCGTTGGGCTATTGAGGCTTAATTAATTATTAATTAGTAATTAATTATTTGACAACTTTATACTTAGTACCCAACCTAGTAGCTATTTTTTATTGAATTAGTTCTAGAAGTATATCTGTAATAGGTACAGTCACGCGTAAACTCTTGTTATCTTATGATACAAACTATTAGAGTCATAGCAAACCCAATAACCCATATTTTTCCTCTTCCTCGTTTTTTTGACCGATACTTGATAATTTGATCATAATATTATTTGAGTAAATATACCATCGAATCGTCAATAGCCACTTTTTGTACAGTTTTTTGTACATGTATATGGTAATTCTACAAAAAATACTGTATTATTTTTGAACAAATTAAAGCGAGACTAATGGATTAATTATAGAGTTCCAGAATTATTATAAAAGGTCAACGCTTAGTTTTTATCAACCCGAAGCCCCAAGGAAAATATCATAACGTAATCATGTTTTTTGACTTTTCCGGGATAGGTACCTACATCAATCATTTTCAGCTTTTATGACATTTCCGGGTAGGTAGGTACATCATTCATTTTCAGCTTGTATAACTTTTCCGGGATAGGCACAACATTTATTTTTACATCACTTTTTGGTTAGCCATTTATTGGAAATTCTTAAAGTATATCCTACCAAATTTTCTTTTATTTCTATATAATAAATATATTTGTAGGTTGTCTATTCTCAAATAATTTTAATTATACCTCAAATCTTCGCTCCATGGACCACAACTCTCGTCCTGCAGGGCTAACATGGGCATCAGGGCACATATATATCTACGGGGAGAGGATAAAATGTTTCTCTCCTCGCTCAGTGTTATCCACCAGTCGAACATGGGCACAGCGGTGGATATAATATCCACAGTGGAAAAACTTAACTTTTATCTATTACTTATCCCATAAACTAATATTATAATATAAAGGGAGAAGATAATTTTATCCCTTGTCAGTGGATAAAATCGGGGGATATAATTTTTGTCTCCTGCACATGCCAGCCCTGCTGTAGGTACGTAATAATCCAAGATAGTTTAATGTCGTATATTTTTGCTTTAATAATTAATCACTAGTTTTACTCTGTCATTTGTAATATTTAAATAAATATGAATTGCAGTTTATAATCACTAAATTACTCAAAACATTACTATTACTTACATAAAAAAGTCGTTATTCATTAATTAAAATGCAATTTAAAACTCGTATCTATTAAGAAGACATGTTTCGAGACAGCGTAATTTGGTATAATACGAAAATATTTCAGCATTAATAAGCGTAATTACTATAATGCCAATTGTATTCAAGTGTCTGTGGTGCAACTCTCCCGTGATTACCTGCATGCCTACTAATTTACTGACGGAATTATTACTTAACTAGCAAATAATACCGAAATATGACTTGCCTTAAAAGCGAAAATAGTTATTTGTTATCTTCTTCTTCTTCTTCATCAACCGATAGACGTCCACTGCTGGACAAAGGTCTCTTGCATGGACTTCCACAGGCCACGGTCTTGCGCCGCCTGGATCCAGCGGCTCCCTGCGACTCGTTTGATGTCGTCGGTCCACCTGGTGGGGGGTCTGCCAACACTGCGCTTCCCGGTGCGGGGTCGCCATTCCAGCACCTTGGGACCCCAACGACCATCAGCTCTTCGAACTATGTGCCCCGCCCATTTCCACTTCAGTTCCGCGACTCGCTGAGCTATGTCGGTGACTTTGGTTCTCCTACGGATCTCCTCATTTCTGATTCGATCTTGCAGGGACACTCCGAGCATAGCTCTCTCCATCGCCCGCTGAGCGGTCCTGAGCCTACTTATGAGGCCCTTTATTATACAAGATAATTTGTTATACAAGAGTGCAAAGTTGCTTTTTAACCGCGTGCTCAATTTTGATGACTGAGCAAGCGAAGGATCCTAAAATTGAATCACGAACGCAGCGAGTGATTCAAAAATTAGAATCCTGAGCGTTAGCGAGGGAATCAAAAGAGCACGAGGTGAAAAATCTTTGCACTCGAGTGCAACACGTAACTTTTCATCTCACCTCAGCGAGGAAATGACTAAATGGAAAAATAAACTTCCTCGTCGCTAGAATCACTCATTTTAGGTTTTTCACTTGTTTTCAAGTTTCTCGTTTTTAATCTAAGGTTTTAACAATATGACGTGAAAAGAAAATGGCGCAAATTGGTGTACTTTTTTTTAATTTGCTTTGCGCCAAATTTTTTTAATTTGGCGCAAACCAAATTAAAAAAAAGTACACCAAAAGGTTCCGAGTCTGAGTTTTTAACAAATTAAAAAAGGTTGTATGATAAATTCGGCACCATGGAGGTAGAAGTAAATAGGTTTAATGATGTTTTGAATTCACAAACTTAGTGCACACGATGTTCTAAATTCAATTTACTTTATCCTCTAGCGGATAAAAACGGCTTTTGCACTAAGATATCTAAGAGCAAAAATACTCTTTCCGAGATGGGGAGATGAAAAGTCTATGTATTTAATGACGAGAAATAATTGTACAAACCTATATCCATAAGACTATCTGTATTATAAATGTGTTATCTATATTAAACTAAGCAAAAAACTAGATGGCATTTAAAACGAAATCCAAATAATTGATCAATAATTTTTTATTTTGCACGAATATGGTACATAGGTATTACATAGGTGTTAAGTTTACCATAATAGGTATAGTGTCAACATTTCCTGCCAAGATTGGTGTGTAAAAATAATCCTTGCTTAATGTATTCAAAATCCTTGATAATTAAAAACATAGAAAAAGGAGTAGGTATATATTATGTCAATTAAAATTAATGAGATACAATAATTACAATCCCAAACCATATTATCATAATAAGTACTAATAACCAAAATAAAATAAAATGTCAGTAGGTAAAATACAAAAAATTAATTAAACTTTTCAATCAGGTAATCGTTAATCTTATAAAACATTTTATCTGTAAGCATTTCAATGAATGTCCACGTGGATGAAGTCGCCAGCATCGGCTAGTTTTTTAAAAAAACGACTTCAAACGCCCGCGCCACTACAAAATATATAATTTATAGTTGATATTTTAAAAACAGCTCGACTGATTTCGATAAAAATTCACCACCTGGGAAATATACCCTTTCAAACAAGAAAAGAATTCTCCAAATTGGTTCAGGCGTCTTCGAGTAATCGGTGAATATACATAAAAAAATAGATTCCGACGAATTGAGAACCTCCTCCTTTTTTGAAGTCGGTTACTAAGTTTACAAAAACTTCTTAAATCCACATGAAGTTGTCTGGTGGGAGGCTTTATGGCATTGGCTTGTAACCACTACCGTAAAAGACGTGCCGCCAAGCGATTTAGCGTTCCGGCACGATGGCGTGTAGAACCCGAGAGGTATGGATTGAATGTTTACTACCATACCCCTTCCAAATCAGCCCGCTATCATCTTAGAATGCTTATCACTTATCATCAGGTGAGATCGCGGTCAAGGGCTATCTATCTTATCATCGAATAAAAAAAATAGAACAAAAGGGTTAATCAAACTTAAAAGTTATCAATCAAAACATTAGATAACATTAAAAAAACAAACAAGCTAAACGACCTCCAACTCCGAAGGCATAATTCAATGTCTTAGAAATCCCCTGCTACAGAACAGCTATCATTATAAAGTTAGCGTTTCCCATGCAGTACCGGAAAGCGCCTTATCCCTCGATCTTTACCAAAACAATGACCAATTAACGGACAATGAAGTGATACGTTACTAAAATTATTTAATATTTACAAAAAAACACTTATGTATTGGTTCAAATATGTGATTGGAAAAGATGCTTTACAGTTATTATAAACTATAATTATCGAGTAGCTATAAAATGAATATCTGTCTTTTAAATATATTTTATCTATATACTAATCTCTTTCTCAATATAAAAGAGTTAATGTTAAGTCTCTGCTCCTATTAATTAGATCGTTTTCTTTACTTGAGACGATACAGTCTCAGATGGTAGCGGGCTTACTTGGAAAGGGTATGGCATTGTAAAATAAACCCACACCCTAATCACTTTTCACTATTTCTTTATTCTTGTTATTATGGGATTTTAAAAACCGATGCTTGCTTGCTTGCTTGCATGCTTGCAGGATTAAAAAAAAATCGAAACAAACGGGGACGAAGACGCGGGTAACAGCTAGTATACACATAAACTACGAGTTCATTCTAAACATTCAACATACCCGATGCGCGCTGTAAGGTACTTAAACTTAAATTCTTCATCGTACATTGTCCATTGTTCACTATGTAAAGTCGGACACTATCAAGTTGTCTTTTGTTGCTTAGAACCCGAGAACTCAGGAGAATTAAATAAAATAATTAAAACATATTCACTGAAGATTATCTATGACCTTTCATTAATTTTTGAGACAAATGATTTATTTTAAATGACTACCCTCTTATTCGGGCCCTAGCAGAATATCAGCGCTGTGGTTACATATGTATCCACAGCATTTAGCTGAGCTAGAACCCTTTCATTGGCATGACACATAGTAGACACTAGTTAAGTTAGATTGTAATTACTTTCTGTTTTTCCATTTTCATGTGTATTTCCATTTTGTTTGTTACATTTTGTTTTCATGTCAATGAATAAATAATATTCTATTCTATTCTATTCTATTAACTATGACACAAAAGCGTAACAAAAAATTCTTTTATCAATCTATAGGTCCTAACTTACCTACGTCATATTCGTACCATACTTTTCGGAGGTGAAGGCAAACGTAAAGAAACCTGCACACCCGAAAGTTCTCCATCATTTTCTCACAGGTGTTTGAAGTCTGCCAATTTGTATTGGGCCAGCGTGGTGGACTATGACCAATGAACCTAGAGGAGACCTGTTCTGCGCTCAGTAGAAAGATGATTGCTGATGATGATGCTGATGAGTACAATATCCATACTTCAATACTAATATTATAAAGAGTAATTTTATTATTGGACATTTAATTTCGAAGTTATCATGAGTATAAATAATTGTAAAAATTATGTTAGCATGTAGAGGTGCATAATATGTTTGTTACTTCTTCACGCAAAAACTAATGATCTGATTGCGATGAAACTTGATAGGTACATAGCTGTTACTTTTAACTTTTTATCCCGATATTCCCACGGAATCGAAACTTACGCGAGTGAAACCGCGGGGCACAGCTAGTCATCAATATAATGAAATATGTATCTGCAAGAAGAAGGCCAGGCTTATTATGTCTTGAATATAATATGTATTGGTATAGGTACGTATTACGGATCCGAGACATGGTCGCTAACTAAGGGCCTCATAAGTAGGCTCAGGACCGCTCAGCGGGCGATGGAGAGAGCTATGCTCGGAGTGTCCCTGCGGGATCGAATCAGAAATGAGGAGATCCGTAGGAGAACCAGAGTCACCGACATAGCTAAGCGAGTCGCGATACTGAAGTGGAAATGGGCGGGGCACATAGTTCGAAGAGCTGATGGTCGTTGGGGTCCCAAGGTGCTGGAGTGGCGACCCCGCACCGGGAAGCGCAGTGTTGGCAGACCCCCCACCAGGTGGACCGACGACATCAAACGAGTCGCAGGGAGCCGCTGGATTCAGGCGGCGCAAGACCGAGGCCTGTGGAAGTCCATGCAAGAGACCTTTGTCCAGCAGTGGACGTCTATCGGTTGATAAAGAAGAAGAAGAAGAAGATAGGTACGTATTTCAGCGTCACTTCCATATAAAGAGCAAATATTTTACAAGTATTGGCTCACCCGTTAGCTCATACACAAACAACGCTTTCTATGCCGAGATGCCGGATCACGCAACTGTTTGCTATTTGCACCATCATTTGTTGATGTGCGGTACATCTATGTTGAGGGCAACTACCTCACCGGTCCATAGGCTCGACATTCTTTGACGTTTGGAAATATCGACATAAAGTATGGACCGAGCGTCTTTATTTGCAGAATCATCAATCATAAATATGGTACATTTACTGTGTTAATCATTTAAACATACTCATAGATCTAACAAGCGTAAATTTAAAATACCCCCGACATGTGAATCTATGGCCGGACTATGTATGATTCTGTTTGCAGCATCAGGTCGAAGTTATCAATTAATTGTCATTTATCGATTATACTGGCACACGTGAAGCACTTAATCGATTAATCATACGCCAAAAATGCCTTTCATCATTTTGGAAAAGATCTGATACTCTTACACTGCTGGACCGATATTAACCAAACATAGCTAAGAACCCCTAGGAAACTGGCTTTCAAATGAAAAAACCGCATCGAAATCGGTCCATCCGTTTGAGAGCTATGATGCCAAAGACAGACATACACACACACAGACAGACAGACATCGACGTCAAACTTATAACAACCCTCTTTTTGCGTCGGGGGTTAAGAACCGATAGACGTAGTGTTCAAGATGCTGAAATGGCGATCTCGCACTAGGAAACGTGTCTGAAGTTTATGCACTACGTGGACAGACGAATCTCAATTGAGTCGCTAGCAGTCACTGGATACAAGTGGCACAAGATCGTATTCTGTGAGGAACCTTTCACGAAACCTATGCCCAGCTATGGACGACTATCAGTTGAGATGATGATGAAACGTTGCTACATTGCCTATACTCCAGCTTTATTTGAGCACCTCTACATGATTCGGCATTCGATAAATCCCTAAAGCTTTTTGAGCTTGAAATTCTGAGTAACAATACCTAGCTTCTGATAAACGATCTAGGTCGTTGAAAGTGTTTTTATTTAATTAAAGAATAAAATTTTCCGTAATGAATATTTGTGAATATATTTTAAGTTCAAAAGCTTCGTCCATCAAGGACAAGACAACTTATTTATAAGGAATTCACAAGTTATTTTTTCCTCATTGAATAAATATTTCGTATCAAATATTAATATTGTGACTATTTTGCAATACGGACAACATTTGTCTATTTGCCGTATTAAGAATACCACAAAATTATAGTAGGTATGAAAAAAGGTAGGAACAATTTACTACCAAAATAAAGTGAATAGTGAATAGAATAGAATAGAAATGTTTTTTATTCAAATAAACTTTTACAAGTAGGGTAAGGTTGCTTAAGACGTACCACGGCCTAAGTCGTACCCCGGTAATATCACGTCTGATACTTATAAATTACGCCTTCTAGTGGCGTCAACCTGAACTATTTAGTCGAGTGAGCAAACGAAAACAAGTGGATGGCCGACCGGCTTTGTGAAGCAGAAATATTTAAAAAGTAAGTTTTTTCCACAGTTTTCATTAAAATTTTTGACTCATTTGTAAGCTTTTTATAGCAGGAACGTGATACTTATATTTTTTTCTTTACTAACGTCTATTATAATACTTATTTGGCAATAATTTAGTCATATTCAAACGTTAGAATTTTTTAGGTTATGTCGGATATTTTAGTTTTAAACTTAGAAGACCCCGCTGCTTAAGTCGTACCTGAGCGAAATTCCTTACTCGTACCGGTACGACTTAGGTATTAAGATTTTTTTTTTTTTTATATTTTACCAGGTAATAAATAATATGGCGAAGAGAAGATACCATGCTTGGAAGCAGGAAGATATGGACGAAGCTATAAAGAAACATCGGAATGGAGAAATTGGATTTAATGAAGCTTGTAGAAGATTCAAAATACCAAAACCTACACTGAGAAGATATTTGAAGGGTTTGAATAAAAGAACAAAATTTGGTAGACCTAATGATATGCCACCAGAAATGGTAGACATATTGGCGCAGCATTTAGTAAATTTAGAGTCCTGTTTCTTTGGACTAACTGTAACTGAGTTCAGGAAACTTGCCTTCAAGCTTGCTGAAAAATTTCAACTTCCTCATCGTTTTAACAAGGAGAAGAAAATAGCAGGCAAAAAGTGGTATTACAGGTTTATGAAAGAGCATCCTACTTTGTCCTTGCGTGTTCCAGAACCAACCTCGATGGCCAGAAATAAAGGATTTAATAAAGAGCGTGTTGATGAGTTTTTTGACAAGTACGAAGAAATATTGGATAAATACAAATTTGCTGCACATCAAATATATAATATGGATGAAACTGCATTGTCCACCGTTCACAAACCTTCCAAAGTTATTGCTCAAAAGGGAAAACACCAAGTGGGTGCAATCACAAGTGGAGAAAGAGGTCTGACTACAACAGGCATATGCGCGATGAATGCAGCAGGTGAATTCATACCACCCATGTTAATATTTAAGCGTAGCAGACTTAATGATGCCTTAAAAAAAAGAGCTCCACCAAACACAGCATTTGGTTGTTCTCAATTGAATATTTTATCTCCTGTGCCTTGCATAAAAACAGTAATTAAAAAAATTAAGAAAGGCACTAAGCCAACAATGGAATTAACTTCAAGTCCCTACAAAAATGAAATAGAAGCCAAGGATAACATAAATAAAAGGAAGAAGCCTGTAATAGATCTAAAAAAAAGTCAAAACAGAAAAGGGAATAAATAAAAATATAAAAAGAAGAAACACATGTGAAACAAGCAAGAACAAAAAAATAAAAGTTTAATATTTTCTAAGTACGACTAAGGCTATAGGCGGTACGAATTAGGCGACTAGGCGCCTTAGTCGTACCGAAAATATATTTTTGAAAAACGTTAAAATACCTATTTTGATAAAAGATATTCTTGTTTCTATGATTGTTAATAAAAAGGCAAAAAACTAAAGATTCAGTAGTTATAGAAGATTTTGTTTTATTTCAATTGCACTGAATATTACAGTATGATTTCCTTAGGGGGTACGACTTAAGAAACCTTACCCTACTTTTGAATCGTCAATGAGTCTACCACTGGTTCGGAATGCCGGAAGTAGATTTGAATCATCTACAGTCACTGTAGCCATGTTCTTTTTCTCTTCTTCTTCTCTATTAACCGATAGACGTCCACTGCTGAAAAAAGGTCTGTTGCATGGACTTCCACAGGACTCGGACTTGCGTCGTCTATACCAGCGGCTTCCTGCACTATACCTAGTGAGGGGTATACTATTACTGCGCTTTCTGCAGACGACTCCAACGACCCTCAGTTCTTCGAACTATGTGCTCGCTGAGTTCCTCGGATGATACCATAGGATGGCCCCAAAGCAATTTACATATGGGAATATCAACGTTGAATACATGAACTTATAGATCCAGTAACTCATCTGTTCAGGCGAAGGTAGTGGAGAGTTTAGAATTGTTACTTAAATATCGGTACTGCATTTTCATAACATTGTACGACGCTCGCACTAGAAAGAGCTGACTGCAGCAAAGACCATGAATACTTACACCAGTTGAATTGAGCGAAATGATGTTTTAAAATAGCGGCCTTAGTTCCAATTTTGTCCACCTGAACAGAAGTTGGTAGCACTGTATCTAACATATGTACGATCAAAAGCTACAAAACGCGCTAGCCTCAACATGTAGGACTAATGATATTTAAGAATACATTAAGCAAGGCTTGATTGCCTCGTGATGAGAATTCCGTTCAAGATAATGGCGTAGTCGTCGACATTGGCGCTGACCGCACCCTTGAAGGCGATCATAATGACGCCTTTCGAATGAATCTTTTGGTTAATAACCATACAATAATCTTTTTAAATGATTAAAGTCTAGTGTTGTTAAAATCACAAAAATTGGCATTGCCTTATAAAAATTATAAAAGTTAAATTTTAATATATATAAATTACGTGTCACGTTGTTTGTCCGCGATGGACTCATAAATTACTCAAATTTGCACACCGTGTGCGGTTTGATCCAACTTAAAAGATAGGATAGTTTTTAGGGTTCCGTACCCAAAGGGTACCAACGGGACCCTATTACTAAGCCTACGCTGTCCGTCCGTCCGTCCGTCCGTCTGTCAGCGGGCTGTATCTCGTAAACCGTAATAGATAGACAGATGAAATTTTCACATATTATGTATTTCTATTGCCGCTATAACAACAAATAATAAAAATTAAATTAAATTAAAAAATTTAAATTAAAATATTTCCATGGGTACATAATAAATATTTTTATTTACTACATACACATACACAATAAATACTCGCACTTGGCCGATTTTTTGGATTAGGATAGTTTATTTGTTTTTTATTTATATTGATAAGTTGGCGGTACGAAGTTCGCCGAGTCAGCTAGTATACATATAAAAATATGTCGTCTAATCCACTAATAACGAGGAAATGCCGTGCCTAGAACGCTGGCTGTGTTACCCCGCTGAATGACCAAAGTTATATGTTGGCCAAGGTAACTTCCAGCCCGCTGGCACCCGCTGGTCACTTGTGAACTCTATGAGACGGGATGATAGACCCTTAGGCCACGGCCGCACTGTGAGGCGCTTGAAACGGGGCTCCTCTCAGTTGAGAAAGGTTAGGCTGTAGTGCACCATGCTGGCCAATTCCGGATCGGTATGCTTCACACACCTTTGAGAACATTATAAAGAACTCTCAGGCATCCTGCTTACCTTTTGTCGTTAAAGCAAGTGATAATAGCTGACGATGATGTTATAATAATATGTATTATGTTGTATTTTTAAATAAGGAGAAACGTCATTTCACACAAAAATACTTATAAAGTCTAAACTACACAAACAACCTATGAAATGTGACCGTCTAAATATTGTACAAACTTGAATTTTAACAAGCGCCGTTAAAAAAAAAGAAAACAAACAATTAAACTCTCACTTTATAACTATTGTGTTACAACCTTTCATTTAAGATTTTTTAATGCCGCGAGCATTTTGAGCAAAAACATTGAGAAATGAATATGTTAGAGAAAAATGGTCCGTAATTAGTGAAAGCATTTGCGCGCGTTTAATTCTTTCATTATGTTTTTACTTTCTTTTGAGTTTCAACTACCTACCTTCCTTGATATTAATTGTTAGGGCATTTTCATATTACATTAAGTTATCACTAGGCCATGGAGAAACCTCAGAATTAAAGAAGTGCTAATTTATTTACACAAGCTATCGTGCTTATGAACGTCGTTTTTGCCATTTGTAAACGATGTTTCAGAAATGGAGGAAAATATTTTTAGGATAGAATCCTATGTAGGGCGCATCGCCAATTAAATATTCTGAGCTTGTGGTAGAGTCAATCGTATTGGAAATTGATGTGTAACAATATTATATTAAAATCTATTGTGACGGCAAATTTTACTTGCCTATAAAAAGTCAGAAGTGGGTACGTTTTAAAAATCCTGCGGGACTCCTTTGTTTTTCCAGGGTAAAAAGTATCTCGCAAAGTAGGTAGGTATATTAAGTCACTCGTATGCAAGCTCTATAACTACCTTTGACTATTCAACCAGTAAATATAATAAGTCTAGGATGAAAAAGCTTAAATATCTAACCATAGACTTATTATACTTACTACGTATCTAACAAGTCAAAACTAAGCTCCTTTCAATTTCAAAACTCATCTATAACTAGTTGATTAAGTATTATTATAGGTCATACTCTATAGAATGATTCATCACTGGCAAATACCAGTTACTGATACTGCCTATAGTAATAATTTTATTTATCACGCTTCCCGCAATAGTTCTGATTCCGTTACAGTAAATAATATGTCCACTGGTTTCCTTAGTATGTGTCAGATCTTAAATCACTAAGTAGGTATTTGAGGCATTACAAACTTTATCACAAGATTGAGAGATATAATTAATAAAAGTGTATAAAGGTAATATCATGCGTTCTAATACAGGACGTACATAAAATAGATACCTATCTCAATATGGTAAGACGCTAGAACGTAAAAATCTGTTGTTGAGGTTCCAAGAAAAGACACTATTCAATTTATTTTCAACATCGATACCCAGAATCGAACTCTTGCTTGAAGGTGAGTATTCAAATCGGTACGCCAACGTATATGTATGTACGTACTTGTATACATTGCAGTACTGTATACGTAAATAGGTCATCATTGCAAAGCGTTTAATTTAGCTGTAGTTATTTATTACGTAGATATGTAATGAAAACGAAAAGAATTAATTATTGTAAAAAAATTAGATTAATTCTAAGAGTACTATTAGCGTATTATAATAAAATAATTTAATATTTTACGTAGCGTGTTATGAATATAACTAGTAATCTTAATATATATAAATAACGTGTCACGTTGTTTGTCCGCGATGGACTCCTAAACTACTGAACCGATTTTTTGTCAAACTTCGTAACTATCTGTAATTTGGTCCAACTTAAAAGATAGGATAGTTTTTTGGATTGGGATAGTTTATTTCTTTTATCGACCGAGCGAAGCGAAGGTCTTTGAGTTAACTAGGGCGATTTGCACTTGTCCGTCCGTCCGTCCGTCCGTCCGTCCGTCTGTCAGAGCCTTATAACTTTTGAATTACTGAACGTAATTACTTCAAATTTAGATATAATATGTAAACCGATGGCCTCCAGCCGAAAATGGCTTAAAAAGTTATAAAAATCTTTATTTCAGGGGGGCTCTCATAGAAGCGAATGCGAAGTAAAAAAAAAAAAATCGCGTTACATATAATTGTTACGTATTATTTTAAAGATAATTTTGAACTGAGTACAAAAATATTTTTTTTTTAATTTTTCCCTTAAAATTGACGAAATGGGGGGCTTTCAAAGTGGCGATTTTATACGCTCGCTTGAAGACGCTCTCTAGAAAAATCCGCTATGGATTTTCAAACTGATTTTATGTTTTTAGGTCACTTATATCCTGTACTTGAACAACAAATACTAAAATTATATGAATATTATAAAGAAACGAGATTATTTAATTTTTAATGGGCGTCAGTAATTCATATAGCATCAACATAGCTTCACAATAATGCTAATAGATGGCGCAGTCAGTAACTATTCCCATGGAACTACGAGTTAAATTCAATGTTTGATAAATAATTCAATGTTTTCACTAACGTTCCCTAACCTTTACGGGCTACCTATAAGTTAGGTGATTGATGTTTTCTGTCAACTTATTTATCACGATCCTGTACGGGACACCTAAAAGGATATTGGGACGGATGTTAGGACTTAGGATTGTATTTAGGAGCTACCTACGTTAAGAGACTCCTACTTAGGGGATGATTTAGGTATGTTTGGTGAAAACGGGCATAATAATAATGTCAGTTTTGGTTATCATGTATCGATTGAATGAATAATCATGGGATACCGTTACCGCGAGGTCTCAGTTCGGGGCGAACCACTAGTTTATATAGATAAGGTGGCGGTACGAAGTTCGCCGGGTCAGGTAGTATTTTTATACAATACAGTAGGTAATCGAGATTTGTAGTTCTTATTTCAATTAACGAATAATAAAAAAAATTTTAATTATGTATTCACTATTCATATTTAATAATAAATGCAAAAATGTTTGTTTTGTTGGTTTGTAAGTAATTCAGTCTCGCAGTAACGGAGCAAGGGACTCAAGTGATTTTTGCATGGATTGGATTATAATATTGGGGACCTGGAAGGAACCGTAAGCTACTCACACTACATCACTACATATTATAAAACAAAGTCCCCCGCCGCATCTGTCTGTCTGTTCGCGATAAACGCAAAATCTACTGAATGGACTTTCATGCGGTTTTCACCAATAGCTGGCTAATTCATGAGGAAGGTTTTGGTGTATAATTTGTAAGCAGTTTTGCAGCAGTGATAGCCTAGTGGTTAGGACTGTGGTCTCCTATTCGGGGGGTCGCAGGTTCGATCCCGGGTACGCACCTCTGAGTTTTCGGAGTCAAGTGCATATAAGCAATTAAATATCACTTGCTTCAACGGTGAAGGAAAACATCGTGAGGAAACCTGCACACCTGAGAGTTCTTCATAATGTTCTTGAAGGTGTGTGAATTCCGCCAATTTGCTTTGGGCCAGCGTGGTGGACTATGATGGCCTATATCCCTTCTCTGAAAGGAGACCTGCGCTCAGTAGTGAGCCGTTGATGGATTGCTAATGATGAATGATGACAATACTTGTTGAAAATGTCAGAATAAATAAGGTTTAATATAGTATTGTATACAGCTAATTAATTATTACGAATTACATTTAGGTACGAACAAAAAAGAATTTTCCAAATCGGAAAGAAAAAAAAAAATGTGAGAAAATATTTTATATTCTCCACTCAAACATAATATTATCATTGTGGTGTTTGGACCATGTCTCATCCGAGAATGTTCACTTGTTGGATGGGATTGGGAATGCCATTTTTCACAAGCTTATGTCGCTAATAACCAGCGATTCCGTGCGACTCATTGGATGTCAATCAAACTTAAACATATTATCGTGTAATACCTTACAGCTACACTAGCGGCACGCTATGATGGCCGGTTTGACACATTACAATAGTGATGTGGAATGTCAATTTATTCTCGAACAAAAAACAATTAAGTTTTGTTTTTGTACCTGATTAAATAGGTTTAATAAAACAAAAATGTATATGTTTATTTAATTTATTTGAACGAACTGAATATTTGAATGAAAATGAATATACATACTTTATATGCACACAAGAAACATATGAATACAAAAGATACCAAAAAAGGTGCCACAAAAGGCCATAATTAATCAGATTCGTCCATACTACTATTTTCACTGTCGTCACTGCTATCACGAGCAAGGGTCAACAGTATTGTAGTATCACTAGGCTGTAGGCAGTCCTTCGGCCTTGGACACGTCGAGTGCGCTGCGCCCGAGTACATTCCCTGCGCATTCCGCAACGTCTCGAACCAACGACTGTATGTTTTGTTTGGCTATCTTTTTCTTTTTTTTTTTGACAATTTTTTTATTTTTTTTTATTTTATTCGATGACAAGCTAGTCCTTGACTGCGATCTCACCTGATGGTAAGTGACGATGCAGTCTAAGATGGTAGCGGGCTAACTTGGAAGGGGTATGGCAGTGAACATTCAACCCATACCCCTAATTGGTTTCTACACGCCATCGTGCCGGAACGCTAAATCGCTTGGCGGTACGTCTTTGACGGTAGGGTGGTAACAAGTCACGGCCAAAGCCTCCCACCAGACCAGACCAAAGACAATTCAGAAATTATAAATTCCCAAATTGACCCGCCGGGGATCGAACCCGGGACCTCCCTGTTATAAGGCAACAGCGCTCACCACTGAGCCAGGGAAGTCGTCAAAAAAGTGACTATAGGAAAGGATCCTCAGAATAGTTTCTTTATGGCTCACCACTGAGCCAGGGAAGTCGTCAAAAAAGTGACTATAGGAAAAGATCCTCAGAATAGTTTCTTTATGACCACCTTCAATCAATAACGTACTACATAATTATTATGCATTCCAAACATTCCGTCATAAGAGCCACAGGTTGGCCTCTTAGACTATCCAACGTTGGCCTACATGAAATAAATAATTTTGAGTTTGACTGTTTGGAATGGAGAAAGCTCATACCCAGGATCAACACATAGGCTACTTTTTATCCCGGAAAATTAGAGTTCCCGCGGGAATTAAAAACCTTAATCCACGCGGACAAAGTCGTGGGCATCATCTAGTATAATAATATTGGCAAAAATGCACTGTTGCCGAGAGAACACTATAAATTCAGCTAATACATACTTAAATACAATGTAGACTGCAGCAGTGATTGATGTAGCTATTCGATAGTTGTTAAAAACTCTCCGCAGTAGGTATATAACATTTCATTTAGGAAAACTCTTCCCCATTCAGTGGAAAAGACAAGGAAACCTATTCTGCTTAGGTGATTAAAAAAATTTTTTTTTTCATCTACCAGAATGAATATTTTAGTCGTTAAAATTTGCGTAGCTCACAAAAATTAATGTAAAATAATTCGTATAGGTCACGGATGATATGGGGACAACCTTGGCCTATCACTAATTAGGTATTGAAAGTACGAAATATTTTAGTTATTAAAATACAGGTTTTCACTAAAGAGCTATTTTAAATTGATGCTAATTAATGTTACGTAATTGTTACAGGTAACGGCAAATAGGTCAAATAATTTGTTAAAAATTTCGCCTCTAAATTATTAGTTATCACGCGAAAACATGTGAAATTTAAAGGTGCAATAGAATATTTTGAAGGGTGACAACACAGTTGTCTATGGTTATTGTCTCTTTGGTCTATTGATAAACTAACTCCCTTATTTGTTTTATGTAACTGTCATGGTGCGTGTACTTTGTGATTAACTATTATGCGATGAACATAATATTATATATTAACTAGAATTAAATAGTTTTTAGCTTCCAAACTCAAGTGTTAAATTCAATTTAATTTCAGTGAGTGTTTAATTCAAAATCCTAACAGTTTTTTTTATATCTTTTTAATTTTAGATTTTTTTCTTATTAAAATATTACAATAAAATCGGCCAAGTGCGAGTCGGGACTCGCTCTTTTAGGGTTCCGTTAAAAAAAATTAAATAAAAATATTTCCATGTACCCATGGAAATATTTTAATTTAATTTTTTTAATTTAATTTAATTTTTATTATTTGTTGTTATAGCGGCAATAGGAATACATAATATGTGAAAATTTCATCTGTCTATCTATTACGGTTTACGAGATACAGCCCGCTGACAGACGGACGGACGGACGGACGGATGGACGGACGGACAGCGTAGGCTTAGTAATAGGGTCCCGTTGGTACCCTTTGGGTACGGAACCCTAAAAATCGGCCAAGTGCGAGTCGGGACTCGCTCTTTTAGGGTTCCGTTAAAAAAAATTAAATAAAAATATTTCCATGTACCCATGGAAATATTTTAATTTATTTTTTTTAATTTAATTTAATTTTTATTATTTGTTGTTATAGCGGCAATAGAAATACATAATATGTGAAAATTTCATCTGTCTATCTATTACGGTTTACGAGATACAGCCCGCTGACAGACGGACGGACGGACGGACGGACAGCGTAGGCTTAGTAATAGGGTCCCGTTGGTACCCTTTGGGTACGGAACCCTAAAAAGACACAATACGTAGAATTAATATGAATGATTGACCAAAGTTTTTTTAATATTAGCCATGCTGATCTTAACTAATAAATAAATATTTCCTGCCCTCCTCCAAATAAACGTAAAGCACAAGCTAGGAGTGAGTACGGCAATAGTGCAACTGGTGGGGATTGAACCGCTGACCTTTCAGTTTTCAGTCCGCACTTTTAACTGTTGGGCTATTGAGGCTTATTAATCTTTAGATAGTTGTCACGTAACCTCGTTAACCTTTGACAGGTTGCAGCAGAGGTCACGGCATAGTGTATGACGTCAAGTGACCTCTATCATATACAAGTTGATGCTTAGGTAGGTACACCTTCTTCAGTGAAGATTTAGATTTTACAAAAAAGTTCCAACATGAGAAAACCCTACCCCTTTTCACCTTTTTTGGGGTGAAATTATAAAAAAAATACGCATATCAATTTTTGTTGTGCATGAATTAGTCAGTTAGTTCATAGACATAACAATAAAGTTCATACTGTACGCGTATATTGTATTTTGCTTAATTGAACAGAAATTACAATTCGAGTATTATAATATACCTACTAGCTAAAGACCGCGACTTCGTCTGTGTGGATTTAGTTTTTAAAATCCCTCGGGAACTCTTTGATTTTCCGGCATAAAATACCTATATGTCACTCTCCAGGTCTTCAACCATACCCATGCAAAAAATCGCGATCCATAGCTCTGTTGCCGCTTGTTGCGTGTTGTTTAATAAAAAACCGGCCAAGTGCGTGTCGGTCCACGCGCAGTGTAGGGTTCCGTAGTTGAAAGTCTCAAATATTATTGCTGACCTAGGATAGTGCTTTTATTTTATTTATGAATACTGAATATATTTTGAGTTCCATGGCTTAAATACTATAATAAACTACAAAATATGCAACTTACACTACGTGTAATACCTAACTTAGAAAAAACAGATATAACTCCTTAACTAATGAACCCTACTTAGCCGTGATAGTTTTCCTTTAAAATTCATTATATATACTACTGCTGTGAATTTTTTCTTGTATCCTATACAACCATTTAGCTGGCAGAGGGGGGTACACTTGACTCTAATAAAATTTAGCACTTTAAAATATCATATTTCACAAACGGATCCCTGAATTGAAAAATGGTGTTCCCACACCCACAATATTTTTGAAAGACCTGTTCAACGACACCCCACACTATGGGATAGACGAGAAAAAAAAATCATCCCCACTATACATGTAGGGGAGGTACCCTAAAAAAAATTATTTTTCACAATTTTATTTCACCACTTTGTCGGCGTGATTGATATTTATACCCTGGGCTAAACCGCGGACGGACGGACGGACAGACAGACGGACGGACATGGCGAAACTATAAGGGTTCCTTGTTTACTACGGAACCCTAAAAAGAAGACAAAACAAACAGACTTTTAGGAATCATATAATTTTCGTACAGCTACAAGTATTTTCTATGTAAAAACGGAAAAGTACAAAATTGAAAAATATGCGTGCTTTTATTTATTTTTTTAAACGGAAAGCTTGTGTCAGGAGTGGGTACGACAATAGTGCAACGGGTGGGACTCGAACCTGCGACCTTTCAGTTTCCAGTCCACACCTTTAACCGTTGGGTTTTTAGGCGTTCCGAAAACGCTTACTTCAGTTAGTTTTTTTTTTCGGATAAACAGATAAAATATGTAACTCATCATCGTATGCGTCAAAAATAGCATCGTATAAACATCTATCCTTCACCTAATTATTTTTAAAAGCCGCGACTCATGCCGACACGCGAGCCTACATTGCGTCGCGTGAATTGGTTTAAAAACCGGTGAAGTGCGAGTCGGACAAACAAACGATGGGTTCCGTACCGCCCTACAAGATTTAACACTAGCTATTATTAAGATCTAGCAAAAATAAAAGTTGTATGGAGATCTCTTCTAATCTAAGCAATAGAAAAACGCATTCTGTAACAATTTCAAGTACCTACCTAGTATAGTTTATGAGATACACCCGCTGACAGACAGATGGACAGACGGATAGCGAACGCTTATAGTAATAGGGTCCCGCTTACACCCTTTAAAGCGATTTAGCTTTCCGGTACAATCGTAAAAACTGATTAGAGATAATATGGGTTTAATACACATTGTCTTCCAAGTTAGCTTTCTACCATCTAATGGCCGATTTACACGGGTTTAGTCGTTTAGTAAATCTTTAGTAAATAGTTAGTGATTTAATACGTGTAAACGACCAATTTAGTAGCAAGTCGCAAGTTACAATTTATTAGCTCACCAAACAGGAGAAATAGAATTTGCCTTATTTTTCAGTTTAGTAGATGGGCGCGGCTTATCACTTAACGCGTTTGGACAGGCACGGTTTAGAAAACTGTTTACTTAGTAGCCCTAGCCACATAAGCTAGCAGAACGCCGTGCTCGTTTCAAAGCCGTTTACAGTTTGTGCATATTTAATACTATGTTTTGCATTTTTGATAATAACATAGTTTTGAAATCAGATATTGAAACGAGAAATCTGATTTAAATAAGATTCTCAGAGAAAGCGATACGACCGAGGCCTAGGCATCTTGGGCTACTAAAGCCCTTGAAACTTTACTAAATAGTACGTGTAAACGGCCACAAAACAATTAAGTCACTAAAGATTAAGTAAAGATTTACCAAACTACTAAACCCGTGTCAATCAGAAATTATACTGCATCGTCACTTACCACCAGCTGAGATCGCAGTCAAGGAATATCTTAGTCCTTGAATTAAATAGATTTTATAGATAGGAAGGAACCGTTCACTTCTTCCTTACGTATATAATTTATCGAATGGAAAAGGATAATTTCAATGCTGCAACATTGGAAGCGAGATCTACCAATTAAATTGGTTCGAATAGTGAGCGGAAAATCAACAGTCTAATGGGGAGAAACTCTGATACGGAGTTATTATAATTTATTTATACCTGCTATTCCGCTTTGGTGCCAATATTACGAGATGGAGTAAAAGTGACAAATTACCATATGTTACGTGATTATAAGCATATTGAATTTATGTTATTCTTGTTTAACTTGTAAACGCATCTACACACACCGGCATATTTAGCGGAACATAAAAAAAAGGTTTGATATCAGTATCATATAAGGTTGCTGGCTGGTTTATACGTCATTTAATTTAAAAAGAAATATTTTCAAACTAAGAAAACAACTGAACATCACATTTTATGCAATTGTTTTAATTTTATTCAAATACACCTTATCTGGAGCGAACTTCGAGTATTTCTTCCTTCTGAGTTTGATTTAAAATTTCATTGAAATACTGTTTTTTGTTAGTTTTTTTTAATCGCGTATCTTTCTGGAGTTGATGACTGAATTATGCCTGACTTAGACCCAACGGAGATTGCCAGGGCACTCGAAATGCGAAGAAATGGTCAAACCTACAGAGTGATATCCAGAGATCTTCGTCGACCAGTTTCAACGATCCATCGCAGTATCCAACGGTTCAAGGAGACCGGTACTTATGTGAGAAGAGCAGGACAAGGCAGAAAAAGACGCACTTCGAGTAGGGATGATCGTTTCATTCGGCTTCGTGTACGTAGGAACCCCCGTTTGACGGCCGTCCAAGCCCGACATGAGTTAGAAGCAGTGCGGGGTGTAACCGTAAGTGAGCGTACGGTACGAAGAAGGCTCGAAGAAGCTGGTTTGGGTTCATTTGTGCCCGCCAAGGCTCCAAGGCTCGAGGTAAATCATCGTAGAAACAGGTTAACTTTTGCTCAGGAACATCGACTTTGGAACGCGGACCAATGGAGTAAGGTATTGTTTAGTGATGAGTGCAGAATTCTCTTAAATCAAATTGACGGCAGGCAAAGAATATACAGACGCAAAGGAGAACGATACATTCAGACAAATTTTGAAACTACAGTTGCATACGGTGGTGGATCAATAATGGTTTGGGCGGGCATTTGTTTGGGAGCTCGCACAGACTTGGTAGTGATTGACAGAGGGAGTCTGACTGCAGACCGCTATATCAGAGAAGTTTTAGAAGAAAATGTCGTACCGTTTGCCCCATATATCGGTGACGATTTTGTTTTTATGCAGGATAATGCTCGGCCGCATACCGCTCGGGTAACTCAAGACTTAACTCTCGGGTAACTCGGGACTTGCTGAAAAGAAAAGTTAAGTCCAGAATTCCAGCTCCTGCCAACGTGGGAGAACTGCGAATGGCCGTAGTTGAGGAATGGCGGAGACTATCCCAGGAGACCATCGATAACATCATTCTCAGTATGCCTAGACGGGTAGAAACTTTAATAAGAGCACGTGGAGGAAATACGCGATATTAATCACCATTTTTCTAATTTAATTAATTGTTATTTTAATATTAAATTTCACTTTTCCCGGTTACATGAAAAGTTCAAAAATGTACAATTTTTCACAAATAGCCTTTACTCGCAAAATCTGTTCTTAATGTGATCTCATTTTAAGTAAAACAAATGAAACTTTAAATAACAAAAGAAGTGTAGTAAGTAGATTTTAAAATAAAACCATATTTTATAATTATGGACCTTTTTTTTATGTTCCGCTAAATATGCCGGCGAGTTCATATTAAAATTATTGTTCAGTTTTATAGATTGTTTTTGTAAATTTATTAGAACGAACGGATGAGTTAGTGTTTTTGCAATCATATCGTTTGATAAGAACAGTCCTCACGAAGTTTTTCTTAAGCTTTCCGATGGGCACATATTTTCCTATAAAACAGGTCTATAAAATTAGAATGAACGGATTAGTAATTTATTTTTGCAATCAAATCAGGTTTGATAAGCACAGTTCTCACGAAGTTTTTCTTAAGCTTTCCGATAGGCGCATATTTTCCTATAAAACAGGTCTTAGATAATTAAAAGATTAAAGTTAGTTCTTACCATTTTTAGATGCTTTAACTTTCTCCCATCGGAGTTCCCCATTTTTAACTGAACATGCATAAAAAATCCGAAAGTGTTATTTTAGGCACAAAACTCACTGTCACAACATAGCGGAACCAATTTAAAAAATATAATTGACACTGGCAACTATTATAGCTCGAAAAAAAAGTTGCGTTTGACAGGCAATTTTTGACGTTTGTCTCGTTTGGTAGGAAACGTCGTTTCGATCGGACTTCGCGCCACAGACTGGCAAGATGGCGGATTTTTTTGACGGTTCACACAAGCCGATTCACTTTCTACGACCTTACGTTATGTGTCTCGTAATTAAGCATAGATTTACGTAACCCGCCGATGTAATATTGGTTTTTCGATTTCCTCAAAACTTTAATTTTTGTTATTGAATTAGGTACCCCTATTTCTGAATAGTCTATAAAAGAATATTCTGGAAAATCCTTCAGCCAATCAGTGCTTTAGTTTTCAAATATCAGCTTGCGTAATTTTCATGTAAAAAAACGTAAACCCAATGTTGTTTATCTGTCCCATAAAAATGCCAAATTAAAACTTTTACCTGCTCACCCATACATACCAAAATGTAGGTCATAAGTAATTTGAAAAGTTACAATAATCTCTGAAAATAGACATGGTATATATTGTGTGCTATTTAATTCAAGAGTTCCAATCATGGCATAAAAAGTTATAATTTTGTGTCTAAATATTTTAAATAGTTTTAAGAGAAACAGAGAGTTAAATGCAGCCATTAATGTTTCTATATAACCAATTTATATAACCAAACCAAAGAGTCGCGTCTTCATTAACCTTGGGATGAGTGCGCGTTGAAATCTTTTGTATGGAGCTTCGTAATGCCCACCGTTCTACTTCGCTTTCAATGAATTTCGTATGAATGAATCATTTTACAAAATAAAAATAAAATATTTTTATCAACGATAGTAATTTAATGTCCCTAATATTGAGATTACGCAAAAATCTAAAAGTACAACAGCAAATTTAACAATTAAGGCAATACTAGCTTGATTTAGGCTGGTCTTTATCTGTAATAATTTTGTTTATAAAATTTAATAAAGAAGAAAATATTTATCGTTTATATATGGCAAAACCAATAAACCATATTATCATATAAGTACTTATTAAAATTTAGCTCGGCATTTAAACTCCAATTTATCCGAAACTTGGAAGTAAATCGTGCTAGATTTCCACCAGACACCTGAACTAGATATAGGCAGTAAAAAATGAGACATATAGCAACGCCAACCAGCTCGCCGCACCTATCTGGTCGAGGAATTTAGGTTCACATACGTATTGCTCACTTAAACTAGACTAACGCAGAAATACTAGTTTTTGTGTACAATATTTCCTGTACCTTTTTTAGAAATTATTTACCACTGCTTTTGGAGATAATCTTCTGCATAAGAATCTCGCATCTATAAAATTAATAAATTGGTTTTATCGATGTGAAATTGTGTTGGTTTGTCCTTCAATCACGCAGCAACTTAGCAACTAACCGACGTGATTTTTTGAGTAGTTAAAGTTGAGGACTTGAAGAGTAGTTACTCTCTTAGCTAGAAAGGTAGCTTATGTAGTGACATGAGCTACCTTTTTCCCGGAAAAGTAGGGTTCCTGCGAGATTTTTAAAGCCTCTCCACGAAGTTTTGGGGCAAAACTAGGTAAAACTTCTAGTAGAAACGGGACGGTATACGCAACGTATACATAATATACGTACCTACTACATAAAATACGTATAATCTTAATATATAAAAGGAAAAGGTGACTGACTGATTGACTGACTGACTGACTGATCTATCAACGCACAGCTTAAACCACTAGATGGATCTGGCTGAAATTTGGCATACAGATAGCTATTTTGACGTAGGCATCCGCTAAGAAAGAATTTTTTGAAAATTCAACCCCTAAGGGGGTAAAATTGGAGTTTGAAAAATCGAACTTAACGTGAGCGAAGCCGCGGGCAAAAGCTAACATCATACTAATATTATAAATGCGAAAATGTTTGTTTGTTGGTTTGTCCTTCAATCAAGCCGCAACAGAGCTACGGATCATCGTGATTTTTTGCATGGGTATAGTTGAGGACCATAGGCTTACTTTTTATCCCGGAAATCAAAGAATTCCCGAGTGATTGTAAAAACTCAATCCACGCGAACGAAGTCGCGGGCATCAGCTAGTATAGTATAATATTCATCCCGTATCCGATGTTAAAGTATGTTTATCATGACTCAAGAATATTATTATTATTATAGATACTTGAGTCACGATCACTTTGCCTGAGTTTTCAAAAGGCTCTAAAGTAGGCCTTAAGTGGATTGCAGACCGAAAACTAAGCTAACTTAGTTTAGCTTAGCTCGCATAGCTGACGCAGTTTTTCATACTGGTAAACTCACATAGCTAAGTTTGCAGTTTTGCACAAGTATGAAAACTGCATCAGTTATGCAAGCTTAGCTTAAACTAAGTTAGCTTAGTTTTCGGACTGCAACTCGTATTAGAATTTAAACTTATACCTAGTTATTTCCGTTAGTAAGTGTGTTAGTTAGTTTGTTTGTCCTTCAGTCATGCAGCAAGGGAGCACCGGAGTACCTGATTTGTATAGGAAAGCACCGTGAAGAAACCTCAGTTATACGCCTGATAGCTTTCCAAATGTTCTCAAAGGCGTGTAAAGTCCGCCAATGTGCATTGGGCAAGCGTGGTGGACCTGTAACCCTCCTCTGAAAGTAGACCTGCGCTCAGTAGTGAACCGTTGATGTGATGCTGATGATGATAATGATTTAAACATTTCTGTGGTGGTGTCGTCTGGTGCGGGTTGTTACGTTCCCTCAAATATTGTCGAGCGAAGCAAAGGCTAGATCATGCGTCATGCTCGTGAACGGGTGCCGCCGGCGGGAATGGGGCTACTTTCTGTCTGCCCGTCTTAACATGAATTGAATTGTAGTACGTCTTTTTCTTGGAACTTCCCCTCATTGTGGAAATATTATATTCTATTCTAACAAAGATGCATGGGTTAAATCAGCTTGGAATCCGGCTGCCCACAAGATAGTATAAAAACTTATTACAATGTATTATATAGCTACTTATTTTAAATATTGTAAAAATATGATAAAGAGCAACTGCTGAGTCTCTTGCCGGCTCTTCTCAGCAGAATCCGTTTTTTCGAACCGGTGCAAGAGTCATGACGTGTCATAAGAGCCACAGGTTGAACTACGTGAAATAAATAATTTTGATTTTTTTTTTTTTTTTAATTTAGTATGCGCCTTATAGCATTCCTCTGATAGTCAGAGATCATGTTTTCTTCTGAGAAAGATTCCTTCCAACATACATCTTAGCTATACCACGTATTAATTGCGCTTTTTATTTGCATGTTTATAACCATGATGTGCTTTGAGTGGCTCCCACCTTGTGGTCAAAACTTGGAATGTCCTTTTATAGACTTGTTATTATCGTTGATGGTATTTTCGTCGCAAAAACTTGTTATCGTTGATTGTATTTTCGTCGCAAAAACTTGTTGATGACTAGATCTATTTAATTACCTAATTAAACTTTTATTTTTTGTTAATGCTTCTATGTATTTAATTAGATAATGCTATAGGTATATTTAGCAGTAATAGCCTGGTGGTTAGGACTGTGGTCTCCTATTCGGGGGGTCGCAGGTTCGATCCCGGGTACGCACCTCTGACTTTTCGTTCAACGGTGAAGGAAAACATCGTGAGGAAACCTGCACACCTGAGAGTTCTTCATAATGTTCTTGAAGGTGTGTGAAGCCCGCCAATTCGCATTGAGCCAGCGTGGTGGACTATGGCCTATAACCCTTCTCTGAGAGGAGACCTGCGCTCAGTACTGAGCCGTTGATGGGTTGCTGATGATGATGATGATGATAGGTATATTTAGTCAGGTTTTGAGTTCTTGTATTTAGCCGATTTAGCCTTTAACGCTCTTTTTAGGGTTCCGTAGTAAACAAGGAACCCTTATAGTTTCGCCATGTCCGTCCGTCTGTCAGTCCGTTTGCGGTTTAGCTCAGAGACTATTGGTACTAGAAATCTGTAACTCGACAAGGGTATAAATATTAATCACGCCAACAAAGTGGTGAAATAAAATTGTGAAAAATAATTTTTTTAGGGTACCTTCTCTACATGTAAAGTGGGGATGAATTTTTTTTCTCGTCTATCCTATAGTTTAGGGTGTCGTTGAATAGGTCTTTCAAAAATATTATGGGTAATGGGAACACCATTTTTCGATTCAGGGATCCGTTTGTGAAATATTATATTTTAAATTGCTAATTTTTAGGGTTCCGTACCCAAAGGGTACCAACGGGACCCTATTACTAAGCCTACGCTGTCCGTCCGTCCGTCCGTCCGTCCGTCCGTCCGTCCGTCCGTCTGTCAGCGGGCTGTATCTCGTAAACCGTAATAGATAGACAGATGAAATTTTCACATATTATGTATTTCTATTGCCGCTATAACAACAAATAATAAAAATTAAATTAAATTAAAAAAATTAAATTAAAATGGGTAGGTGGGTAGATGGAAATCTTTTAATTTAATTTTTTTTAACGGAACCCTAAAAGAGCGAGGCCCGACTCGCACTTGGCCGATTTTTTTTATTAGAGTCAAATGTCCACTCCAACTGCCAGCTAAATGGTTGTATATAGGATACATGAAAAATTCCCAGCAGTAGTATACATAAAGAATTTTATAGGAAAACTATCACGTCTAAGTAAAGTTCACAAGTTAAGGAGTTATATCTGTTTTTTAGAAGTGAACCGCGACTAACCCTAACCATGGAACTCAAAATATATTCAATATTCATAAATAAAATAAAAGCACTATCCTGGGTCAGCAATAATATTTGTGACTTACAACTACGGAACCCTACAATGCGCGTGGCCTGACACGCACTTGGCCGGTTTTTTTTCCTAATCGATGATAATGTAGTCCTTAACTGCGATCTCACCTTGTGGTAGGTAAGTGACGATGCAGTCTAGGATGGTAGCGGGCTAACTAGGAAGAGGTATGTATGGCAGTGAACATTCAACCCATACACCTATTCAGTTTCTACACGCTATCGTGCCGGAACGCTAAATCGCTTGGCGGTAGGGTGTTAACTAGCCCGGCCTTTCCGACTTAAGTTTCGCGATTCGCTGAGCTATGTCAGTGACTGGTTCTCCTGCGGATCTCCTCATTTCTGATTTGATCTCGCAGGGATACTCCGATCATAGCTCTCTCCATCGCCCGCTGAGTGACCCTGAGCCTTCTTATGAGGCCCATATATATTATGAGGCTTCAGCTGTCCACAAGATAGATGTTATTTTTTAATGTAACATTTTTGTTTTGAAAATAGCAACTGCTGAGTTACTTGTCGGCCCTTCTCAACAGAATCAGCTTTCCGAACCGGTGGTAGATTCTCGATTTGTCATAATTGCCACAATTTGGCTTAAATGAAATAAATAATTTTGAATTTCAATTACATCTGGGTATGTAAACGGTTTTTTTCAGTGTAACTAATTATAAAACGTATTCATATTAGTTACACTGAAAAAAAAGCCGTTTACAAATACCTACCTAGATCTGATTGAAATTCAAAATTTTTTAGAAGTAATAACTTTAGTAAAATCGTTTTAAAATCATGGGAATAGTAGGCAGGTCTAGAAGCAAAAATAGTTTTGAGTTGATAAACTTAAGCAGGTATTTGCGGTTCAAAAAGTCTTAAAGGCCTCTTTAGACTCTAAAATTTAAAATTTCTTGGAGAGTACATATATATAGTTATGTCGCCATGAAGAATATTATTGAAGTTACAAATAATTAACCTAAAAAAATAATTAGAATTCCGTTGCCAACTCGCTCGGCACTTTTGAATGACAAAACGGAACCAGACATCCGGACAAAAAATATTGATTTAGAATAATAACTAACTAGGTTTATCCAGGTGTATAAATATGTAGTGGAAAAAAATTTAATACTGATGATGATTTTTTTAGCTGATGCCCGCGATTTCGTCCGCGTTGGAATAGTTTTTAAAAATTTTAGTTTAAAAAAAACAATTAAAATAGGGTTTCGTACCTAAAGGGTGCCAACTATTTTTCTCACCTTTTAAACCTTCCTTGGACTTCTAAAAATATTTCAAAACCAAAATTAGGCAAATCGGTTCAGCCGTTCTCGAGTTTTTGTGAAACTAACAGACGTCAATTCATTTTTAGGGTTCCGTAGTAAACAAGGAACCCTTATAGTTTCGCCATGTCCGTCCGTCCGTCTGTCTGTCTGTCTGTCTGTCTGTCTGTCTGTCCGTGGTATAGCTCAGAGACTATTGGTACTAGAAATCTGTAATTTGACAAGGGTATAAATATCAATCACGCCGACAAAGTGGTGAAATAAAATTGTGAAAAATATTTTTTTTAGGGTACCTCCCCTACATGTAAAGTGGGGATGATTTTTTTTTCTCATCCATCCCATAGTGTGGGGTGTCGTTGAATAGGTCTTTCAAAAACGTTATGGGTGTGGGAACACCATTTTTCAATTCAGGGATCCTTTTGTGAAATATGATATTTTAAAGTGCTAAATTTTATTAGAGTCAAGTGTCCCCCCCCTCTGCCAGCTAAATGGTTGTATTATATAGGATACAAGAAAAAATTCACAGCAGTAGTATATATAATGAATTTGTGAGTAACTCACGTCCAACTCAGTATTTTGATTAATTTCTTAAACTGGTCACTTTCAAGTAAAGATTTTTATGTAAACCTGTGAAGATGATAATTCCACAGGCGCAATTAGAATGCCATAAGCCCACTTAGTCGTATTAGTTTACAAATTGCGAAAAACCAAATTAAATATGAATTTCGCGGGCAGAACCGTGTCTTTCACCGTAATTTATTTTTACGTTATTTAGTGAAATTGGCCCAACATATTTTAGCAAGCGCCATCTCGAGGAAAATAGAAACATTCCCTCATAAGATTGGTTATAGAAGTGCCATCCAACGTACAAATCAAACTTTGGTTAGTGCCGCCATCTATCAACCTAGAGTGGAATATACAAAAAGAAAACTGTGTTACCACCTAAAATATTTACAAAATTTTGTAAGCTTGCAACAATAACTTAAATGTCATGTGTTCTCTCAATTCTCTTAAAATTAATTTATTTTTTACTCTGTAAAGAAACAGCGTTTGAGGTGGTTGTGTTGTTGGTATTTACAGAAATCGTTCTAATATGAAAATATTACGCGCACTGTAATCGATTTGTTTTCCTGTGTTTTTATCCCTATAATATGTGTTAATTCAAAAACTGTACCCTGAAACAGAGAAGGAATAGAAAGTCTACCAAAATGGCAAAGTATGTAATGTTCAATTTAATTTCTGTAGATGCAATGATTAGCTCAGGCCTAGACATCGATATTTCTGCGGTGTAGTTCAAGTTGTGAAATATTAGAGATCATAAAATATCAATTTACAAACCATTATGGTGTCATGTTGTTCGATTTTTAAAATCAGTATCAGTCACTCATTTAGTGTGAAAACACATATGAAATGATCATTAAAATTGTGCATTTAGTTTGGATATTTGTTTCTCTTTTTATCAATGACGATTTAGCTGCCGTATTATGTACAAATTTTTTGAATTACCTATTAAAGACATAATTTTGCTAAAACTTAAGGCTTACTTACTCTTACTTATTAAAACTAATACTTATGCTTCCTTTAGGCTGAGATCTTTAGATCGTATTTTGGCTCTACTCAAGGCTCGGGACAGGGATAAAATGAAATGATAAAAACAAATATGTCCTGACATAAATCCATCTCGTTTTAACTCTGGCTGGAGTCTGAGCTGAGTGACAGTGCCATCTATAGATCTCACCCTTACTGTTGTATGTTTGATTTAGGAATTACTAAATTATCTGCTACATGCTAGGTTTTGTTCATGTGTATTCTCATTTTATCTCACATATAATTTACATAAGCATAATATGTACATCTTAATAGGAATATCAACAAACTCCCAAAGTTTTGTACATTTAATTTTAATCATTTTACTGTCATATTAAATAGATGAGAAATACATAAGTAAAATATATTTCTTTTAAAATTTATAAAATAATTATCACTAATAAACAAGTGAAAATAAAGATTCACAATGATTTATGGCATTACATAAAATTGTTCCACAAAAAAAATGAATCCTGTTATTACCATGTTTGTCTTCTAGACTAAATATATGAAAAAAAAAAACAACAGCTTATGAAGATAAACATAATAATACTGCTCAAATCTCGGAAATCTTGAGGAAAATATTTTATGTAAAATATGCTAATGATTATTATAATATTTGTATCATCAGTATCATGGAACTTTATTTAATAATATGTTTATTTAATATACTAATACATTTTCTATTGAATCATTTAGTTCTAGTATTAATTCTTAATTTTTAGGGTTCTTTACCAAAATGGTAAAAATGGAACTCTTAAGGTGAGACTTTCTCCGTCGTCTGTCACAGTCGATTATTTTAGAACATCATGAAATTTGGAATAACTATTCCAAATTTCACTAACTGTTTATAATAGTGGGCCAACATCAATGGAATAAAAAATATCGAAAATTATTTTTAGTTTTATTAAAAATGCGGGAAAATCTGGGGTTTGAAATTTCAAAGTAAGATAACTATACTGAGTGGGGTATCATATGAAAGGGCTTTATTTGGACAGTCTAAAACACTTTTATTTATTAGGGTTCCGTACCAAAATGGTAAAAATGGAATGGTGAGACTTTCTCCGTCCGTCTGTCACAGCCGATTATTTCAGTAACTATTAAAGCTATCAACATGAAATTTGGCATAGTTGTGTATAATAGTGGCCCAACATCATTGGAATAAAGAAAAATTGAAAATTATTTTTAGTTTTATTAAAAAAGGTGGAAAATCGGGGGTTTGAAATTTCAAAGTAAAATAACTATACCGAATGGGGTATCATATTATAAAAGGCCTTCACTTGTGCATTCTAAAACAGTTTTTATTTATTTCTATATATAAGAGTTTTTGATTAATCGGCCAAAATGTCGAAAAAAATACCGTTCCCCCCCCTTATCTCCGAAGTTTACCAATCGAAAAATCTGAAATAATTATGGTCAATAGAGATTTATGTATATTTTACAGGAAAAATAAAACCAACGCTCTAACTAGCATAGTTTTTTTTTATATGAACAATAAACCTCTACAAACAAAGTTAACGATAAATAAGCAAATTAATATAATATTATCGTTTTACTTTTACTTTTGGAGTACGGAACCCTCGGTGCGCGAGTCCGAGTCGCACTTGGCCGGCTTTGTTTTTATATGTAATAGTTTATGAGTAATCGTGCAAAATGTTGAAAAAATACTGTCCCCCCCCCCCCCCCCCTCCCTTATCTCCGAAGTTTACCAATCTAAAAATCAGAAATAATTATGATCAATAGAGGTTTATGTATATTTTAGAGGAAAAATAAAACCAACTCTCTAACTATTTTGAGTTTAATAAAAAAAGGGGAAAGTCAGGGTTTGTAATTTCAAAGTAAGATAACTATACCGAGTGGGGTATCATATGAAAGTGCTTTACCTGTACATTCTAAAACAGATTTTTATTTATTTTTATACATTATAGTTTTGGAGTAAACGTGTATAGTAAAATACCGTAAAATAATATACCGTAAAATGTAATAGTAAAAAAATACCGCCCCCCCCCCTATTCTCTGAAGTTCACCCATCTAAAAAAATCAGAAATAATTACGGTCGATAGAGATTTATGTAGGTATATTTTACAGAAAAAATTAAAACAACGCTCTAACTAGCATAGTTTTTTTGATATTAACAATAAACCTCTACAAACAAAGTTAACGATTAAAAAGCGAATTAACATAATATTATCGTTTTACTTCTACTTCTGGAGTACGGAAGCCTCGGTGCGAGAGTCCGACTCGCACTTGGCCGTTTTTAGGGTTCCGTACCAAAATGGTAAAAATGAAACCCTTATGGTGAGACTTTCTCCGTCCGTCCGTCTGTCACAGTCGATTATTTCAGTAACTATTAAAGCTATCGACATGAAATTTGGCATAGTTGTGTATAATAGTGGCCCAATATCATTGGAATAAAGAAAAATCGAAAATTATTTTTAGTTTTATTAAAAAAGGGGGAAAATCAGGGGTTTGTAATTTCAAAGTAAAATAACTATACCGAGTGGGGTATCATATGAAAGGCCTTTACTTGTGCATTCTAAAACAGTTTTTTATTTATTTCTATATATAATAGCTTTTGAGTAATCGGCCAAAATGTCGAAAAAAATACCGTTCCCCCCCTTATCTCCGAAGTTTACCAATCGAAAAATCTGAATAATTATGGTCAATAGAAGTTTATGTATTACCGAGTGGGGTATCATATGAAAGGCCTTTACTTGTGCATTCTAAAACAGTTTTTTATTTATTTCTATATATAATAGCTTTTGAGTAATCGGCCAAAATGTCGAAAAAAATACCGCCCCCCCCCCCCCCCCTTATCTCCGAAGTTTACCAATCGAAAAATCTGAAATAATTATGGTCAATAGAGGTTTATGTATATTTTACAGGAAAAATAAAATCAACGCGAAAATTATTTGAGTTTAATTAAAA
Organism: Oeneis ivallda; assembly: GCA_029955525.1. NCBI lineage: Eukaryota > Metazoa > Arthropoda > Insecta > Lepidoptera > Nymphalidae > Oeneis > Oeneis ivallda. Next base: position 3,207,024 of record JARPMR010000016.1, read on the forward strand.
AAGGGGGAAAATCAGGGGTTTGAAATTTTAAAGTAAGATAATTATACCGAATGTGGTATCATATGAAAGGCCTTTACTTGAGCATTCTAAAATAGTTTTTTATTTATTTCTATTTATAATAGTTTTTGAGTAATCGACCAAAATGTCGAAAACAATACCGTTCCCCCCCCCCCCCCCTTATCTCCGAAGTTTACCAATCGAAAAATCTGAAATAATTATGGTTAATAGAGGTTTATGTATATTTTACAGGAAAAATAAAACCAACGCTCTAACTAGCATAGTTTTTTTTATATTAACAATAAACCTCTACAAACAAAGTTAACGATAAATAAGCAAATTAATATAATATTATCGTTTTACTTTTACTTTTGGAGTACGGAACCCTCGGTGCGCGAGTCCGCACTTGGCCGGTTTTTTTATATTCAGTTAGATATTATGCTTATATCGTTTAGTCAGGTTGGGTGGGTTCAGGCTCCAACTGACCTATATCAGTTGGGGTGTTCGTCCTGAAGGCAGACGTGGATCTGGTGTGTGAAGCTTGCATCAGCTGGTTTTATTGACCTAGGTCAGTTAGGGTGCAAATCAAGTTGACCTGACCCGAGCCAACCAAGGTTGTTCATGTTATACACTTGTTACAGGGAAATGATGATAGTGTTCGTGTACGACACCGCGTGCTGCGTGGCGGAGGAGGACGACCCGGCCGACGCGGTGCTCTACTTCCATCCGGGGTGGGTGTCCGACACGCAGCGGCTGGCACTCGCCGGACAGGTGTGTTGACGTGTACACTCGCTACAGGGCAATGATGATAGTGTTCGTGTACGACACCGCGTGCTGCGTGGCGGAGGAGGACGACCCGGCCGACGCGGTGCTCTACTTCCATCCGGGGTGGGTGTCCGACACGCAGCGGCTGGCACTCGCCGGACAGGTGTGTTGACGTGTACACTCGCTACAGGGCAATGATGATAGTGTTCGTGTACGACACCGCGTGCTGCGTGGCGGAGGAGGACGACCCGGCCGACGCGGTGCTCTACTTCCATCCGGGGTGGGTGTCCGACACGCAGCGGCTGGCACTCGCCGGACAGGTGTGTTGACGTGTACACTCGCTACAGGGCAATGATGATAGTGTTCGTGTACGACACCGCGTGCTGCGTGGCGGAGGAGGACGACCCGGCCGACGCGGTGCTCTACTTCCATCCGGGGTGGGTGTCCGACACGCAGCGGCTGGCACTCGCCGGACAGGTGTGTTGACGTGTACACTCGCTACAGGGCAATGATGATAGTGTTCGTGTACGACACCGCGTGCTGCGTGGCGGAGGAGGACGACCCGGCCGACGCGGTGCTCTACTTCCATCCGGGGTGGGTGTCCGACACGCAGCGGCTGGCACTCGCCGGACAGGTGTGTTGACGTGTACACTCGCTACAGGGCAATGATGATAGTGTTCGTGTACGACACCGCGTGCTGCGTGGCGGAGGAGGACGACCCGGCCGACGCGGTGCTCTACTTCCATCCGGGGTGGGTGTCCGACACGCAGCGGCTGGCACTCGCCGGACAGGTGTGTTGACGTGTACACTCGCTACAGGGCAATGATGATAGTGTTCGTGTACGACACCGCGTGCTGCGTGGCGGAGGAGGACGACCCGGCCGACGCGGTGCTCTACTTCCATCCGGGGTGGGTGTCCGACACGCAGCGGCTGGCACTCGCCGGACAGGTGTGTTGACGTGTACACTCGCTACAGGGCAATGATGATAGTGTTCGTGTACGACACCGCGTGCTGCGTGGCGGAGGAGGACGACCCGGCCGACGCGGTGCTCTACTTCCATCCGGGGTGGGTGTCCGACACGCAGCGGCTGGCACTCGCCGGACAGGTGTGTTGACGTGTACACTCGCTACAGGGCAATGATGATAGTGTTCGTGTACGACACCGCGTGCTGCGTGGCGGAGGAGGACGACCCGGCCGACGCGGTGCTCTACTTCCATCCGGGGTGGGTGTCCGACACGCAGCGGCTGGCACTCGCCGGACAGGTGTGTTGACGTGTACACTCGCTACAGGGCAATGATGATAGTGTTCGTGTACGACACCGCGTGCTGCGTGGCGGAGGAGGACGACCCGGCCGACGCGGTGCTCTACTTCCATCCGGGGTGGGTGTCCGACACGCAGCGGCTGGCACTCGCCGGACAGGTGTGTTGACGTGTACACTCGCTACAGGGCAATGATGATAGTGTTCGTGTACGACACCGCGTGCTGCGTGGCGGAGGAGGACGACCCGGCCGACGCGGTGCTCTACTTCCATCCGGGGTGGGTGTCCGACACGCAGCGGCTGGCACTCGCCGGACAGGTGTGTTGACGTGTACACTCGCTACAGGGCAATGATGATAGTGTTCGTGTACGACACCGCGTGCTGCGTGGCGGAGGAGGACGACCCGGCCGACGCGGTGCTCTACTTCCATCCGGGGTGGGTGTCCGACACGCAGCGGCTGGCACTCGCCGGACAGGTGTGTTGACGTGTACACTCGCTACAGGGCAATGATGATAGTGTTCGTGTACGACACCGCGTGCTGCGTGGCGGAGGAGGACGACCCGGCCGACGCGGTGCTCTACTTCCATCCGGGGTGGGTGTCCGACACGCAGCGGCTGGCACTCGCCGGACAGGTGTGTTGACGTGTACACTCGCTACAGGGCAATGATGATAGTGTTCGTGTACGACACCGCGTGCTGCGTGGCGGAGGAGGACGACCCGGCCGACGCGGTGCTCTACTTCCATCCGGGGTGGGTGTCCGACACGCAGCGGCTGGCACTCGCCGGACAGGTGTGTTGACGTGTACACTCGCTACAGGGCAATGATGATAGTGTTCGTGTACGACACCGCGTGCTGCGTGGCGGAGGAGGACGACCCGGCCGACGCGGTGCTCTACTTCCATCCGGGGTGGGTGTCCGACACGCAGCGGCTGGCACTCGCCGGACAGGTGTGTTGACGTGTACACTCGCTACAGGGCAATGATGATAGTGTTCGTGTACGACACCGCGTGCTGCGTGGCGGAGGAGGACGACCCGGCCGACGCGGTGCTCTACTTCCATCCGGGGTGGGTGTCCGACACGCAGCGGCTGGCACTCGCCGGACAGGTGTGTTGACGTGTACACTCGCTACAGGGCAATGATGATAGTGTTCGTGTACGACACCGCGTGCTGCGTGGCGGAGGAGGACGACCCGGCCGACGCGGTGCTCTACTTCCATCCGGGGTGGGTGTCCGACACGCAGCGGCTGGCACTCGCCGGACAGGTGTGTTGACGTGTACACTTGCTACAGGGCAATGATGATAGTGTTCGTGTACGACACCGCGTGCTGCGTGGCGGAGGAGGACGACCCGGCCGACGCGGTGCTCTACTTCCATCCGGGGTGGGTGTCCGACACGCAGCGGCTGGCACTCGCCGGACAGGTGTGTTGACGTGTACACTTGCTACAGGGCAATGATGATAGTGTTCGTGTACGACACCGCGTGCTGCGTGGCGGAGGAGGACGACCCGGCCGACGCGGTGCTCTACTTCCATCCGGGGTGGGTGTCCGACACGCAGCGGCTGGCACTCGCCGGACAGGTGTGTTGACGTGTACACTCGCTACAGGGCAATGATGATAGTGTTCGTGTACGACACCGCGTGCTGCGTGGCGGAGGAGGACGACCCGGCCGACGCGGTGCTCTACTTCCATCCGGGGTGGGTGTCCGACACGCAGCGGCTGGCACTCGCCGGACAGGTGTGTTGACGTGTACACTCGCTACAGGGCAATGATGATAGTGTTCGTGTACGACACCGCGTGCTGCGTGGCGGAGGAGGACGACCCGGCCGACGCGGTGCTCTACTTCCATCCGGGGTGGGTGTCCGACACGCAGCGGCTGGCACTCGCCGGACAGGTGTGTTGACGTGTACACTCGCTACAGGGCAATGATGATAGTGTTCGTGTACGACACCGCGTGCTGCGTGGCGGAGGGGGACGACCCGACCGACGCGGTGCTCTACTTCCATCCGGGGTGGGTGTCCGACACGCAGCGGCTGGCACTCGCCGGACAGGTGTGTTGACGTGTACACTCGCTACAGGGCAATGATGATAGTGTTCGTGTACGACACCGCGTGCTGCGTGGCGGAGGAGGACGACCCGGCCGACGCGGTGCTCTACTTCCATCCGGGGTGGGTGTCCGACACGCAGCGGCTGGCACTCGCCGGACAGGTGTGTTGACGTGTACACTCGCTACAGGGCAATGATGATAGTGTTCGTGTACGACACCGCGTGCTGCGTGGCGGAGGAGGACGACCCGGCCGACGCGGTGCTCTACTTCCATCCGGGGTGGGTGTCCGACACGCAGCGGCTGGCACTCGCCGGACAGGTGTGTTGACGTGTACACTCGCTACAGGGCAATGATGATAGTGTTCGTGTACGACACCGCGTGCTGCGTGGCGGAGGAGGACGACCCGGCCGACGCGGTGCTCTACTTCCATCCGGGGTGGGTGTCCGACACGCAGCGGCTGGCACTCGCCGGACAGGTGTGTTGACGTGTACACTCGCTACAGGGCAATGATGATAGTGTTCGTGTACGACACCGCGTGCTGCGTGGCGGAGGAGGACGACCCGGCCGACGCGGTGCTCTACTTCCATCCGGGGTGGGTGTCCGACACGCAGCGGCTGGCACTCGCCGGACAGGTGTGTTGACGTGTACACTCGCTACAGGGCAATGATGATAGTGTTCGTGTACGACACCGCGTGCTGCGTGGCGGAGGAGGACGACCCGGCCGACGCGGTGCTCTACTTCCATCCGGGGTGGGTGTCCGACACGCAGCGGCTGGCACTCGCCGGCCAGGTGTGTTGACGTGTACACTCGCTACAGGGCAATGATGATAGTGTTCGTGTACGACACCGCGTGCTGCGTGGCGGAGGAGGACGACCCGGCCGACGCGGTGCTCTACTTCCATCCGGGGTGGGTGTCCGACACGCAGCGGCTGGCACTCGCCGGACAGGTGTGTTGACGTGTACACTCGCTACAGGGCAATGATGATAGTGTTCGTGTACGACACCGCGTGCTGCGTGGCGGAGGAGGACGACCCGGCCGACGCGGTGCTCTACTTCCATCCGGGGTGGGTGTCCGACACGCAGCGGCTGGCACTCGCCGGACAGGTGTGTTGACGTGTACACTCGCTACAGGGCAATGATGATAGTGTTCGTGTACGACACCGCGTGCTGCGTGGCGGAGGAGGACGACCCGGCCGACGCGGTGCTCTACTTCCATCCGGGGTGGGTGTCCGACACGCAGCGGCTGGCACTCGCCGGACAGGTGTGTTGACGTGTACACTCGCTACAGGGCAATGATGATAGTGTTCGTGTACGACACCGCGTGCTGCGTGGCGGAGGAGGACGACCCGGCCGACGCGGTGCTCTACTTCCATCCGGGGTGGGTGTCCGACACGCAGCGGCTGGCACTCGCCGGACAGGTGTGTTGACGTGTACACTCGCTACAGGGCAATGATGATAGTGTTCGTGTACGACACCGCGTGCTGCGTGGCGGAGGAGGACGACCCGGCCGACGCGGTGCTCTACTTCCATCCGGGGTGGGTGTCCGACACGCAGCGGCTGGCACTCGCCGGACAGGTGTGTTGACGTGTACACTCGCTACAGGGCAATGATGATAGTGTTCGTGTACGACACCGCGTGCTGCGTGGCGGAGGAGGACGACCCGGCCGACGCGGTGCTCTACTTCCATCCGGGGTGGGTGTCCGACACGCAGCGGCTGGCACTCGCCGGACAGGTGTGTTGACGTGTACACTCGCTACAGGGCAATGATGATAGTGTTCGTGTACGACACCGCGTGCTGCGTGGCGGAGGAGGACGACCCGGCCGACGCGGTGCTCTACTTCCATCCGGGGTGGGTGTCCGACACGCAGCGGCTGGCACTCGCCGGACAGGTGTGTTGACGTGTACACTCGCTACAGGGCAATGATGATAGTGTTCGTGTACGACACCGCGTGCTGCGTGGCGGAGGAGGACGACCCGGCCGACGCGGTGCTCTACTTCCATCCGGGGTGGGTGTCCGACACGCAGCGGCTGGCACTCGCCGGACAGGTGTGTTGACGTGTACACTCGCTACAGGGCAATGATGATAGTGTTCGTGTACGACACCGCGTGCTGCGTGGCGGAGGAGGACGACCCGGCCGACGCGGTGCTCTACTTCCATCCGGGGTGGGTGTCCGACACGCAGCGGCTGGCACTCGCCGGACAGGTGTGTTGACGTGTACACTCGCTACAGGGCAATGATGATAGTGTTCGTGTACGACACCGCGTGCTGCGTGGCGGAGGAGGACGACCCGGCCGACGCGGTGCTCTACTTCCATCCGGGGTGGGTGTCCGACACGCAGCGGCTGGCACTCGCCGGACAGGTGTGTTGACGTGTACACTCGCTACAGGGCAATGATGATAGTGTTCGTGTACGACATGTATCTATGTTATAACTTGTAGCATCCACTACGGCCTGAGCTATAGATCGCATTCTAACTCTGTTCGGGCTCAAGAATATAATTGAAATGTTTGAATGCAATGATTGAATGACAATAGGAATGCCTTTCCCATACGCCTTTTTCAAACTAGCCTTTATCTATTCCAAACATAGCTTCTCTACTCATTTCTACGATTTTACATTACATAGGTTTAGGTTATAGCCAGGGACAGTTTCCATAAAAATATTACGTAGGCAGGTATACTTACGCACTGCCTCGATTTGAATCATTTGATGTGGTTTGACGAGCCCATGGCCTACGCACGAATAATGGTGGTGCAATAATTAGGAGAGTGGAAACCTTTTATTATTTGTTTCGATGGTGTTGAGCTAAGCTATTCTAATATGCATCAGCCACGTGGTTGGGACGGGCCTGCTTCATCATTAAAATACGACCTTAATACGTCTTACCTACGTTTAAAACATCGGGACCTTTCTATTTGATTTGCCGTTACATTCATTTTAGGAATAAATATTTTTTAACCGACTTCCAAAAAGGAGGAGGTTCTCAATTCGGCCGGTATCTTTTTTTTTTCTATGTATGTCTACCGATTACTCCGGGATTACTGGACCGATTCGCGTGATTTTTTTTTTAATCGACAGAGGATGTTTGCGAAATGGTCCCATAAAAATATTAACCTTCAACTCCTCAAGCCTGATGCTGCAGGGATATTGCTCACCTAAAATAAAGAGATTTAGGAAATGTCGATTACGAATACGAATTATTATTGTAGGTAACAAGTATGGACTACATCATGGAGCTCCAGGTCCTAGCTCCTCAATCATAGGATACTAGATACACTTAAAAGCTTAAAATAAAAATTCTTTTCAAAAAACCGACTTCTAACGCCATTACAAAGTATAAAAATAATTTTAGTTTGTCCACGTTTGTTGAAGTCGGGCGGGCCTAAAATTCAAACTATGAAACCGACTCGCGATGCTCGCTCGACTTCTACAAACGAGTCTCTCATATTGTGTAGCGTCGCGCATCGGTTTCATAGTTTGTATTTAGGCCCGCCCGACTTCAACAAACGTGGACAAACTAAAATTATTTTTATACTTTGTAGTGGCGTTAGAAGTCGGTTTTTTGAAAAAAAAAATTTATATTGGATAATATTATTACGTAAATTGATATTATTTAACTAACCATTCGATTTTTGTCTCAGTTGCTACTATATTTAGATACAGTTACAGATACAGATTATCTTCTTACGGAAGGAAGGTCCAATTTCCCGAAAGTTAGTACTATGTACCTACTTAAACGGAGATTAAACTAGTGGTTCGCCCCGAACTGAGACCTCGCGGTAACGGTTTCCCATAATTACTTATTCATTCAATAGATACATGACGATCAAAATTGACATTATTATTATGCCCGTTTTCACCAACCATACCTAAATCATCCCCTTTGTAGAAGTCTCTTTACGTAGGTAGCCCCTAAATACAATCCTAACATCCCATATGTCATTTTCACCTTTAGTTGTCCCGTAGAGGTTTGTAATAACAAAGTTGACAGAAAGTGTCAACTAACTTAACATATGTAGCCCGTAAAGGTTAGGGAACTGTTATAGTGAAATCCTCAAGGCCTCAATCAAACTTAGGTATACTTTTTTGGAACATTCAAATTAAATTACTTGTACACAGCGTCAACTATCGACACGATCAGAAAACATGTAAAAACAAACTGCAACGTGAAGTTTTATTGATGTTTGCTAAATGACTAAATAATAATTTTAATTGAATATAATTATTATGTTACATATAAGCTGCATTTGCTATATGAGATGAGAGCGCCATCTATTGACATCATTGTGAAGTTCTGTTGTTGCTGCTCATTAAAAGTTAAATAATTTAGTTTCCTTATTACATTTATCTAATTTTAGTATTTGTTGTTCAAGTACATGATATTACGCTAAAATTATAAAACTTTCAAGCCCCAGCTCTCAATGGTTATTCCGTTGTGAGGTCAAATATAATCTCCACTTTGAAAGCCCCCCATTTCGTCAATTTTAGGAAAAAAATTAAAAAAAAATACTTTTGTACTCTGTTCCAAATTATCTTTAAAATGACGTACTGTAACCCTATGAAAAGCAAAAAATTTTTTTTTTCGTCGCTTTCGCTTCTATGAGAGCCCCCCTGAAATAAAGATTTTTATAACTTTTTAAGCCATTTTCGGCTGGAGGCCATCGGTTTACATATTATATCTAAAATTGAAGTAACTACGTTCAGTAATTCAGAAGTTATAAGGCTCTGACAGACGGACGGACGGACGGACGGACGGACGGACAAGTGCAAATTCACTCAAGTAGACTCAAAGACCTTCGCTTCGCTCGGTCGATAAAGTTCTGGGATAAATAATAATTAATAACACCCAAAATTAGATTCCTCACAAGTCACTTCGCAAAAACTAGTCTGTCTGTCAGCAGTTTTTTCTACTGCAAGGTAGGCTGGCTTTGACGACAGTCAATGATGGGAAACACTGATGAGGTCTAGGTTGGAGCGCGCTTGCCTAGAAGATGCCTATAAACTCTTGCCTTGAAGTACCTATCGACTAATTTGTGAATTACTCACGTCAAACTCGATACTCTGACTAATTTCTTAAACTCGACACGAAGTAAATATTTTTATATAAACCTGTGAAAGTGTTACTGCCATTGACGCAATTAGAATACGTACCATAAGCCTACTTTGTCGTATTTGCAAATTGCGAAAAACCAAATTAAATTTAAATTTCGCAGGCAGACGTTAACTAGCTGAGGCCGCGATTTCGTTCGCAGAGTAATTCTTTTCTGGATGAAAAGTATCCTCTGTCCCATCTCTTATCTAGATGCAAACTATCTCATTACCAAGTTCTAATTCAAGTGGATGAACGCAAGCGCCTATAAGATGCATTTTTATAAAAAAGCGTTCAGATACCTTCAATTGATTGACCTAATTAAAGCCATCTATGTACTTAATTGAAAACGGACTTCGATCGAGTTACAGAAACTCCACTCTGCATACTCGTAAACATACCTAGTAGCTATAATATAACCTATTAGGGAGAGGGCAGACTGACGTTTTTATGGTTTTCGAGTCGCTGTTCGCTGTCGCTGTCGAGTTGCGATTTTTACCAGTAAGTCAGATGGTAGAGTCAGACTATTCAAAAGCACTTATAAAAAGTTTATTTGTATAAAAAATATTTCTATTCTATATTTGTATTCTAATTTCTAAGTATTCTATTCTATTCTACCCACCGATATAAATGTAGTACCTACTAGATTTCGTGTTCCGAACACTTACTATGTTCAACTGAGTTTTACCTAATGCCGAACAATACAGTCATTGTGGCTGACGGCACACGTGACGTACGGACGCGGGCGCTATTTATGCGATAAAACTTTCTAGCTACCTAATTGTGAATTGAAAAGCCAACAATGCCTATATTCAAGTAATTAACAAAAAGTATAGTTGTTATAGTGAATAATGAGATATCAACATCGCACTAGATACGAAATAAAAATTATTTCTTGATTTATTCAAATATTATGTACTTTTTTATTAAGAACGACCGAGCGGGAAGCGGGGTGCGGGCTGCGGTACGCCTCTGCTACCGCGGTCGCCCAAATTGCAACCTTATTTACCATGCCGGCTCCCCTCTCTACCTCAGCCCGCGCGATCGCAACTGTATACAGTTCTTATTCCGAATTGCCGCTCTATGCATATAACTCTTTCATTCTACCATCAACGTTTCGTGATTTTTAAACGCTGCCCTTCGCGACTTTTAGCATCGTATTGAACGCTTACTGAGTCGCGAAAACGCGATGCAGTCGCAAAAACGCCGATGACTGCCGCTAAAAGTATCCAGTGTGCCCTCTCCCTTAGCATCTAAGCGTTCTTGTTTTAGCCGTTGTTTGTTTCTATTGCACGGAATTTTTTGGAGTAGCGTTGGTAGTAGCATGGCATTAAGGTCCGTGGTCCCACCGATTTGATATACCACGTCGTTATACCTACTACGTATGCCTGGAGGTTAATCCGATAGGTATAGATGGGCAGTGGACGGATTTTAGCAGTCTACGTAGGGGCAGTATTTCTATTTAAGTATGTTCAATCGTAACCTATATAACTACTGAACCGATTTTGATAAATGAGGTGCCATTTGATTTGTTCGGGTGACATATATAAGCTACATTTTGTACGAACAAAATCAGTAGGTATGACGGATTTTCCGCAGTTGGGTTACAGTTTTTAAACTTTTCAATCTATCAACTGACCAAAAATAATAATCTGAACTCAGATACTTCTATTTTACCTACTCACTTGTACACATTAACTTATTCACAGTTCATACTTACCTACTCCAGCTTTCCATCCACGTTTTTCACTCTAGTTTATCTTCACGCAAAATTAAAAGTACGCTGAAAATAAAATTAAAGTTTTCATCGCCTACAGCTGCGTTTTGACCCAGTAAGCAATCCACCAAATTACGTCGCACGACGCGACGAGGTGAAAAGTTTCGAGAGAGTACATGTTTATTATATTCTCTACTTAATCCATAGATATTTTTAGGATTGGTAGTCGCTTCGAAAACTTCAAAATTCAAATTAAAAATATTTATTTATTTCATGTAAGTAGCTCCTTTTCTGATAAGTCAAGAGTCAAGACTACCACCGAAGAGTCGGCAATAAATTCAGCAATTGCTCTTTTGTCGATAATTCTGGTTCTTCTACGGATTTCCTCATTTCTGTTTTGATCCAACGATTAACATGTAAAAGGCTCCTAAAATAGTTCTAAGTACGACTTCATGTGGCTAGCTTGGTATTTGGTTACAATCTACATAAGAGGCCATATTCGAAGTTTCTATATATGCGACGCGTAATTACGTTTTGTAGGTAAGGGTCACAGCAATCTATTGGCTCTGATAGCAACGTCGTTCTCTGGCCCTATTTCGTTTCCCATAAGTGAATAATATTATTATCTCAAATCTTTGTGCTTTACAAATACTTTGCGTTCAGTGGGAACACAAGTGTTTCTTTAAGCACCATAAAAGAATTTTTAATTATGCCCCCTGCGCTCATTTCTCATCCCTCGGGAACTGAACTAAGGCACATTTTTGAATACGTCTATCTGAAGCACGTATTGACGGCTAGCATATTTTTTGTTAAATCTGCATTCAAATGGGTTGTTTTATTATGCGTACTCAGGCCACAACGGGGAACACACAATTTGTATAGACTCGCCGAGCTGGAAATTTTATTCTTTGGAGTGCTTCCCATTGAAAATATTAATTTTCTAACAATAAAGAGCTTACAAACTAAAGCAAAGACTTCTTTTAAAATTACCAATACAGATTAAACTCAACCACCTTCTCGAAGCTTGTACAATGTACGCGTCAAACGCATTATTTTAGGAATCTAGATAAAAACATTTCTCAACAGGTACATTTGTCTCATTTTTATTGCATTATTTTATTCCCTATAATAATTATGTAATGTTCCTTTATGTTGAAATCTCTCTCGCGTCTCATCGCGTGACGTCTGGGTATGAACTGACCCCTCAATTTCAGCCATGTTGCATTAGTCTTGACGTCATAATATAGTGAGTAGTGACACACGAAACGCAAAGAAGCAAATAGTTCTACCAGAAGGTAAAACATATCATCCAGGTTCTGATGATGTAGGTATCCAGAAACTAAAAGCTTGTTATTTAAAAATAAAATTTTTAATCTACACTTGTTTTAATTAATTAATTTATTTATTGTTATTTGTCCAGGTGGTGGGTGCAGCACACTGTATCAAGTCCCTCTTCTCACAACCGCTGGCCATCACGCTGCAGAGCGGAAAATTTATTATCCGAGAGTATGGCAGATATATATTGGTGAGCCTAGTAATATCATTGTTATTGTAGAATTATCGCCTATATCTTTACTATGTAGATTAGTGGATAGCTGATATTTTGTCTGCACCTGATAGAGGGTAGTTTATTGTCCTCTAGGGCTAACAGCGCGTAATAGCCATGGAGAGATCCATATGTCATATGACGTCACGCGAATATTTTTTCGTCCTGCGAAGGCGTATTTAGGCATAAGTAAATTCTTCTCACTGTTGTGTATAATTTTGATTACAAATAATTTTAATTCATAAAAATTAGGTAAAGTATACTCATGGACTCGTGTTTTACAATTTTTTCGTTGTAGTATGGTGGGGTGATAGGTCACTAGAACTTGAGTAAATTTTTAGCATATTTTTGCATTCATAAGGTTCATACTTCATTCACACAATTATAATCTATGGATACTGAGAAAATCTGTTTTCGTAATTTGAACCTTATGACTGCCTTATTATGGTACAAAATACGTAAGTTACATTCTATTGATTTGTCACAACATGCTGCTACAACGAAAATCTGTTTTTTCTTTTACTGTTGCTCTATTTCGATTTGAATCCCAAAAAAAAACATTTTTCTCCATTTTTACCTGTCTATGACAAAATCAAAAGGAAGTGTTTTGATTTAAGCAGTCTATCATATATGTATGTATCTTTTTTCGTATGTTCCACCTATCTGTAGCACTTAAACTACTGTGCCGATTTAGGTGAGTAAGTTGTCAATCAATTTGTTAATGTCCAGGCTTGGTCCAACCGGACCAATATAGACTATATTATATTATACGAACAAAATCAATATTATGACGGATGTTAACACCCAATTTACCGTAGTCGGTTTACAGTATTTAAACTTTTTTCCTGTACTTGTCCTTACCAGGCAATAGGAAGTGACCGCAACATACCAGACTGGGTGCTAAAAAACCGAGCCAGCCTCCTCACGTCAATGATCAAGGTATACCACGGCGACCTGCAAGCCCTGGCCGACACCATGGAAGACCAGAAGCGGCTGGCAGAGAAGCTGTACCAGATCTTCGAGACCTACCTGCCGGTGCTGCAGTACGGCTGCCATATATTCCAGCGGGTGCCGATGTTGAGTCTTCCAAAGGTAAATTAAATCTACGGATTAGATATAATTTAATATAAAAAAATATTTTTAAACAGACTACTTCAAACTCTCGTTTTACTACATGACACACACACAATACAAAGTATTTAATTTATTGTTGATATTTTAAAAACAGCTCGATCGATTTCGATAAAATTTATATGGGACCACCTGGGAAGTATGCCCTTGGAAACAAAAAAGAATTTTTAAAATCGGTTCACACGTCTTCGAATAATCGGTGAACATACATAAAAAAATCCGATGAATTGAAAACCTCCTTTTTTTGAACCAAAAACTCAGCCATTTAGAGCGCTTGTGATCGTCACATGAATGCAACATATTTAGACACTAGCTGATGCCCGCGACTTCGTCCGCATGGATTTAGTTTTTAAAATCCCTCGTGAACACTTTGATTTTCCGGGATAAAAAGTAGCCTATGTCCTCAACTATAGTACCCATGCATAAAATCACGTCGATCCGTGGCTCTGTTGTGGCGTGATTGAAGGACAAACCAACAAACAAACACACTTTCGCATTTATAATAATAGTATGATTAGAATATTAAATTGCATAGGAAAACACTGTAGCATTAAGTCCATACGATGTATTACATCCATACCTACTATGTAGTATGTAGGTATAATGATCGTTTGGCAAAATCTGGACGCCTTTGGATTTGGAGTAGTTTGACTTTGACAAAATAGGGCTATCCACGATGGCTATATACGATAAAGTACGATTGCCAGCTTAAGATGAGCCGTTCATTCAAAGTATCTTGTAGATTCCGGGGTTCAAGTTATTTGGTCATTATACTGAAGATCATGATGTCTATAATTTCTGAACTACGAAATTGACGACCTTGAAATAATTACAGGACAATCTCTAAAGAACCTGCTTTCTAACAAAAAAATAATGGATTAAATCGGAATACGCCTTAATGAATTACAGCGAAATACCCATTTGGACTTTCAGCCCCTCTCCCAAGGGAACCGTGCTGAATTTCGGGATAAAAAGTATCCTATATTATACCTCGTAGTATTAACTTAAATCGTGCCAAGTTTCATTTAAATCCGTCGAGTAGTTTCGGCGTGATGCGCGGCCAAGATACAGACAGACAGACAGACAGACAAAAAATTAAAAAAAATTGTTTTGGCTTCAGTATCGATTATAGAGTGCCCTCAAACAAAAATTTTCAAAATATCTTCAATGTACAGAATTGGACTTGTTACAGTTTTATTATATTATATATATATATATATATAATATATATATATATATATTATATATATATATATATATATACCTTGCAGAGACGCCGAGTTAGTTAACCCAGGAATCAATTTGTAATTTTGACAGAAGCTTTATACGAAATCTGTCTAATCTGTCCTTTTAACTCAAAGTTAGTTGCTAACTCTTGGTTAAAAGGATAACTCGACGTTTCTGCAAGCGCGCCTTAGACAGGCTGACTTTGCCAGTTTACTTGGAAATTGCGAAATAGGCCCCTAATCCAATTAAAGTTAAATTTTTATCAACCACGCGACCTTTACAACCATTCTATAACAAGATTAACGAATTACTTTTTACGTACCGTAGGTAGGTATTTATTGCTCAAGCGACAATATTTTTCAACGAAGAAGAATGAAACCTTACTACTATTTTAATATTACACGAGGCCCATGATGCATGTGATTTCGCTATCGTCGTCATTTTATAGGCGACCACAGCAGGACGTAGGTCGATCTTATATAGGGACTTACACATCGCGAACTTGCGCCGGTTATACTCAGCGAATCTAAATTCCGGCACATAGGCTTTTACTTTTATTAATACTCGAGTCGAAAAGTGCCTATTCGCATTATTATAGTCCAAAATTCAAATTAAACCAATCCCAAATTAGGCAAATTGGACCAGTTTAGTCGCGCTCAAACGTATATTCTCCTCTTCTCATTTTAAAACCATTAATTAATTTTAAACTTTTTTAATTTAAACTCATTATAACCAATTTTTATTCTGTTCCAAGCCAAGTGTTCCATAGATAAACACTCTTAATCCCAAAACTTTGCTAGCAGCCTAGACATTTTCTAGTGTTTATTACTTTATACATACTTTGTATCTTATCAGTAGTTTTGATAATTAAAGACTTGATAATAATATAATTATTGTAACAAAATGGTACTACCTACGCTGATAACCTGCGATATGGATCGTCAGTAGAATAGATCGCAAGCAGATTCTACCTATTAATTGATCATCTTTACAAGTAGGTACTAGTTGATGCCCGCGACTTCTTCCGCGTGGATTACTTTTTAAAATCCCGCGGGAACTCCTTGATTTTCCGGGATAAAACGTTGCCTATGTCACCCTCCAGGTTCTCAACTATACCCGTGCGAAAAATCACATCGATCCGTAGTTTTGTTGCAGCGTGATTGAAGGACAAACCAACAAACAAACAACATTTTCGCATTTAAAATATAAATAATTGGTAAGGAAGAATTAATACAACGATACGAAAGTAACGAACCTTTATTTCTACCGGCGATCTAATTAAATTTTAGAACACAAAACTATGATAGTTAGATATATTCCCTCGGGGAATTTTTTATAGAGAATAATGAGTACTTTAATCATGTAGTACATAATTTTTATGTATCATCAATAGTTTTCTCAGCACACGCCAAATAATGAATTATATAGGCAATTTTTTGCTACTTTGGGTTACATCATTGCAATTTTCTTAAGGACTTATTTAGATTTTTTGCATATTTTCGGACAGAAATGTCTGAAAATATGCGGCTGGCCGAAAAAATTGGGGGAACGCGGTTTTATTTATGGTATGTTCTATTTCAGAGTGCTACATCAGTGTATATGGAATCAATGCAAATCTTGGAGCACTGCCGCAGAAGTAAAGGTGTTTTGGGCGGTGTCATACTATACAATAACAAGTAAATATTATGTCTGATACGTATGCTTACTAATATTGTAAATGCGAAAGTGTGTTTGTTTGTTGGTTTGTCCTTCAATCACGCCGCAACAGGGCTACGGATCGGCGTGATTTTTTGCATGGGTATAGTTGAGGACCTGGAGAGTGACATAGGCTACTTTTTCTCCCGGAAAATCAAAGAGTTCCCGAGGGATTTTAAAACTAAATCCACGCGGACGAAGTCGCGAGCATCAGCTAGTGCTTACTAAAATTGAAAATGTAAAAGTGAATTACTTTGGTGGTTCGCCCTTCAATCACGCAGCAACGGAGCAACAGATCGACGTGATTTTCTGCATGGGTATAATTGAAGCCGTGGAGAGTGACATACGTTATTTCTTCTCACAGTTTCTTCTTTTGCCGGGAATCTTATCTCCACGCGGACGAAGTCGCAGGCAGCAGCAGTAATATTATAATTATTGATAAAGTCCCATTTATTTACTTAAATATATGGGTGCGACATTTTAAATATCAACCTCTTATCTTTTTTGCTTGTATTATTTGCATATAAAATATACTCGTCTTTTCTGAACTGCGCTGGGTCAGCGCATTAGAATAGCGCCGAGGTGTAGAGTCTTTAAAACAGCTATTCTTTTTAAAGACTGAACCTCAGTGCCGCTCCACTCGATTGGTAGAAAAAAAATTGGTTGTCTGTCAAGTCTGTTTACGGACGATAGTTTTACGTGATAAGAGTGATAACGTCATAAAGAAACATTGATGAGAAATTGCATACTTTTATGAATTGAATTGAATCATTATCACTGAATTATCATTATATTGTATAATACAAAGGAGTTAATTGAAAATTACAATTTTCTCTAGTCACAAGCCAACGCTTGGGCCGATCGTGCCTCTCTATCGCACGGAACGGGACACTTTTTCGTGCGTGCAGCCGGTGTTCATTTACGTTATCACGTCAAAAACTTCAATATACCGTAGTGCTCCTGAACTTTACCTAATCGCTGACCTAACACGTTCTAAACACATCATTAACTGGTTTTCCTATAAGAAAAACTAAGTACAAATGTGGTCCGCGCGTAACTTAACTGTTTTGGAAAGTAGACTGAGTTTATTGACAGATCTTTCTTAAGTCACAACTTCTGTATTATTTTCAGAATAATTTCAACACAACTGCCGCCAAGTCTGACCTCGTATTTAACAGTCGTGGACCCGTATCGGATAAAATCTCCGGCCGAAAACCTAGAAACTGAAACACCTCTACCCTTAGGAGCTCAACTTTTAGTAGTTTATGTAGGAAAGAAAACTTATAACACATTGAAGAAGCAAGCGGATAAGTTACAGGATTTCTATCAGCGGGGTGAAGAAGTTATTGCTAAATTTAAAAAGGTAATTTAAACAATCAATTAAGTTAATCATCAAGGTTTTACAAAATTGCGCACTCCATTACATCACACACCCTTACTAGGCAAATTAAAAATAATAATAATATTTTGCATCATACCTGCTTATGAAAAATTGAGGATTGGATCGCCAAACTAAAGCTGGAAACAAACAATCGGACGCTGATAGCCGCGACTTATAGGGTATCTGGATAATAAAATATGTACACTGAACTGTGCAAACTATCGGACGTTAGTCGCGGACGTAACCTTGAGCGTTCGGACGTCCGAGAGAAATCTTGCCCGCTGGATGTTTGTGCACTGTGCAGTCGCGGCTTATGGGCACGTCCGATAGTTTGTTTCCACCTTTATACTCTTTAAAAAATCTTGTTAAATAAGTATACGAGAATAGTGCCTTTTTTTATGCGATCGAATATCTCCGAAGTTTTTTGGGCAAAGAAGGTGTGAATTTAATTATTTTAGACCTTTTAACTTGATCTGGCCATGCGAAGTAATGTTACAAAACCAATTTTTTACAGTTACAAGAGGTGGAACGTGAAAAAGCCCGGGATCATCCCCAATCGGGGATGAAAAGGGACAAATCCTTACTCTTTACTGCCGTCCCCGAGGAAGATCACACAATGATATCTCCGCCAAATAAAGAAGAAAATCCAGGTGTACAAAGAAAACCCAGCATGCCTGACGTAGTACCATTCACAAACAAGGCTAGACCGCGTCCAAACAAATTGTCCCTCAGCTTCAAAACACAGAAATCTTTGGATGAAGACGCAAAAGAAAACGAAAACATTTTCACCGGTCAGACTAGTGTCTGCTCTACTCCTATGGTCGAATACAAACGCTTGCACGGAAACATGTTGTCGATATGCCAGAACCTAGACAAACCTGATTGCATCGCAGATGAAAGGGAAACCGTAGAACCTGATGTGCTTAAAAACATAGAGAACACTACGAATGGTGTGGAAGATGAAAAAAGGGATAACAAAACAGTTTTAAACAGTAATTGTATAGGAGAACACTTTATAAACAAACCAGAACCAATTAGAAAATTGGCAAGCGTTACAGACTTGCAGGAAACTTTCAGAAAATTGTCCACGAGAACTTCGTCAAAAATGAAAGTAAAACGGTCGAAAACGGACGAGTCCGACCCTTCCCCGGAAGAAAAGAGCCAAAACACAATGACAATCAATGATCCATTATTCCCAGTATTCAGAAACGATGGTGTTGCAATATCAGAATCATTATTCAACCAATACCTAGAGCAGTATTACTCCGGAATCAAACAAAGAACGAAAGAGGAGAATATGTTTAATTTCAACCTCCAACTATGCGAGGAAAAGTTCAAAGATTTTGATTCGGACTTGATTAAAACTCCTCAACGGACGCCGAAGAAAGTAGCAAAAGACTCGACGAAAACGGTACAAACAGACCAATCTAGGCGAAAATCTTTATCCCTACCTCTTAAATCGTTATCAGAAAGTAGTGAAACGCAAATTGGGATGGATTCAGATGGGATAAGTTTAAAGAAGAAATTGTCGGGGGTACAGTTAACGCCTTTAATGGAAAAATTAAGTCATCTAGCGTTTTCCGATAAATCGAGCGGATATAGTAGTAGAGTTATGACGCCTTTGGAATTGAGAGAGTTACTGACTCCAGCTTTGGAAAAGCAAGTCACATTTTCAGAAAGGTAAGTTACATTCTTCGCAGTAGTTATATTTTATTTTTAAGGTATAAATCTGAGAAGTGTTGCGAAGGGCGAAGCAAACATTTAGCTTTCCGTCAAACGCACTTACTTTTTGCTCGAAGATTAAAATTCTAGCTTACTTTTTAAATTATGTAGTGTCCCATAAATTTTTTTTAATTAAGAGTTATTAATACTGACTTAAAATTATTAATTAGTTGTCTACTTGTTAAAATTTTAATTTTGCTAGGTAATATTGAATTGATAAATATAGTGATAAACGTACTATGTTCATTTATACTAAATTGATATTAAAATACTAAAAGCAGTGTTTTAAGCTTATCTTACCAGTCTGTCCACTGTCTGGACAGACAACAGACAATATTATGTCAGTATCTTTACCAGTCCCAATCATTAATTTTAAACATAAACATAAACCTGGTATTCTAAAGGTACAATCCATAGAGGTGAACGAGATCCAATAATATTTTTTGATACATTTTTAAGTTAGTTTCATATTAATACTCGCTTATGCCCGCGTCTTCGTCCGCGTGCATTCAATTTTCAAAAACCCCGCAAGAAATTTTTGAATTTCCGGCACAAAGTATGTCACTTATGTCACTTTCCAGATCCTCAACTATCCCCATGCAAAAAATCATGTTGAGCTTCATTGCTGCGTGTTCGAAGGAAAAACTAACACGCTTTCGTATTTATAATGCTAATACGTATATTTAAGTCAATGATTAGTAAGGATAATTATCCTTACTAATAATAATAATCCTTCAACGTGCTATAATAAATGTAACTTGCTTATAAGGTAGACGGGTTTTCCAAATCTATTTTTAAACCAGTCGAGATTATAAAAATAACCAAAGTGCATCATACTTTCTTATCTCCTAGTGGCCATTCGCAAAGGATCGCTGTGCGATATTTTGTCATTTCAAATTATATCTTCCTTTATTTTTCAAGTACCTAGGTATATTGTCAATTAACTAAATATCTGAAAGAGTTAGAATAATGAGTTGAAGGTTCTTTAGTTCATTCGAAAGACGGCTCTTCTGTAGCTATAAGTGAATCCTTAAACCCTTCCTTAAATATGATCGATAGAAAATAAGTAAACTTAAGATTTATTCCAAAAAATCAAGCACCTCATAAATTATAGTTTTATCTGTATTCCTTCCACTTGTTTTGGTATTTTTGTAATTTATCTTCCTTTTTCCTTAAATTCTCTTTAATATCCGACGATTATTAACTGACATCTACGCAGTCTTGCACCTGCATATATAAATACTGCATCAATTTTGTACAAGAAACCACAAAAACATGAAATACACAATCTCTATAAGGCCGAGGACGAAACTGAAGGCAAAGCTTGGACAGTATTTTTAGTAAATGGCGTTTTAAAGTCACATTCCTTAACAACAGGACAAAACAACTACGACAAGAAGAAAGTGAAGACTCGGACGCGGACAGCGACAGTGACTTGGAAATCCTGCCAACGTTCAGCGTGGAGGCTGTCAAGTGCGCGTTGTTCGTGAGCGGCCTGCACAACATGGCGTTGCTTGCGTTGATGGACCTCGACGCGGCGAACGACGCTGACACCATCAACTCATTGGTAAGACATTCTTTTCAGGCATAATTCTAATTAAGCCTCAATAGCCCAATATGTTAAAGGTGCGGACTGAAAACTGAAAGGTCACAGGTTCGAATCCCACCCGTTGCACTATTGTCGTACCCACTCCTAACAGAAGCTTTCCGCTTATTTGGAGGGGAGAGGAGGATATTACTTAGTCAACTTCAACTCGACTAATATTCTTTTAACGACGAGAATCTTCGAGCACTGCATGATGTCAGTGAAGACTTGTTCTTCCAAAGCAGCCGTTTCTCAAGGGACTAATTGTAGGCTCAGGGTAATTCAGCGGGCGATGACAAGAGAGTAATTGCTCGGAGAAGTCCTGCGAGATCAAATTAATAACTGGAGAACCTTAGAACATTGCTCACAAAATTGCGCAGCTGAGCTGAAGTGGAAATGAATGTACAACTCGAATGTAGACCTCGCACCAAGACAACAAACGCTGAACGTTGGACGTTTGTCCTCCACTAGATGGACGGAAGATATCAAGCAAGTCGCTTGTCATAAGATAATGCTCTGTAGCGATCTTTGAAGACCTGTGTCCGACTGGACAGGTATTATCGTTTGAGATGACAGAATACTAAAATGGGTTCCAGTACCTTTCCATAATTGTTTTATTTGAAAAAGTCGATATTTCGATCCAGTTGCATGGACCGAGGTCACGGCGGGACTGACGTTTAGATCGGAACACGCTTATGCGTGTTCAACAATTCTGTGATATACTTATGTATATCCCAGATTTTTTTAGGCCGAGGGTAGGTTAGAAATAAGATAATATTCGGGTATATTAGAACAAAAATTACGCAAACACCAGAATTAGGTATTCTCTAATTGGTTACAGTGGGAGACATCTCTAAACGCCTTAGGACCAATCGAGCAGAAATGTGTGGAGCCCCTGACAACGCAAACCGACGCGTCCGACTACAGCTACTTGGTGCTGGACCCGGACTGGGGCACCGTGAAGAAGGGCGGGCCCTGGGCGGCGCTGGACATCGCGACCATGGGCTTCATACACAACGAGTTTGAAGAACAACCTGACCTCACGGAATTCATACTACGGTAAGTTAGTGGCGAGCCGATATGCTTGATGTACCAGTAGCCTAAGCACGAATATTTTCACTATCGAATAGTTAACGTAAAGTTAACGCCGACAAGATATTTTGTATGAA
The DNA here is from genome assembly GCA_029955525.1 of Oeneis ivallda. Taxonomy (NCBI): domain Eukaryota; kingdom Metazoa; phylum Arthropoda; class Insecta; order Lepidoptera; family Nymphalidae; genus Oeneis; species Oeneis ivallda. Next base: position 3,229,347 of record JARPMR010000016.1, read on the forward strand.
AACGACTGCACCGCCCGCACAGTGCAACGCCTGTTTTCATACAAAATATCTTGTCGGCGTTAACTTTACGTTAACTATTCGATAGTGAAAATATTCGTGCTTAGGCTACAGTACCGTTTACCAAAGTCCACGAATTTCAACGCTCCAAAGGACAAAGCGAACGCTATGTGCAAGCGTCAGTTTAAAAGAAATGTGTTGCATTCATACTTTAGCTATGAAACAGCTCTACAATTAGCGCTTTATACTTTAGCATTGAAACAGCGCTACAATTGGCGCTTTAAGTGACTAAAGAATGAACACAATCCGCAAGTTTATTTTTAAGGCGACTCTTGTAGCACAGCGAATGTACTAACGAACGTTGAATTTCGTGTTCTTGGAGGTAAACAGATTTTCACCAAAACATAGCTAAATTAACCCGCTTACGGAGGACAAAAACCAGCTTCCAAAACGGCCCATCATAGAACAGTCAAACTTATAGAAGAATTCTTCTTGCGTCAGGGATTAATAAATACACAACCTGTTTGATGTAGAGTAGAATAGAATAGAATAGATACTTAATTTGAAGATACAAGTAGTTCATAATTTCAATTTTTGGCAGTGCCTTTACAAGGCGTGCAAACATTGAATTGAATTATAACATCATACTAATATTATAAACGCGAGTGTGTTTGTTGGTTTGTCCTTCAATCACGCCGCACAGAGCTACGGATCGACGTGATTTTTTGCATGGATATAGTTGAGGACCTGGAGAGTGACATAGGATACTTTTTATCCCGGAAAATCAAAGTTTCCGAGGGATTTTAAAAACTAAATCCATGCGGATGAAGTCGCGGGCATCAGCTAGTTATTACTATAAATTGTATATCATATATCGCCAGGAGTGAAGACAGCGTGGTGCTGGGCGCAGCGTGCGGCGGCGCGCAGATCTACTACCAGGAGAACGGCGCGCGGCAGGCCGGCCCGCCGCCGCCCTCCGACATCCTCGCCACCGCGCCGCTGCGCGCGCGCCGCCGCCTGCACCGCGACCACTCCGCGCTGCTCTTGTAGACTGCGGCCCAAGCCGAGGACAACCAACCTTCGGGCCCCTCCCTCTACAGGCGTGCGGGCCTCGACCAAAAACAATCACCCTTGATTTTCCCCGCGCCCCACCTGAGTAAAGATACACATTAGGACGGGTCGCAGCGCAAAAGTTCGACTAAATCTAACATATAAAATTCTCATGCCGCGGTGTTTGTTACCAAACTCCTTCGAAACGGCTGGACCGATTTTTATGATATTTTGTGTGCATATCGTGTAGTCTGAGAATCGGCCAACATCTATTTTTCATACCCCTAAATTATAAGGGTGACCCACCCCTAAATATTTTTGTTGGCAGTACGAAGTTCGCTGGGTCAGCTAGACTCTTCTATATAATTTATAAACTACCGCACACTATGACGGAGCGGTGCGGGCTTCAGCCCTCATTAGAGCCTCTAGTGAATGAAGTATTGTGTTGGCTCCGCCCCGCAGCGGCCCGTCCTAATATACGTACCACGTACGTGTGCGAGGCCACGCCTCGGCGCTCGTACATCCACTGGCTTCACGGCCAGTGGCAATGATCAACACCGCAGCCTGATTGCGCAATCTAGATAAGTTTGTTTTGTAAACCTCAATTAAATGTTCAAGCATGCGAGCGTCCTCCAAATGATTGCTGAGGCCAACCTATGCACCTACCGCTGCATACTGCTCGGACCGCACCTTAGACTCGTTGCAGAAAGCGTCTTATACTAACGCCCATATTCACAAACGTTCAAACATTACTACTCAATTCTATACAATTTGTGATGCCGGGTGACAGTACCTACGCATCAATCAAAATCATACGAGTAGTAATAGTCTTATTCGATGCGTCGATAAAACAGACGGTCATGATCGATCGATATGAAATCTTGAGAGCTATCATATCGATGATGAATCGATTAGTATAGAGGAAATCGATCTGGTAGTAGAAACAGTCGAACGTTGTTAGCTGCCTGGCGATCGCATAACTTTTATCGCTGTCCTTAAAGGACTATTTCAATGTCAAAACATGGTGTGGCCAATAGAAGCCCAAAATCATATTTTGACATTGATGCAGTCTTTTTAAGGACTGAGAAAAATATACGCGATAGACCCCCTGATCTCATTCTACTATCATTAGTATGAAGTATCCCACACGGAATAAACTTGTCACTAGCGATGTTGCACCAACTATGTGACATACGAGTACAAAACCAACTACTTATTTTTTTAACCAATTACTTAAGGCATGTTTCACCACTATCCGTCAAAGTGTCTGATATATATCTAACAGATAAAATAGCTGTCATATAAATCTGTATCTCAATGGACACTTGTGAAACAAACATTTTAACGCTATTTGTCAGACAAGTTGTGGATAGGCTATCAGGCCCGCAAATGGTGAAACAGGTGCTTATTATTGTAACAAACAAAAATCTATCAAATATAGCGCTGCCTGCCCATCACAGAGTAAGCGAATTGTATCATGTAAATGGTGCGTAGATATAAAATCCATAGGGAGTTATTTTCTGCTGTAGTTTTATTTCAATTTTAGCTCACAGATTTAGAAGAGGAAAGAGCCGATTAGATATTTTTAAAATGAAGGTAGGTGTAGTTTGTCATTTAAAGATTAGAATATTGCAAGTAGACAATCTAAAATTTTTAAAGACATCTTAGTATTAATTCTGCTGCAACTTTACTGTCTGTCTGTCTTTTCAAACGATTTATCAATTCTTTTGAGGAATATATTCTAAACTCTAAAGAAATTTTATATATAATGCCGTTCAACATTATTTAGTTGTCGACTATTCGCCATTTTCCTAATAATTAGTCCGTAATAATGTTTACAGGATCAGTACATATCTTTGAATCCATCTCAAAAAAAAAAAAAGAAAATTATTAAAACTTAGCCAAAGATAATAATTTGCTGCTCAAAATACTGCAGCTTTAAGCCAAAATTGTGAAGTTGAGCTTATAATATTGCGTTTCACGTTTCAATGTCCTGTTCTATACAATCTCTAACCTAAATTGACAGGTCTAGAAATAGAGCTATCCTTTTCACAATACTCCCAAAAGAAAAGCGTAATGCTTTACTTTTAGAGCTCTCACTCTAAATTTCCTACAGAATTGCCAGTAAATGCATAATTTGGATTTTTTTTCGAACGTCCCTCTATGGTCAATATGGCCCTTCCACGGTAGCTAAATTCTTTATGTATTTCATGTAGGTCAACTTTTGGCTCTTAAAACAGTTTAAGACTACCACTGGTTCGGAAAGCAGATTCTGCTGAGAAACTAAACTCCTGGTTACCACTTGAAGTTACTATGAAACGCAATCTAAACTGAACTCCCACATTCAGTCCACCCATTTTTAGTACTCTACTATGCTAGTTATTTATGTAGTCTATGGTAGCGAAAAAGGTTTTCTTGTACGCTCATAGTATCTCGCCACTAGTTAGTAAGTTCCCGGCCACGTAGTATGTATTGCTATATAATCTGTGCTCAATCTTGCCATCTTGTAGCTTATATAGTATTGTTAAATATAGCCAGTTCTTTTTATAGAATAATAGGTTATTTTCTGCAAGGTGCATAACAATCCGCCTGTCAAAATGTTTTTTTTTTAAATAAGCTCAGTGCTTTAAAAATAAAATTGATCACAACCTGCTCCCGTCCATGTTTACCTGCTCCGCTGTATGACGCTGACTCGAGCATACTTTGCTGAAAACTTTCGATATCTAACGGTTCCTATATTCAATCTGTCTATAAAATCTCTTTTAGCTACTGTAACCTTGTAGTAAAACTGGCCTATTTGGGAAAAATAGAAACGTTGATACCTAACGTTTCTATTCATCAAAAAAAGTCCATGCAATTGTTGACCACCAATAAACAACGTTGCTATACCTTGTTTCTAATGGATGTGGAAAAAATTACTTACCCACTTTTACTCCAAAAATTACTTACTCACTTTTACTCCAAAAATTACTTACCCACTTTTACTCCAAAAATTACTTACCCACTTTTACTCCAAAAATTACTTACCCACTTTTACTCCAAAAATACACCATCGATTATGAAGACAAAACGACAGCAGTAATAAGTTGTTTTTGCTGTCACACCACATTCGCAATGGAGGCAATCTCTGTTTTCATTTTTCACCGCAAATAATGGTATAAGAGCTAGCAACGTTTTCGAGAGAGAATTTTAGTAAAGCTGGTTCTTTAAGGGGGCTCAAGCCAGTACCTTCTTCATACAAACGTAGATGAGTGATTACTACATTATTTGATATTGTACGCTCAAAACTAAGTATTATATCGATTTGCCTCGTCATTATCTAGGTTTATTGATATATAAAATATTGAATAAAATATTCGTTATAAAGTTACGAGCCTCGAAAGATCGTCATTTTCACACTAAATTTATGACAACTTTGGGCGCAAATAAATAACATTAGGAGTATGAAAATTCCAAAAAAAATTATCATTAGACATAGTTTATTTATTCATCAGTTCAAATAACTTTACTTTGTAAACATAAATTTAGTAGTTTTTTCTCAAAAACACTTTTCCCAAAGGACTGTTGAACCCTTTTTGCGCGCTTGATTTCGGTGTAAATTATCGCGCCTCTCACTCGAAACGGAGCGGGAGCGGGACGGTAGCACGGCAGTATGCGCGCATGCACTCGCTACACTGAGTCTATCTCTTTCTCACACAATGTTAGGTGAAATAGCAAGCCCGTTACCCACGTGCGCCGGCAAGTTCGGTCGAGTGTACTGCGTCCCCTTAATATGTCTTTCTCTAGGCTCTTCCGAACAGCATACGGCCCGTCTGGCTGCTGGTATAAGTTGCGTTTATTACTGCGCATCACACCTTTGCAGGTAAAAATATTGTGATTTGAAACCATTTTAGGAAGCCTGTAATTTTAACATTATTTTCTTTATACATAAATAAGTACAAATTTAATTTGCCAGACATTAATTCGGTTGTTTACTCAATATCCAGACCGATTTATTGTTGTAGTATACCGCATTATGCGGCATTATGCCCGTTGCTAGAGAGAAAGTAGCAAAGTAGGTAGGAGAAAGAGAGACAGAAATAGGATAGAAATAGAATTACACTATTGAAAGTATTCGAAATAACTTTTTTATTTTTATATCTTCGACGATGAGAATAATTTTTAAAATACGGAAAAATTTCGTTTATTAATTAATATCATTTATAAATCTAATTTTAACTGAATAAAAGACAAGAAAAGTATAGCCGGATAGTTCGTTGAATCGCGAATGAATTCGGAGGAACTCGAATGTTAGCGTGACAAAGTGTAACGGAGTTTCACACTTATTATTTATCAACTAGCCTTTGCCCGCAGCTTCGCTCATGTTAAGTTCGATTTTTCAAACCCCTATTTAGGGGTGAAAAGTCGAAAAGTGAAGGTTGCATAACTACGTCCATTTTCGCGACAACGCGACGTACATACTGTTTTTATAGCTTTAAATCGGTCTGGGTATTGAGTAAACAACCGAATTAATGTCTGGCAAATGAAATTTGTACTTATTTATGTATAAAGAAAATAATGTTAAAATTACAGGCATCCTACAATGGTTTCAAATCACAATATTTTTACCTGCAAAGGTGTGATGCGCAGTAATAAACGCAACGTATACCGGCAGCCAGACGGGCCGTATGCTGTTCGGAAGAGCCTAGATAAAGACATTAAAGAACCAGCTTTACTAAAATTGTTGTTTTTCCAACGTTGCTAGCTCTCGGACCAAAAGTAGGTAGATAATTTTTGCATGTTCATTTGAAACAAGGTACAGTTTCAAAAATTACTTAGCAACGTTTCTATTGGTCAAAGTCACTAAATAGAGATTACTAATAGATTGAATATAGAAACCGGGCATAAGTAAGCTTGTTGTCGTTGAAAATCTAAAAAAATGCCTGCTTAATCAAAAACAAAAACTGTTCAATTAAGTAAGTGACGTATTAAAAATGTTTTATCATTATTTTAACTAGTGTGTAAGTACAGTGTATTATTTGAAACATTCCAATAATGTATATTTTAATATGAAAACATGTTCAAAATTATTGTTAATCGCGTCCAAAGCCAAAATTGCCGTTTGGTTTTTATTGCCTTGTTTTATATTCTAGCGCCCTTATTCATAAAAATCAAACTTATGTCCACTTTCACCGACGTTCCCTAACTTTTATGGGCTACCTAGGGACCTACCTAGGGAGCACCTAAGGTGGAAATGATATTGGATAGGGGGTTGTATTTAGAGGCTAAAGAGACTCTTACTTAGGAGATTTAGGTTTGGGCATTAAACCTCAAGAATTTTAAGTAACATGCTAAAACACGAAAACAGATTTGATTTTTGATGAATACGAGAGCATATTTTAACTATTTATGTACAGTCATATCTTGAATGTATGCTTTACACAAACAGAATAAACTATCCGTCTTAACCGCTCGATTCCTATGTTATTTTCAAGGTATTACTGTAGGTATTGCAATTAGCATTTAAGGTGTGCCAATGCGTCACAGATAATGTGGTATTTATTTATAATTTTTACATACATAGATAATGTTAAGAATTTTAATAAAACCCGATAGTGAGATTTTGTTAATTGTACGCCAGTGTAATAAATATACCCCAATAAAGTTAATACATAAAATATATATTGCATTATTATTGATAACTAAATGAGTTTTAATTACATGACATAGAATAATGACATCCCAATTCAGTTTACAGAGAATGAAAAATTTTTTGTCCGGTCAGTTTGTAAGAAAATTAGTAAAAAATAAATAGTAAATAATGTCAAACAACATACTATTCCAAACTACCCTCTGATTTTATACATACTCAACCGAAACTCAGTGTAATATTTTAAGATGTCAGGACATCTGGGATAGGACAGAAATGGTTGAGGATAGAGTATGATTAAAAGAAGAATCACTAAAAAACTATTTTATTAACAAGTCGCTCACAACACAAGTCTAAAACTAAAATATATTTACGGTGACACTATAGGCTACAAATATCTGACAAATAGATACATACTACACTAGCGGCACGCTATGATGGCCGGTTTGACGTTTGTCCGCTCATGAAGTTCCGTATTAATTGATAACGACTTTGAAGGAAATAATTGTATTACTTTATTGACGATAGTGATGTGCAGAGATTCATAAATTTTATCGAATGTAGTTTTAGGTTTAGGACTCAAAATTTATTTATTAAATTGATTTCTAAAATGTATACAAGTGTAGAAAAATCAGTTTGCACCATTTAAGGGGTGAATGTACTTGTGAATATGAACAATTTTCACTATGTGGACAAACCTCTGAAATCGCAAAAAAATATCAGCTGTTTCATACAAAAGGTAAAATTTTTATTTTTATATGATATATACCACAACTCGGCATTTGGTTTTCTAAATTGAAAATTTTTAAAAATGGAATCTAATACGATCGTCACATAGGATCGCTGGCTAGTACAACTACTACCTCCGGCAAACTCGCGTCAATGCTCAATGCAAAACAAAGCAGTTTCGAATTGACGTTGCTTCGAAAAGTATAAACTGTCAGTGCAATGCGATTGTGATATAGTTTTGACCTGGCTTTGGATTTCAAATATTGATACTGCATTACTGTTGACCCTTGCTCGTTAATTTGGACTCTGTTCAAGCCCTTTGTTGTGGATTTCGTCGATATGACCGAACGTACACAGAGAACTGTTCTAAATAGTCAGACACGTGAGTTCGTAATACGCCTTCGTAACTATTTCGATCGTGAAGCTCAAAATGGAGGGCCAATTTTACCTATAACGTCAGTGGTTGAACGCGTAGCTGATGCGCTTAATATTGGACAACGAACTGTTAGACGGATAACTAAAAAAAAATATGGCGAGACTGGCACAGAAGAAAATAAACTTCACACACCAAAAAAGAGAAAACGAGCAAAACCAGTCGTAGGCATCGATAGCTTTGATGCCGATGCTATCCGAAGACATGTTTACGGCTACTATTTACAGAAGGAGTATCCAACAAGAAAAAAGTTGGTGCATTCACTGAAGGAAGCTGGATTATTCTTCGGTGGGGAAAGTTCTTTAACGAAGATTTTGAAGACCATTGGATTTCGATACAAAAAATGTAACAAACGCAAAATATTGATGGAAAGATTTGATATAGCGATGGCAAGGTATACTTTTTTACGGCAAGTGAAAGAAATCAAAAATTGGCAAAATGTTGTGTTCTTGGATGAAACATGGCTTAATGCTAACCATACTGTAGGCCGTTCTTGGAACGATGACACAGCAGCATCTACTTCCAAAGTTCCTGTAGGAAAAGGATCGCGACTTATAATTTGTCACGCCGGAACCATCAACGGGTTTGTCGAAGGTTCTCTCATGGCTTTTGCGTCAAAAACCACTGGAGACTATCATGAAGACATGAATGGAGAAAAGTTTACTGAATGGTTTACCTCAATGTTGTGTAGCCTCCCTGAACCATCTATTATAATTATGGACAACGCCCCATACCACTCGATGCAAATTGACAAGCCACCTGCCCAATCCCAAAAGAAAGCTGATATCGTCGCATGGCTTCGTAAAAATGGCGTAGATGCAAACATGAATATGTTAAAAGCGGAATTAGTACGTCTTTTAAAAGAAAACAAACCAACCAAGATCCGATACGTCATTGACGAAATAGCATTAGAACATGGGCACAGAGTTATACGGTTACCGCCTTACCATTGTGAGTATAATGCGATTGAGTTGGTGTGGGCTCAAATTAAGGGATATGCTGCAAGACACAATACAGAACCCCCATTTACCACAAAAAAAATGCTAAAATTATTAGAAGAAGCTTGTGAACATGTGACTAAAGGAGACTGGGAAAAGGTTGTGAATAGAACTGTTAAATTAATAAGGGAAGATTATGAAAGAGATGTGAAAATAGATAATATTATAGAAAACGAACATATAATTATTAATGTAGGTGATGATAGCAGTGACGACAGTGAAAATAGTAGTATGGACGAATCTGATTAATTATGGCCTTTTGTGGCACCTTTTTTGGTATCTTTTGTATTCATATGTTTCTTGTGTGCTATAAACATATACATTTTTGTTTTATTAAACCTATTTAATCAGGTACAAAAACAAAACTTAATTGTTTTTTGTTCGAGAATAAATTGACATTCCACATCACTATTGTAATGTGTCAAACCGGCCATCATAGCGTGCCGCTAGTTTATGAATGAGATAAAATGCATAAGGGATCACCATAAGTGTAATCTGTGTATAGTTGTATACTGTATCGTGTACGGGTGGATTAGTGGAGGGGAAAGAATATGATCAGCGTGCGTCAGAGCGCCTCCGTCTTGCGTGCTTGAGCTTGAACTACAAACCGTGACTCGATCATATTCTTTTCAGAGTGAGAGCGTTCGCGAATACTTCGCTTCGACGCCGACATTTTCTTTTCGGCGCCCACCGGCCCGGTCCGGGTTTCAGAAACCGCCATTTCGAAAGAGCTTTTCAATCAAACATTTTCAAAACTTCATTCAACACAGTTAGTTTTTCAAGGAACTTCATCCTTTACTTCTTGTTTCAATACCTTTTCAAAACAAACAAAATCAATATTAGACTTAGTATTAGACCTTTATTAGAGCTATCTTTACATCCTAGAGGCGTCGCCCGGGGGCGTTTACAAACTAACTTAAAACTAGACCCTTTGTATCATTTCTATTATAGTACAGTTGCGGTGACAAACTCGCGACTCTGGAGGCGAAGTGCGCCCGTTGCCAGGCAACGCGCGCAGCTCGCGTCTTACAATGGTAAAATTAGAATAGTCGCCAAGCCGGCCGGGACAGGTACGGTATAAATGCATTAGTGGCCGGCGACATTGGTAGTGATGGTGTATCAAAATCTATGCTAGTCTGAAGATGACCTCAGCGTCACGATATTAATATCGACCTGTAAAGTCAAAGAGGGAAATAACCATGGTATCCATTAACAGCAGTCTTAAAGTACACAACACATAACACTGCAGCTATTGCAGACTAATTTTCTTCCCTGGATATAAGATACCCTCAATTTTAAACAGCAAAATGTATCTCAAATTTTGAATAAACTAAAAGGTCACTTTACAAAACAATATTCATTTTTTTTGCTTATTGCATTTTGATGCCAGAAATTAAGTGTAGATTCCATATAGAGGAAAGAAAATACATTTAGTATGGAATAGCTAAGTGGCAATAGGACAAATCTGAATATATGACTTGAATATTCTTTGTAGATGACTATCTAACACCTGTGTATGGTTTAACCTTTGGTAAGTAGCTAGTTGTCAGATGTGAGGCGATATTCACTTATTGATCTCAAATTAAACTAGATTTACAATAACAAACGGCATCATGCATCATTTTCATTTTTGTGATTGTGTGAGGCACTGCAATCACACACATGATATTATGTAAAAAGTATTTACGCAATTTTGCACATACATATATAAATTTAGAAAACAAATAGTTCATTCTCTAGAATCTTGAGGTATCTTGATATTATATGGACTAGATGATTATCTTTTTTTTTAAATTATTAATAATACACCAATCACGTCGACCCTTATAATAAGGCACCAACTATATTAATAAACGACTGTATTAAATGAACATCAGAAGTGGGATTACAGAATTTTGAGCCATTGTGATAAAATAAATGATTTTTATTCTGCAATTGAACGTACAGTAGAAAGAACGATGTTTGTCCCAATTGCACGCATACAGTTCATGCAAGAAAAAATTTGGCATCAGTAATCATTGAGAACGCGTATTGGGTATCCTGCTTGCATTACTTGACTAACAAGTTAGCGTGCAAGGGAGAAACAACTGTTTTCTTTCTATTCAGAGCTCACTATGATTTTACTACTGTTTACATGAAAACAAAAATGATAAATGGATGATTCCAAAAACTAATAATAAAAGACTAATAAAGACCAAGAATAAATGATCAGAGTAATAAAAGTAATGGCACCATGATACTAATAACTTTGTATTATCTCTTTCACTAGAGGTGTTCTTGAGGGCGAATAACCTCAGAATTACGTGCAAGATAAATAAAATAATCAATATTTGTCCTGAATTCAATTGCAAAATGTCAAAGGATCATTTAAAACTTATAATATTGTGTGCATTATTTCCAAGGTTGAATCGCAAGAGCAGCTTTTAAGCCATAAAAAATTCGATTAGGCTCAGAAAACACAGCGAAAAACATTATGACTGAAAAATGTAAATTAATTGCAAAATAAAAATGTAAAGAAAAGCTTATCCATTCACTGTGTGTTTCGAGCTTTATGGAGTAAAAATAAGGGAGATGCGTTTGTACTCTGAAGTATGTCTTTAGTCCAAGTTAGTTTAGTCTATAGCCAGAAGAATATGGCAGTCAGTAAAAAATTTAATGAGGAAGAAGTGGTTGTGAAAAGGTCCCACCTACCCACTAATAGACTATTAGTAGTTGGTAGTAAGCATTTGCAAGTTGGAAATTCCAGTAGACAGCAGTCACTGGTCAGTTGTTCAGAGGCCGCTATGTGAAGGTCTATTTTTTTATTTTTTTATTAAAGTGTTAAAAGGAGATATCGGAATAAATTTTAAATACATATCAAAAATTCCGTGGCCGACGGAATTCATGCCCTTAATCACAACTGAGTGTGTTGTTGACCTGTTTACACTACGGTCACCTCGATCTACCGTCAGCAACAAAATTAGCCTATATTATGCCTATACTTTTTTCACTCAGTTTATGCAACTGTTAGCGACATTTAGTAGCAACACATTGAAGTTGTCTGCTTTTCCAAGACACCATATTACAACGGAGCTCTGAATTTTTGATATGTATTTAAAATTCATACAGGCATTTGAAGGTCTTTTAGGGGTGTTAAGTTACGTGTTCTAGTTACGTTCTATTGCCTGTCTTCCGCACCATGCATGCGCAGAGTATAGTTGTCAAGTTTTGACTAAGTAGTGGTGTAGTACTAAGCAGTCAAGTCACACAAACGTCGTATAGGGTTGCACTTAGGGTCAACAGTAACACTCCTGTGTAACGCGGCGAGTAGCAGCATTTTTACAGAATTACGTAGTGGGGTAGCACGTCTTAGTCGTCAAGTCATATACATAAAGGTCATAACTCATAATAGGGATGGTATTAGGGTCCCCAGTAAGACTTACGCGGCGAGTAGGAGCGCTCCCGCTCGTAGCGGCGGCGACGGTAGTGCGGCGACGGCGAGCGGTGGCGGTACCCGCGCGCGTAGTAGTCGCGCTCCCGCTCGCGGTAGTTGCCGCGGTAGTAGTAGTCGCTGCTGTAACATACACGAAAAAATAATTCACACTGAACACGATCATATTACTTTAATGTTAAAATTATTATTAAAAAACCGACTTCAAACGCCCGCGCCACTACAAAGTATACCGGCTACCGTCTTGCCGTCCACACGCACATGCTTGACTGCGCAAACTAGTCTTGTGTAGGTAAGTCGCCAGGTAATACGGAGCGTGTAGCCAGTGCATAATGTAAAAAATTACATGGTATAAAATAGTAAATTGAAAAGTACTCACTCCCTGTCCCTACGTCTGTCGTAGCCGTTGTCGCCTCGGACACTTGAAATAGAAAAAAAAACATCTTTTAGTAGGTTTGGTACATTTTATCACTAATCTAAACAAGGGTACAATGGAATTTATGTTATACTGTTTAAGTAGGCCTTTCATAATCTGACAAATCTTAGAGTCAGTTTACACTAAATCTACTTATATTTTATGTACCAATAGATTGAGAACCCACAAAATTATACAAAATAAAGAGGGCGCTTTTATATTGGAATTACCCCTAACAAATATTATACTTCTTTTTCCTTATCAACCGATAGACATTCACTTTTAAACAAAGGTCTCTTGCATTGACTTCCACAGGCATCGGCCTTGCGCCGCCTGCATCCAGCGGCTCCTTGCGACTCCTTCGATGTCAATCCACCTAGTAGGGGAGCCAGTCAACACTGCGCTTCCCGGTGCAAGGACGCCACTCCAGCATCTTCATCTCAGTGTAAGCTCCGAATAGCCAATATGATAGCCGACCTCCGGTAGGAGATGGCACCTCAAGAAGAAGTATCATTTGATTGAGCTGAATAAGCATTGACTCAAGCTGGTAATGACTTTGGAGGTCTGAATTATTACACACTAGATGATGCCCGCGACTTCGTCCACATGTATTAAGATTTTTTGATTCTCACGGTAACTCTTTAATTTTCCAAGATAAAATGTAGTGTATGTAACACATATCCTGGGTATGAGCTATCTCCATTCTAAACAGCCAAATCAGTTCATTCATTGTAGCGTAAAAGAGTAACAAACATCCATCCATACATCCATCCTCAAAAACTTTCGCATTTATAAATATTACTAGGATTTTTTATATTCGATGACAAGCTAGTCCTTGACTGCGATCTCACCTGATGGTAAGTAACCATGCAGTCTAAGATGGGAGCGAGCTAACTTGGAAGGGGAATGGAAGTGGACATTTAACCCATACCCCTAATCGGTTTCTACACGCCATCGTGCTGGAACGCTAAATCGCTTGGCGGCACGTCTTTGACGGTAGGGTGGTAACTAGCCACAGCCAAAGCCTCCCACCAGACCAGACCAGAGACAATTCAGAAATTATAAATTCCCAAATTGACCGCCGGGAATCGAACCCGAGACCTCCCAGTTTTAAGACAACAGCGTTCACCACTGAGTCAGGGAGGTTGTTGTAGTAGGATTTTCATTTTGCATATTTATAATATTGCGTAGCATATTTTGTTTTTTTCATATGCTGTTTTTATTGATCCAGATACTGTTGAGTCACAGTTCTCACTACCCCATGAACAATGTCAATAAATATAGAACATGTGACACTATCCAATCCAGCACAGACAGCCAGTATTTAAAGGGTTAAATAAGCAATAGAAAAATAGGAAGATGAAGAGTGGAGAAAGAGGGAGAACTTACTGCGTCGGTTTGCCCATGTATATGCCAGGCGTAGGTGTGTGGGCGCGCTGAGTGATCGAGAAGTCGACGCGGATCCGACGCCCGTCGATCTCCATACCCGTGCACTCGTTCTTTGCCACCTTCGCGTCATCTTGAGATTCGAAGTACACGAAGCAAAATCCACGGGAGCGGCCGGTCTGAGAACAACAATAAAATGTTCAAAAAAATTAAGTGGCACTCGGGGACTGCCGCGGTATAGCTATTGCATAGCATTTTTTATCAACCTATGCAATTATAATATCTATGCAATATTTTTTTTGCATAATAAAAATTATGCAAGAAAATAAAATAAAAAAAACAAACAAGAAAAGCGAACTGTCACTACTTCGCGAGTGAGATTCGAACCGGCGACATCGGCGCTCGAAAGCGGTCGCTCGCCCACTGCGCCAAATAGAGCTACTTGAGAACCTCTAAAATCGCACGCTTATTAATAAACCGAAATAAGTCAAAAAAACACTTTTGTGGGAAATCGCTGTCAAAGTTTTGAGCATCTACCTCGTTGGAAACATTCTGTCGTCTTTCACGTGTTTACGATACTATTTTTAGGTATTTGGTCTTAAATTGTAGGGCGATGTATAGCAGATTTAAATAAGTATACAGTATTATGAAATTATTTATATATTTTAATGAATTAATTTTTTTTTTCGAAATTTCCGACTTCTGCCAGTTTAGTATTAAAAATTGGGACAAATTGTTTGAATCTCTTTGAAATAATACTTAATAATTCAGTTTAGTATTAAAAATTCTATTAGATTGTTTGGAAATTTTATAATTACTACAGTTTAAAAGAAAAGTAAAAATAAAAGTGCAGAAATATTTAGTGAAAAATCTTTTTATTTGTTAATAGTTGTTTAACATTTCGCATTAAAGTTTTATCAAAACTGCTTTGGTATCCTTATAACCTTCTTCTTCTTCTTCTTTATCAAACTATAGACGTCCGCTGCTGGACAAAGTTCTCCTGCACGGACTTCCACAGGCTTCGGTCTTGCGCCGCTTGAATCCGGCGCCTCCCTGCGACTCGTTTGATGTTGTGAGTCCACCTAGTGGGGTCTGGCAACACTGCGTTTCCCGGTGCAGGGTCGCCACTCCAGCACCTTGGGACCCCAACGACCATCAGCTCTTCGAACTATGTTCCCCGCCCATTTCCACTTCAGTTTCGCGACACGCTGAGCGATGTCGGTGACTTTGGTTCTCCTGCGGATCTCCTCATTTCTGATTTGATCTCGCAGGGATATACCGAGCATAGCTCTTTCCATCGCTCGCTGAGTGACCCTGAGCCTTCTTATGAGGCCCATAGTTAGCGACCATGTCTCGGATCCGTAAGTCATCACTGGCAACACGCACTGTTCGAAGACTTTAGTCTTCAGGCACTGAGGGATTTTGGACGAGATGACATCTTGTAGCTTCCCGAACGCTGCCCAGCCTAGTTGGATTCGGCGGTTAATCTCTTTCTCAAAATTGGCCCTACCTAGCTGGACTGTATGTCCCAGGTATATATACTCGTCTACAATTTCGAGTGCAGAGTTCTCAACGATTACTGGGTGGAGCGGAGCATGAGCATTGGATATGGTTTTCGTCTTGCTCATGTCCATTTTCAGGCCCACCTGTTGAAAAACCCTGCTGAGATCATTGAGCATTGTATTGAAATCTCTCAGAGTCTCTGCCATGACTACTATGTCATCGGCAAATCGCAATTCGCAGGTGAGTGATGTACTCGTCGTTTATGTTGATGTCAAGTCCGTTCCAATCCAGAAGCTTAAAGACGTCCTCCAACGCAGCGGTAAATAGCTTCGGGGAGATTACATCTCCCTGTCGCACTCCACACTGCAAGTGGATTGGTCTCGTAGTCTGGTCCTGTATACGTACTGACATAGTGGCTTATCATAAAGGGGTATGAAAAATAGATGTTGGTCGATTCTCAGACCTACCCGATGTGCACACAAAATTTTATAAAAATCGGTCCAGTCGTTTCGGAGGAGTTTGCTAACAAACACCGCGACATGAGAATTTTATATTAGATACTAGCTGATGCCCGCGACTCAATCCGCATGGATTTCCGATTTGGATGTCCGTCTCCAGGTTCTAAGCTACCTCTCCACCAATTTTCAGCCAAATCGGTTCATCCGTTCTTGAGTTATAAATAGTGTAACTAACACCACTTTCTTTTATATATATATAGATTACAAAAAAATTGAACAGAAAAAATTGAGTGTTTGTAATAAACTGCAATAATTGCTAGAGTACTTTTGGACTTTTGGATAATTTTAAAAATAGACAGAAACAAATACGAATACTTTTTAAATTTGCCGATAGTTTTTGTAACAAAGTGAAATAAATTGATTTGTTTCCAGAATTTAAGTTATAATTTTAAACTAAAACGCAAAAAGACATATTTTTTTTATAACTATTCACAGTAAATTTAATAAAATACTGAAATATGTCTTAATAATGCATGTTCTAATATAACACAATTTTAAACTAAAGTGAAATAAATCAAAATCGGGCTTGTTTAGAAATAAAAACAAACGGAATAAACTTACGTGTGCTCGCAAATAAAACGAAATATTTCGCCGTACTTCGTCGTCGTCAAAAAAATCCTCACATCGCGGTTGGCGTATCACTGAATGATTCCCTATATCACGAAATGCTTTGTCGCGCGCTTTAATAATAAAGAGAAGGGTGATCCATAAATAATCGGTCATTTTGCTCTGTTTCGCGTGGCGGCAAGATTGTAGCACACGAGTAAGGTAACAGAGCGGAAGCTACATACAAACGGCTCGCGGCGGGCTCACCCATACATAGCGCAACGCTGTGTGCGTGAGCTCTCACCGACACATTCACCGACACGCCGCTCAGGGTCAAACCGGTCGACTCAGGGTCTGAACGTAAGGGCTGACGGTTGTGCGTTTAGTGAAAATAAATAGACGATGAGTGTAAAAATGCCAAACTCTTGCACAGTTTGTTTAAAACAACCCAAAGACAATAAGGACATTTCCTTTTTTTATATTTGAGAGATAAAGAGAAGTAAGTACTTTTTTATACGTATAGGTAGGTACGTATTAAATTAATTAATAAAATATAATATTAAAATTCTTTGTTATTCGACCGATTTCGTTTAAAATCGATATTTGGGCTTCCTTTGGGTCAAGAAAGAGGAAATGGATGCCAAAATTTTATAGTCACCGCCATATTGAAATTCTTTGTTATTCGACCGATTTCGTTCAAAATCGATATTTAGGATTCCCTGGGGCCAAGAATTAGGAAATGGGTTCCAAAATTTTAAAAAATCACCGCCATATTGAAATTCTTTGTTATTCGACCGATTTCGTTCAAAATCGATATTTAGGATTCCCTGGGGTCAAGAATTAGGAAATGGGTTCCAAAATTTTAAAAAATCACCGCCATATTGAAATTCTTTGTTATTCGACCGATTTCGTTCAAAATCGATATTTAGGATTCCCTGGGGTCAAGAATTACGAAATGGGTTCCAAAATTTTAAAAAGTCACCGCCATATTGAAATTCTTTGTTATTCGACCGATTTCATTCAAAATCGATATTTAGGCTTCCCTGGGGTCAAGAATTAGGAAATGGGTTCCAAAATTTTAAAAAGTCACCGCCATATTGAAATTCTTTGTTATTCGACCGATTTCGTTTAAAATCGATATTTGGGCTTCCTTTGGGTCAAGAAAGAGGAAATGGATGCCAAAATTTTAAAGTCACCGCCATATTGAAATTCTTTGTTATTCGACAGATTTCGTTCAAAATCGATATTAAGGCTTCCCTGGGCCATTATTTGTGAAACAACATTAATTGTGAAGTTATGGCAAAAATACTGATGTTCATTAAAAAAAATTGTTTCTTTATATTTTTGTTAATTTAAGTATTTTTTGTTCAAGTTCAGAATATAACTGAAATTATACATAATTATACAAACTTTAAAATATTTTTATTTTTTCCTTAAATTGTTGACATGCATCAGGTGACAACCCTAGCAGAATAGGTATACTTCTTCGACCTTGTTAGGAAGCTTCCTCTCTGTTCGGAATATTTACTCGTGTGATTGTAGTCCTATTCTTTGAGTTGAGTTAGTTCATTTTATTAGTAAAAGTAGGAATCAACAAATTTTGACTTATTTCGGTTTATTAATAAGCGTGCGAAATGTTGAACGCTTACTGAACGACGGTGTTAGGTTTTTTTCGTTACGGAATTTCTTGATTCGGTCGCCGCGCTCAAACTGTTTGTCCTAGTTCAAAGCCCGCGATAAAAGCTATGCAATAGCTTAAATACGCCCACAAAAATTAATAAGTACACATAAAATGTTTAAAAACTGTAACCTGACTAAGGATTTGATGAAAAATTCGAGATCAATAATTCGAAATGAAAAAGCTGCCGATGGCGCTAGTAGTATTCATAAACACTGAAATCTAATATGTATATAAAATTCTCATGTCGCGGTATTTGTTACCAAACTCCTCCGAAATGGCTGGACCGATTTTTATGAAATTTTGTGTGCTGATTGGGAAGGTCTGAGAATCGGCCAACATCTATTTTTCATACCCCTAAATGATAAGGGTGACCCACTCCTAAATATTTTTGTTGGCGGTAAGAAGTTCGCTGGGTCAGCTAGTTTTATTAGAATTGTTTTGTTGCTTGGTACATTTTTAGCTTTGCCGTGGTCGGTTTAAAGCAATTACTGTATCAGGTTGGCATAATAGTACACTGGCTATAGGCAATGTCAAAATTAAACTTCAATATCACCATTTTGGAGGTGATTTGGTAATGCTAACAAACGTTTATGTCTATGTTTTTTTTTTTTTTTTTTTGGTGGGTAGGTGAACAAATGTCAACACATACTTTTGAGAGCTCCTCAATATTTATTTAATTTAAAATTAGGAAAAGTGGTTTTAAACATTAAATTATGTGTTAGTGGTCATTAACCTACCAGCAGTTACTCCTTCAGCTGTTCCTACAACATTATTTTGCCTCCATAATAAGCAAAGGGAGCACACTGTTTCACTGTGAGTACTGTCACACAATTCTTTCATTATGGAATCCATCCAACAATCTGTGCAAGATTTAGCACAGCACTTCAATACCACAATGGCGGAATTCCAGAACAGTTTGAGCCTATCAGTTCCAGTTACTGGCCCAACCCCAAATATTGCGGCACAATTCAGCTCGTTTAGATCGTTTGTGCTCGCTGCACTGGAGAATCTGCAGCGGCAAGTGGAACATCTCTCCAAGCAACAGGATCGGCTTGAAATGAATACCAGGAAGAAGATTCTATTAGTCCATGGTGTTCCTGAGGAGAAGAATGAAGATGTTGCATCTTTGGTGACTAAAACATTGTCAGCCCGCCTCAATATGCCGGACCTCTCAGTAGAGGATGTCAGCCGTTGCCATCGCATGGGAAGATCCAAAGCTGGTAAACATAGGGCTATTCTCCTTAAGTTTAAGCAGCTGGCACTACGAAACCGGGTCTGGTTTGAAAAGTCTAAACTTAGGAATTCAGGAGTAACCTTATCTGAATTTCTCACAAAAGATAGGCATGACACATTCATGGCTGCAAGGCAGCGCTTCGGTATCTCAAAATGTTGGACAAAAGACGGTGACATTTTTGTAATTGGGCCTGATAATAAACGCATTCGCGTTTTCTCAAAATCTGACCTTGACGACATCCCTTGTCCAACTGATGGTCAGGCTGGATCTACTACTGGTACTTCTGCTACTCCTTCAGACCCAACGCCAGCTCCGCATAATAGTCGGGCCAGGCGAAACGTGAGAAAGTGATTATATTTATGTAGATAGGATTTTTCAACTCATGTATTATGCCTCTGTTTGTATTCCATTCTCATTTGGAGTCTCATCCTTGGACTTAAAACGCCTCCTATAACCTAGGTACTAATTTGGTACTTATGCTCATATGCTGCTTAGGTAGGTTAAACAATTTGTACATAATATACACTTTTTCTTTTTATTAATTAGTTTGTGGGTACACAAAGGTTGTTTTGATAAATGAAATATAAATGACGCATTCACGTCAGATTGTTTTAACACAGATAATGTCATTTTGATTGCGTTCCGTTAAGCGTGGCTCAGTATTTCCCTATTAAGTATATACTGGTTATATCGACTATAAATAGTCAATAGTCAGTAATTTTATCTAAGTTGATGTACTAAATGTATAACGGTAATTTTATCTAAGTTGATGTACTAAATGTATAACGATAAGACTATTTTCCAGTATATACTTAAATCTTTGAATTAAATACATAAATAACTTAGACTTTTTTGGTAATTTGTTTTATGAGTAGATAATGTGTAATTTCTCTTCTTTAAATATTGTGGTCGAACGTAGTATCAAACTACAAGGTGTTGTTTTTTTTTTGGTTATTTTAATGATTCTTTAACGTATTTAATCATATTATTAGTGTATCATACAATGTTTGACACGCAGCCAATGTTGTCCACCAACTCAATGCCAATGTTGTTTGGTCTGCAGATATCTATTGATAATATTTAGATACCTACTTTGCGAATTGTGATAAACTTATTTACTAGTATGTATTGATTAGTGTTAATTCTGTCTACTGGTGGGTATTAAATGACCTAACTAATTTGTGTAATAAATTTTATATTATTAAATTATTATTTAATTTATATTAATAGTATTATACTATTATTGTTATATAAATATTGTATATTACATCTAGTTACAACTAATTTTATTATACGTTATGTCATCTCAAGATATTGGTTTAGATGACTCTTTTTTTTCACTTTCGTCTTGTGATGGATTGAGTAGCAACGACAGTTTTCATAGTATCCCTTCCCTTGAGGAAACTCTCGATTCACACTTCTCAGATGTGCTGAAAAATTTCAATATTATTCACTTGAATGCTCAAAGTATTCCTGCACATTTTCCTGATATGCTTTCGTCCTTTAATTGCAAGAATATTCATGCTATTTTGATATCTGAATCGTGGTTGAAGCCGTGTCTATCCTCCTCTTCTTATGCTCTCCCTGGTTTTCATCTCATACGGAATGATCGCACTAGTCGGGTCGGCGGAGGTGTTGCGATATACCTCAGATCTTACATTCCATTCTCGGTCATCAGTATATCAACACAGCAAGCTGTACCAGGAGGGGAGCATTTGTTTGTTGAGGTTACTTTTTCCAACATAAAACTCTTACTTGGTGTTTATTATAATCCCAGCCTCACAATAGATTACTTTCCAGGATTTGAAAGTCTCTTGGACCAATTCACCCCACGATATCAGCATTCAATCATTATGGGTGATTTCAATACATGCCTATTAAAAAACGACTCGCGTGCATTCCGTCTTACTTCTTTAGTGAAGGCGGCCAACCTTCATATTCTTCCTCTATCTGCAACACACTCTTTTCCAAACTGTTCTCCATCTCTTCTGGACCTTATCCTTGTTTCCTCTCTAGACTTTGTAGCAAAGCATGGTCAGTGTCCTGCAGATGCTTTTTCTTATCACGATCTGATATTCCTGTCCTATAAAATTCGCCCCCCCTAAAGCAAAATCAAGAATTCTTCTGCAACGTAATTTTAGTGGTATGGATCTTAATCTTCTGCGTGAGGATGCATTACAAATTGACTGGACTGAAGTACTTACTGGTGAAAACGTTGACGAGAGGGTAGAAATTTTTAATTCCCGTCTGACAAAGCTCTATGACGCCCATGCTCCAATTCGGCCGGTTAGAATGAAACATCTTCCTGCTCCTTGGCTTTCCGAGGATATTAAAATTTTACAACACAAAAAGAATGTAGCGAGAGCTAAATATAAGTCGGATGCTAGTCAAAACAATTGGGAAAAATATAAGAGCATACGGAATCGGTGTAATAGGTTGTGTAGAGATAAACAACGACGCCATATCCATAAATCCGTACTTGAAGAAGAAGATTCTGCGCGGGTATGGAAATTTCTGAAATCTCTTGGGGTTGGGAAAGCAAGTAAAAGTTCTCATTTAAATAATAATATTGATTTAAATCATCTTAACCAGCATTTTTCTGCATCTTGTACCATTGATGGTACCGTAAAACAAAATACAAAGAATCAAATTCTAGCTTTACCCACTCCAGATTACTCCTTTCATTTTTAGTCAAATTGACTGCAGTGATGTTAAGAGAAGTATTATGGAAGTCAACTCCGATGCCGTTGGTATTGATTGCATTAGTCGTAAAATGATCACTCCCATCATTGATCTTTTAGCTCCTGTCATTGTGTCTATTTTTAACCATTCCATTTGTACTGGTGTATTTCCTTCTTCTTGGAAGGATGCACAGGTAACTCCTATACCTAAAAAAACAAACCCATCTTGCTTTTCCGACTACCGACCTATTTCTATTTTGCCATTCCTGTCTAAGGTTTTTGAGCGTATCGTTCATAAACAGATGACACTTTTCCTTTCCAGATATAACCTTTTGAATCCATTTCAATCCGGTTTCCGCTCTGGTCATAGTACGACTACTGCTCTAGTGAAAATTACTGATGATATCCGTTTCGGCATGGATAATCAATGTGTAACGGTGTTGACTTTACTAGATTTCAGTAATGCATTCAATAATGTTGATTATGAGCTTCTTTTAGCTATTCTAAATTCTCTTAACATATCTCCTGAGGCAGTTGACTGGTTTCGTAGTTACTTGCACGGGCGCCGGCAGACATTTGCTCAGACTGGTGTTCGATAAATGCAGGAGTCCCGCAAGGTGGCGTGTTGTCACCCCTTCTTTTTTCAATCTTCATCAGTTCAATAACTCATCAATTATCTTCTCTCTACCACCTGTACGCTGATGATCTCCAAGTCTATGCTCAGTCTAAATTACAAGATTTGCCCAAGACTATTGAACAAGTAAATCAGGATTTAGATACCATTGTTCAATGGAGCAATTCATTTGGTCTCAAGGTAAATCCTTCTAAAACTCAAGTAATTGTAGTAGGCAGCCAAAAGCTAGTGTCTCGGATAGATTGGACTTCTCTACCTTGTGTTGTCTTTGATGGAGTTCAACTTCAGTATAGTGACACTGTAAAAAACCTTGGTATCATTTTTGATAAATTTTTCTCCTGGGCCCCTCAGATTTGTGAAGTGAGTAGGAAGATGTTTGCAGCGGTTGGTTCTCTGAGAAGACTCAATTACTTTCTACCCATACCTACTAAAATTGCGCTTGCACAGTCTCTCCTCTTACCAATTCTAGATTATGCTGATACTTGTTATTTAGACTTAAGTGTTGAGCAACTTAATAAACTCGAGCGCATCCAAAATCTCTGCATACGGTTCATATTCGGGCTTCGTAAATATGACCACGTTTCCGAATTTCGCAAAAAACTCGAGTGGCTCCCAATTCGCCTTCGCAGGAATACACATCTTCTGTCACTTCTGTACTCTGTTCTATTCAATCCATCCACCCCTCCTTATCTGAAAGAGCGGTTTCAGTTGCTATGTGATTCTCATTCAGGTCGATCTCTTCGCTCAGATGAAAACCTTCTACTTAAATTTCCCTCACATAGCACCACATTTTACTCCAAATCATTCACCGTAGAAGCTGTTCGGCTTTGGAATTCCCTTCCTGTTGATATTAGGCGTGCGAAATCGCTGCCTATTTTTAAGCGGCTACTCAATAAACACTTTATGCCTGCTTAATTCTTATGTAATATATCTATATTTTATAATGTATAATGATATTGTGTATCTATACAGTTATATTTATTTATTTATTTATTATATTGTATTTATGTATTATATATTAGGTATATGTTATTATATTTTATATATTTTATGTATGTATTTATTTACTACTTTTTGTATTATTGTGTTAAATATTGTTACTTTCAGTTTCTAATGGCATTTGTTTTCTTGTATTTTTCTATTTTGTAAGCTATTTGAAATTTTGTGTACACCCTTCCCTGTGTTTTTGTTCAAAACTCCTTCTTTTACCATGGGTTGCCTGGAAGAGATCGCTTTTCAGCGATAAGGTCGCCTTTGTACTCTGTGTTTTTTTTTATGTATGTATTAGTCATGTAAGCTGTTATCCTGTGGTGTACAATAAAGAATATTTTCATTTCATTTCATTTCTATGGAACTGTGAATTGTGATAAATTATTATAGTAGGTCTTTTTTTAATTCATTGTCTAGCTTTAGCCTCCAATTTCGTCCATGTGTAGTCAGGTTTTTAAAAAACCTGCAGGAACCCTGTTTTTACAGGACAAAAAGCCTCAAACATCCATCAATGCAAAGAATCACGTCAATCCAATACATTACAAACACACTTTTTGCATTTATTAGTAGGAATTTAAACCAGAATACTTTCGGAATTTTTATTATATTGTTTAAGTGTGTCTTTAATAATCTGACAAAAATTGCGTCAGTTTACACTAAAGCTACTTATATTTGATGTACCAATAGATTGACAACCCACAAGATTATATAAAATGAAGTGGGCGCTTTTATATTGGAAATATTCCAGAAATTAAATCTCATCATTAATTCCTCAAGATCTGGCAACATAATATGTAATATAATGAGCAGTTGTGTTATGACGGTAAACATTCTTTGGTAGTGATAAAAATAATCATTTAACATCAAGTGATGTGTCTACGTGTTTACTTGCTATTAATTTTAAAAAAAGCAGTTTCAGCTTTAAAACACACCTAAGTTCTATGTATCTGGTGTGTTATGATATATATTTTGCTACATATTAATTTTGCAGCCTTGAAAAAATGACACAAATTTGTTGATAAGCTATAATGGCGATATTTTCTAGACAGGTTAGAATTCGGTTTCACGAAACACAAATTCGCGCGTGTGACCTTCTATATAATTTGGCTCCTCGCTGGTCTCCTATTCGGGGGGTCGCAGGTTCGATCCTGGGCATGCACCTCTGGCTTTTCTAAGTTGTTTGTTTAAGAAATTAAATATATATATATATATATAGCGGGAGCTGCGACAGGCAGCCACTATATATATATATATATATATATATGTCTACTACAGAGGAAACCTGCACACCTGAGATTTCTTTATAATGTTCCCAAAGATGTGTGAAGTCTGCCAATTTGCATTGGGCCAGTGCAGTGGACTATGGCCTATACTCTTCTCTGAAAGGAGACCTGAGCTTAGTAGTGAGCCATTGATGGGTTGCTGCTGCTGCTGCTGATGATGATGATGATGACCTTCTAATTTAGTTTGCAGAATTTGGGTCCCTCAAATAATATACTCACCTTGGCATCAATAACAACTTGAACTTTGTCAACGGGGCCAAACTTTGAGAAGATGTGGTGAATCTGCTGTTCAGTTGTATACAGGCTCAAGCCAAAAACGCCCAAGCACCGAGATGGTGTTGGGTTTTCCTGTGGACAAAATACGGGCAATATACATATTTTTTATACATTTATTCCTTAGAACAAGGAAGAGGCAAATTATGATTGTCATTCCTGCTGTTCTAAGCAAGAAGGCAGCATGTCACATTTTCGTAAAATAATAATTTAATATAAAAAAATTCATTTTAAAAAACTGACTTCAATCGCCCGCTTCAATATAAAGTATATAATTTAGTGTTGATTTTTTAAAAACTGCTCTACCGATTTCGATAAAATTCAAATGGGATCACCTGGGAAGGATACCCTTTCAAATGAAAAAAGATTTTCCAAATTGATTCAGGTGTCTTCGAGTAATTGGTCAATATACATAAAAAAAGATTCCAATGAATTTAAAACCTCCTCCTTTTTGAAGTCGGTTAAAAATAGAAATTTTCAATCAACATACCTAAGTAATATATTTTTTTAAATTGATGCTTGTAATGTGAAAATCAAGAGTATCATATTTCCACAAACCAGGTATTTAAACCAAATGTATGTACATTATTTTCTTGAAACCGCCTCTACTGACTTACTGCCCTCTTCCTCCATGGCAGTATTCAGATTTTCCATACCAACACAAGTAATTAATGTGGTAGGTATTGATCAATCAATGTATATTGATTGATCAATACTAAATGATAATACTAATATCTACTCACAACATAACAGCAAGAAAATCTATTTATCAACAATTTAAGGGAATTAAAAAAGTAACTATGCATTATGCACTAAAACATCTCTAATGTTTTAGAATCATAACTTCTTAAACATACAATTATATTATTTATGTAAGTTTCCAGGAATGCATTATTAAAGATAACCAGCATATTATGTTGTGTGAAAAATCGCACAAGCGTGACCTTAAGGATGAAACGACTTGAAAAATGAAAAGTATATAAACATTTTATGATCACTCAGTGTCCTTTAACAATGTATGAAGGATTCAAGGTGGGACATCAGAGATGGCAATTGGTCATAGGCCTCTTCTATACTAAAATCATTGAACCCCCTTTAATAGATGAATTAAGTAGGTAAATTAATGTAAAACACCAGTTGATAAAAATATGCTATATTAAAGTTACCAAATAGCATGAAATTTTCGTTTTATATTTGCAAATATTTATTTTAATTTATTTATATATTTCAAGCTGTTTGACAACTTTAATGTAAGCATGTTAATGAATTGGTTAGTAGAGGAAAATTTTGTTCATTCTGTTGTAAACAATCTAAGTCTGCAAGTGCTTATTTGCTCAAGAAATTATGCATTATTTTGATTGACTCAACCAGTACTCATAAATATTGTATGATATTAAGTTACCCCAAGCATCCAAGTGTACTATGAGTGCCACACCTGAATTCGCATATTCAAAACCTGTATTCACATATTCAATTCCTGTATTCACATATTCAATTCCTATATTCACATATTCAATCCCTAAATTCACATATTCAACACAAGTCAGTAGTTAAGACATTGTGTACAACAGATTCAGAATTATTTTATATTATTTAGTTACTAAACTAATTTAAACTATAAAAATATGTAGATGAACTTCAATTTATACAGTGGCATATTTCCATAACCTTCAAATTGTATTGAATTATGAAATTGAGAATTTAGAATTTTAACTGAACTTCTAATGTAGTAATGTTAAATCTAAAATATGCAAAATTAATATAAAGTTTTGTTTATGATTTAATTGGATCAATTTTTCTTCTCTATTCCCCAGTTTTATCAATATTACATTTATCAATATTAGTAATATTATAAATGAAGTGTACAGTTTACAAACTCATACTATAAGGATTAAAAAATCTGAAATCTAATGTCTATTTGCTCTTTTCACGGATAAATTGTTGAATAGATCTTAACGAAATTTGTCACAGATAGCATGGAGATGGAGATCTTATTCTGGAGTACCCAGAGGATTTTTAATAGATAAAATCAACTATACTACGGCCGTTCAGAGAATGCGTTCCTGACACGTCGCGATTGAACTGACGACGTAACTTTGTAATGGCGTTGCAGTTACGATAAAATATTATTGCTGGTTGTTTACCGTTTTAACAATTGATGAGCATTAAAACAACATTATTATATCAATAATCAATTAATATTATAATTTTGTGACAGTTGTCGTGACTAACTGACAGGTGTCAGGAACGCATTCTCTGAACGGCCGAACTATAGTTATTATAATTGTCTAAGTAGACATTTAATAATCCAACCAAGTAGAAGTCAGTTTACACTAAAGCTACTTATATTTGATGTACCAATAGATTGACAACCCACAAGATTATATAAAATGAAGTGGGCGCTTTTATATTGGAAATATTCCAGAAATTAAATATGATTGAATGATTATTGAGATGAATAATGTGCAAGCCGAAAAAATCTTTCCCTACAAAATCCTATCCTTCAAAAAGATCTCCCTGTACACAATTAAATTCAAATTTGTTTTTTGTATGTGAGTCTCATAGGACACATCAAGATTCGAGACTCTACCACCAGTTCGGAATGTAGACTGCATATTTATTATAATAAATGTTATCAAAGAACTCATAAGAAATTGCAACAAGGGTTACTCAATACCCAATTTGGCACTCAATAAAAGAAGTTATTAACAAACGAGCAAATTTTAATTAAAATAAAATTAACAACTGCTTTAAAAAATATCAACTGAAAATTAATTAAAGCCAAAATCACTTGGGACAATGTAAGGATTCTAGCGTTATTTAATATTATAAATGTGAAAGTGTTTGTTGGTTTGTCCTTCAATCACGCCGGAACAGAGCTACGGATAGACGTGATTTTTTTGCATGGATATAGTTGAGGACCTGGAGAGTGACATAGGCTACTTTTTCATCCCGGAAAATCAACGAGTTTCCGAGTGATTTTAAAAACTAAATCCACACGGACGAAGTCGCAGGCATCAGCTAGTGGTGGAATAACCCACTTAAGATTGATTATACGGGTCTGCCCGCGAAATTCAAATTTAATTTGGTTTTTCGCAATTTGTAAACTAATACAACAAAGTAGGCTGATGGCATTCTAATTGCGCCAATGGAATTATCATCTTCACAGGTTTACATAAAAATCTTTACTTGAAAGTGACCAGTTTAAGAAATTAATCAAAATATCGAGTTGGATGTGAGTTACTCACAAATTAGTCGATATTCTATAATATAATACGATATAATAAATACATGCACCCTGAAAATATAACACTCTTCTTTTTGGGCAGTGGTGTAAAAATGTTTGTTATCAGGAAATATGCAATCTGTACATTTGAAATCCAACTACAGTAAAAATGTAAAAAAAAAAGTGTCTGTACCAAAAGCCTCACCCGATCACCTTGGTGCCGCCTCCGGGACGACATCGGGCTGTGCGAGTGGGAGCGGCGGTACGAGTCGCGCGGCGAGTACGAGCGGGAGCGGCTGCGCGAGTAGCGCGAGCCGCGGTAGCCGCGCCGCGGCGTGCCCGAGCGCGACCGCGTCCTGTGGGAGAATGATCGACGTTAGGAGGTACGCCACAATAGGCATGATTACAGTAACCAAGATTTTAAAAAACGTATTTGTTTATTTATCTTAGCAGGATTGATATTTAAATTGATATAATAATTTAATGTAAAAAATTATTTATTTTTAAAAAACAGACTTAAAACGCCTGCAACACTACAAAATATATAATTTAAAAACCGCTCGACCAATTTCGATAAAATTTAACACCATTTATACCCCTTGAAACAAAAAAAGAATTTTCCAAATCGGTTCAGGCGTCTTCGAATAATTATTCGAAGACGCCTGAACCGATCGGTGAACATATACATAAAAAAATGCAAATAAAAAAAAGATACTGAGGTATTGAGAACCTCCTCCTTTTTTGAAGTCCGGTAAAAAAAAAACTATAAAATTCAGCAATGCGCCATATTGGATTGAACACCAATCAGAGCAATGTCAAATCTATGTTCAAACTTTGACAAACTACAATGAAAAAACAGACATGACGTCACTAACGACGCCATGACAACGTCGAGCGTTTTTGTGTGAATTTTAAAACTTAAAATTGAAATGATAATTTTATTGTTTTGCTGAATAAATTTTTTCAAAATAGTACATACTTCTGAACATAATCCTACACTTTTTCAAAACTGATCATCATGCTTATTAAACTTTCCTTTATAAAACTTGTTAACTAACAGCCTTGGGCCAGAATTACACTCAAAGTTTTCCTCGCGCAATTGGCTTACATGAAACATGAGTAACTTGCAAAATATATAAACAATCCTGTAAGTTGAACGCTTAATCGCTTGGTGTGTATATGTGGTCACATAGAGGCTAATTACATCATCAATGATAAATTATGGATGATGATCAACAATAAATTATTATGCTTATAACTAGTGGTTCGCCCCGAACTGAGACCTCGCGGTATCCCATAATTCCCATAAGGTAGTTTTAACTATATTATATTGTACATAATTAAAACGCGCCGAATCTGATGACGTCAATCGTCATCTGCTTTCGTGGATGGGATGCATATTTACAATATTAAAGACAGCGCCATCTAGTAACAGTATAGTGAAGTTTTGTTAAAAACATTGATGCCCATTAAAACTCAAATAATTTCGTTTCTTTATAATATTTATCTAATCTTAGTATTTGTTGTTCAAGTACAGAATATAATTATAGTGTATTATACGAGTACGTACCACGATAATTGTTTTATAATGTCGATATTTCGATCCAGTTACATGGACCGTGGTCACGACGGGACTGCGGTGTTGAGAGACGTCAAGTTGAAGCTGTCATGGGTAGAATCTATCTACCGGCCTTCTTGGTCTTTTTGACGGAAAAGTTTTCATGTTTCGGCAAAATACACTCACAACGTCACTTTTTAATTTTGGTGTTGCACGACGCTTTCCTGGCTTGCATAATTCTACCACTGGATTCCACATGCTGGCTAGCTTGAAACCGTCTTCACGATTGAAATTCCGGTGTTTACGAATTTCAATCGCTTCACGCACTATCCTCGGAATATAGTGACGGTCTGTGGAGAGAACTCGTGGGTTATGGAGTTCGATCCAGTGCTTTGTTTCTGGTTGTAGAATATGTTCCGCGATCGCAGACTTCTGAGGATCGTTGTTTTTAACCGCTTTTATATGTTCTGACACCCTTGTTGCTATGGGTCTCTTAGTTTGACCAATGTAAGAGCTACCACAGCTGCAGTCGATTTTATACACACCCGGACATTGATAAGGTAAACGATCCTTCAGTGATCGCATCAGGTGGGCGATCTTTTGGAAAGGAGTGAACACGGTCCTAATGCTGTATTGTTTACTCAACAATGTACCTATTTTGTCAGTCACTCCTTTCACATAAGGCAGGTATGCCATTCGCCTTTCAGCCTCCAAAGGTCTGACCATTAGGTTAAGGTAGGACCAAAGGTAGACCAGAAGGTTATGACCATTCCATCTTAACACCTGGCGTACATGCTACATGTACGCCAGGTGTTAAGATGGAATGGTCATAAGCCCCCTTGTGTAAAAAAGAAACATCAGAGTTGTAGTAGACGACCTTTGGAGGCTGAAAGGCGAATGGCATACCTGCCTTATGTGAAAGGAGTGACTGACAAAATAGGTACATTGTTGAGTAAACAATACAGCATTAGGACCGTGTTCACTCCTTTCCAAAAGATCGCCCACCTGATGCGATCACCGAAGGATCGTTTACCTTATCAATGTCCGGGTGTGTATAAAATCGACTGCAGCTGTGGTAGCTCTTACATTGGTCAAACTAAGAGACCCATAGCAACAAGGGTGTCAGAACATATAAAAGCGGTTAAAAACAACGATCCTCAGAAGTCTGCGATCGCGGAACATATTCTACAACCAGAAACAAAGCACTGGATCGAACTCCATAACCCACGAGTTCTCTCCACAGACCGTCACTATATTCCGAGGATAGTGCGTGAAGCGATTGAAATTCGTAAACACCGGAATTTCAATCGTGAAGACGGTTTCAAGCTAGCCAGCATGTGGAATCCAGTGGTAGAATTATGCAAGCCAGGAAAGCGTCGTGCAACACCAAAATTAAAAAGTGACGTTGTGAGTGTATTTTGCCGAAACATGAAAACTTTTCCGTCAAAAAGACCAAGAAGGCCGTTAGATAGATTCTACCCATGACAGCTTCAACTTGACGTCTCCCAACACCGCAGTCCCGTCGTGACCACGGTCCATGTAACTGGATCGAAATATCGACATTATAAAACAATTATCGTGGTACGTACTCGTATAATACACTATAATTATGTCATTAAACCACGAAATAAGTCTAAAATCTTAAGTACAGAATATAACTCAAATTATGTGTAAGTTTCAAGTTTTAAAACAAAGTGGTTTTAGAAATCTAGCCTCGAATACAATCTCCACTTTGAAAGCCCCCCATTTTGTATGGGAGCCCCCCTGAAATAAAGATTTTTATAACTTTTTAAGCCATTTTCGGCTGGAGGCCATCGGTTTACATATCTATAATATAATAAAACTGTAACAGGTCCAATTCTGTACATTGAAGATATTTTGAAAATTTTTGTTTGAGGGCACTCTGTAATCGATACTGAAGCCAAAACAATTTTTTTTAAATTTTTTGTCTGTCTGTCTGTCTGTCTGTCTGTCTGTCTGTCTGTCTGTATCTTGGCCGCGCATCACGCCGAAACTACTGGACGGATTTAAATGAAACTTGGCACGATTTAAGTTAATACTACGAGGTATAATATAGGATACTTTTTATCCCGAAATTCAGCACCGTTCCCTTGGGAGAGGGGATGAAAGTCAAAATGTGTATTTCGCTGTAATTCATTAAGGCGTATTCCGATTCAATCCATTCTTTTTTTGTTAGAAAGCAGGTTCTTTAGAGATTGTCCTGTAATTATTTCAAGGTCGTCAATTTCGTAGTTCAGAAATTATAGACATCACAATCTTCAGTATAGGTCCAAATAACTTGAACCCCGGAATCTACAGGATACTTTGAATGAACGGCTCATCTTAAGCTGGCATGCGTAATTTATCGTATATAGCCATCGTGGATACTATTTTGTCAAAGTTAAACTACTCCAAAGGCGTCAGATTTTGCCAAACGATCATTAAACCTACATACTACATAGTAGGTATGGATGTAATACATCGTATGGACGTAATATTACACTGTTTTCCTATGTAATTTAATATCCTAATCATAATTACTAATATTATAAATGCGAAAGTGTGTTTGTTTGTTGGTTTGTCCTTCAATCACGCCGCAACAGAGCCACGGATCTACGTGATTTTTTTACATGAGTATAATTGAGGACCTGGAGAGTGACATACTTAGGCTACTTTTATCCCGGAAAATCAAAGTGTTCCCGAGGGATTTTAAAAACAAAATCCACGCGGACGAAGTCGCGGGCATCAGCTAGTCATATCTAAAATTGAAGTAATTACGTTCAGTAATTCAGAAGTTATAAGGCTGTGACAGACGGACGGACAAGTGCAAATCGCTCTAGTAAACTCAGAGACCTTCGCTTCGCTCGGTCGAATATATTCTGAATATTTTAACCAACTTGATATTAATTTAAATGAAGGAAAAATTATTACTTAAATTTGGCTGGCAAGGTCAGAATATGCTTACATAATGTAATTTGAACAATGAAAAATATTTGTTTTTGCTATATTCATACTATGAAAACATGTGAAAGTTTTGCTATTTGAAATTGCAAGAAAACATAATAATTTAAAATTCAAATTTATTTATTCCTGTAGGCCAACCTGTGGCTCTTAAGACACATCGTGACTCTACCACCAGTTCGGAAAGTGGATTCTGCTGAGAAGAGCCGGCAAGAAACTCAGCAGTTGCTCTTTTCAAAATAATCATTTTACAATATTATTAAGCAGCTATTGTAATAAGTTTTTTACACTATCTTGTGGGCAGCCGGATGCCAAGCCAATTTAACCCATGCAACTTTGTTAGAATAGAATATAATATTTCCACAATGAGGGGAAGTTCCACAAAAGCATAGGTACTACAATTCAATTCACGTTAAGACGGGCGACAGAAAGGAGCCCCATTCCCGCCGGTGGAACCCGTTCACGAGCATGACGCATTATCCAGCTGTTGCTGTTTTTGCGTAATCTTTGCGTTATCCTTCAATCAAGCGGCAACAGAGCAACATATTAATGCAATATTTTCTACATGTTAGTTGAGGACCTGGAGAGTGTAAGGCTATGTTTTAACATGCAATAACAAATAGTTCCTGCAGGATTTTTAAATATCTAACTCCATGCTCATGGTGTTGCATACAAAAGCTAGTTAAAATTAAAGTTGACCCATTGCTGTGTAATTGAGTGACAATGTGTTTTCTTGCCTCACTGCCCACTGGAATGCTTATCAGTACATTGTTCATTGATTAAACTGTTGCTATAGCGCTGCCTATTGTATATTGATAAAATGCTTACATCAAACAGTTAAGTACTTGTTAAATCAATAATTAACATTTTTTTGAAACAGGAAATGAAATAAATTACTAGAAACAAGGAAATGATACAACAAAATTATAATTCACTACTATAGCAATAGAATACTTAAATACCTACATTCATATTATTAGAATTTGGCAAAGGTTATGAAATAAAATGATTACTTAGTAAAAAATTTTTTCCTAGTTTTTATTATGCCTACATCATCGCTATACATCAATTTTATGAATGCCTATAGCTATAAATATGAAATTGCGCAACGATCGCCTTGACGACGAGGTTATGATAAAAATCTATACGGAAAATACACGAATTGGCAAAATTTTCAAGGATAAAGCACTAAAATGTTTGATAGGTTTCAAAAATAGTTGATTCGACTTACGGGCTCCTATATTTTCGGCTGGATCCTTTTGGCGGTGGAGGCGTGCGAGACCGGCTTCGGCTGTGACCGCGTGCCATCGCACCTGCCTTGGGCGCTGGCTCCCGAGACCCGTTGCGGGTCCGCGAGCGGCTCCTCTGAAACCACCCAGAAACAATCGTGATTATCCCGCTGAACCGGTAAAATAAATGCTACGCGCATGCAGCGCGAACGGCGATCGCTCGATGCCCGGTTAAATATAGGTACCTCACGATCCGACATGACGAGTATTACAATACAAACAACAGAAGCGTTGTTAACACAATCAATCAATCTAATAATAAACTATAAATTCTTCAAATGTAAATCACTCTCACAATGCGGCCGGAATGAAAAACAAAATGGCGTCACTTGAAAATAAAAATCGTCAAGCGACAAACGACGTCCGACGCATCCACGTTCTTGCGCGGCAAACACAGGCGGCAAACCTCTGTGAAGGCTCTGTGGCGGCAAACCATCGGCCATAGACCACGAAATCGGCAAACAAAACAATCGTCAAAACCAAAACTTCTATTTCCGATTTCATTTCCATAGACAAAAAGTTTAATTAGTGTTGCTGCTAATAACTTTCAAATTTACCAACTTTGTATTAATTAATTAATACAATATTTACCCGTGATTTTGTTAGTTCGTTATTTGTCATTTTCTTAAAATTTTTATACCATTTAACGATGTGGCTGTTTAAATGAGAATGGGAAGATTTTTGGATCATATTATAATATTATATTATATTATATTATATTATATTATATTATAATTTAATTGCAATCGAGCTCTAGAAGTTTCTTTTTATTAAATTATAAGTTCGATGAAAACTAGAAAGAAACTAGTAGTTAGTACCTTGTTAAATGGAGGGAACTACTAGTTTCACTATAACTATAAGTATACTAGTACTATTAATATTTAATAGTACATTAGCATAATCTTAAAAAGCATAGGTATTATAATAATATTATCATAAATTAATTAACATCTTCATATTCAGCTGCATTTTGTCACTGTAGGTGTCTCCCAACCATGCTCTATTGATTTTCGATTTTTTACTAATTACGGTCTACGAATCTTTTCAATCAATTATGGCAAAATTTCCTTATATAGCAACACCGTTTTGAAACCGGAAACAATTACCATAGAGCATAGATTAATTATCTTCTCAGATAAGAGATTATCTTGAACGAGTGAGACAACATATAGTCTATTTGGAGAGAGGTTACCATTATATGTAAACAAAACATACCAGACAGGACATTTCAGTTTTGCTAACACTATTTTCACTGTTCGCGCTATAAATCACTCACAAACGTTTTATTTCCCGAAGCAAAATATTTTTAAGTTTCTATTAAACACAAATGTAATTCAAATTATGCAGTTTACGATATTATTTTAGCATTAATTTAGGGTGGAACCACACCTGTGAGGATCGTTTCGGATTTCGCCCATACAAAACTGTCAAATTCCATAGAAACGTGAACGGATCAATTCGGCTTTTCGCATCGATTCGGCTTTCGCATTTTTTGTACCTAAAAGTGCCTAAAATCCTTACAAGTGTAGCTCACGTTTCGCATGCGAAAGGATCCTTTCGCATCCTTACGGATCCGTAAGGATGCGAACGGATCCTTACGGACGCGAACGGATCCGAAAGGATCCTTACGGATCCGTAAGGATCCTTACGCGTGCGAAAGCGTCATCGGCAACTAGGGAAATGCATGAAGTGCCAAAAAGTATCGATATATCGATGAAATTAGTTTTTATCTCAAGTATGTATGCAAACACAGGTGCCACTTTTCCGCCATGTTGAAATTCTTTGTTATTGGACCGATTTCGTTCAAAATCGATATTTGGGCTTCCCTGGGCTCAAATAAGAGGAAATGATTTGCAAAATTATAAAAAGTCGCCGCCATATTGAAATTCTTTGTTATTGGACCGATTTCGTTCAAAATCGATATTTAGGCTTCCCTTGGGTCAAGAAAGAGGAAATAGATGCCAAAATTTTAAAAAGTGACCGCCATATTGAAATTATTTGTTATTGGACCGATTTCGTTCAAAATCGATATTTGGGCTTCCCTGGGGTCAAATAAGAGGAAGTGATTGGCAAAATTATAAAAAGTGACCGCCATATTGAAATTCTTTGTTATTGGACCGATTTCGTTCAAAATCGATATTTGGGCTTCCCTGGGCTCAAATAAGAGAAAATGATTGGCAAAATTATAAAAAGTCGCCGCCATATTGAAATTCTTTGTTATTGGACCGATTTCGTTCAAAATCGATATTTGGGCTTCCCTGGGGTCAAATAAGAGGAAGTGATTGGCAAAATTATAAAAAGTGACCGCCATATTGAAATTCTTTGTTATTGGACCGATTTCGTTCAAAATCGATATTTGGGCTTCCCTGGGCTCAAATAAGAGAAAATGATTGGCAAAATTATAAAAAGTCGCCGCCATATTGAAATTCTTTGTTATTGGACCGATTTCGTTCAAAATCGATATTTAGGCTTCCCTTGGGTCAAGAAAGAGGAAATAGATGGCAAAATTTTAAAAAGTGGCCGCCATATTGAAATTCTTTGTTATTCGACCGATTTCGTTCAAAATCGATATTTAGGCTTCCCTTGGGTCAAGAAAGAGGAAATAGATGCCAAAATTTTAAAAAGTGACCGCCATATTGAAATTCTTTGTTATTGGACCGATTTCGTTCAAAATCGATATTTGGGCTTCCCTGGGCTCAAATAAGAGGAAATGATTTGCAAAATTATAAAAAGTCGCCGCCATATTGAAATTCTTTGTTATTGGACCGATTTCGTTCAAAATCGATATTTAGGCTTCCCTTGGGTCAAGAAAGAGGAAATAGATGGCAAAATTTTAAAAGTGACCGCCATATTGAAATTCTTTGTTATTGGACCGATTTCGTTCAAAATCGATATTTGGGCTTCCCTGGGCTCAAATAAGAGGAAATGATTTGCAAAATTATAAAAAGTCGCCGCCATATTGAAATTCTTTGTTATTGGACCGATTTCGTTCAAAATCGATATTTAGGCTTCCCTTGGGTCAAGAAAGAGGAAATAGATGCCAAAATTTTAAAAAGTGACCGCCATATTGAAATTATTTGTTATTGGACCGATTTCGTTCAAAATCGATATTTGGGCTTCCCTGTGGTCAAATAAGAGGAAGTGATTGGCAAAATTATAAAAAGTGACCGCCATATTGAAATTCTTTGTTATTGGACCGATTTCGTTCAAAATCGATATTTGGGCTTCCCTGGGCTCAAATAAGAGAAAATGATTGGCAAAATTATAAAAAGTCGCCGCCATATTGAAATTCTTTGTTATTGGACCGATTTCGTTCAAAATCGATATTTAGGCTTCTCTTGGGTCAAGAAAGAGGAAATAGATGGCAAAATTTTAAAAAGTGGCCGCCATATTGAAATTCTTTGTTATTCGACCGATTTCGTTCAAAATCGATATTTAGGCTTCCCTTGGGTCAAGAAAGAGGAAATAGATGCCAAAATTTCAAAAAGTGACCGCCATATTGAAATTCTTTGTTATTGGACCGATTTCGTTCAAAATCGATATTTGGGCTTCCCTGGGGTCAAATAAGAGGAAATGATTTGCAAAATTATAAAAAGTCGCCGCCATATTGAAATTCTTTGTTATTGGACCGATTTCGTTCAAAATCGATATTTAGGCTTCCCTTGGGTCAAGAAAGAGGAAATAGATGGCAAAATTTTAAAAAGTGACCGCCATATTGAAATTCTTTGTTATTGGACCGATTTCGTTCAAAATCGATATTTGGGCTTCCCTGGGGTCAAATAAGAGGAAATGATTGGCAACATTATAAAAAGTGACCGCCATATTGAAATTCTTTGTTATTGGACCGATTTCGTTCAAAATCGATATTTGGGCTTCCCTGGGCTCAAATAAGAGGAAATGATTTGCAAAATTTTAAAAAGTGACCGCCATATTGAAATTCTTTGTTATTGGACCGATTTCGTTCAAAATCGATATTTGGGCTTCCCTGGGCTCAAATAAGAGGAAATGATTTGCAAAATTATAAAAAGTCGCCGCCATATTGAAATTCTTTGTTATTGGACCGATTTCGTTCAAAATCGATATTTAGGCTTCCCTTGGGTCAAGAAAGAGGAAATAGATGCCAAAATTTTAAAAAGTGACCGCCATATTGAAATTATTTGTTATTGGACCGATTTCGTTCAAAATCGATATTT
Organism: Oeneis ivallda; assembly: GCA_029955525.1. Lineage (NCBI taxonomy): Eukaryota > Metazoa > Arthropoda > Insecta > Lepidoptera > Nymphalidae > Oeneis > Oeneis ivallda. Next base: position 3,267,984 of record JARPMR010000016.1, read on the forward strand.
GGGCTTCCCTGGGGTCAAATAAGAGGAAGTGATTGGCAAAATTATAAAAAGTGACCGCCATATTGAAATTCTTTGTTATTGGACCGATTTCGTTCAAAATCGATATTTGGGCTTCCCTGGGCTCAAATAAGAGAAAATGATTGGCAAAATTATAAAAAGTCGCCGCCATATTGAAATTCTTTGTTATTGGACCGATTTCGTTCAAAATCGATATTTAGGCTTCCCTTGGGTCAAGAAAGAGGAAATAGATGGCAAAATTTTAAAAAGTGGCCGCCATATTGAAATTCTTTGTTATTCGACCGATTTCGTTCAAAATCGATATTTAGGCTTCCCTTGGGTCAAGAAAGAGGAAATAGATGCCAAAATTTTAAAAAGTGACCGCCATATTGAAATTCTTTGTTATTGGACCGATTTCGTTCAAAATCGATATTTGGGCTTCCCTGGGGTCAAATAAGAGGAAATGATTTGCAAAATTATAAAAAGTGACAGCCATATTGAAATTCTTTGTTATTGGACCGATTTCGTTCAAAATCGATATTTGGGCTTCCCTGGGCTCAAATAAGAGGAAATGATTTGCAAAATTATAAAAAGTCGCCGCCATATTGAAATTCTTTGTTATTGGACCGATTTCGTTCAAAATCGATATTTAGGCTTCCCTTGGGTCAAGAAAGAGGAAATAGATGGCAAAATTTTAAAAGTGACCGCCATATTGAAATTCTTTGTTATTGGACCGATTTCGTTCAAAATCGATATTTGGGCTTCCCTGGGCTCAAATAAGAGGAAATGATTTGCAAAATTATAAAAAGTCGCCGCCATATTGAAATTCTTTGTTATTGGACCGATTTCGTTCAAAATCGATATTTAGGCTTCCCTTGGGTCAAGAAAGAGGAAATAGATGCCAAAATTTTAAAAAGTGACCGCCATATTGAAATTATTTGTTATTGGACCGATTTCGTTCAAAATCGATATTTGGGCTTCCCTGGGCTCAAATAAGAGGAAATGATTTGCAAAATTATAAAAAGTCGCCGCCATATTGAAATTCTTTGTTATTGGACCGATTTCGTTCAAAATCGATATTTAGGCTTCCCTTGGGTCAAGAAAGAGGAAATAGATGGCAAAATTTGCAAAGTGACCGCCATATTGAAATTCTTTGTTATTGGACCGATTTCGTTCAAAATCGATATTTGGGCTTCCCTGGGCTCAAATAAGAGGAAATGATTTGCAAAATTATAAAAAGTCGCCGCCATATTGAAATTCTTTGTTATTGGACCGATTTCGTTCAAAATCGATATTTAGGCTTCCCTTGGGTCAAGAAAGAGGAAATAGATGCCAAAATTTTAAAAAGTGACCGCCATATTGAAATTATTTGTTATTGGACCGATTTCGTTCAAAATCGATATTTGGGCTTCCCTGGGGTCAAATAAGAGGAAGTGATTGGCAAAATTATAAAAAGTGACCGCCATATTGAAATTCTTTGTTATTGGACCGATTTCGTTCAAAATCGATATTTGGGCTTCCCTGGGCTCAAATAAGAGGAAATGATTTGCAAAATTATAAAAAGTCGCCGCCATATTGAAATTCTTTGTTATTGGACCGATTTCGTTCAAAATCGATATTTAGGCTTCCCTTGGGTCAAGAAAGAGGAAATAGATGGCAAAATTTTAAAAGTGACCGCCATATTGAAATTCTTTGTTATTGGACCGATTTCGTTCAAAATCGATATTTGGGCTTCCCTGGGCTCAAATAAGAGGAAATGATTTGCAAAATTATAAAAAGTCGCCGCCATATTGAAATTCTTTGTTATTGGACCGATTTCGTTCAAAATCGATATTTGGGCTTCCCTGGGGTCAAATAAGAGGAAATGATTGGCAATATCATAAAAAGTCACCGCCATATTGAAATTCTTTGTTATTGGACCGATTTCGTTCAAAATCGATATTTAGGCTTCCCTTGGGTCAAGAAAGAGGAAATAGATGCCAAAATTTTAAAAAGTGACCGCCATATTGAAATTCTTTGTTATTGGACCGATTTCGTTTAAAATCGATATTTGGGCTTCCCTGGGGTCAAATAAGAGGAAATGATTGGCAACATTATAAAAAGTGACCGCCATATTGAAATTCTTTGTTATTGGACCGATTTCGTTCAAAATCGATATTTGGGCTTCCCTGGGCTCAAATAAGAGGAAATGATTTGCAAAATTATAAAAAGTCGCCGCCATATTGAAATTCTTTGTTATTGGACCGATTTCGTTCAAAATCGATATTTAGGCTTCCCTTGGGTCAAGAAAGAGGAAATAGATGGCAAAATTTTAAAAGGTCGCCGCCATATTGAAATTCTTTGTTATTGGACCGATTTCGTTCAAAATCGATATTTGGGCTTCCCTGGGCTCAAATAAGAGGAAATGATTTGCAAAATTATAAAAAGTCGCCGCCATATTGAAATTCTTTGTTATTGGACCGATTTCGTTCAAAATCGATATTTAGGCTTCCCTTGGGTCAAGAAAGAGGAAATAGATTCCAAAATTTTAAAAAGTGACCGCCATATTGAAATTTTTTTTTATTGGAAAGATTTCGTTCAAAATCGATGTTTGGGCTTCCTTGGGGTCAAATAAGAGGAAATGATTGGCAAAATTATAAAAAGTGACCGCCATATTGAAATTCTTTGTTATTGGACCGATTTCGTTCAAAATCGATATTTAGGCTTCCCTTGAGACAAGAAAGAGAAAATAGATGCCAAAATTTTAAAAAGTCACCGCCATATTGAAATTCAAAATCGATATTCAAAATCGATATTTCGGCTTCCTGTGGTCAAGAAAGAGGAAATATTTGCCATAAGTTTTAAAAGTATGACGGCACCCCCCTCATCGCCGAGCGTCTAATAAAAGGAATCACACACAATATCAGAACAGAACATCATTCTCAGCAATCGCCTTCCATCAATAAAAATAACTACCTACACAAAGGACGTAACAAGGATTGTAAAGAAAACTCCTTCATCAACATCTATCTGTATTTAATTATGTTGTTCAGTATAGATCTATATATTATAAAAATGACTCTAATGCCGTTTCGCAAAGTGCTATAGTCGTGTAGAAGAAAGGGCAAAGAAACTCCACGACAGCACATCTTTTAAAATATAAAAGTAAATATCGAAAACACTTATGGAGCCACAGTCGGCTCCCACGCTGAACGAGAACTAACTTTAAACTAATTCACATTTCCCTTTTATATTTTTAGACTAACAAAATGGATGGAATGGATGATTACAATTTCCCCTTACATTCAACCAATCAGCCCACATTTCCGCTTTAATACATTTTCAAGTCAAATTAAATTCTATCCCCAACTACTTTTTTATTTTCCGTTTCATCCTACTTCCTACTTCCTACTAATATTATAAAGGCGAAAGTTTGTGTGTATGTTTGTTCCTCTTTAACGCAAAAACTACTGGATGGATTTGGCTGAAATTTGGAATGGAACCGACCGACCGACCGACCGACTGACTGACCGACCGACTGACAGACTGACCGACACAAGTAGGCTAGCATTAGAATATAATATGTAGTTATAAGTTTATTAATTGTATGAGCGCAGACTCGCCAACAAACTGCATGTGCAGTTTGGCGTGGTAGAATAAGTTTACTAATACTTGTTATTATATTTCTGAATAAAAAATTAAAAAAAAAAAAAAAAAAGATAGATTATACCCTGGATTAACATATAGGCTACAAATTATCCCGGAAAATCCAAGGTTCCCGCGGGATTTTGAAAAACCACTGATAGATGGCGCTGATTGTACTTAAATCACGCTTACATTATCCGCAGTATCGAGAATAAGTAAAAAATTCCAATTCAACAATCAAGTAGGATAAACACAGTTATTGAAGTTTTTCATTAGCAATAGAAAATTTCTTAGGGATTAGGGATTAGGGATGGATTACATCATGTGTAGATCCTATCCTATCCTATTATCCTATTAAAAATTATAAATTATACACACATGACCAGTCATTATAATATCTAGCAATGTACTCACTATGACTGGACAAATCGATACCTTGTACTAATTGTATTATTTATTTCGTAATCCATCCCTAATCCCTAAGAAATTTTCTATTGCTAATGAAAAACTTCAATAACTGTGGTTATCCTACTTGATTGTTGAATTGGAATTTTTTACTTATTCTCGATACTGCGGATAATGTAAGCGTGATTTAAGTACAATCAGCGCCATCTATCAGTGGTTTTTCAAAATCCCGCGAGAACCTTGGATTTTTCCGGAATAATTTGTAGCCTATGTGTTTATCCAGGGTATAATCTATCTCCATTCCAAATTTCAGCCAAATCCATCCAGTAGTTTTTGCGTTAAAGAGGAACAAACATACATACAAACTTTCGCCTTTATAATATTAGTAGGAAGTAGGATACGCTCTAAATCGGGAGTCCCAGTAAAAGGTTTAGCACTTTTATCTTGAAGTTTTGATAAAGCATCTATTAATGTTGCTTGAAGTCGCGCTATGCTAGGGAGAAATTTTCGATAAAAATTAATCATATCTTCTAAATCCCTGTACTGTTTTAGGTAGAGGAAAATCCTGTAAACTCTTAATGCGGTCAGCAGGAGAGCCAATCCCGGGAGCGCTTATTTTGTATCCAAGGAAACGAACCTCTGGAACATTAAAATACCATTCTTCTCGTTATCAACTATACCGTATCCTTCAAAAACGTTTGAAAAGAATACGTAAATGTTTTGCATGCTGTTCGCTATCTTTTGAAGAAACTAAAATATCATCGACGTACGCGAACTAAAAATCTAAACCACGAACAACTTTGAACCCAGAGAAGCCTAAATATTGATTTTGAACGAAATCTGTCCAATAACAAAGAATTTCAATATGGCGGTCACTTTTTAAAATATTGGCATCTATTTCCTCTTTCTTGACCCAAGGGAAGCCTAAATATCGATTTTGAACGAAATCGGTCCAATAACAAAGAATTTCAATATGGCGGTCACTTTTATAATTTTGCCAATCATTTCCTCTTATTTGACCCCAGGGAAGCCCAAATATCGATTTTGAACGAAATCGGTGCAATAACAAAGAATTTCAATATGGCGGTCACTTTTTATAATTTTGCCAATCATTTCCTCTTATTTGACCCCAGGGAAGCCCAAATATCGATTTTGAACGAAATCGGTCCAATAACAAAGAATTTCAATATGGCGGTCACTTTTTAAAATTTTGGCATCTATTTCCTCTTTCTTGACCCAAGGGAAGCCTAAATATCGATTTTGAACGAAATCGGTCCAATAACAAAGAATTTCAATATGGCGGCGACTTTTTATAATTTTGGCATCTATTTCCTCTTTCTTGACCCAAGGGAAGCCTAAATATCGATTTTGAACGAAATCGGTCCAATAACAAAGAATTTCAATATGGCGGTCACTTTTTAAAATTTTGGCATCTATTTCCTCTTTCTTGACCCAAGGGAAGCCTAAATATCGATTTTGAACGAAATCGGTCCAATAACAAAGAATTTCAATATGGCGGTCACTTTTTATAATTTTGCCAATCATTTCCTCTTATTTGACCCCAGGGAAGCCCAAATATCGATTTTGAACGAAATCTATTTATTTATTTATTTATTTAATAGATATGCCAGCGATAAATTGCAAGATACACTTTAAATAATACAATGTGCTTAATAAATTCTAATGCTGTTACAAATTACCAATTATAGGCATATTCAACATTGCCAGGGTAACTCCGATCAAAATTTTAAATAATTAATAAATATTAACAATGTCATAGCTAGTAAGATACAGTTATTAAATATTTACAATTTACAATTACAAACCGATCAAAATTTTAAATAATCAATAAATATTAACAATGTCATAGCTAGCAAGATACAGTTATTAAATATTTACAATGTCAAAGCTAAGGAATAGATATTATTAATTTGAATTAGATGATATTAACATAAATTATTCATGCTGATATTATGTACAATTTTTTCTTAAAGCTAAACAAACTATCATGGAATATGTCAATGTCAGGGCACGTCGAGTTATTGTATGCATTAATAATTCGATTTATTGGGGCGAATTTGCCTAGGTTAGATTTAGAGAAGTGGGGCTGGAAGATGTTTTTGATAGGATGTCTAGAGGGTCGTCGAGGGACATGAATGCTGACGTGGTACAACAGGTCAGGGGAATCCAAGGTGCTGTGGACTATTTTATAAAGTGTTATGAGGTCAGTCACCAACCTGCGTTTTTCCAGGGATTGGATTTTAAAATGTTTCAAGCGTGTGTCATAGTCAGCTTCTTGAGGACAAGAGTTGTCTTTGAAGGCTAGGTACCTCGTGAAGGAGCGTTGAACTCGCTCTATTCTTGAAGTGTGGATTTTGTAGTGCGGGTTCCATGCCGGGACTGCGTATTCCAGGATACTACGCACTAGTGCATTAAATATTTTTATAATGCAGTCGGTTCTCATAAAGTCACTCGTGTTACGTTTAATGAAACCCAGTAGCTTCCACGCTCGGGAGACTATTTGGTTGATGTGTTCCTTGAATGTAAGCTTACTATCGATCATAATACCGAGATCCCTGATGACTGAAACCTCCTCAAGCTGATGGTCGTGAATAAAGTAGCCAGTTCCTAGTATGTTCTTTTTACGGGTGAATTTTATGTGCGCGCATTTGGAAACGTTAAGAGTCATTCTATTTTTAGCACACCAGTCTACAATAGAGTTGAGATCATCTTGTAATAGATGATAAATCGGTCCAATAACAAAGAATTTCAATATGGCGGTCACTTTTTAAAATTTTGGCATCTATTTCCTCTTTCTTGACCCAAGGGAAGCCTAAATATCGATTTTGAACGAAATCGGTCCAATAACAAAGAATTTCAATATGGCGGCGACTTTTTATAATTTTGCCAATCATTTTCTCTTATTTGACCCCAGGGAAGCCCAAATATCGATTTTGAACGAAATCGGTCCAATAAAAAAGAATTTCAATGTGGCGGTCACTTTTAATAATTTTGCCAATCATTTCCTCTTATTTGGCCCCAGGGAAGCCCAAATATCGATTTTGAACGAAATCGGTCCAATAACAAAGAATTTCAATATGGCGGTCACTTTTTAAAATTTTGGCATCTATTTCCTCTTTCTTGACCCAAGGGAAGCCTAAATATCGATTTTGAACGAAATCGGTCCAATAACAAAGAATTTCAATATGGCGGTCACTTTTTAAAATTTTGGCATCTATTTCCTCTTTCTTGACCCAAGGGAAGCCTAAATATCGATTTTGAACGAAATCGGTCCAATAACAAAGAATTTCAATATGGCGGTCACTTTTTATAATTTTGCCAATCACTTCCTCTTATTTGACCCCAGGGAAGCCCAAATATCGATTTTGAACGAAATCGGTCCAATAACAAATAATTTCAATATGGCGGTCACTTTTTAAAATTTTGGCATCTATTTCCTCTTTCTTGACCCAAGGGAAGCCTAAATATCGATTTTGAACGAAATCGGTCCAATAACAAAGAATTTCAATATGGCGGCGACTTTTTATAATTTTGCAAATCATTTCCTCTTATTTGAGCCCAGGGAAGCCCAAATATCGATTTTGAACGAAATCGGTCCAATAACAAAGAATTTCAACATGGCGGCGACTTTTTATAATTTTGCAAATCATTTCCTCTTATTTGAGCCCAGGGAAGCCCAAATATCGATTTTGAACGAAATCGGTCCAATAACAAAGAATTTCAATATGGCGGTCACTTTTTATAATGTTGCCAATCATTTCCTCTTATTTGACCCCAGGGAAGCCCAAATATCGATTTTGAACGAAATCGGTCCAATAACAAAGAATTTCAATATGGCAGTCACTTTTTAAAATTTTGGCATCTATTTCCTCTTTCTTGACCCAAGGGAAGCCTAAATATCGATTTTGAACGAAATCGGTCCAATAACAAAGAATTTCAATATGGCGGTGACTTTTTATGATATTGCCAATCATTTCCTCTTATTTGACCCCAGGGAAGCCCAAATATCGATTTTGAACGAAATCGGTCCAATAACAAAGAATTTCAATATGGCGGTCACTTTTTATAATTTTGCCAATCACTTCCTCTTATTTGACCCCAGGGAAGCCCAAATATCGATTTTAAACGAAATCGGTCCAATAACAAAGAATTTCAATATGGCGGTCACTTTTTAAAATTTTGGCATCTATTTCCTCTTTCTTGACCCAAGGAAAGCCTAAATATCGATTTTGAACGAAATCGGTCCAATAACAAAGAATTTCAATATGGCGGTCACTTTTTAAAATTTTGGCATCTATTTCCTCTTTCTTGACCCAAGGGAAGCCTAAATATCGATTTTGAACGAAATCGGTCCAATAACAAAGAATTTCAATATGGCGGTCACTTTTTAAAATTTTGGCATCTATTTCCTCTTTCTTGACCCAAGGGAAGCCTAAATATCGATTTTGAACGAAATCGGTCGAAAAACAAAGAATTTCAATATGGCGGTGACTTTTTAAAATTTTGGCATCTATTTTCTCTTTCTTGACCCAAGGGAAGCCTAAATATCGATTTTGAACGAAATCGGTCGAAAAACAAAGAATTTCAATATGGCGGCGACTTTTTCAATTTTTGGCATCCATTTCCTCTGTGTAGAAGAAGATTAATATCGTGGTTGAGCTAGCAATTAAAATATCGATGCCATCATCGACCATCCCTACGCAGACAACAATGTTTATAGGCTTTCGCCTCCTTACGGATCCGAAAGGATGCGTACGCATCCTTACGGATCCGTAAGGACGCGTACGCATCCTTACGGATCCGTAAGGACGCGTACGCATCCTTTCGGATCCGTAAGGACGCGATCCTTACAAGTGTGTCTTATAGCATCGGCATAAATGCGAATCGATCCTCACAGATGTGGTTCCACCCTTAATCACCATCGGAAAAAAAAAACACAGACTAATAGCCTAGTTTGTGTTTGACTTGACATATGAAATAGAACAAATCCCTAGTGCTGGAAATAAAACATGAACCATAGAGTGAATGATAAGAACGAGCTTAGTCGATTGTAAAATCGGAAGTCGTATTTATTACGCTCGTAGATCCGTGTATTAAGGCAAATGGCAACCGGTTAGCGATGCGTGACTGCGAATGATCTGACTATTCGAATAATTTACAACTACTAATGTACACATTTTCGAATTGAACATTAGTATTCTATTAATGCTCATAATCGAATGACGACTACTTATTAGTATTTTAATTACTCATCATGTTTCGACTGCGTTGTTCAGCGCGACTGGGAATCTTTCGCCAGTTTTCAGGCTAGTCGAAATGCCTACATGCCTACTACATTATTCACGACTCGGATTCTCGGAAAAGAAGTGGAGACTTTAACTAATGGTTTCAATTGTACGATTGGAATGTTAACCTGATTCTTTATGTTTATAAATCTATTTCAAAATTGTCAAGTAGTTTAAAGTAGTTACTAATCATGGTAAATCATTCGATCAGTTCGAATATAATTCGACTGGCATCATTCACAGTCGCAAATCGCTGCAACCAGTCGGAAGCCAGCGCCAAAAATCAAATTGTATTCCGTCATTCGTTTCGCTGCTTCTCTTGATGTTTGACGTTTCGGGTGTTCTCTGGTGTTCTTTAGTTTTTGTTTTCGACGACTTGGCTTGTTTAACGGATTTTTGTTTGCTCTACCATTGGACTATGTTATACCTTGGACTGACGACTATTTGCTATTCTTCAAGGAATTCGTTTTTGCGCAAGATTTGGATTTTTCTGCATTTTTTTTGTTTAGACAAGGTAAGTAACTTGTTTTATATTATTAGCTTATAATAAAACTTAAATTATTTGCAAAACGTACAATTTTTATATATCTTAAACATTTCTAATATTATTAATATGCTATTAGATTTCAATATAACTGCTTTTTCCGGTAACTCTGTCCGCATAAAGTTAAATGTTCCCATGAATCTAACAAAGTAGGTACATATTTATTATTATCGCATAATATGCATATAAAAAATTATTTTATTTAAATCATAATTAATATTTAATTATTCTTATTATGAAAAAAAATTATGTTGTGAAAACAATAATTTATGAACTGTAAGATTCTTACAATCATAATAGGAGAAGGATTGTAATAACAAATATAATAAAAATAATAGTATAATATAAATAATAATAAAAATAAAATATTGTAAGGAAAAACCATTTATAAATTTAATATGTAATAAATTAAAATTAATTCAAACATAATATTTTATGTAACATTTACAGTTAGCTACAAATTTGAATATTTAAAATTATAGGATCCGTATTGAAAGGTCTTAATAATATCGTTTCCAACATCACAATTCAGAAGAATATCATATTAAATAGTATTGGTAATCGATTTAAGAATGTATTCATTCAATCAATCGTTCATTCTCAACTTGTCTGCCAATGTTTCGCATCACTAGTACAGTGAAAATATAATCACGTGATCTGACGCCATAATTGTTTACGTATAATGGTAACCTCTCCCCAAATAGACTGTAGCTCCTCTCAGCATAGCGACTTCTAGTTGGTTTTAAACCAACATTAGAAGTCGCTATATATATACAAACTATTATAGATGATGATTAAACTTTAATCATCATCTCGTTTGTTGGTAAAAACATGTACCATGTAGTAAATAGATGGAGATGAAGTATATAAAGTAATTACTAATCAAGCCGGGTGACATCCACCATTTTATGAGTGTTATATACAACACATTATGTAATGTAATGTAAACATGAGCCTTAGGGATGCCCATTGTTCATTTGTATCAATGGAGTATCGACTTGTCGATATTATTATAGGTGAAATTTTAAATTAATGGAAAAATAAATTAAAATTTTAAATTAAGTTTTATTAAAGGAAATTGATGAAGAAAATTTTAAATGGTAAAACAAAACCTGAAACTCTGTATACTACGTATACTTAAACTATATAACATTTATGTATTAAGGTTCACATTAAATACGACACAGAAAATACTTTTGGAATGATCCTGAGCACAACACTAATGACTAATCGATGCCCATTAAAAGTGTGATTTAAACATATTCAGACCTAAGATTCGGTTTACCATAACATGGTGCTAAAATAAACGATCCAGTGTTGCAAAGGAGTTTTCTATCTAACTTAATTTTATTCAGAAACTAATAAAAATTGGTTTGATTCGCTTCATAAAAAGTGTCTCATTTCGATAGTTAAAAAATCGTAATATTAATAAAATATGTGTACTTAAACTATTTTCATCAATTACATACCTATCAATCATACACTCACTGTGTTTTATTTCATTTATTATTTGACAACATATTTTGCTAGTTGCTCTTGCTTTATAAAAGTGGTGAACGCTTTTAAAACTTTAGTAGACTACCACCCTTAGGGTGACTTAATTATAACTGTACAGTAACTAACCTACGAAGCTGTACTGTAATATTCTATATTTGTTTATTTATATGTAGGGCATGCAGATAGCTGTCGCATATGCTAGGCACGTCATGTTTCGACTCTACCACCGCGTATAGAAAGAAATTCTACTACTATGAGCCAGCAAGTAACTCAGCAAGTTGCTCTTTTCATGAAAAGAAATAGTGGTTTTTAATTAGCAAACGATTGAAACATATAATTTATAAATGAGTTAAATTGGTCTGAAAAATCTATTTTGCATCTAACATAGAGTACTTTTTTATATCTGGTGATCTCATTCAATTTCACAAAACGGCAGCGAAACTGTTTGGATATTCCAAGATCTTTAAAAAACCTAAATCCACGCGAATAATAGGTACCTGATAGAGTACAAACGTACGTTACGTAATTATTATTACCTATAAATACTACATATACATAAATGCTTGATTATCACTTCACTCCTTATCGATGTTGATAGTTTCGAAGCACACTCCCTAATGGCGGCCATTTTATGAGGTATTTTTCTGTAGGTATGCACCCAATTTTTGTAGTTAGGGCACCTCCATGTATTTCCTACTTATAATGGGTAAAAATCATTCTGTAAATGTCACTATAAGGGTGGAACCACATTTGTGAGGATCGTTTCGGATTTCGCCCATACAAAACTGTCAAATTCCATAGAAACGTGTACGGATCAAATCGGCTTTTCGATGCGTACACGAATGTATGTAAAATGACAGTTTTGAATAAGAAAAATCCGAATCGATCCTCACAAATGTGGTTCCACCCTTATTCTGCTGTCATTTCAATTTCAAATTAGTGATGGGACTCGAATCGACAATTAATATTTGAATCAGTTCGAATCATGATTCAAATTGATTGATATTGGAATCAATACAAATCGATGTGATGATTCGAATCAACAATAAATAAATAATAATTTATACTTTAATACGTTTTTGAATACTTAGCTATACTAATAATTGTGAATTTACTTTACCTTATCGAAGTCAAGACATGCAACGTTAAGTAAGTAGTAGTATTTGATTGTTTATACACAGTTTGACATAATATTACACGTCAATTTTTCTTCATTTTTGTTAAACGTTTCACGTGTCTCAAACTACACTTTTTTGGTCGGTGCTATATTTTTCAAATTTTCACTCAAAAATTCACTATACTGTGTACTTACACTATATTTCACTTTATTCACATGCCTACGCTACACACACCTACGTTATTCATTAATTTTTTACAACGAAAACACAATCACAAATGTCCAAAATCTTTGTAAAAGCTTTTTAAAAATTCACCGTATTCTAATTACTTCTGAAAAACTAACCAACAGAACTCAATTTAACCATTTTCTAAAAATCTACGGATGGAGTTTACCACAAAAATCATAAAAAAAAAATTGAATGAGTTCAAAACGCAAAAACTTTCAAACTAATCTTATTAAATCTACTAAATCCTCAAAACTACTTAAAAACTACTTACACCCATATTCTAATTCGTAACCTCGAAAGCCCCTCGACTCATCCTCACTCGAGGGAGCCTCAAGGAAGGACTCGAACGTTCCTCGAAATTGGTATTCTTAGTTGTAAAGCTAAGGAAATAATGAGTTTCCTTGAATGAGTGTGAGTCGAGTGGAGTCGAGGTAAAAATCAACGATTGCGTCATCATTTTAAGGAATGTTTCATTTGTTATGTTGACTAAACTTACTTTTAAACGAAATTTGAACCTTATTGAACTATGGCTTTCAATTTCAAGTGTCACATATTTATTTCGAGTGCTAAAAATATGAAATTGAACACATTTAAACAAGTCAATATTTATTTTAACTGATAATCTTCTTCTTTATCAACCGATAGACGTCCACTGCTGGACAAAGGTCTCTTGCATGGACTTCCACAGGCCTCGGTCTTGCGCCGCCTGAATCCAGCGGCTCCCTGCGACTCGCTTGATGTCGTCGGTCCACCTGGTGGGGGGTCTGCCAACACTGCGCTCCCCGGTGCGGGGTCGCCACTCCAGCACATTGGGACCCCAACGACCATCAGCTCTTCGAACTATGTATGACCCCGCCCATTTCCACTTCAGTAACGCAGTAACTCGCTGAGCTATGTCGGTGACTCTGGTTCTCCTACGGATCTCCTCATTTCTGATTCGATCCCGCAGGGACACACCGAGCATAGCTCTCTCCATCGCCCGCTGAGCGGTCCTGAGCCTACTTATGAGACCATTGGCCTATGTCGGATCCGAGAGTAGTAATTCGCACTAGAGTTGTGCTGTCCTTTTGTGGATGACAATGCAATATTATTGTAACATGGAGCTGATCTGATAATGAAGCTGGAAGATGGCTATAGGAACTCTCTAATAAAACGACGTTACCCCATCGAATTTGGACTCGTTTGATTCGTCTTGACAACTACTCTGGTCCTAGAGGATATTCAGGGTCTGATGATGAAGCCGGAAGGTGGTTTTGACAGCTTTGTGATAAAATAACGAAACGCCATAGAGTTTGGGCTCGTTTGATTAATCTTGACAAGTACTCTGGTCCTAGATGATATCCAGGTTCTGGTGATGAAGCCGGAAGGTGGATTTGACAGCTTTGTGATAAAATAACGAAACGCCATAGAGTTTGGGCTCGTTTGATTAATCTTGACAAGTACTCTGGTCCTAGATGATATCCATGTTCTGGTGATGAAGCCGGAAGGTGGATTTGACAGCTTTGTGATAAAATAACGAAACGCCATAGAGTTTGGGCTCGTTTGATTAATCTTGACAAGTACTCTGGTCCTAGATGATATCCAGGTTCTGATGATGGAGCTGGAAGATGGCTACAGGAACTCTGTAATTAAACGACGTAACCCCATCAAGTTTGGACTCATTTGATTTGTCTTGACAATCACTCAGATTCTAGATGATATCCAAAGTCTGATGATTAAGCCAGAAGGTGGTTTTGGCAACTTTGTAATAAAACGACGTAGCCCCATCAAGTTTGGGCTTGTTTGATTCGCTTTGATAAGTACTCGGGTCCTAGATGATATCCAGGCTCTGATGATGTACCTACTACTAAAAGCTTAAAATACATTTTAAAAATATTTTTTTTAATTCGCACTTGTTTCGCTCACGTTAAAAATAGAGGTTAACGTGAGCGAAGCCGCGGGCAAAAGCTAATATTCAATAAACTCTTCAAAAACATTTTAAAAATCTAATAAAATACGCGTTATTTAGCTACGATTTACACAAAACCATCCTCAAGGTAGATGCCGATCAACCTTACGTTTACTCCACTCATACTCACCTCGAGTGAGGAAACTCCTCGAGTGGAGGTGAAATATTACAACTAAGCATATGAAATCACCTCAGTGAGCTTGAGTCGAGTGAAGGAAATCGTGAGGTTACGACTTAGAATATGGGTGTTAATCCTCATCTATAAGGTAATGTTGCCGCGCAATGAAAGATTCGAATCAAAGAAATCGATTCGATCAACATAAAATCTCATTCGATTTTCTTTTGATCGTCATCATCCTAATCATTCGAATCGAATGTGATTGGAGTCTCATCTCAATTTCAATTTTCAAATGTCAATTGTCATATTGTCATTCTGTGATTGTCATCACTGAGTACTATTTTTTATATATACGAATTACGATTGTCATGAATTCCACGACCGCACGAGTGGACTGTTTCACACTCGGTTTTATAAAATTCTTAATATATTTTTAATTAAATGTGATCATCTTCAGATATCTTGAACTTGTGATTTCCAATTAGGATGACAGACAGCGAACCCCAAAATGGTCCCTCGGGCGACGAGCCGCAAGAAAAGACCGCGAAACAATTGGAGAAAGAAGCGAAAAAAGCGGCCAAGTTAGAGAAACTGAAAGCAAAATTGGATAAAAAGAGCGCGCCAGCTGTTCAGAAAGATAAGCCTGAGGTTAGTTATAAATCATTTATAACCTTTACCAAATATACTAAGGAGACTTCTCTTCCTTTCTCACATGCTTTTTAATATGGCTAGTTTATGAATGCAATACTGTATTTATAAAAAAAAATTATCATAAACACACCATGCGATAGTGAAAGGCTAACGTGTATTGTTTTAAACATTGCATCACTATGCTTCACTTCAGAAAGGGTGCAACTTTTTTCATGATGTAGTGGTATTCACTTCACTATTTAGGCTACTACTATGCTACTTTTTATCCTGGAAAATCAAAGAGTTTTAAATAATAAATATAAAGCAAATTTTCCATTAGAGGATTTACACTGTTTATTTTGTAATAATAAAATAAATGAAATGGCCAGAATGTTCATGTTTTTTTTTTTAGAAAAAGGTCAAGGAGAGCAAGGAGAGTGCAGTGTACACGGCCAATACAGCAGCGGGTGATAAGAAGGACATCTCCGGTGCTATGCCTGATGCATACAGCCCACTTTATGTGGAGGCTGCGTGGTACGCTTGGTGGGAAAAACAGGGGTTCTTCAAACCTGAGTATGGTGTGAGTAAGATATTTATTAGTATCAGACAATATGTCTTGGCTATGGCTATGGCTATGCGAATAATCTTTTAAATAAAGATTAAAGAAACAATAAAATGTGTGAGAGTTGTGGGAACACTTGGAACAAAGTGCCTTTTAATACTAAATTAATAATAAAAATAAATAAAATAAAAAATAATAATCTGAAGTTAGTATTCGTACCCCTAGGAACTGATAGTTTCACTCCTTCATCATGAATGTATGTATCCACTACACGGCCAAGGCTATAGTGAAATGTGTGTAATAAACAAGGGCAACAAGGGTTGTGACGGAAAATTCTTACACTTTTTCTGCCACGCCTCCATCCACCAAACCGTCCAGAAATAAACTTTGTTCCAAAACTATCATTCGTTATTGACTAGGTACATTACCATAACTTGTCTTGAAGGGAGTCAAATCATACATAGCAGGAAACAGGGACACTAGAAGGGTGTTCCACATCTTAGCCTCAGGACACACCTACGGAACGTACGGCGCCGAAAGTTCGGTTGGTTACACTCGCAATATAAATTCAATTACCCATGACACACCAGCCGAACCTTCCGTCGCGTTCGGCGCCGTACGAATGCTGCGACCGACAATTCCGCCGCGGAAGCATCAGTGCCGTACGTTCCGCAGGTGTGTCGCGACGCATAGTGTTCCATTTGTCCATTTCAGAAAAGTTGGACTAAAGGGTTAAAGTTGATAAATTTTCAGCGGAAATCGGTACTGGAGCCGAATCCGAAGGGAAGTTTTGTGATGGTGATCCCTCCTCCAAATGTAACGGGCACACTACATCTTGGTCATGCTCTTACCAATGCTGTGGAGGATGCCATCACCAGATGGCACAGGTAATTATTATTTTGTTTCTCAAAATTGGCTTTGTGCTAGAACACAATCTTTTTTAGGGTTCCGTACCCAAAGAGTACCAACGGGACCCTATTACTAAGCCTACGCTGTCCGTCCGTCCGTCCGTCCGTCTGTCAGCGGGCTGTATCTCGTAAACCGTAATAGATAGACAGATGAAATTTTCACATATTATGTATTTCTATTGCCGCTATAACAACAAATAATAAAAATTAAATTAAATTAAAAAAATTAAATTAAAGTATTTCATGGGTACATGGAAATATTTTTATTTAATTTTTTTTAACGGAACCCTAATAGAGCGAGGCCCGACTCGCACTCGGCCGATTTTTTTAAATATATAGACTAGTGCTTCTGGAATCTCACCTGATGGTAAGTGAAGATGCAGCCTAAGATGGAGCGCACTTGCCTTGAAGAGATGCCTATTCACTCTTGATTGATGGATGGATGGATGGATGGATGGCTCTTACTCTTTCACGAATAAAATAGAATAGAATAGTTTTTTATTCAAATAAACTTTTACACACAAAAACTACTGGATGGATTTTGATGTAACTTCGCAATTATATAGCTTATAAGAAATACATCAGAAGAGCACAGGCTATATTTTAACCTGGAAAATTAAAGAATTCCTGTGGAAATTAAAACACCTTAATTAGCTCGGATGATGTCGCGGGCATCAGCTACGTTCCCTCAAATATGGTTGAACAAAGCAATGGCTGGGTCATGCGTCATGCACGTGAACGGGTGCCACCGGCGGGAATGGAGCTACTTTCTGTCTGCCCGTCTTAACATGTTTGAATTATAATAGGTATGCTTTTGTGGAAGTTCCCCTCATTGTGGAATCACTGCATACATTGCATAGTATATATTGTATGGTAAAATTGTTTTGAAAAAAGCAACCGCAGAGTTTCTTGCTGCTTCTTCTTGGCAGGACAGGCATTCAGAACCAGTGGACTCATCGACGATTCAAAAGCACTTGTAAAAAAGTCGATTTGAATAAAAAACATTTCTATTCTATTCTATTCTCAGCTAGTGTTGTAAAAGTTGCAGTTTTGCGAAAGTTATAATTCCACTATGTTTCTTTTCTTTTTTTTTTTTATTATTTTTAATTTGTGTTTAATTAAAATAAATAAAAAAATAAAAATAAAAAAGCCTTTAATTTCTTACATATTTACCTAAAATTTACAGTTAGTTGTTTAATTTTACAGCATTATTTACTTAAAATTATTGTTAGTAATGTTAGTTTCTTGTTAATCTATGCAAGAACCCCTGAATGGGTAAAGGCCTCCTCCAAAGATGATATATTGTTTTCGCTAGCTGCCTCTGTTGGTGCATATACTTGATTTTGATTTTGAATTTGTGTTTAATTAAGTTATTGATAATCTCATTAATGTTATTGGATAGTGTCCGTATTAAATAAATAAATAAATAAGCCTCTAATAAACCCTAAAACGAACCCTTCAATAACAGAATGAACGGCCGCACCACACTTTGGAACCCCGGCTGCGATCACGCCGGTATCGCCACACAGGTTGTGGTGGAGAAGAAGCTGTGGAGGGAGGAGAAGAAAACTCGCCACGAACTGGGCCGGGAGGAGTTCATCAAACGCGTGTGGGACTGGAAAAATGAGTAAGAGCATTTAGTTAAATTGATAGTAACATTTAAACTTCAGTTGGGCAAGAATCAGTTAACAGAAACTTTAAATCAGAACAGATTCGTAGTTGTTAAGTTTTTCACAGTTTGTTAAGTAACCCAAACTCTGACAATCAGGGTACCAATTGCAGGGAGCAACTGCTGAGTTTCTTGCCGGCTCTTCCCAGCAGAATCCATTTTCGGAACCGGTGGTAGATTCATGATGTGTCATAAGAGCCACAGGTTGGCCTACGTGAAATAAATAATTTTGAATTTGAATATCCTTTTTACTGGAAAGGATTAAAAACAGTTGACATATTTTCACTCAATTAATTTACTTCAAAGTCTTGTTTTACCTTTGCAGAAAGGGCGATAGAATCTACGAACAACTCCGATCACTAGGGTCCTCATTAGACTGGTCGCGCGTACGTTTCACGATGGACCCGTCGATGTGTAGAGCCGTCAACGAGGCTTTCATACGTCTTCACGACTCCGGCGACATATACCGCGCTAACCGGCTCGTCAACTGGTCGTGTACTCTGAAGAGTGCTATATCTGACATAGAGGTGGATAAAGTGGAGCTGCCTGGACGGACAATGCTGGCTATACCGGGATATGACAGCAAGGTAAGTAGTGACATACAGCTTTAAACTACTTATCAACTGGCAATGTACTCTAAGAAGCTATTAAATGATTCATTACATTACACATGTCTAGAGCGGGCTCTCACATACATGGACAAAAGTATTAATTGAATCAAGAAAATGAAATTTCTTGTAATTTTTCGTAAATTCAAGTAAATATTTAATGTGAGAAAATGAAACTCTTTAAGGATGATTATAGGAGTCTGCCCGCGAAATTCAAATTTAATTTGGTTTTTCGCAATTTGTAAACTAATACGACAAACTAGGCTAATGGCATTCTAATTGCGCCAGTAGAATTATCATCTTCACAGGTTTACATAAAAATCTTTACTTGAAAGTGACCAGTTTAAGAAATTAATCAAAATACTGAGTTGGACGTGAGTTACTCACAAATTAGTCGATATTTTGATTAATTTCTTAAACTGGACACTTTCAAGTAAAGATTTTTATATAAACCTGTGAAGATGATACTGCCATTGTCGCAATTAGAATGCCATAAGCCTACTTTGTCGTATTAGTTTACAAATTGCGAAAAACCAAATTAAATTTGAATTTCGCGGGCAGAACTGTGTCTTCCACCTTAAATAAACAAAGTCTTGGTTGAAAACTTCTAAGTTTAGTTTACCGTCAAGAGAAAAATATTTGATTTGAGAATATTTTTACTCAGATTAATGTGTGAATGCTTAAGGCAATTTGTTTTTTCATGGTTTGTCATTTGTTTTTTCATCTTACTTTGAGAAAATATACTTAGAGCATTTATTTTTCTATTGGCAAGAAAATATCGTCTCACATCTATAGCGAGAAAATGTTTCTTGGATTAACGATAATCGCTTTGATTTAACTAAATATATCTCATATTAAGAAATCTGTTTTTTCTGTGTAGACGCCGCGTGTGAGCGTCTGAGACACTCTTGACATAGTACTGACGCGCGGCGTCTGACGCTTGACGCCAGAATTGATAGTCTACCTTAAGAGGGCTATTACATTTCGCATCCTTTTCTCTCGCACATTCTCATATTTTCAATGATTGTAAGACATCTCAAATATTTTGACAGTTATATTACGGATATTTTTGATTTAGTTTTGTGATATACCTAGATTTTGATAGAGAAAAGGGCGAAAACTACTATTAAATTTTATCGCTCTTATTCTTTATTAAAAACAAAGTATATGATAGTAAAAATATGTCTAAAATATCCGTAGTTTAATTGTCGAAGATAATAATTGATCACATTGCGTAAAAAGTATCTGAGATTTTTACAATCATTGAAGATATTAGAATGTGCGAGAGAGAGGGGTACGAAATTTAACAGTATCTCTTAATTAACACTAACACTATCCCACAACCTGAGCATTTTTGTGGTACACTTTACTCAAAAACTATCACGCCTATAGATTTGTGCTTTAACATAGTCATTTAACTTCATATCCAGATGTGTTATCTGTCAAAAAAAATATAATTTTATAACCATTAAAAAAATATTCATTGGATAGAATGTTATTGTACTACTAACGCCATCTGTTAGAAAACCGAAGAGTTAACATCGCTGCAACAGAGCATAATACCTGTTAGGAAAACTACGCGAGCCCTCACAAAGCTCAGCTTTTTGCTAGTAAAATAAAAGATTTTGCTTCGCAGGTGGAATTCGGCGTGCTCGTGTACTTCGCGTACAGAGTGGAGGACTCAGACGAGGAGATAGTTGTGGCAACCACCAGGATAGAGACCATGCTGTCGGACTCGGCGGTCGCCGTGCACCCTGACGATACTAGGTATACACTTTTTGAAGTGAAACTTTCACTTGGGGAGTAAGCTGGTGAATGCGTTACGAAAAGTGCGATCGGGCGAGGCGAACGGAAGTTGAGAGGTAGATATAAGTTAGTGAAGATAGAAAGGGAGAGAGTTGTGTTTCGTATATTACCTACTGTAGGGGCAAGAGAGAGAGGTGCGAGCACACATTTTCTTTCTCTCATATCCAGTTGCGTTTCGTAAGTTTTACTTCAGTCGTGTGGTGTAAAGCACACTCGTTTTTTTAATTAATTAATTCATTTATTAATTGCATTCCAATATACCTGTTTCCTGAGATTCTTAGCACCCCCTGCCCCGCCATTACCGTGACTGCTGCCAGGGTAACATTCAGGAGGGTTGTTGGGGTCCCAAGGTACTGGAGTGGCGACCCCGCACCGGGAAGCTCAGTGTTGACAGACCCCCCACTAGGTGGACCGACGATATCAAATGAGTCACAGGGAGCCGCTGGATTCAGGCGGCGCAAGACAGAGGCCTGTGGGAATCCATGCAAGAGACCTTTGTCCAGCCGTGGACGTCTATCGGTTGACAATGATGGTGATGATGATACCTGTTTACAATGATTCTTAAACTTAAAATTAAATTATGGATCATTCTTCTCTGACTTTTCGGAGTTATATATGCGTTTAAGCAATTAAATATCACATGTTTTAACGGTCAAGGATAACTGCTCGCCTGAGAGTTCTCCATAATGTTCTCAAAGGTGTGTGTAGTCCAACAATTCGCATTGGGCTAGCGTGGTTGACTATGGCCTTTAATCCTTTTATGAGAGGAGACCTGCGCTCAGTAGTGAGCCGTTGATGGGTTGCTGATGATGATGATAATTGTTTTAGGTACAAGCATCTAGTCGGAAGAAATGTTCTACATCCAATAGTAAAGAGAAAACTTCCCATCATCGCAGATGAGTACGTCGATATGAATTTTGGAACAGGTATGTCTTACATACTCTTTAAAACCTTTATAGCTCTGATATATGTGTATTGTATATGTATGTGTATTTTTGTTTCATTTATGTTTTGCTCAAGTATCATCTTATTCCTTTCTCCTCTATACTTTAGTAAAGTTCCAGCTGGAATCCAGTGCTGCAGCTTGCTGCTTGCTTGCTGAAAATATTTACAAGCTTTTATTTAACTTGCAATGTATGTATGTATGTTTAGGTCAAATATTGCAAGATTAATTAGAACTCCTTTCCGGTTTCCGATTGAGCTGAAATTTTGCATGTTTAAGTAAATCGGATGACAATACAATATTATTGTTACATGGAACTGGAAGATGGCTGTCTGAACTCTGTAATAAAACGACGTAATCCCATCGAATTTGGGCTCGTTTGACTCGCCTTGACAAGTACTCTGGTGATTGATATCCAAGTTCTGATGATGGAGCCATCAGCTACTCAGAGCTTAATTTTAAAAATAAAATTTTTAATTTACACTTGTTGATTGTATTCAATTGTTTTTATTTTAGTAACACTTTGTGTTCTTTTTACTTTGTTTTCTTCTAATACTATCGTTCTTATATTAATTTAGGTGCCGTGAAAATGTCTCCAGCGCACGATGTGAACGACTTCGAGGTCGCCAAACGTCACAATTTGCCATTCATCAACATTTTCGACGACGAGGGCAGGATGCTGGACAACTGCGGGCCGTTTGCCGTAAGAATTCATATCCTTAGGGCTCGTTTCTGGACACGTGAGGCGTTGCGCGACGCGTGGTGCGTCGCGTCGCGCGGTAAACCCAAACATATGGCCAAGTATGTATGGTGTTCATGCAGAAGCGTTGCTGTCACGTAGTACGCGGCGACGGCCCGCGCGACGCGACGTACCACGCGCCGCGTCACCAGAGATGAGCCCTTAAAATGTAAGTTATTTTAAACACCTCCGACATGTGACATCTATGGCCGGGCTATGTATGACATACCCGACATCCTGTTACCCAGTTTGCTGCTCCAACATTAGATCCTCCTCCTCTATCTATCTAATACCCACTCATTGAGACATTCTAATGAGCCCAAACACACTATCTGCTGTACGTTGCTGAGGAGTTAAAAGTCATTTATTTCATGTAGGCCAACTTGTGTCTCTTATAACAAGTCAAGAATCTACCACCAGTTCGGAAAGCTGTTTCTGCTGTGAAGAGCCAGCAAGAAACTCAGCAGTGGCTCTTTTCAAAACAAAAATGTTTCAAAACATTTAAATCAACTAACAAAAAATAACCAGAATAGAATTCTAAAAATTTGTTTTACGAGATAGTTAAATAAAATTAAAGTTGTGATTTTAGGGCAAGAAACGCTACGACGTTCGACGCGAGATTATCAAAACGTTAGAGAAAGCTAAGTCCTACAAAGAGACGAAGGAGCACGCCATGGTGGTACCGCTCTGCAGCCGCTCTAAGGACGTCGTTGAACCGATGCTCAAACCTCAGTGGTAAGTTTGAGAAGCAAGTGTAAGGGAGGACTTTGCAGCGATTCAGTAACGATCACTGACCTCTATAAATAATAAATCTATGATTAATACTGGACAGGCAGCTGTCATGTTTTTTTTTTGGGACCTACTTGATTGACGCCATTTTGGCGCTGTAAACTGTTACGAGTGTCCAAGGAACTAAAATTATTGAGAGTTCTCGTTGATATCTGATGGTTAATACTTTAAGGTACCTCCTGCATCGCTTTTATTAGTTTCAGAAGCGCTCGTATGTCAAATGTGGCGCTTCAAATCATACTTTACTAATATTATGAATGCGAAAGTTTGTTGGGTTGTCCTTCAATCACGCTGCAACAGAGCTCCGGATTGACGTGATTTTTTGCATGAGTATAGTTGAGGACCTGGAGAGTGACCTAGGCTACTTTTATCCCGGAATAACAAAGAGTTCTCGAGGGATTTTAAAAACTAATTCCACGCTGACGAAGTCGTGGGCATCGGCTAGTTTATCCATATTTTAGCAGTCATTTGTATAGGGACAGCCAGTCAAGTCCATTAATCATAGATTAATTATATAATCCAGTCTTAGTGATACAATCGTAAAATACCGCGATACAGGCACGATGCTGTTGCTGGTCGTATACCTTGGCCCACCTAGCCACGATCTTGCATCACTTATATCGCAATACAACATCGATACAAATTAATGATTTGTTTCTCTTTCCATTCTTTCTTTTCGATAAACAATCTTACCATCAGATTACTATAATAAATATTTACTGTAAACTTGTCTTGAAACGTTTTTCGTTATAGGACGTTCTTACCGCACAATCTCGTGACCAAAACTAAACTCTAAAACGTCTTTAGCGCCCGCCAAAGGATTACGAGTTTCGCCGAAATTTTTTCTGCTATTTGTTTACCTTTTAAGACAGCTAAGGAAAAATAGACTAGAACGATGAACTTTTACAATGTCAAAGGTACATCCGCTGCGACAATATGGCGGCGGAAGCAGTGAAGGCCGTCAAAACTGGTGAACTTAAAATAATACCGGACGTGCATGAGAAGATCTGGTACCACTGGATGGAGGGCATCCGAGACTGGTGCATCTCCCGCCAGCTGTGGTGGGGGCACCGCATTCCGGCGTACCGCGTCACATTACCTGCGACCGAGGTGAGCAATTTATGAAAATACTTACTAAAAATGGCTTACAGTTTTTGCAATTCACGAAGGCGAGTGAGCTTTACTCGTGGTTACTTCGTGTACATGCACATTGCATAAGTGTGCGTGCCTGTCAAAGCCTAGGTGGGAGCGGGCAGGCGCGAGCATTACGCTCGCTCACACTTATACAGATACGACACACACACATCCATAAGTCAGTCGCCCTCGTGAATTGCAAGAACTATACTAAAAATTACCACATTCTACGCGGAATTTTTTAAAATCTAATTCCACGCGGAAGAAGTTGAAGAAGATTTTTAATGATCCAATTCCACGTAGACGAAGTCACCAAGAGCTAGTTGGCAAATCTTCTTAAACAACCGATAGGCGTCCACTATTGAACCAAGGTATCTTGCATGGATTTTCACAAGTCTCGGTCTTGCGCCGTCCGCATCCAGCGGCTCTCTGTGACTCGTTTGATGTCGTCGGTCCACCTAGTGGGGGGCCTGCTAACACTGCGCTTCACGGTGCGGGGTCGCCACTCCAGCACCTTGCGACCCCAACGACGATCTTCGAACTATGTGCCTCGCCCATTTCCAATTCAGTTTCACGACTCGCTATGTCGGTGACTAGTTCTCCTACGCATCTCTCTGCCGATTCGATCTCGCAGAGATATTCCGAGTATAGCTCTCTCCATCCCCCGCTGATATTAATTTTACTTTTTAGGAATAAGTTTTTCTATCACGAGATGTGTGATGACTTGATGAGTTTAGAGAACATGCTAATATTTTTCAAGAAACGAGACAGTTCGTAACTCCTTTTACTATATTAATTTTAAATAATAAATATAAAGGAGGTTGCCGAATTTTGACCCAGCATTTTTAAAAACCGTTCAGATTCAGAAAACATTTAATTTGAATTAATATTTTTCTGTGTAAACACCATATTTTTAGAAGATGGGATCAAAAATATAATTATTCACAAGTACTCATTATAAATAACCGTTACATGGCGATACAAGTGAATATCTTTTTTCTCTCAACTTTATTTGATAGCCTTTGATTAATTTTTTGTTAGTCTGGTTTACTATGAACAAGTATGAGAAGTTTGATTCGCGAACGTGGGCGTTCAGTGTTCAGTTCTGTTCGTCTGGGTCAGAAACTCTATGGTATTCGCCAATCTGCTTTCATTAATAAAATAGAATAATGGAAAGGGAACAATCAGCGATGAGGAATGCGATGCAGAGAGAGACTATGTCATCATCATCATTAGCAACCCATCAACAGCTCACTCCTGAGCGCAGGTCTCCTCTCAGAGAAGGGTTATAGGCCATAGTCCACCACGCTGGCCCAATGCGAATTGGTGGACTTCACACACCTTCGAGAACATTATGGAGAACTCTCAGATGTGCAGGTTTCCTCACGATGTTTTCCTTCACCGTTGAAGCAAGTGATAGTTAATTGCTTAAACGCACTTGACTCCGAAAAGTCAGTGGTGCGTAACCGGGATCGAGCCTGCGACCCCCCGAATAGGAAGACCACAGTCCTAAGCACTAGGCTATCACAGCTTATGTTTAATGTCAGATGTGGTATAATTTCACGCCGCAAGGAGGCCTGGGCGCCGAGCAAGCCGCGCCGGCGCCGCACGCGCAGCGGCCGCAAGAAGCACGTGCGCAAGGCGCGCGCGCAGCCCGCCGCAGTACGTGCGCTCAGCGCTGTAGCGATGCATGATCCGTTGTTGTGTTGCATTTCATGTCTCTGTGTTTGGGGTTTTTCATTGTTTTATTTAATAGCTATTTATGCAACTGCATCGTAATGAGGGTCATTTTAATTCGAGTGCTGTTTTTTGATACGAGGCTTGCCGAGTATCAAAATAGGATAGTACGAGAATTAAAATGACTAATTACGTTCAGTTGCATACAAGATTTTATCTACGACAAGGAAGTAAAATCATTAACAAAATACGCCGTAGGCTCAATAAAGTAACAAAAAGTAACTCCGTAAGCCGCCACCAGCCGCCTGTGGCGCCTCTGTCAACAAAAAGTAACTCCGTAAGCCGCCACCAGCCGCCTGTGGCGCCTCTGTCATATGAACGGTACAAAAGTGCCACAACTCAGAGCCTTAGCTTTAGGTATCCTATTTTAAGAAGATAACCATTTCGATTCAGCTCCCATACAACGAGCTGCATCGAAATTAGAAGCAAAACCGAAAGAGGGTTCATTTCGATTCAGCTGTCAAACTCGAAATTGGAACTTTTCGATGCTGGAGTAGATAAAAGTACTATTACATTTCGCATCCCTCTCTCTCTCGCAAATTCTAATAATTTAAGTGATTGTAAAAATCTCAGATACTTTTGACAAAATGTGGCCAGTCCAATCTTCGACCGTTAAATTACGGATATTTTAGACATATTTTTATTGTATTACTAGCTGACTCGGCGAACTTCGTACCGCCAACTTACCTATATAAAGAAAACAAATAACTACCAAATCTATCCTATCTTTCAAGTTGGACCAAATTACAGATAGTTACGAAGTTTGATCAAAATCGGTTAAGTAGTTTAGGAGTCCATCGCGGACAAACAACGTGACACGTAATTTATATAATATATTATAGGATGATATACCTAACCTAGGTTTTGATAGAGAATCAGAGCGATAAAAGTTAATAGTAGTTTTCGTCATTTTTCTCTATCAAAATCTAGGTATGTCATAATAAAACTATGTATATCTAAAATATCCGGAATTTAACTATTGAAGATGATAAATAATTGACCACATTTCGTCAACAGTATCTGTGATTTTTACAATCATTGAAAATATTAGAATGTGCGAGAGAGAGGGATACGGAATGTAATAATCCTCTTAATGACACCAACATAATGACCTCAATAATTAATAAGTCATGGTTTCATGTGCAGACTCAAACTGAAAGGCAAAAACAAAAACTTTTCGCTCCCCAACCGTTATAGTACCTACTCCTAACACAAGCTTTCCTCTTATTTAGAGGGGAGAAGAGAAGTTTGGCTAATCCTTTTTTTTAAACATAATATTATTTTTAAAATAAAATTTTACGTAGGGTGGGATGTCCCAAATGTGCCTTTATTTGCTCTGTGCACATATGTTGAAATTGTCACGTCCCCTTGTAATTTAAAAGTAAAATATCACACTAGAAATTAAAAGAATCTACTTTAAACGTTTTAACCGTTTAACACATTGAAACCTATCCATAATCATTAATCACAATCATCAATTCATCAACCCGTATAACAGTCGACTTAAGAGGACTATGACATTTCGCATCCCTCTCTTTCGCACATTCTAATATTTTCATTGATTATAAAAATTTCAGATACTTTTGATAAACGCAAACTGCTATTAACTTTTATCGCTCTTATTCTCTATCAAAAACTAGGTCTTCTTCTTCTTCTCTATCAACCTACAAAGGTCTCCTGCATGGACTTCCACAGGCTTCGGTCTTGCGCCGCCTGAATCCAGCGGCTCCCTGCGACTCGTTTGATGTCGTCGGTCCACCTAGTGGGGGGATCTGCCAACACTGCGTTTCCCGGTGCGGGGTCGCCACTCCAGCACCTTGGGACCCCAATGATCATCAGCTCTTCGAACTATGTGCCCCGCCCATTTCCACTTCTGTTTCGCGACACGCTGAGCTATGTAGGTGAAAAACTAGGTATATGATAGTAAAAATATGTCTAAAATATCCGTAATTTAATAGACCATATTTTGTTAAAAATTCTTGAGATTTTTGTAATTATTGTAAATCGAGAGAGTGAGATAGAAATGTGCGAGAGAGAGGGATGCGAAATGTAGTTCTCTTAAAACATTTTGCTAATCTTCATCAGCGACATACAAAAGAAAGTTTTTTCAAGACATCCATTTTTCTGCAGAAAGAAGAACAGTGGGTATCGGCCCATAGCGAGGAAGAGGCGCTCTCCAAAGCCGCGACCAAGTTCGGCGTGCCCGCTGAAGACATCAAGCTGGCCAGAGACGACGATGTGCTCGACACTTGGTTCTCATCAGGCCTGTTCCCCTTCTCAATATTCGGGTGGCCTGATAATACTGACGACTTGCAGGTAAAAAAATGCTTGAGCGTCGTGGAACATTCGGTTGGAACGAAGTTAAATAATAAATTAATAATATTTTTTTAATTTTATAATTATTTAGTTAAGTAATTTTTAATTATTTAGTTGATATTTAGATTTAATTTTGTTAGTTGTATATAATTTAGGCATATTTTAATTTTAATGATAAATACATGTGGAACCTTTCCCTAATTTTTTATAACTTATAAGTTATAAAAAATTAGAGAAAAATTCCACAGTAGATATTATTTAAAATAAAATTGAAAATAGAAAATTCAGTCTGTCGAGCTGGGATTCGAACCATCGACTTTTAACTGTTAGGCGACTGCAGAGACCCAATATTGTACCGCGAAAATACCGAACACAATGCCAAATTCACATTCAAAAAAGTGTCGGTTTCAAAAAAGTGTCGATCAGTGTCGAGTGTCGGTTTTGTCTTAATTTTTTCCGTCTAGCCCCCTTCCGCACCGCGCCATAAGGAACTACGTTCCAAAAATAATAATCTGAAGTCAGGATTCAAACCCCCGAACCGACTCTTACGTTCGCTCTGCTACTCCACCAAAGCTTTAATGGAAGGTGTGTACTAAACGAAAGCAACAAGTGTTGTGACGGTAAATTTTTACACTTTTGTATTTTCCACTTCAGTTTCGCGACTCGCTGAGCTATGTTGGTGACTTTGGTTCCCTACGTTTGAGTATGTGGAGTTTGAAAATAAACAGACTTTAAACCATAATTATAAAAAATGGAATACTTTACAGGCTTTCTATCCGGGAACTCTGCTCGAAACGGGCCACGACATTCTCTTCTTTTGGGTGGCCAGAATGGTGTTCTTCGGACAAAAGCTACTCGGGAAATTACCATTTAAGTAAGTTAAAAGCCCAACCTCTATTACTAAACTAGGAAATGAGTATTTAGTCCAATAATAATGGTAATATATGTATATTTCATAACCTTTTGATTAAGTCGTCCGGACTGACACTCGCGATTGGTAGATTTAAATTTGTTTGATTAAGAAATAATTTTTATATTTTGAAACATCCTTACTAATGTTATGAATGTGAAAGCGTCTTTGTTTGATGGTTTGTGATTCAATCACGCAGCAACGTATCAACATAATTTTTGTACGGGTATTTGAGGATGTGGAGAGTGACATCTTTGGCTACTTTTTATCCAGGAAAATCAGAGTTCCCGCGTAATTTTTTAAAAACTAAGTACACGCGGACGAAGTCGTGTTTAAAGCCTCAATAGTCCAACGGTTAAAGGTGTGGACTGAAAACTGAAGGATCGCAGGTTCAAATCCCCGTTGCACTATTGTCGTACCCACTCCTAGCACAAGCTTTCCATTTATTTGGAGGGGAGAGGAGGATATTAGTCAACTTCAACGTGGCAGATTTTTTTTTTCTTTAGGGCCATTTTCACCACCTTCTGATAAGTGTCGGATAGCTTATTCGCATATTTTGTCTTTGTCACTTGACATAAAGTAAGAAAGTGACAAAATATACGCTTAGGCTATCCGACACTTATCAGAAGGTGGTAGGCTCTTAAAGTTGGATTGTGAGATTAGTTTATTTCATTTAAAAAAAATATTGATCACGTGTTTTTTGTTCCAGTAATTTTTTATGAATACTGTGTAGTCTGACTATTCCACAGATTAGAGGATACTACGTATCAGATGGCTCACGGCCATACAAATTTTTATCCCTTATAATCAAAGCCAGTGATTGGCTGGCTGCATCATTTTGCTATAACCAATAGCATAGCATTTGTTTTTTTTTTTAAGATTGGTGCTCTGGGTTCTTATTTTTTGTGAAAAGAAGCTTTGGATACTTGCATTTTGGACTCTTTTACAGTCCCGGTCATGGAACTAGGAATTACGACTACGTCTGTCCCGGCACCCCCCTACTATAGGTACCTATATATATATATTTACCTCCCCCTGTAGGTACTATAGGTTCAAATTATGTCTAGAGCATACATACAACTCTTACATCGAGGCTTTTGATTAACATTTGGACAAATATCAATCAAACGCTCAATTTGTATTGCAGTATATTAATGCGCTCAAAAACAACAAAATAGTTGTAAAACTAAAACTTGTATGTAAGTAATAAAAAAGTTTTCTTCAGGTATTTATTTATTTCTCTTTTTCAATTTCTTTTTAAGATAAAAACATACTGTTGCATTTCTTTGCCATCTAGTCAAGCAATATCTGATAAAATTTTATTTATAGTATTGCACCAATTTAAAATACACATTTTTATTGTGTATGAACGCAAGGTGTGAAGTACTTTTTTTTATGAGTTTGACAACTTATTAATTCGTCATTATTAATTTTAATGTCCGTGCTAATTGTTTAGAGTTGATGGCAATGCATCTGAAAAATAACAATTTGTTTATAATAAATTATCAATATTATATTACTATCCAATACGTTTCATATTATTAATAACTAGCTGATGCCCGCGACTTCGTCCGCATGGATTTAGTTTTTAAAAATCCCGCGGGAACTCTTTCATTATCAGAGATAAAAAGTAGCTCTCCCGGTCTGAGGAACCACTACTACATCTATTACTATACCCATGCAAAAAATCGCATCAATCCGCTGTTCTGTTGCGACGTGATTGAAGGAAAAACCAACAAACAAACACACTTTCGCATTTATAATATCAGTAATGCTTTATTATAACACTTTTATAATTGTCAAATTTTTTACCATACTTAACCAAAGACCAAATTACGTTTAGCTGTCATTTACGTTTTGTTATTCCACTGTCATTTGCGTTTTGTTATTCCATGTCAGATGCGTTTTTCTTATACCACGTTTTATAGTGATATGACGGAAACGCGGTCGGACGGGATAAAAAGTATCCTATGTCCGTCTCCTGGTTCTAAGCTACCTCTCCACCAATTTTCAGCCAAATCGGTTCATCCGTTCTTGAGTTATAAATAGTGTAACTAACACCACTTTCTTTTATATATATAGATAATAGTATAATAAATAATAATAAATTAAAGTAATATTATAAATTAGAGTCTGAAAAATCAGTACTTATAGGTAATTTAAATACCAAATGTCAATCTGCAAGGTTGCTGGTAATATTATGTAAGAAATAAAAAGTTATATGTATTGACTACCTGATGAAATACCTACTTAGTTTGATGACATTCTGCAGTAGAGTTATCTATCAATTTCCTTTTAACATTCTTTTGTCCTTCACTGTATTACATACAGTCTTTTCTTTGAGGAGTGGACAAAAGTTTCTCTGAAAATAAAAGTTACTTATGTATAATTAAATATTCATATTTTTTATGAAATAATTGTTTGGACCTAAGTTTGTATAGAACTTACAAGCAAAGAGATGAAAATAAAGATTATTACCCGATGAAATATTCTGTTGACCTACTGTAGTACAGTGTTCCACCAATCTTCTTTTGGAAGTAGATGGCACTGCTTCTGAAAAACAACAGTTTGTTTATCATAAATATATATCATCAACATTATATTATTAAAACTAAAATTATAATTTTGAGTGTGGACAATCAGTACCCATGGGAAATTTAAATAATGTTTATCCGCAAGGTTGCTGGTTATATGTAAGATAATTTAAGTAATATATTGTATATTATTAACCAATTTTCAACCCAGTTTCAATCGAAGTCAGTTACTAAATAACTTTCTCAAATAACAGTTAAAAATATTTTCTCACCTAAAAGCCCCTTATTACTTGATGAACGTGATATTTGCAGGTCTTGTTTAGAATCCTATCGGTCTTGTTATAATCATAATGTATCATACGAGCATAGCAATGATTTTGATTCTCTGGTCCTGAAAATAAAAGGGAGTCATTTATAAGCCTAAGAACTTATTAACAAAGGTTCTAAACTACCTATGCTTTAAATAGATTATTCACCTTGCTGATTCTGAATCAAGGCATTACATATCTACCTAAGCATATATACAAAAAAACTAAATTTCAACTTACTAGTGTCTTCAGGATCCTCCAGAAGAGTGAATGGAGTGCCACTAAGGATCTCAGATTCCAAGAATAATGTAGGAAATGCTGTTCCAATAATACGTTGATTTTTGTGTCACGAAACGTATTTCAAAGTGCTTATGACACACTTGCAAAAGCCTAAGTTCGGTAACACGTTTATGTCGCAAATCGTCACAATTAATTAACCTATAACTTTTGGAGTCCTTTCAACATTGTGGAAACATATATAATAGGTATAGCGTCCTCTCGCGAATTATTACAACCAGGCACACAACACTTGCAATACATCTCAATAAATTGAGATATCAGTTGCTATTATGGGAACAAATATACGGTAATTAATCAACGCAACCACTCTGAACTCAGAACTCACCAACACCATTAAAAACAAATAAAATAAACGCCAACTCCAAACTAAAATGCCGTCGGGTAAAATGTTGAGATCACAGAATAAAATACGTAGTCTTAGTTCCTAATTCCATGATAAAATGGATGTCACAGATGGTCACGTGGTGTTCAGAATTGTCAAACATCATTTTGCTACGGATTTTGTAGGGGTATGGAAATTTGTAGGGGCGTGAACTGCCCGTGGACTATTCCCTAAAACTCCGCACAATATGTTTTCAGAGAAATCTACCTCCATCCAATGGTCAGGGACGCTCACGGGCGTAAAATGTCCAAATCCCTGGGCAACGTGATCGATCCCGTGGACGTCGTGCGCGGCATCACCCTGGATCAGCTTCACGCACAGCTCGAAGACTCGAACCTGGAACCTCGGGAGATCGAGAAGGCCAAGCAGGGACAGAAGCAGGACTACCCCAATGGGATACCTGAATGTGGCACTGATGCGCTGAGGTAGAACTATCCGTTAGATGATTAAACTGAAGTGGAAATGGGCGGGGCACGTAGTTCGAAGAGCTGGTCGTTGGGGTCCCAAGGTGCTGGATTCAAGCGGCGCAAGACTGAAGCCTGTGGAAGTCCATGCAGGAGACCTTTGTCCAGCAGTGGACGTGTGCAGGTTGATAAAGAATAAGAAGAAGATTTAGAACGTTTTGTTTGAAACATAAAACAAGTTTTTAACGGATGTTTATTGATGGATTTATTTTATATATATAGATATCTTTATATACATGAAAATTGTGAGCCAACGCTTGACGCCTCGCAGATGTGAAACATCGAAATTATTTTGTACAGGTAATACCGAGCTTAGTACATACATAAAGGCATACTCTTTCTAAACTATCACTATTACACATATTTTATTGTTAAAATTATTTCTTTTAAGTAAGACACAGGTTACATGTACCCTCTTCGGCCGCCTATGAAACCACTACTAAATAATAATAATATCATTTATTTAATCCAATATCATGATTTTACAAATGAGTTTTGCCAACAGCTAAGCTAAAATCCTTACGATTTTGTGGTTTAGCTGTTGGACCTCTTCGTGACATAACCAGTTTATTGCAAAGAATATTTTGTCTTACTAAGAAACAAGTTCCCTAATAATACATTTTATTCTTTGTTTTCCAATTAACTCGTGCTACGTAACCAGTATCGTACAAAGAATATTTTTTCTTACTACATAACAAGTCAAAACTATTTTCACAACTAAATATTTTAATTAAAAAACACTAAAAGATAACTAAATCATTTATTAACTGTTTAATACAAACTTATATAAGTAAACAACACTGTTTCGTACTACATACATACTGTTGGCGTGGCGACAGTCGGTCTGACCCGTCGCTATAGATGTTTCACATCAAAAACCAATCGCAGTTCGTTAATCTCGCTAAAATTCAAAAATGGCTTGACCGATTGGAATATTTTTTGTTCGCTTCTTATACAGGGGTGTTTAAAAAATAGGGAAACCCCTAAAGAACACCTGAAAAACGGAAAAATCAAAATTGGTAACTTTGTATAGGAATCACCACTTCGAATTACATTCAAATTCAAAATCAAAATTATTTATTTCATGTAGGTCAACTTGTGGCTCTTATGACAAGTCATGACTCTACCACCGGTTCGGAAAGCGGATTCTGCTGAGAAGAGCCAGCAAGAAACTCAGCAATTGCTCTTTTCAAAATATCATTTTACAGTATTATTATGAAGTGATTACATTGTAATAAGTTTTTTATACTATCTTGTGGGCAGTTGGATGCCAAGCCGATTTAACCTATGCAACTTTGTTAGAATAAAATATAATATTTCCACAATGAGGGGAAGTTCCAAAAAAATAATTAAGTGGCACTCGAGGACTGCCGCGGTAAAGCTATTGCATAGCATTTTTTATCAACTTATGCAATTATATTATTTAAGTATGCAATATTTTTTTTTTTGCATACTAAAAATTATGCAAAAAATAATTAAAAACAAACAAACAAGAAAAGCGCACTGTCACTACTTCGCGAGTGAGATTCGAACCTGCGACATCATACACCATACGGTAAAGAAAGCGGCCGCTCACCCACTGCGATAAACATAGCTACTTGCGAACCTCTAAAATGTGGAACGCTTTCTGGACGACGGTGTTAGGTTTATTTTCGTTATGGAATTTCTTGATTCGGTCGCCGCGCTCAAACTGTTTGTCCTAGTTCAAAGCCCGCGATAAAAGCTATGCAATAGCTTAAAAAAAAGTACTACAATTCAATTCATGTTAAGACGGGCATTTAATAGAAGGCGGGAACGAAGCCGCGGGTAAAAGCTAGTGCTTGACAAAGGCTTGAGAGTAGATTCGCTGTGCAGGTTCGCGCTGTGCGCGATGACGCAGGGCCGGGACCTCAACCTGGACATCCAGCGCGTGCAGGGCTACCGCTTCTTCTGCAACAAGCTGTGGAACGCGGCCAAGTTCGCGCTCATGTACTTCCCGCAACACACTAGCTACAGGGTACGGACTACTTTATAATATATCTATATAGATCTATATAGAATAGAATCATCATCATCATCATTATCAACCCATCATCGGCTCACTACTGAGCGAGGTCTCCTCTCAGAGAAGGGTTATAGGCCATAGTCCACCACGCTGGCCCAATGCGAATCTGCGAACTTGACACACCTTCGAGAACATTATGGAGAACTCTCAGATGTGCAGGTTTCCTCACGATGTTTTCCTTCACCGTTAAAGCATGTGATATTTAATTTCTTAAACGCACTTAACTTCGAAAAGTTAGAGGTGCGTACTCGGGATCGAATATAATTCGAATATAATAGAAATAGGTTGATATAGAAGAAGAAATAACCTCACAATTTCCAGGTCCACGAGCCCACACTACCCCCCGGCCTGTCGTCAATGGACCGATGGATGTTGTCGAAGCTGGCGCTGGCCGTGCAGAAGGTCAACCAAGGATTCCAGAGCTACGAATTCCCTTCCGCCACCACGCACTGCTATAATTTATGGCTTTACGACCTTTGCGATGTATATTTGGTGAGTGGCTATTTCTATCATTTTAAGAAACCACCAGCTTAAGAAATTAGACTACTTTAAGAAATTAGTCAGAATATCGAGTTTATTCAAACTGGACACTTTCAAGTAAAGGTTTTTTTTTATATAAAACTGCAAAAGCACTGAAAAGCTTTGGAGAAAAACAGGAAAATGACACTGCCATTGGCGCAATTAGAATGCCATAAGCCTACTAAAAACCAAATTAAATTTGAATTTCGCGGGCAGACCCGTATTATCAACCTTGAGGTTGAAGACAAGGGTCTGCCCGCGAAATTCAAATTTAATTTGGTTTTTCGCAATTTGTAAACTAATACGACAAAGTAGGCTTATGGCCTTCTAATTCAACCTTAACATAGTATCTCTCCAAACTGATGGTGGTGGTTAGATCAGTAATCATGGCCCGTTTCTCGCAGGAATATCTCAAACCAGTGTTCGCCCAAGGCAGCGAGGAGCAGAAGGCGGCCGCGCGTCGCACGCTCTACACCACGCTGGAGTACGGGCTCAAGCTGCTCAGCCCGTTCATGCCCTTCGTTACCGAGGAGCTGTACCAGCGGTTACCCAGGCAGGACACCAGCTGTCCGTCCATTTGTGTGGCCGAGTATCCCACTGTGAGTGGACCGTGTCTTAAAAAAATTCTAACTACAGTACCCGGCGATATATATTACACATCGGCCTTTGGAATAAAACGCTATCTATTCTATTCACAGTTCGACTGCATTTTTTTTATATATGTTACGTGATGTGCTCGCCGATTGTGAAGAGATTTCAGTAATTACTACGTGAATTTCTGGCTAGCTTTCCTTGCAATAGAATAGAAATAGCGTTTTATTCCAAATGCTGATGTGCAATATATATCGCCAGGTACTGTACATATACTCTGTGCAGTGTAGAATGGTGTGGGAGACAGGCAATTAAACGTACAGTGCCACAAGTATAAGTTGGCGGTGGCGTTTTGAGGAAATAATTCGGTCATCCAATTTTTATACTCCATGGCCATCTTGAAAATTCACTATTAGATCTCGTTGTGTGCTGTTGCGTTTATTGTGTAAATTAAAAATGTCTTTTTTCCCAAATTTAATCTCATGTTCTATACAATGGCAATAATAATGTTGAGGATGTTGACCACACAGACAGACATTACAGAACATAACTTAATTTATAATAAGTTTAAAATTTACAGGAACAATTTGGGGTATCTCATAAGAGCCACCGATGACAATCTAAAAGTATTCTGTTAAAGTTCATTTGAATGAATACTTTTCCATTCTATTGTTGATCTTTAATAGGAGTCAGACACGCCCTGGCGTAGCGAAGATCTGGAGGCAAACGTGGAGACCGCCCTGAAGATCGTCCACCTCATCCGCTCCACGCGCTCGGAGTACAACCTCACCCACAAGCAGAAGACCAGCGCGCACCTGGTGACCAGCGGAGACCAGCTCGAGGTTCGGGAGCTGTTCCGCAAGCTGCAGTCGCTGGCCAGCAGCGAGCTGAGCGACGAGGAGCCTCCCAGCGGGTGCTCCATACTCACCGTCTCGGATAAGATCGAAGTGCATCTAGTTTTGAAGGTTTGTCCGATACTGCTTTACCGACCCCGTTATACAGAGCGTCCGCTCGTCCATCGAACGAAGAAAAATAGGAGGTTCTCAAATCATTGTATATTTTTGTTATGTATGACGAAGCATAACTTTGTACAAAGTCGTCCAATTTTGATGATTTTTTGGTCCAATCATTATCTAGTTCTAAAACAAGACATACGACTATGTCTCTGTCTCTTTCGCTCCTCTACTACTGTGTCGCAGCAAAGATGTGCCAACTTATGAAATGACTCTGTTGCCAGATATTTCAATAAAAAAAATACTATTAATTCTTGCAGGGACTGATAGATCCCCAAAAGGAGATCACCAAACTGGAAAAGAAGAAGGAAACATTATCTCAAACGATAAGCAAGTTACAGCAAGCGATATCAGCGGACGACTACACGACCAAAGTTCCGCTTGACGTTCAGAAACTGAACTCCGACAAACTATCGCAGTCCCAAGGCGAGATCGAACGGTTGCAAGCCGCCATTGAAACTTTGAAGCTTATGTGATCTTCTACTCGTTATAAAGTGTACAATTTTATACCTCGTTCTTAAGAAAAAATGTTGCAAATATCTTTTGAAAAATCATATTAAGACCAAATTTTGCGAACATGGAATGAAGATTTTAGACTTATTTCATAGTTTAATGACATATGAAATGTAATAGTTTTTGTGTCCATGTGGAGTAAAGTTTTTAACTTAAGGTAGCCTATCTCATTTTCCAAGTTAGGACTTGACGGACTTTTTACGTTAAGGACGACGTTGACTTGACTTGTGTATCGATTTGTTGCTCTGTTGCAGCGTGATTGAAGAACAAACCAACAAACTATCTCTTATAATATGAGTAACGATTAAATACGGATATGTACCATAAAAATGGTTTAGTTGAATGAAACTGTCGATAATTACGATCCAGTTGCATAGATATAATATCAAAAAAATGTAATGACAGTTCAAACTAAAACATTTTTCTATCTATCTTTTTAATACAAAGAAAATTAAAACATGGAATA
The DNA here is from genome assembly GCA_029955525.1 of Oeneis ivallda. NCBI lineage: Eukaryota > Metazoa > Arthropoda > Insecta > Lepidoptera > Nymphalidae > Oeneis > Oeneis ivallda. The sequence goes on from JARPMR010000016.1 coordinate 3,306,654, forward strand.
TGTCTTAATCTAGAGCAAATTAGAAATTTTCCATCTTTTTTTCCATTTACCTGCATTTTGTTTTTGTAAAAATGTTACCATTCTATTTATTTATCATTGCAATAAATATTTCTATATTGTGCTTCAATACGAGTTTTCTTCTGTCGACTAAGCTCTTTGTCTAAGTTGATGCTGTCCCACATGAATTCGATGTGGCGTATAGAACCCAATTGAACGTTATTTTTAATCATACAAAATTCTTGTCTATACTTTTTCAAAGGCGTCACTAGAAACGTCGCACACAAGAGCTAACATCACTGAGGCACCAACCATTTCACAAAAATCAACCACAAAACTGAAACGTTATGGTTCAATTTTGTAACAAAGGAGCTGAACCTAAACCGCTCTAATTCTCTAGAACTGGCTAACAATGCCGTTTTTTGACAAGAAAGTAGGAATTATAGCTACAGTCCGTTCACAGTTATTTTACCTCTGACAACCTCCGTCAAGCCATAATATTTTGACAAAATACTATGGCTTGACGGAGGTTGTCAGAGGTAAAATAACTGTGAACGGACTGTACGTTTTTGACGCGTTGATGATCCATTCTTACAATATAATAATATTACAGTATTATATATCGATGAATTTCGAGCATCCCTAGTTTTTTTTTTCGTAAGACACTAATTTTTAAACGGAGGTTGTAAATGTCGTAATTTGCAATGTTGCCAATTTATGAGGGCTTCTCCGAAATGCGGGGAATCCTTACTCAACTGGGGTCTATTGATGATGATTGGCATTATGCGGAGAAAATACTGATATTTGGAATTTGGAGATTTTAGGATAGTATGAAAACCATGTAACGTAGTAGGTTAATTCTACGAGTAAATACTTAAATAAAATCATCTGAGGAACGTTTTTTCGATCTGTCGTTTACCTAACATATTAAATTCAAAATTATTTTATAACTTGACGCTCGACCTTGAGTGTCCCAGGTGACGCTTGCGCGTTCCCTCTCCCCGCGCACCGCACCTAACCGGTTCTTTCGCAAATGCTTGGGCTCGCGTCGACCTCCGCGGCGGGCGGCATTTTGGAATTTTACACCTGAACTGAAAGCAGTACCTGTGTCGCTTGCGGTACCGAATCGCCACGTTTTTGCCGTCAGCATCCCTTAAGACGCTTATTCGACGTACGTATTCAACCCCGGAATATCGGGTAAGTGTTGCGTACATCTTTATTGCTAATACTAGTTTTAAAACAAAGTGTAAACTCCGTTTGATTGTGACCGCACCGCCAACTTATGCTGTGTACGACCCGTAGTTAATTGCGTGGTCACAATTAAGCGTGAGGATGTGGATGGTGCCTTATTGCCTGGGCGCTGGTTCCAGGGTTCATAGTACGAGCTTCACACTTCCTGGCAACACAATTACGTTCTGCACGCCACTTCTGCGTGTCGTGGACGTCGTGTCACTCCTACCTGAAGCTGTGGGAACGTCCTTCCGTGCGCCGCGCCCTTTTCCGGCCTGCCTACCTACCTTGCTGAGCATCCGTCGCTTGAGGCCTGCACAGCAACGACGACAGGGCAGTACATGGTCCACTGCGGATGAGCAAAATAATTGAAGGCCCCTAAAACCCATGGCCCTACTAACGTAAAGAATATACCACTTTAAATTTTCGATAACGTTTTGTTATTTTTCTACCTACAAGCAAAAAACGTTACAACCATAATAGGGTATTTTACTCCTAGTGAAAAATAATCTAAAAATACCTAATTAGGATAGTTTTTGCAATAAGAAATCGGGAAATGTAAGTTTCAGTTCACAAAATTATAAAATGAAGTTTATATTTTATTTCAAAGTTTTCACTTTCTTTATCTATGCTACAAATATGGGAAACGTCAAACAGTACCCGCCATTACACTACGTCATAACGTCAGTAGTCTATATAGTTTATGCGCTCAAAAAGTTGGCACTCCAAGTACAAGGTATTTTGGAAACTCTGTGAAAATAAATAAATAGATTATTTAATCATTTAGTACCTCATTTATTTAAATTTTTTTAGATTAATGAAACAACACAAAATCAAAATACTGGTAGTATTAGATTTGAATCATCACGTTATATACTTAAACCATCATCACTATACTAAAGTACACAACTAGTCTCAAAAGTCGCGCCGCCTTCGGCATGGACCGGTGCGCCGCTTTGTGTCCGCTTTACAAAGGACGCCAAACATTTGAGCGAAGGAATTTATTATAAGTCGACGTCATCACATGGCGTCTAGCGTTTACGAGCGGAAATTATAATGCAAAATTTAAATGCATTATTTTTGGCACTTATCGATTGAATAAAATTTTAGTAAATTTTCTAGTTGACCAAGCGAAGCGAGGTCTCTGAGTTTACTAGAGCGATTTGCACTTGTCCGTCCGTCCGTCTGTCCGTTCATCCGTCTGTCAGAGCCTTATAATTGTTGAATTACTGACTGTAATTACTTCAAATTTAGATATACTAGTGGTTCGCCCCGAACTGAGACCTCGCGGTAACGGTATCCCATGATTATTCATTCAATCGATACATGATAACCAAAACTGACATTATTATTATGCCCGTTTTCACCAAACATACCTAAATCATCCCCTAAGTAGGAGTCTCTTAACGTAGGTAGCTCCTAAATACAATCCTAAGTCCTAACATCCGTCCCAATATCCTTTTAGGTGTCCCGTACAGGATCGTGATAAATAAGTTGACAGAAAACATCAATCACTTAACTTATAGGTAGCCCGTAAAGGTTAGGGAACGTTAGTGAAAACATTGAATTATTTATCAAACATTGAATTTAACTCGTAGTTCCATGGGAATAGTTACTGACTGCGCCATCTATTAGCATTATTGTGAAGCTATGTTGATGCTATATGAATTACTGACGCCCATTAAAAATTAAATAATCTCGTTTCTTTATAATATTCATATAATTTTAGTATTTGTTGTTCAAGTACAGGATATAAGTGACCTAAAAACATAAAATCAGTTTGAAAATCCATAGCGGATTTTTCTAGAGAGCGTCTTCAAGCGAGCGTATAAAATCGCCACTTTGAAAGCCCCCCATTTCGTCAATTTTAAGGGAAAAATTAAAAAAAAAATATTTTTGTACTCAGTTCAAAATTATCTTTAAAATGATACGTAACAATTTTATGTAACGCGATTTTTTTTTTTTACTTCGCATTCGCTTCTATGAGAGCCCCCCTGAAATAAAGATTTTTATAACTTTTTAAGCCATTTTCGGCTGGAGGCCATCGGTTTACATATTATATCTAAATTTGAAGTAATTACGTTCAGTAATTCAAAAGTTATAAGGCTCTGACAGACGGACGGACGGACGGACGGACGGACGGACGGACGGACGGACGGACGGACGGACGGACGGACAAGTGCAAATCGCCCTAGTTAACTCAAAGACCTTCGCTTCGCTCGGTCGAATATGTAAACCGATGGTCTCCAGCCGAAAATGGCTTAAAAAGTTATAATAAAATCGGCCAAGTGCGAGTCGGGCCTCGCTCTTTTAGGGTTCCGTTAAAAAAATTAAATTAAAAAATTTCCATCTACCCACCTACCCATTTTAATTTAATTTTTTTAATTTAATTTAATTTTTATTATTTGTTGTTATAGCGGCAATAGAAATACATAATATGTGAAAATTTCATCTGTCTATCTATTACGGTTTACGAGATACAGCCCGCTGACAGACGGACGGACGGACAGCGTAGGCTTAGTAATAGGGTCCCGGTTGGTACCCTTTGGGTACGGAACCCTAAAAATCTTTATTTCAGGGGGCTCTCATAGAAGCGAATGCAAAGTAAAATTTTTTTTTTGCGATTCATAGGGTTTCTCTGTATCATTTTAAAGACAATTTGGAACAGAGTACAAACGTATTTTTTTTTAAAATTTTTTCCTAAAATTGACGAAATGGGGGGCTTTCAAAGTGGCGATTTAATACGCTCGCTTGAAGACGCTCTCTGGGAAAATTGGCTATATAAACTCGCCGGCATATTTAGCGGAACATAAAAAAAGGTTTGATATCAGTATCATATAAGGTTGCTGGCTGGTTTATAACGTCATTTAATTTAAAAAGAAATATTTTCAAACTAAGAAAACAACTGAACATCACATTTTATGCAATTGTTTTAATTTTATTCAAATACACCTTATCTGGAGCGAACTTCGAGTATTTCTTCCTTCTGAGTTTGATTTAAAATTTCATTGAAATACTGTTTTTTTTTAGTTTTTTTTTTAATCGCGTATCTTTCTGGAGGTGATGACTGAATTATGCCTGACTTAGCCCCAACGGAGATTGCCAGGGCACTCGAAATGCGAAGAAATGGCCAAACCTACAGAGTGATATCCAGAGATCTTCGTCGACCAGTTTCAACGATCCATCGCAGTATCCAACGGTTCAGGGAGACCGGTACTTATGTGAGAAGAGCAGGACAAGGCAGAAAAAGACGCACTTCGAGTAGGGATGATCGTTTCATTCGGCTTCATGTACGTAGGAACCCCCGTTTGACGGCCGTCCAAGCCCGACATGAGTTAGAAGCAGTGCGGGGTGTAACCGTAAGTGAGCGTACGGTACGAAGAAGGCTCGAAGAAGCTGGTTTGGGTTCATTTGTGCCCGCCAAGGCTCCAAGGCTCGAGGTAAATCATCGTAGAAACAGGTTAACTTTTGCTCAGGAACATCGACTTTGAAACGCGGACCAATGGAGTAAGGTATTGTTTAGTGATGAGTGCAGAATTCTCTTAAATCAAATTGACGGCAGGCAAAGAATATACGTAGGCAAAGGAGAACGATACATTCAGACAAATTTTGAAACTACAGTTGCATACGGTGGTGGATCAATAATGGTTTGGGCGGGCATTTGTTTGGGAGCTCGCACAGACTTGGTAGTGATTGACAGAGGGAGTCTGACTGCAGACCGCTATATCAGAGAAGTTTTAGAAGAAAATGTCGTACCGTTTGCCCCATATATCGGTGACGATTTTGTTTTTATGCAGGATAATGCTCGGCCGCATACCGCTCGGGTAACTCAAGCTTATCTTAATGATATGAATATCACTGTTATGGAGTGGCCGGCGAGATCACCGGATATGAACCCAATAAAGCACGTTTGGGACTTGCTGAAAAGAAAAGTTAAGTCCAGAATTCCAGCTCCTGCCAACGTGGGAGAACTGCGAATCGCCGTAGTTGAGGAATGGCGGAGACTATCCCAGGAGACCATCGATAACATCATTCTCAGTATGCCTAGACGGGTAGAAACTTTAATAAGAGCACGTGGAGGAAATACGCGATATTAATCACCATTTTTCTAATTTAATTAATTGTTATTTTAATATTAAATTTCACTTTTCCCGGTTACATGAAAAGTTCAAAAATGTACAATTTTTCACAAATAGCCTTTACTCGCAAAATCTGTTCTTAATGTGATCTCATTTTAAATAAAACAAATGAAACTTTAAATAACAAAAGAAGTGTAGTAAGTAGATTTTAAAATAAAACCATATTTTTTTAATTATGGACCTTTTTTTTATGTTCCGCTAAATATGCCGGCGAGTTTATTTTCAAGCTGTACTTATTTTTTTACTTCACTTGTATCCTGTACTTGAACAACAAATACTAAAATGATATATTATACAGAAACGAGATTATTTAATTTTTAATGAGCATCAGTAAATTTCACATAGCTTCACAATAATGCTAATAGATGGCGCACTCATTAACTATTCCATGGAACTAGGACTACTAGGAGTTACGACTACGATCTATCCCAAAAACAGTTTTGCGTCGACTACCATTATTTAGGTACATAATATTATAATAACATATTATTCAATTAAAATTATTCTTTAGTTAAATATCAAACTTCAATAAACTATTAATGCTGCATTTTGTTTATTTTCTATTCGCGTCGATAGATGACGATTTGTACAGATGCCCCGAACCATAGCCGTCTCTATCTCCTGTAGGGAGCCATGAAGTGAATGTGGCAACGTCGCAATTTACTGCCACTGGTAGGCCCATGGGTAAAATGAAAAATCAGTACGAATGTATAGATCAGTATAGACTTCGGTCTTCGGTGTTGATAATTATTTACTTATACTAATTAGCTGCTTTATTTTTAAGGCGTCCACATGAATGAGAACTAACATATTAAATAATTACATAATTTTGTGTTTTTAGAAACATCGAAAAGTGAATTGAAAAGGTAATGATGTAACAAAGTTACAATGTAAACGACATTATGGTACATATCTTTGAAACTACTGACCCGATCTTGATGAAATTTGCACTGTTCCCTAAGTTAAAAGATTCTTAAAACAATTAAGGAAGATATTTAGATAGGTAATGATAAAGTAGGTAGGTAGGTATATCAAAAAATAAAATAAAACTTCTTCACAAAGCGAATATTCTCTTTATTTAATGGTTTCTTATTATTTAGCTTGTTTTTATTTCATTGCCTTTTTAAGAAGAATCTACCACTGGTTCGGAATGCTGCTCTAACCCTAGCGAGAAGAACCAGCAAGAAACTCGGCAGCGTCTATGCATTATTACTTAAAAGAAAAAACAATATTTAAGAGTATTATCAACTTCAACATAATTTGGACTACATCATACAATCACTATGAAATAGCCGATAATAGCAAAAATTTAGTTAAAACAATGTCATAGAGTCTTTATAGAGTAAAACATATGTTTATAAAAAAGTAGACAACTTTAAAAGCAAGTATAAAAATAGTCAACCTATTTAGTCAACAAATGACTTAATAAAATCTCTATCTAATTCCTCTTTTAGGTAATACACAATATAATTTTTTTTATAAAAATAGTCAAAGAAATTACATTTACAAGCAAGTACAAAAGTAGTCAACCTATAGTCAACGCAATAACTTGTAGGTAAAACACATACATTATACTTCATACTAATATTATAAATGCGAAAGTGTGTTTGTTGGTTTGTTCGTATGTTTGTTTGTCCTTCAATCACGCCACAACAGAGCTACGGATCGACGTGATTTTTTGCATGGGCATAGTTGAGGACCTGGAGAGTGACACAGGCTACTTTTTATTCCGGAAAATCAAAGAGTTCCCGAGGGACTTTAAAACTAAATTAATCATAAGCTAGTTTCTTATAAAAATAATCAAAGCAAGCACATTTACAAGCAAGTACAAAAGTTATAGTCCATATCTTACTAAACTACTGAACTGATTTTGATGAAACTTGCACTGATCGCTAAGTTAAAAGATTCTTAACCCAATTAAAAGAGAATTACTTGTTGCAATTTGATTTCAAATTTCTGAGAAATACGTAGACATACATAAAACACTTATGAAATTTGACATCTGTTTTGAAACCTACAGAGATAAACTTATATGAATATTGTACATTTCAAACAATATTATATACATACAGGTCGAATTGATAACCTCCTTTTTTTAAATTGGTTAAATAAAAATAATAATAGGTATGTGCAGTAACTATTCTATCTTAATACTAAACCAAAGTGTTTAATTTACGTCGTTTATAATTAATTGTCTTGTCAACATCATTCTTATGCTTAGTATAATTATTTAGCATAATGTTTGCCAAGATATTTGCAGCAATGCTATAATATTCTTTATTCTGTTTTCCACATACACTACACACTGCTGTAAAGTCTACATAAAAAGTATCAGCTTGAAGGCTGTACAGTGTTAAATTATGAAGTAAACTTTTGTGTTGCACAAATTCCAGGAAGGATACTTCTAAATCAACATCATTAATAATATATTCCAAAATTGCTGTCATGTGATAATAAATAAACATGATTTGGTCAGTCGGTGCACATAAACCCCCTCTTTGCAACAAATTAAAATATTCATCATTTACCGCCGTATTTTCATCAATATAAACATTTCTACAATGTTCACAGGAAAACCGATTTAGTAAACTATGTGAAACATAACCACATACATAAATTTGAGACGAAATATCGATTTCACATGCTTCCAAATAATTACTGCAGTTTATTATAAACATAAATTTCTCAATATTAACTTCATCTTGAAAACATTCAGCTGATGTACAAGATTTGAGAAAGACCAGATCTCGCTGCTTTAGTAAGTGTTGAAGTCTTATTTTTTTTTCAGACTCAACAATTTGTCTGTAAGCTACATTATAATTACATCCAGAAAGTGACCTGTACCTACTAAATCTTTTTTCTATATTGTCAGTTTGAAACTTCCCAAGAAGTATGTACACCACAAAATTAAAATTTTCAAAATACCTTGAAATATCAATTATGACAGATGTGGTATGCAACATAGCTTCATAAGTATCTCTTGTCAAACCTACACAAGTTTCTAAAGATTTCCATTTTCTTAGCCAAATACAGACTGACTTCAAAAACTTCAATTTATCATCATCCCTATGAAATATTGGCGTAGAGTTATGTTTTCTTAATACTTGACCTTTGACTGTGTTTTTCACATTCAATATATCCCACCAGTCCCTAATAATTTGTAGAAAATCTGATGTTTCCACATAACCCTCAGATTTTACAGCAGCGATAGTGGTATCATGAAAAATATTGTTTACTAACATGACATTTTGCCGTTCAAATGTATTAGGATTGATAGATTTATTGTTTAATTTAAAAGCTTTTTTACACAACTTATTTTTTTCAGTCCTATATAATTCTCGCAAATGATGAAAGGATGCTTTTTTTATAATATTATCTTCATGTAAGTCAGGATATGTAAAAGTACAATTATTTAAATTTATCCAATTATTACGAATGTTTTTAAAGATATGAACTGGATCATACAAGACAAATATTTTTTCATCTGTATATTTAGGATTACTGAAGCTACAATTTGATTCATCTGTTAATAACTTAAAACAATTTTGGTTTACACGATTGTTATCAGAAATTATTGAAAGTACTTTCAGTCCAAATGATTGTATGTAATTTACAATGAGCAATAAATTTTATACAAGAATTTCCCAGATATATTATGTACTGGTAACAACTTAACAACCTCTTTTTTGTTACCAAATGCAGAGCTAATCATAAAAGTCTGTACGGTTTTGGCAAGATTTTTTGGATTATTTTCTGCGTAACCTAGAATAGTTTTGGACTTATACTCTAGGCCACATTTTATATAAATTTCATCAATCAATAAATTTACAACTTTCTCCCTTTCTACCCACGTAGAGCATATTGATTTTAAATAACAATAGTTATTTTCTGGTGAATTCGGACACAGGCCAGTCATCGAAGTTATTTGCTGCAAATGTCTTGCAGTTGGCAAGATTAGGTATTGCCTCAAAGTATTATAGGCACAGGAGGAAATACTAAATATCACAAATGAAAATATAAGTGTAGCAACACTATATCTACGTTGCTTATTTTTTAACAATTTCATTTGGTCTAGAACAAGCTCTGCAGCAAAATTATCATTTTCAATATTAACTGCTTCGTTCAAATAATTAATAGACCTATCAAGACAATAGTCAAATGACTTTGTTGGTTCACAACTATTGTTATAATAACGAGATAGTATATTTTCAAGCTGTGACCATCTGCTTAGCTTAAATTCACTAGGTAATATCCAGCTTAAATCTTCATGACGCATTAAATGTCCTTTTACATATACCTGAATGCTTAGATTTTCATCCACCAACACACTATTAACTACTTTCACACTGCTGTCACTGTCACCATTATTACTTTCAATATCAAGATTTAACAAATAGAAATAAATCCTCTTATTAGGTATCACTCGATATAACCATTTAGAGTCTCCTAACTTTTCTTGGAATTTATGCACTAAGTCTTCGAATGATGTAATTATGTCACTCTCTAAAAATTTAGTGCCTGCCTCCTCATGAAATAGTTCAGCTCGTTGTCTCCTTTTTTCGGGGTTGCTTCTTGGAGGTGGAGTGCTCTTCGACATGTATGATGGGAGATTATTGAATATATGGGGTATTGCACCCTCGACTAAACGTGGGTATTTCAATTGCTGTTTAAACACTTGTCCGTCACTTCCAATGACAATTTCCTCAGTCTGGATTTCATGGGTTGTAAAATGGTTGCTGCATACAACTGAGTGTTTTGTAGGTACCCAGTCTTTTCGAGGAATCGCACGTAACCACGCTTGAGAGAGATGAGCATCTTTTGGGAAAGAAAATGTACTTTTAGCTCCTTCAATGCGGATAACACTGGCGTAATTTGATTTGCATTCTGGCACACAGCATTTCCTTGGCATCTAAAACGGTTAAAATAACTTTTATAAACAAACAAAATGAAATAATATGAGTATTTCTTTTGTAGGTTATGTTTTCAAACCTAGATACTTATTTAAATTATGAGTCTGGCACTTAATTGTAAGTTACTACACATCTTTAATCGAAAATATCTTCATTAGTTACATTAAAACATATTGACAGTAGTCAGTCAGTAATAAACTTAACTTTCTTACCTTAGCAGCTTTGTTTATACTTTGCAGTCGATATAAAGTTAACCACGAAAACGGATTTATCTCGTCATAACTGATGTATTTCTAAAAGGTTTCTATCCACCTTGAGTGAAACCGTACATTAAACACCAAAATTATTGTATCTTTTGTTAATTAATTATGATTTAAATACAAAATAACACGACGCGAAGCAAAACCAAACACCAAACACAAACTTGTCAAATGTCAATGTCGACTGACATATTATAATGTACTCTGTGGACTGACAGAGCCATAGATAGACCTACGGCCTACCTGCGACGTTGCCAGACTTCTACTTCATGGCTCTCTAAAGGAGATAGAGACGGCTATGCCCGAACCCGTTTTCACTCGTTAGTAGCTAAATAATTCAATGTTTTCACTGACGTTCCCTAACCTTTACGGGCTACCTATGATAAGTTAGGTGATGATTACTGTCAACTTCTTTATCACGATCCTGTACGGGACACCTAAAAGGACCTTGGGACGGATGTTAGGACTTAGGATTGTGTTTTGGAGCTATCTACGTAAAGAGACTCCTACATAGGGGATGATTTAGGTATGTTTGGTGAAAACGGGCATAATAATAATGTCAGTTTTGGTCGTCACGTATCGATTGAATGAATAATCATGGGATACTATTACCGCGAGGTCTCAGTTCGGGGCGAACCACTAGTAGTCATAGACGAATGATATTTCAATTGTCAAAGCTAGTAGTATATTATCACCTTAGGATCTATTTTAGACACTTTTCAAAAAAGAGTAAAATACCCTATTAGGTACAAAGTTCGGAGGATTTGACCTAATTTTTGCAATTTGTTTTGCAAATTTGCAAAATTATTATTACAAGTAACCCTAGTTTAATGTTATGTTCTGTGGACTTGTGGAGTGTGGACTCTGTGGTTTGTATTAACTATTTGTTTTAGTGATGTGAACCGATTATAAATTTGATAACCGGTTTTTACTGATTACTTTGTAAAAAAACCGGTTTTTATAGGTATTCTTAGGTTTTTTCTTATTTTTCTTAAAGAAAGAACAAAACATCGAAAATTTTTAAGTAATTTTTTTTTATCTATGACAAGATAGTCCTTGATTGCGATCTCACCTGATGGTAAGTAACGATGCAGTCTAAGATGGTAGGTAGCGGACTAACTTATAAGTATCTTTATTATACTGTCAACTGTCAAGTGTGTTCTCAAGAAAGACTGCGATACGCGGGGGATCACTAATAATAACGCGCAACAATAATAATTACAAAGAGCGAAAAGACATTGTTAGTCTTTCTATAGAACGCATAATAGAGCTGTCTTGTGTTGAGCTGGACCGATATATTATAGTTTGCGTGTACCGAACCCCCTCGGGTGACTTCGGTCTTTTTGAGCAGGTCATGGAGGACGCCTTAAAGCGGCTATGTAGGTCATCAAAAAAAATAGTAATCTGTGGAGACTATAATATTGATATTTTGCTTCACACTCCTTTTACGGGTAGACTACTAAACTTATTTAAATGCTTTAACCTGGAGAATATTTTTGTTGAACCCACAAGAATAACTGCAAATTCAGCTACTTGTATAGATAACATTTTTTGTGATTGTAACATTATCGAAAAATCTGTTATCACTTATTTAAGATCTGATCATTGCGGACAAATGATATCTGTTCCAAGCAGTGAACAGAAAATTACAAAAATAATAAAATGTAGGCCAGTTACCACTAAAAAAGTAAGGCAATTCAAACATAATATCTCGGCTACATTACCGACACTTGACCTTACACAGGGTGGTCCGGATGAAATTTATCGCAAGTTTTTTGATCTGTTAAACTCTCAATTCAACTCTGCCTTTAAGATGATAGAAAAAAGGTTTCGGTTTAATCTAAAGTTTAGTGACTGGGCAACTGTTGGCATTTATAAGAGTAGAAATAAGCTATTTGATTTGTATGCAGAAAAGCGATATAATTATTCCCCCGCGTTTATTGAATATGTAAGAACCTATTCCAAATTATTTAGAAAGGTATGCATACAAGCTAAGTCTCTTTACATAAAACAAAAAATTATTAATTCTGATAATAAAATAAAAGCCGCATGGGACATCATCGGCAATGAAATGGGAAAACACAAGACGCATAATAATAAATTGGAGCTCAAAATTAATAACCATATTATTGACTCCGACATAGACATTGCAAATACATTTGAGAACTTTTTCAAAAATGTTCCAGTTACCACAACTAGTTCTCTAAATTCCTCGCCAACAGGAGCCTATAATCTTTTAAAGAGCAATGTTTCTGAGTGCAGTAAACTATTTAAGTTTGAACACGTTACCCCATATGATATTATCAAAATATTTAAGGCTTTACAAAATAAAAAAACGGGAGATCCATGGGGAATTCCAGTTAAAATAATCCAAAGTATAATTGATATTATTGCGCCATATCTTGCCTTAATTTTTAATAAATCAGTTGATTCTGGATCTTTTCCAGACCTTATGAAATGTAGTAAACTAATACCTCTTTTTAAATCGGGAGACAAAAGTGACCCGAATAACTACAGACCAATTTCAATTTTGCCAACCCTCAGCAAGATATTCGAAAAAATAATGCTCAACCAACTGCTTCTACACTTTAATTTAAATGGACTTCTTCACCCTGAGCAGTATGGTTTTACTAAGGGTCGATCAACAACCGATGCAGCCGCAAAGCTGTTACAACACATATTCGATGCATGGAAGAACTCACAGAATGCCATTGGTATTTTCTGTGATTTATCAAAAGCATTTGATTGCGTTGATCACGAGACCCTTTTGCTTAAACTGAGCCACTATGGTATTAAAGGTTTTGCACTTAGTCTCATTGCGTCTTATCTCAGTGATCGTGTTCAGAGAGAATGTGTCAATGACGTAAAATCATCCGGATCAGCCTCAGTAATGGGTGTACCCCAGGGTTCTATTCTAGGTCCATTCATGTTTTTGATTTACATAAATGATTTACCACATTTTGTCCAAAATACTTGCGATATTGTACTATTTGCTGATGATACGTCTTTGATTTTCAAAGTCGATAGGAAAAAAGACAATTTTGACGATGTAAATAATGCATTATCTCAAGTTTCTGAATGGTTTACGGCAAATAATTTACTTTTAAATGCTAAAAAAACCAAGTGTGTTGAGTTTTTATTGCCTAACACCAGAGCTGTCAGTAATAATCTAAAGATAAATAATGAACCTTTGAAAACTGAGGACTCCACAGTGTTCTTGGGATTAACCCTGGATTCTAAGCTACAGTGGGGCACCCATATAACAACACTTGCTGGCAGGCTTAGCTCTGCTGCTTACGCTGTTAGGAAGATTCGACAGTTAACTGACATAGAAACTGCAAAAATTGTTTATTTTGCATATTTCCATAGTATTATGTCATACGGAATCTTACTATGGGGTAAAGCAGCAGACATTGGAAAAATTTTTGTATTGCAGAAGAGGGCAATTCGCGCAATCTACAATTTAAAACCGCGGGATTCCCTTCGAGAAAAATTTAAGGAAATAGGCATTCTGACAGTAGCTTCACAATATATTTATAACAACATAATATTTGTCAGACAAAATATTTTAAGTTACAAAAAAAAGGGTGATTTACACGATAGGCAGGTTAGAGATCCAAATAGGCTCGTGATTCCTCGACTGCGCCTCCAGAGGGTCCGAAAGACATTTGTGGGAATGGGCGTGACGTTCTATAATAAAATTCCACAGTCGATCTTAGACTTGCCTTTACACAAGTTTAAGAAAGCAATTAAAACTTCTCTCATGGAAAAAGCATATTATACAATTGAAGACTATATTAATGACAAAAAAGCGTGGATATAACTCGCTCCAGCGATTCATGAGACAGTAATAATCAACCTGTGTAACAAAATTATCCTGTGCTATTCAGTGTTTCTACTTTATTTGTGTCTAAGTGATGTCTTAAAATTAGCATTTGAATATTAGTTTTCAGTTTGATGCCTTGACATGGGTAGCATAAGTATGTCACGCACTCTTTAAACATTTCTGTGGTGGTGTCGTGTGATGCGGGTTGTTACGTTCCCTCAAATATGGTTGAGCGAAGCAATGGCTGGGTCATGCGTCATGCTCGTGAACGGGTGCCACCGGCGGGAATGGGGCCACTTTATGTCTGCCCATCTTAAGATAGAAGTTAGTCTGTATGCATTTTTGGAACTTTCCTCATTGTGGAAACACTGCATATATAGCATAGTATTTACTGTATTGTAAATCTGTTTTGAAAAGAGCAACCGCCGAGTTTCTTGCTGGTTCTTCTCGGCAGGAAAGGCATTCCGAACCAGTGGTAGATTCATTGACCATTCAAAAGCACTTGTAAAAGTTTATTTGAATAAAAAATATTTCTATTTCTATTTCTATTTCTATAATCAAAATAGTAGGTTGAGGAGAAAGTTCAAATTGGACTTACCTTTGCTGAGGAATGCTGCGGCTTCCTCCCACGGAAATGAAACCAGGTGGACACGTTTAATTTATTTTTATTTTTATTTAGAAACTTATCTAATTACTTATCTTATCGCTATTTTTTTTTTGGATCCTGTATTTTGGAGTGACCGAGATTCAATGTGAGATTTGTGAAGGGCGAGGGATAATTCTTAGGTTCAGCATCAGTTCTCGACTGATCTTTGGGCTACTTGAACGAAACTTCAGGATAATTTGGAACAGCAATTTATAACATAGAACTGAGAACTGATTTGATCAATAAATAGCCACAAAAGCCATGGTCCAGAAACGGGAATTATTACTGAAAAACTAATCAGGCTTTAACGCTGAAAACCTACCTAAAGCCGTCTCCAACCACCCCTATGACGGCCCCTGACCTCACATCTAATCATTTTAACCACAACACGACAGACAAACCACCATCTGAACGTGAGGGTAGTCATCAAAATGCACAAATTAATTGACAATTATTATGACTTAGGCGTGTCAAAATATTTGTAGCGATAGTCAATTATCGCTACTCACTATTTACTTATCTTATCGCAAGGCAATAATTACTTATCTTATCGTTTTTCACTAATTACTTATCTTATCGCTAATCAATAATTAATTATCTTATCGCTTATCGCTAGTCACATCTTATCGCTAATCACATCTTATCGCTTATTACTAATTACTTATCTTATCGCTTATCACTAGTTACTTATTTTATAGCTTATCACTAATTACTAATCTTATCGCTTATAACTAATTCCTTATCTTATTGCTTATGACTGATTCCTTATCTTATCGCTTATCACTAATTACTTATCTTATCGCTTATCACTTGTTACTTATCTTATAGCTTATCGCTAATTACTAATGACTAACTACATATCTTATCACTTATTACTTATCTTATCGCTTATCACTAATTACTTATGTTAACGCTAATTACTAATAACATATCATATCACTAATTACTTATCTTCTCGCTTATTGTTATTACTAATTACTTAACTAATCGCTATTTACTAATGACAAATCTTATCACTAATTTTTTATCTTATCGCTTATCACTAATAATTACTTATCTTATCGCTTGTCACTAATTAGTTAATTACTATCACTAATTACATATCCTATCGTTTATCACTAATTTCTTATCTTATCGCTAATCAACAATTACTTATCTTATCGCTTATCACTAATTACTTATCGCTTATTACTAATTACTTACTTATACTAATTACTATCTTATCGCTTATCAGTCACTAATTTTTTTACTAATCGCTAATTACTATCTATCTAACTATCTAGCATATCTTATCACTAATTACTTATCTTATCGTTTATCACTAATTACTTATCTAATCCTTTATGACTAATTACTTATCGATTATCACTAATAAATTATCTTATCGCTAATTACTAATTACTAATTTCATATCTTAACACAAATTACTTATAGTTTAGCACTTTACTTATCTAATCGTTTATGACTAATTACTTATCGCTTATCACTAAACATCTTATTGCTAATTACTAATTACATATCTTATCACAAATTACTTATAGTTTATCACTAATTTCTTATCTTATCGCTAATCAGTAATAATTACTTATCTTATCGCTTGTCACTAATTAGTTAATTACTATCACTAATTTCTTATCTTATCGTTTATCACTAATTTCACATCTTATCGCTTATCACTAATTACTTATCTAATCGCTTATCACTAGTTACTTATCTTATAGCTTATCACTAATTACTTATCTTATCGCTTATAATTAATTTCCTATCTTATCGCTTATAACTAATTTCCTATCTTATCGCTTATCACTAGTTACTTATCTTATAGCTTATCACAAATTTTTTATCTTATCGCTTATCACTAATAATAATTACTTATCTTATCGCTTATCACTAATTACTTATCCTATCGTTTATCACTAATTTCTTATCTTATTGCTAATCAATAATTTCTTATCTTATCGCTTATCACTAATAACTTATCTTATCGCTAATTACTAATTACCAATAACTAATTTCATATCTTATCACAAATTACTTATAGTTTAGCACTTTACTTATCTAATCGTTTATGACTAATTACTTATCGCTTATCACTAAACATCTTATCGCTAATTACTAATTACATATCTTATCACTAATTTCTTATCTTATCGCTAATCAGTAATAACTTATCTTATCGCTTATAACTAATTAGTTAATTACTATAACTTGTTTCTTATCTTATCGTTTATCACTAATTTCACATCTTATCACTTATCACTAATTACTTATCTTATCGCTTATCACTAGTTACTTATTTTATAGCTTATCACTAATTACTTATCTTATCGCTAATTACTAATGACTAACTATATCTTATCACTTATTACTTATCTTATCGTTTATCACTAATTTCTTATCTTATCGCTTATAACTAATTACTTATCTTATCGCTTATCACTAATTACTTATGTTATCGCTAATTAACATATTATCTTATCACTTATTACTTTTCTTATCGCTTATTACTAATTACTTAACTAATCGCTATTTACTAAACATATCTTATCACAATTTTATTAATCTTATCGCTTATCACTAATTACTTATCTTATCGCTTATTGTTATTACTAATTACTTAACTAATCGCTATTTACTAATGACAAATCTTATCACTAATTTTTTATCTTATCGCTTATCACTAATTACTTATCCTATCGTTTATCACTAATTTCTTATCTTATCGCTAATCAATAATTTATCTTATCTTATCACTTATCACTAATTTCTTATCTTATCGCTTATCACTAATTACTTATCGCTTATCACTAATAACTTATCTTATCGCTAATTACTAACTACTAATAACTAATTTCATATCTTATCACAAATTACTTATAGCTTAGCACATTACTTATCTAATCGTTTATGACTAATTACTTATCGCTTATCACTTAATATCTTATCGCTTATCACTTAACATCTTATCGCTAATTACTTATTACTAATTACATATCTTATCACAAATTACTTATAGTTTATCACTAATTTCTTATCTTATCGCTAATCAGTAGTAATAACTTATCTAATCGCCTATCACTAATTAGTTAATTACTATCACTAATTTCTTATCTTATCGTTTATCACTAATTTCACATCTTATAGCTTATCACTAATTACTTATCTAATCGCTTATCACTAATTACTTATCTTATCGCTTATCACTAGTTACTTATCTTATAGCTTATCACTAATTACTTATCTTATCGCTTATCACTAGTTACTTATCTTATAGCTTATCACTAATTACTTATCTTATCGCTAATTACTAATGACTAACTACATATCTTATCACTTATTACTTATCTTATCGCTTATAACTAATTACTTATCTTATCGCTTATTACTAATTACTTATGTTATCGCTAATTAACATATCTTATCACTAATTACTTATCTAATCGCTTATTACTAATTACTTAACTAATCGCTATTTACTAAACATATCTTATCACAATTTTATTAATCTTATCGCTTATCACTAATAATAATTACTTATCTTATCGCTTATCACTAATTACTTATCCTATCGTTTATCACTAATTTCTTATCTTATCGCTAATCAATAATTTATTATCTTATCACTTATCACTAATTTCTTATCTTATCGCTTATCACTAATTACTTATCGCTTATCACTAATAACTTATCTTATCGCTAATTACTAATTACTAATAACTAATTTCATATCTTATCACAAATTACTTATAGTTTAGCACATTACTTATCTTATCGTTTATGAGTAATTACTTATCGCTTATCACTAAACATCTTATCGCTAATTACTAATTACTAATTACATATCTTATCACAAATTACTTATAGTTTATCACTAATTTCTTATCTTATCGCTAATCAGTAATAACTTATCTAATCGCTTATCACTAATTAGTTATCTAATCGCTAACTACTAATGACTCACTACATATTTTATCACTTATTACTTATCTTATCTCGTTTAACACTAATTTCTTATCTTATCGCTTATAACTAATTACTTATCTTATCGCTTATCACTAATTACTTACCCTACCGTTTATCACTAATTTCTTATCTTATCGCTAATGAATAATTTCTTATCTTATCGCTTATCACTAATTACGTATCGCTTATCACTAATTACTTATCGCTTATCACTAATTACTTATCGCTTATTACTTATCTTATCGCTTATCACTAATTACTTATCCGATCGTTTATCACTAATTTCTTATCTTATCGCTAATCACTTATCTTATCGCTTATCACTAATTATTTTACTAATCGCTAATTACTAATAACATATCTTATCACTAATTACTTATCTTATCGCTTATCACTAATTACTTATCCTATCGTTTATCACTAATTTCTTATCTTATCGCTAATCAATAATTTCTTATCTTATCGCTTATCACTAATTACTTATCGCTTATTACTTATCTTATCGCTTATCACTTATCGTTTATCACTAATTACTTATCTAATCGTTTATGACTAATTACTTATTGACCAGACCAGACAAGACCAGACAAGACCAGACAAGACCAGACAAGACAAGACCAGACAAGACCAGACAAGACCAGACAAGACCAGACAAGACCAGACAAGACCAGACAAGACCAGACAAGACCAGACAAGACCAGACAAGACCAGACAAGACCAGACAAGACCAGACAAGACCAGACAAGACCAGACAAGACCAGACAAGACCAGAGAGACAAGACCGGACAAGACCGGACAAGACCGGACAAGACCGGACAAGACCGGACAAGACCAGACGAGACCTGACGAGACCTGGCGAGGCTAGACCAGAGAGACGAAACTAGACCAGAGAGACGAAACTAGACCAGAGAGACGAAACTAGACCAGAGAGACGAAACTAGACCAGAGAGACGAAACTAGACCAGAGAGACGAAACTAGACCAGAGAGACGAAACTAGACCAGAGAGACGAAACTAGACCAGAGAGACGAAACTAGACCAGAGAGACGAAACTAGACCAGAGAGAAGAAACTAGACCAGACGAGACCAGACGACACCAGACGAGACCAGACCACACGGGACCAGACGAGACCAGACGCGACCAGACCTGACGAGGCCCGAAACGACGCAGCAGACAGGTGACACCGCAGAAAGGTGACACGCAGTAGCACCGTGCCTGGCGCTGCGTCAGGAAGTGACGCGCTCGCCAGCGCACCGACAGGTGGCACGCAGTGGCACCGTGGCTGGCACTGCGACAGGAAGTGACGCGCTCGCCAGCGCACCGACAGGTGGCACGCAGTGGCACCGTGGCTGGCGCTGCGTCAGGAAGTGACGCGCTCGCCAGCGCACCGACAGGTGGCACGCAGTGGCACCGTGGCTGGCACTGCGACAGGTCCCCGCGAGCTCGACAGCGCAATGGCAGGTGAGGTGCAGATTTGCCGTGGCCGGCACTGCATCACGCCTCTGCGTGTTTAGCAGGTGAGGCGCAGACGCTCCGTAGCCGTCGCTGCGACGAGCTCAAACGCGCTCGGCAGTGCACCGGCAGGTGAGGCTCACAGAGCCGTTGTCGGCGCTGCGCTCCCATACGCTCGGCAACGCACCAGCAGGTGGGGCGCAGACGTGCCGTGGTCAGCGCTGCGACACGCTCCATTGCGCACTGCAGCGCACCGGCATGTGAGGCGCAGATGTATCGTGGCCGGCGCTGTGCAACGACGCGCTCAGCAGCGCACTAGCAGGTGAGGCGCAGACGCGCCGTGGCCAGCGCTGCGACGCGCTCCAACGCGCAGGCAGCTCACTGCCAGGTGAGGCGTAGACGTGCCGTGGCCAGCGCTGCGACATGCTCCATTGCGCACTGCAGCGCACCGGCATGTGAGGCGCAGACGCGCTGTGGCTGGCACTGCGACAAGCTCCGACCTGCTCGGCAGCGCACCGGCAGATGAGCTGAGCTGCGAACGATCCACCATCTAGAGCAAGAATGACACGCAGACGCAAGGCATCAGTCACCCGTATTTATACCAAAGCATGCTTGTAATCAATGCAACTATGCAACTACAAGATAATGCACTACAATACAACAACAAGACAAGACAAAGCTGAGCCGAGCCGTGCCCAGTAGAGTACCAGCAGGTGAGGCGCAGACGCACCGTGGCCAGCGCTACTACGCGCCCCCACGTGTACGACAGCACACCAGCAGGTGAGGCGCAGACGCGCCATGGCCAGCGTTGCGACGGTCCTCTGCGTGCTCAGTAACGCACCGGTAGGTGAGGCGTAAACGCACAGCGCATCGTGGCCGGCGCTGAGCAACGACGCGCTCGGCAGCGCATCAGCAGGTGACACGCAGACGCGCCGTGGCCGGCGCTGCGAAGTGCTCCAACGCGCTCGGCAGCACACCGGCAGGTGAGGCTCATACAAACCGTTGTGGGCGCTGCGCGCCCATACGCTCGGCAATGCACCAGCAGGTGGGGCGCAGACGTGCCGTGGCCAGCGCTGCGACGCGCTCCAACGCGCACGGCAGCTCACTGGCAGGTGAGGCGCAGACGTGCCGTGGCCGGCGCTGCGAAGTGCTCCAACGCGCTCGGCAGCACACTGGCAGGTGAGGCTCACACGAGCCGTTGTCGGCGCTGCGCTCCCATACGCTCGGCAACGCACCAGCAGGTGGGGCGCAGACGTGCCGTGGCCAGCGCTGCGACACGCTTCATTGCGCACTGCAGCGCACCAGCATGTGAGGCGCAGATGCAACGACGTGCTCGGCAGCGCACCAGCACGTGAGGTGCAGACAGATGACGCACTGTGACACCGTGGCTGGCGCTGTGTCAGAAGGTGACGCGCTCGCCAGCGCAGACAAGTGGCGTGCTGTGGCGCCACGGCTGGCGTTGCGTCAGGAAGTGACTCGCTCGCACGCACACCGACAGGTGGCGCACAGTGGCGCCGAGGCTGGCACTGCGACAATCCCCTGCGTGCTCGAGAGCGCAATGGCAGGTGAGGCGCAGACGTGCCGTGGCCGGCGCTGCGACATGCCTCTGCGTACTCGGCAGCGCACCAGCAGGTGAGGCGCAGATGCAGTGGCCAGCGCTGCGACACACCCCTGCGTGCCCGGCAGCACAAAGACAGATGAGGCGCGGACGTGCTGTGGCTGGAGATGCGACACACCCCTGCGTGTTTGACAAAGCACCGGCAGGTAAGGCCATATATTAAGGCTTATCACTAATAAATTATCTTATCGCTTAACAATAATTACTTATTTTATTGCTTATCACTATTAACATATCTTATCGCTTATCACTAATTGTTATATCTTATCACAAATCATTAACGAGACCAGATGAGACCAGACGAGACCAGACGTGGCTAAACAAGACCAGATGAGACAAGACCAGACGAGAATAGACGAGACCATACGAGACCAGATAAGACCAGACGAGACAAGACCAGACCAGACCAGACCAGACGAGACCAGACCAGACCAGATGAGACCACACAAGACCAGAAAAGACTAGAGCAGACGAGACCAGACTAGACCAGGCGGGACCAGACGTGACCAGACAAGACCATAAGAGTATAGACGAGTACAGACGAGTACAGACGAGAGACCAGACGAGAAGAAACGATGAAGGAAGACGAGACAAGACCAGATCAGACGAGACAAGACCAGACCTGACCAGACCAGACTAGATGAGATCAGACAAGACCAGATGGGACCAGACCTGGCGAGGTCAGACCAGAGAGACGAACTAGAGCAGAGAGACGAAACTAGACCAGAGAGACGAAGCTAGACCAGAGAGACGAAACTAGACCAGAGAGACGAAACTAGACCAGAGAGACGAAACTAGACCAGAGAGACGAAACTAGACCAGAGAGACGAAACTAGACCAGAGAGACGAAACTAGACCAGAGAGACGAAACTAGACCAGACTAGACCAGACGACACCAGACTAGACCAGACGACACCAGACTAGACCAGACGACACCAGACGAGACCAGACCACACGGGACCAGACGAGACCAGACGCGACCAGACCTGACGAGGCCCGAAACGACGCAGCAGACAGGTGACACCGCAGAAAGGTGACACGCAGTAGCACCATGCCTGGCGCTGCGTCAGGAAGTGACGCGCTCGCCAGCGCAGACAAGTGGCGTGCTGTGGCGCCACGGCTGGCGTTGCGTCAGGAAGTGACTCGCTCGCACGCACACCGACAGGTGGCGCACAGTGGCGCCGAGGCTGGCACTGCGACAATCCCCTGCGTGCTCGAGAGCGCAATGGCAGGTGAGGCGCAGACGTGCCGTGGCCGGCGCTGCGACATGCCTCTGCGTACTCGGCAGCGCACCAGCAGGTGAGGCGCAGATGCAGTGGCCAGCGCTGCGACACACCCCTGCGTGCCCGGCAGCACAAAGACAGATGAGGCGCGGACGTGCTGTGGCTGGAGATGCGACACACCCCTGCGTGTTTGACAAAGCACCGGCAGGTAAGGCCATATATTAAGGCTTATCACTAATAAATTATCTTATCGCTTAACAATAATTACTTATTTTATTGCTTATCACTATTAACATATCTTATCGCTTATCACTAATTGTTATATCTTATCACAAATCATTAACGAGACCAGATGAGACCAGACGAGACCAGACGTGGCTAAACAAGAACAGATGAGAAAAGACCAGACGAGAATAGACGAGACCATACGAGACCAGATAAGACCAGACGAGACAAGACCAGACCAGACCAGACCAGACCAGACGAGACCAGACCAGACCAGATAAGACCACACAAGACCAGAAAAGACTAGAGCAGACGAGACCAGACTAGACCAGGCGGGACCAGACGTGACCAGACAAGACCATACGAGTATAGACGAGTACAGACGAGTACAGACGAGAGACCAGAGGAGAAGAAACGATGAAGGCAGACGAGACAAGACCAGACCAGACGAGACAAGACCAGACCTGACCAGACCAGACTAGATGAGATCAGACAAGACCAGATGGGACCAGACCTGGCGAGGTCAGACCAGAGAGACGAACTAGAGCAGAGAGACGAAACTAGACCAGAGAGACGAAACTAGACCAGAGAGACGAAACTAGTCCAGAGAGACGAAACTAGACCAGAGAGACGAAACTAGACCAGAGAGACGAAACTAGACCAGAGAGACGAAACTAGACCAGAGAGACGAAACTAGACCAGAGAGACGAAACTAGACCAGAGAGACGAAACTAGACCAGAGAGACGAAACTAGACCAGACGAGACCAGACGACACCAGACGAGACCAGACGAGACCAGACCACACGGGACCAGACGAGACCAGACGCGACCAGACCTGACGAGGCCCGAAACGACGCAGCAGACAGGTGACACCGCAGAAAGGTGACACGCAGTAGCACCGTGCCTGGCGCTGCGTCAGGAAGTGACGCGCTCGCCAGCGCACCGACAGGTGGCACGCAGTGGCACCGTGGCTGGCACTGCGACAGGTCCCTGCGAGCTCGACAGCGCAATGGCAGGTGAGGCGCAGATTTGCCGTGGCCGGCACTGCATCACGCCTCTGCGTGTTTGGCAGGTGAGGCGCAGACGCTCCGTGACTGACGATGCGCCGTGCTCCAACGCGCACCGACAGGTGCGTGGGAAGACGCGCTGTGGCCGGTGCTGCGAGACGCCTCTGCGTGAGACGCAGACGCGCCGTGCTCCAACGGACTCGGCAGCGCACCGGCAGGTGAGAGGCAGACGCGCCGTAACCGGCGCTGCGCTGTGCTCCAACGCGCACGGCAGCGCACAGACACGCCTCTGCGTGCTCAGTAACACACGGGTAGGTGAGGCGCAGACGCGCCGTGGCCGGCGCTGCGACACGCTCAATTGCGCACTGCAGTGCACCAGCAGGTGAGGCGCAGATGCATCGTGGCCGACGCTGCGACATGCTCCTGCGTGCTCGGCAGCGCATCGGCTGGTGAGACGCAGACGCGCCGTGGCCGACGCTGCGACATGCCCCTGCGTGCTCGGCAGCGCATCGGCTGGTGAGACGCAGACGCGCCGTGGCCGACGCTGCGACATGCCCCTGCGTGCTCGGCAGCGCACCGGCATGTGAGGCGCAGATGCATCGTGGCCGGCGCTATGCAACGACGTGCTCGGCAGCGCATCAGCAGGTGAGGCGCAGACGCGCCTTGGCCAGCGCTGCGACGCGCTCCAACGCGCACGGCAGCTCACTGGCAGGTGAGGCGCAGACGTGCCGTGGCCGGCACTGCGAAGTGCTCTAACGCGCTCGGCAGCACACCGGCAGGCGAGGCTCACAGAGCCGTTGTCGGCGCTGCGCTCCCCTGCGCTCGGCAACGCACCAGCAGGTGGGGCGCAGACGTGCCGTGGTCAGCGCTGCGACACGCTCCATTGCGCACTGCAGCGCACCGGCATGTGAGGCGCAGATGTATCGTGGCCGGCGCTGTGCAACGACGCGCTCAGCAGCGCACTAGCAGGTGAGGCGCAGACGCGCCGTGGCCAGCGCTGCGACGCGCTCCAACGCGCAGGCAGCTCACTGCCAGGTGAGGCGTAGACGTGCCGTGGCCAGCGCTGCGACACGCTCAATTGCGCACTGCAGCGCACCGGCATGTGAGGCGCAGACGCGCTGTGGCTGGCACTGCGACAAGCTCCGACCTGCTCGGCAGCGCACCGGCAGATGAGCTGAGCTGCGAACGGTCCACCATCTAGAGCAAGAATGACACGCAGACGCAAGGCAATCAGCCACCCCTATTTATACCAAAGCATGCTTGTAATCAATGCAACAATGCAACTACAAGATATTGCACTACAATACAACAACAAGACAAGACAAAGCTGAGCCGAGCCGTGCCCAGTAGAGCACCAGCAGGTGAGGCGCAGACGCACCGTGGCCAGCGCTACTACGCGCCCCCACGTGTACGACAGCACACCAGCAGGTGAGGCGCAGACGCGCCATGGCCAGCGTTGCGACGGTCCTCTGCGTGCTCAGTAACGCACCGGTAGGTGAGGCGTAGACGCACAGTGCATCGTGGCCGGCGCTGTGCAACGACGCGCTCGACAGCGCATCAGCAGGTGACGCGCAGACGTGCCGTGGCCAGCGCTGCAACGCGCTCCAACGCGCACGGCAGCTCACTGGCAGGTGAGGCGCAGACGTTCCGTGGCCGGCGCTGCGAAGTGCTCCAACGCGCTCGGCAGCACACCGGCAGGTGAGGCTCACACAAACCGTTGTGGGCGCTGCGCGCCCATACGCTCGGCAATGCACCAGCAGGTGGGGCGCAGACGTGCCGTGGCCAGCGCTGCGACGCGCTCCAACGCGCACGGCAGCTCACTGGCAGGTGAGGCGACGTGCCGTGGCCGGCGCTGCGAAGTGCTCCAACGCGCTCGGCAGCATACTGGCAGGTGAGGCTCACACGAGCCGTTGTCGGCGCTGCGCTCCCATACGCTCGGCAACGCACCAGCAGGTGGGGCGCAGACGTGCCGTGGCCGGCGCTGCGACATGCCTCTGCGTACTCGGCAGCGCACCAGCAGGTGAGGCGCAGATGCCGTGGCCAGCGCTGCGACACACCCCTGCGTGCCCGGCAGCACAAAGACAGATGAGGCGCGGACGTGCTGTGGCTGGAGATGCGACACACCCCTGCGTGTTTGACAAAGCACCGGCAGGTAAGGCCATATATTAAGGCTTATCACTAATAAATTATCTTATCGCTTAACAATAATTACTTATTTTATTGCTTATCACTATTAACATATCTTATCGCTTATCACTAATTGTTATATCTTATCACAAATCATTAACGAGACCAGATGAGACCAGACGAGACCAGACGTGGCTAAACAAGACCAGATGAGACAAGACCAGACGAGAATAGACGAGACCATACGAGACCAGATAAGACCAGACGAGACAAGACCAGACCAGACCAGACCAGACGAGACCAGACCAGACCAGATGAGACCACACAAGACCAGAAAAGACTAGAGCAGACGAGACCAGACTAGACCAGGCGGGACCAGACGTGACCAGACAAGACCATAAGAGTATAGACGAGTACAGACGAGTACAGACGAGAGACCAGACGAGAAGAAACGATGAAGGAAGACGAGACAAGACCAGATCAGACGAGACAAGACCAGACCTGACCAGACCAGACTAGATGAGATCAGACAAGACCAGATGGGACCAGACCTGGCGAGGTCAGACCAGAGAGACGAACTAGAGCAGAGAGACGAAACTAGACCAGAGAGACGAAGCTAGACCAGAGAGACGAAACTAGACCAGAGAGACGAAACTAGACCAGAGAGACGAAACTAGACCAGAGAGACGAAACTAGACCAGAGAGACGAAACTAGACCAGAGAGACGAAACTAGACCAGAGAGACGAAACTAGACCAGACTAGACCAGACGACACCAGACTAGACCAGACGACACCAGACTAGACCAGACGACACCAGACGAGACCAGACCACACGGGACCAGACGAGACCAGACGCGACCAGACCTGACGAGGCCCGAAACGACGCAGCAGACAGGTGACACCGCAGAAAGGTGACACGCAGTAGCACCATGCCTGGCGCTGCGTCAGGAAGTGACGCGCTCGCCAGCGCACCGACAGGTGGCACGCAGTGGCACCGTGGCTGGCACTGCGACAGGTCCCTGCGAGCTCGACAGCGCAATGGCAGGTGAGGCGCAGATTTGCCGTGGCCGGCACTGCATCACGCCTCTGCGTGTTTAGCAGGTGAGGCGCAGACGCTCCGTAGCCGTCGCTGCGACGAGCTCAAACGCGCTCGGCAGTGCACCGGCAGGTGAGGCGGACACGCGCCGTGACTGACGATGCGCCGTGCTCCAACGCGCACCGATAGGTGCGTGGGAAGACGCGCTGTGGCCGGTGCTGCGAGACGCCTCTGCGTGCTCGGCAGCGCATAGGCAGGTGAGGTGCAGACGCGCCGTAACCGGCGCTGCGCTGTGCTCCAACGCGCACGGCAGCGCAGACACGCCTCTGCGTGCTCAGTAACACACCGGTAGGTGAGGCGCAGACGCGCCGTGGCCGGCGCTGCGACACGCTCAATTGCGCACTGCAGTGCACCAGCATGTGAGGCGCAGATGCATCGTGGTCGGCGCTGTGCAACGACGTGCTCAGCAGCGCACCAGCAGGTGAGGCGCAGACGCACCCTGGCCGACGCTGCGACATGCTCCTGCGTGCTCGGCAGCGCATCGGCTGGTGAGACGCAGACGCGCCGTGGCCGACGCTGCGACATGCCCCTGCGTGCTCGGCAGCGCATCGGCTGGTGAGGCGCAGACGTGCCGTGGCCAGCGCTGCGACACGCTCCATTGCGCACTGCAGCGCACCGGCATGTGAGGCGCAGATGCATCGTGGCCGGCGCTATGCAACGACGTGCTCGGCAGCGCATCAGCAGGTGAGGCGCAGACGCGCCTTGGCCAGCGCTGCGACGCGCTCCAACGCGCACGGCAGCTCACTGGCAGGTGAGGCGGAGACGCGCCGTGACTGACGATGCGCCGTGCTCCAACGCGCACCGATAGGTGCGTGGGAAGACGCGCTGTGGCCGGTGCTGCGAGACGCCTCTGCGTGCTCGCCAGCGCACCGACAGGTGGCACGCAGTGGCACCGTGGCTGGCACTGCGACAGGTCCCTGCGAGCTCGACAGCGCAATGGCAGGTGAGGCGCAGATTTGCCGTGGCCGGCACTGCATCACGCCTCTGCGTGTTTGGCAGGTGAGGCGCAGACGCTCCGTGACTGACGATGCGCCGTGCTCCAACGCGCACCGATAGGTGCGTGGGAAGACGCGCTGTGGCCGGTGCTGCGAGACGCCTCTGCGTGAGACGCAGACGCGCCTAGCTCCAACGGACTCGGCAGCGCACCGGCAGGTGAGAGGCAGACGCGCCGTAACCGGCGCTGCGCTGTGCTCCAACGCGCACGGCAGCGCACAGACACGCCTCTGCGTGCTCAGTAACACACCGGTAGGTGAGGCGCAGACGCGCCGTGCTCCAACGGACTCGGCAGCGCACCGGCAGGTGAGAGGCAGACGCGCCGTAACCGGCGCTGCGCTGTGCTCCAACGCGCACGGCAGCGCACAGACACGCCTCTGCGTGCTCAGTAACACACCGGTAGGTGAGGCGCAGACGCGCCGTGGCCGGCGCTGCGACACGCTCAATTGCGCACTGCAGTGCACCAGCATGTGAGGCGCAGATGCATCGTGGTCGGCGCTGTGCAACGACGTGCTCAGCAGCGCACCAGCAGGTGAGGCGCAGACGCACCCTGGCCGACGCTGCGACATGCTCCTGCGTGCTCGGCAGCGCATCGGCTGGTGAGACGCAGACGCGCCGTGGCCGTCGCTGCGACATGCCCCTGCGTGCTCGGCAGCGCATCGGCTGGTGAGGCGCAGATGTGCCGTGGCCAGCGCTGCGACACGCTCCATTGCGCACTGCAGCGCACCGGCATGTGAGGCGCAGATGCATCGTGGCCGGCGCTATGCAACGACGTGCTCGGCAGCGCATCAGCAGGTGAGGCGCAGACGCGCCGTGGCCAGCGCTGCGACGCGCTCCAACGCGCACGGCAGCTCACTGGCAGGTGAGGCGCAGACGTGCCGTGGCCGGCGCTGCGAAGTGCTCCAACGCGCTCGGCAGCACACCGGCAGGTGAGGCTCACAGAGCCGTTGTCGGCGCTGCGCTCCCATACGCTCGGCAACGCACCAGCAGGTGGGCCGCAGACGTGCCGTGGTCAGCGCTGCGACACGCTCCATTGCGCACTGCAGCGCACCGGCATGTGAGGCGCAGATGTCTCGTGGCCGGCGCTGTGCAACGACGCGCTCAGCAGCGCACTAGCAGGTGAGGCGCAGACGCGCCGTGGCCAGCGCTGCGACGCGCTCCAACGCGCAGGCAGCTCACTGCCAGGTGAGGCGTAGACGTGCCGTGGCCGGCGCTGCGACATGCCTCTGCGTGTTCGACAGCGCACCAGCAGGTGAGGCGCAGACGCGCTGTGGCTGGCACTGAGACAAGCTCCGACCTGCTCGGCAGCGCACCGGCAGATGAGCTGAGCTGCGAACGGTCCACCCTCTAGAGCAAGAATGACACGCAGACGCAATCCGGGGTCTTCCGCGTAGGCCTTCACAGGCCTCGGGGTAACTGTTCAGGGCGATGGCCCCCTTCAGTGGTGTCAAAGCCGCCTGCAACTACAGGCGGGGCACTGGGTGGGACCGGTTGGTCCGTGGTGTCAAATCCGGGGTGTCAATCCGGTGTTATCCTGCTGCAGTGCGATCGAGCCCGCGTAGTGTCGCGGGCGATCTGCGGACTGCGGCAGGGTGGTATGTCCGTGGTGGGCTTCGCCTGCCGCTCAGCGAGGTCGAGCCCGCCGGTAGTGTACCGGTGAGCGCCCATCAGCCAGCGGCGAGGAAGCAGTCGTGTCCTATGTGACTAGGTCGCGTGGCAGGCCTCTTATGTCCGGCGGTCGTCGATGGTATGGCGCGATGCCGTGCAGATGCTGGGATCGCGCTCCGTCGGCGCGTGCAAACATAGAGGCACTCAGGCGGTGAACGAAGTCGTCCAGGCTCTCCATGCGCAGGTCCCTGGAGATGACCTGATTCCGTACGAAGCGTGGTGCTCCGGAGATGGTGCGGAGTGACAGCGACTGCTGTGCTCGCAGCGACTTGCGGTCCGTCTCGCTGGTCAGCGCGAACCACGCCGAGGTATTTGGCCTTCGGGGACCACTCAATGGTCTCGCCCATAAGTGACATCGGGGGCGGTAGTAGTCGCACCCGCCCGATGGAGATCGCCTGAGTCTTCGCCACGTTGACCTTGAGTCTCCAGTTCTCCAGCCATGTGGGAAGCGCGTCCAGTGTTCGCTGCATCTTCAGCGCTGCATGCGGGGCATTCAGCGAGGAGGTAATGAAGGCCGCGTCGTCGGCATACAGCGCTAACATGGCGCCGTCAGCGACTGGGATGTCGTCCGTGTATCTGCTGTAGCAGACGGGCGACAGGCAGCTTCCCTGAGGTACACCGGCTCGGATGGTGCGCTCCGTGGACAGGGCGTCTTCAACCGCCACATGAAAACGTCTGTCTTGCAGGAAGGTGGCCACAGTCTTGACTACTCGGCGCGGAGTAGTAGACGTGGACAGCTTGTACACGAGGCCGGTGTGCCAAACGCGGTCGAACGCCTTCTCCATATCGAGGAATACTGCGACTGACTGCTCTCGCTTGTTGTAGGCGGCTGCGAGGTGATGCAGTACCCTCGCCACTTGTAAAGTGGTGGAGTGTTCGGCACGGAAACCGAACTGTTCGTCGCGTGGCTGAAGATGGGGCGTGATGTGCAGCAGCAGTAGCTTCTCGAAGACTTTCGAGGTGCACGACAGAAGAGTGATGGGACGGTAACTCCCAGGCAGCATGATGTTCTTGCCAGGCTTGGGAATCAGGATGACTCGGCCGAGCTTCCACGACGATGGGAAGTGCCCGGTACGGAGGATTCCATTGAAGAGCCGCGTCAGCGTCGCGATTGCTCGCGGGGGTAGGTGACGCAGGGCTACGTTGGTGACTCGGTCGGGGCCGGGGGCTTACGCAGACGCAAGGCATCAGCCACCCGTATTTATACCAAAGCATGCTTGTAAACAATGCATCAATGCAACTACAAGATAATGCACTACAACAACAAGACAAGACAAAGCTGAGCCGAGCCGTGCCCAGTAGAGCACCAGCAGGTGAGGCGCAGACGCACCGTGGCCAGCGCTACTACGCGCCCCCACGTGTACGACAGCACACCAGCAGGTGAGGCGCAGACGCGCCATGGCCAGCGTTGCGACGGTCCTCTGCGTGCTCAGTAACGCACCGGTAGGTGAGGCGTAGACGCACAGTGCATCGTGGCCGGCGCTGTGCAATGACGCGCTCGGCAGCGCATCAGCAGGTGAGGCGCAGACGCGCCGTGGCCAGCGCTGCGACGCACTCCAACGCGCACGGCAGCTCACTGGCAGGTGAGGCGCAGACGTTCCGTGGCCGGCGCTGCGAAGTGCTCCAACGCGCTCGGCAGCACACCGGCAGGTGAGGCTCACACAAACCATTGTCGGCGCTGCGCTCCCATACGCTCGGCAATGCACCAGCAGGTGGGGCGCAGACGTGCCGTGGCCAGCGCTGTGACGCGCTCCAACGAGCACGGCAGCTCACTGGCAGGTGAGGCGCAGACGTGCCGTGGCCGGCGCTGCGAAGTGCTCCAGCCAGAGAGACGAACTAGACCAGAGAGACGAAACTAGACCAGAGACACGAAACTAGACCAGAGAGACGAAACTAGACCAGAGAGACGAAACTAGACCAGAGAGACGAAACTAGACCAGACGAGACCAGACGACACCAGACGCGACCAGACCTGACGAGGCCCGAAACGACGCAGCAGACAGGTGACACCGCAGAAAGGTGACACGCAGTAGCACCGTGCCTGGCGCTGCGTCAGGAAGTGACGCGCTCGCCAGCGCACCGACAGGTGGCACGCAGTGGCATCGTGGCTGGCACTGCGACAGGTCCCTGCGAGCTCGACAGCGCAATGGCAGGTGAGGCGCAGATTTGCCGTGGCCGGCACTGCATCACGCCTCTGCGTGTTTAGCAGGTGAGGCGCAGACGCTCCGTGACTGACGATGCGCCGTGCTCCAACGCGCACCGACAGGTGCGTGGGAAGACGCGCTGTGGCCGGTGCTGCGAGACGCCTCTGCGTGAGACGCAGACGCGCCGTGCTCCAACGGACTCGGCAGCGCACCGGCAGGTGAGAGGCAGACGCGCCGTAACCGGCGCTGCGCTGTGCTCCAACGCGCACGGCAGCGCACAGACACGCCTCTGCGTGCTCAGTAACACACCGGTAGGTGAGGCGTAGACCTGCCGTGGCCGGCGCTGCGAAGTGCTCCAACGCGCTCGGCAACGCACCAGCAGGTGGGGCGCAGACGTGCCGTGGCCAGCGCTGCGACACGCTTCATTGCGCACTGCAGCGCACCAGCATGTGAGGCGCAGATGCAACGACGTGCTCGGCAGCGCACCAGCACGTGAGGTGCAGACAGATGACGCACTGTAGCACCGTGGCTGGCGCTGTGTCAGGAGGTGACGCGCTCGCCAGCGCAGACAAGTGGCGTGCTGTGGCGCCACGGCAGGCGTTGCGTCAGGAAGTGACTCGCTCGCACGCACACCGACAGGTGGCGCACAGTGGCGCCGAGGCTGGCACTGCGACACGCCTCTGCGTGCTCAGAAACACACCGGTAGGTGAGGCGTAGACCTGCCGTGGCCGGCGCTGCGAAGTGCTCCAACGCGCTCGGCAGCACACCGGCAGGTGAGGCGCACACGAGCCGTTGTCGGCGCTGCGTTCTCATGCGCTCGGCAACGCACCAGCAGGTGAGGCGCAGACGCGCCGTGGCCAGCGTTGCGAGGGTCCTCTGCGTGCTCAGTAACGCACCGGTAGGTGAGGCGTAGACGCACAGTGGGCGGCGCTGCGCTTCGACGCGCTCAGCAGCGCACGAGCAGGTGAGGCGCAGACGTGCCGTTGTCGGCGGTGCGCTCCCATACGCTCGGCAACGCACCAGCAGGTGAAGCGTAGACGCGCCGTGGCCGGCGCTGCGACACGCTCAATTGCGCACTGCAGTGCACCAGCATGTGAGGCGCAGATGCATCGTGGTCGGCGCTGTGCAACGACATGCTCAGCAGCGCACCAGCAGGTGAGGCGCAGACGCACCCTGGCCGACGCTGCGACATGCTCCTGCGTGCTCGGCAGCGCATCGGCTGGTGAGACGCAGACGCGCCGTGGCCGACGCTGCGACATGCCCCTGCGTGCTCGGCAGCGCATCGGCTGGTGAGGCGCAGATGTGCCGTGGCCAGCGCTGCGACACGCTCCATTGCGCACTGCAGCGCACCGGCATGTGAGGCGCAGATGCATCGTGGCCGGCGCTATGCAACGACGCGTTCGGCAGCGCATCAGCAGGTGAGGCGCAGACGCGCCGTGGCCAGCGCTGCGACGCGCTCCAACGCGCACGGCAGCTCACTGGCAGGTGAGGCGCAGACGTGCCGTGGCCGGCGCTGCGAAGTGCTCCAACGCGCTCGGCAGCACACCGGCAGGTGAGGCTCACAGAGCCGTTGTCGGCGCTGCGCTCCCATACGCTCAGCAACGCACCAGCAGGTGGGACGCAGACGTGCCGTGGCCAGCGCTGCGACACGCTCCATTGCGCACTGCAGCGCACCGCCATGTGAGGCGCAGATGTATCGTGGCCGGCGCTGTGCAACGACGCGCTCAGCAGCGCACTAGCGGGTGAGGCGCAGACGCGCCGTGGCCAGCTCTGCGACGCGCTCCAACGCGCAGGCAGCTCACTGCCAGGTGAGGCGTAGACGTGCCGTGGCCAGCGCTGCGACATGCTCCATTGCGCACTGCAGCGCACCGGCATGTGAGGCGCAGACGCGCTGTGGCTGGCACTGCGACAAGCTCCGACCTGCTCGGCAGCGCACCGGCAGATGAGCTGAGCTGCGAACGGTCCACCATCTAGAGCAAGAATGACACGCAGACGCAAGGCATCAACCACCCGTATTTATACCAAAGCATGCTTCAATGCAACTACAAGATAATGCACTACAATACAACAACAAGACAAGACAAAGCTGAGCCGAGCCGTGCCCAGTAGAGCACCAGCAGGTGAGGCGCAGACGCACCGTGGCCAGCGCTACTACGCGCCCCCACGTGTACGACAGCACACCAGCAGGTGAGGCGCAGACGCGCCATGGCCAGCGTTGCGACGGTCCTCTGCGTGCTCAGTAACGCACCGGTAGGTGAGGCGTAGACGCACAGTGCATCGTGGCCGGCGCTGTGCAATGACGCGCTCGGCAGCACACCGGCAGGTGAGGCTCACACAAACCGTTGTCGGCGCTGCGCTCCCATACGCTCGGCAATGCACCAGCAGGTGGGGCGCAGACGTGCCGTGGCCAGCGCTGTGACGCGCTCCAACGCGCACGGCAGCTCACTGGCAGGTGAGGCGCAGACGTGCCGTGGCCGGCGCTGCGAAGTGCTCCAACGCGCTCGGCAGCACACTGGCAGGTGAGGCTCACACAAACCGTTGTGGGCGCTGCGCGCATATACGCTCGGCGATGCACCAGCAGGTGGGGCGCAGACGTGCCGTGGCCAGCGCTGCGACACGCTCCATTGCGCACTGCAGCGCATCAGCAGGTGAGGCGCAGACGCGCCGTGGCCAGCGCTGCGAAGTGCTCCAACGCGCTCGGCAGCACAACGGCAGGTCAGGCTCACACAAACCGTTGTGGGCGCTGCGCGCCCATACGCTCGGCGATGCACCAGCAGGTGGGGCGCAGACGTGCCGTGGCCAGCGCTGCGACACGCTCCAACGCGCACGGCAGCTCACTGGCAGGTGAGGCGCAGACGTGCCGTGGCCGGCGCTGCGAAGTGCTCCAACGCGCTCGGCAGCACACTGGCAGGTGAGGCTCACAGGAGCCGTTGTCGGCGCTGCGCTCCCATACGCTCGGCAACGCACCAGCAGGTGGGGCGCAGACGTGCCGTGGCCAGCGCTGCGACACGCTTCATTGTGCACTGCAGCGCACCAGCATGTGAGGCGCAGATGCAACGACGTGCTCGGCAGCGCACCAGCACGTGAGGTGCAGACAGATGACGCACTATGGCACCGTGGCTGGCGCTGTGTCAGGAGGTGACGCGCTTGCCAGCGCAGACAAGTGGCGTGCTGTGGCGCCACGGCTGGCGTTGCGCGTCTGGAAGTGGCTCGCTCGCACGCACACCGTCAGGTGGCGCACAGTGGCGCCGAGGCTGGCACTGCGACAATCCCCTGCGAGCTCGAGAGCGCAATGGCAGGTGAGGCGCAGACGTGCCGTGGCCGGCGCTGCGACATGCCTCTGCGTACTCGGCAGCGCACCAGCAGGTGAGGTGCAGATGCCGTGGCCAGCGCTGCGACACACCCCTGCGTGCCCGGCAGCACAAAGACAGATGAGGCACGGACGTGCTGTGGCTGGAGCTGCGACACGCCCCTGCGTGTTTGACAAAGCACCGGCAGGTAAGGCCATATATTAAGGCTTATCACTAATAAATTATCTTATCGCTTATCACTAATTGTTATATCTTATCACAAATCATTAACGAGACCAGACGTGGCTAAACAAGACCAGACGAGACAATACCAGACCAGACCAGACGAGAATAGACGAGACCATACGAGACCAGATAAGACCAGACGAGACAAGACCAGACCAGACCAGACCAGACCAGACGAGACGAGACCAGATCAGACCACACAAGACCAGAAAAGACTAGAGCAGACGAGACCAGACTAGACCAGGCGGGACCAGACGTGACCAGACAAGACCATACGAGTATATACGAGTACAGACGAGACAAGACCAGACCAGACTAGATGAGATCAGACAAGACCAGATGGGACCAGACCTGGCGAGGTCAGACCAGACGAGACGAAACTAGACCAGAGAGACCAGACCAGACGAGACCAGGCGAGACGAGACGAGACCTAGCGAGGCCAGACCAGACAAGAGGAAACTAAACCAGAGAGACGAGACCAGAGGAGCCAGACGAGACCAGATGAGACCAGGCGAGGCCAGACCCGACGCAGACGCGCCATGGCCGATGCTGCGACACGCCCCGACAAGTGGCGCGCAGTGGCTGGCAGTGCGACAAGCCCCTGCGAGCTGAGGCCTGAAGCCTTGACAGCTGAGGTGCAAACGAGCCGTGGCCAACGATGCGCCGTGTTCCAACGCGCTTGGCAGCGCACCGGCAGGTGAGGCGCAAACGCACCGTGGCCAGCGCATCGACACACTCCAAAGCGCATGGCAGGGCACCGGCAGGTGAGGCGCAGATACACCGTGGCCTGTGCTGTTCCGAGGCGCTCGGCAGCACACCAGCAGGTTTGGCGCAGACGCACCGTGGCCGGCGCTGCGACACGCCCCTGCGAGCTCAGTAGCGCACCAGCGGGTGAGGCGCAGACGCGTCGTGGTCAGCGCTGCGACGCGCTCCAACGCGCTCGGCAGCGCACAGGCAGGTGAAGCGCAGACGCGTTGTGGCTGGCACACACGCCTCTGCGTGCTTTGCAGCGCACCGGCAGGTGAGGCGCAGACGCGCGGTGGCCGGCTCTGCGACACGCGTCTGCGTGTTCAGTAGCGCGCCAGCAGGTAAGGCGCAGTCACGCCGTGGCCAGCGCTGCAACAAGCCCATGCGTGCTCGGCAGAGCAGCGGCAGCCGAGCCGTGCTGAGCCGACCTCCGAACGGTCCAACGTCTCGAGCGAGAATGACACGCAAGGCATCAGCCACCCGTATTTATACCAAAGCATGCTTGTAATCAATGCATATTATAACAACAAGTCAAGTTAAGACGAGACGAGACGAGCCGAGCCGAGCCGAGCCGAGCCGGGCCGAGCCGAGCCGTGCCTAACCGAGCTCCGAACGGTCCGACGTCTCGAGCGAGAATGAAACGCAAGGCATGCTACCCGTATTTATACCAAAGCATGCTTGTAATCAATGCATATTATAACAACAAGTCAAGTTAAGACGAGACGAGACGAGACGAGCCGAGCCGAGCCGAGCCGGGCCGAGCCGAGCCGTGCCGAACCGAGCTCCGAACGGTCCAACGTCTCGAGCGAGAATGACACGCAAGGCATCAGCCACCCGTATTTATACCAAAGCATGCTTGTAATCAATGCATATTATAACAACAAGTCAAGTTAAGACGAGACGAGACGAGACGAGCCGAGCCGAGCTGAGCCGGGCCGAGCCGAGCCGTGCCTAACCGAGCTCCGAACGGTCCGACGTCTCGAGCGAGAATGAAACGCAAGGCATGCTACCCGTATTTATACCAAAGCATGCTTGTAATCAATGCAACACAATACAACAACAAGACAAGTTAAGACGAGACGAGACGAGTCGTGCCGAGCCTAGCCGAACCGAGCCAGGCGAGCCGAGCCGAGCCGAGTTAAGCCGAGCCGAGCCGAGTCGTGCCGAGCCGAGCCGAGCATGGCCGAGCTGAACCGTGCCGAGCCGAGCCTAGCCGAGCCGAGCCGAGCCGAGCCAAGCCGAAATACAAAACACTATTTGGTATTTTGCATTTGAAATAGGTCGATCAAAAAGTATTTGCATTTTGTATTTTAGTAGGTACATTTCTTAAACTATTTTGTACAACTCTGCAAGCTAGGTAGGTTCAATTTCTAGAAAGAGATCAACCTTCGAATCCAACTCGGCTGGGCAGCGTTCGGGAAGCTCCGAGATGTCTTCTCGTCCAAAATCCGTCTTCGAATGCGAGCATCCCCGCGAGATCAAAGTAGAGAGAGAAAAATATTCGGTTTCAGTAAACGAAAACCGGTGTTTATCGGTTTTTAGGAAAACCGGTATTTTTTAGGTTTTTTTAAAACCGGTTTACATCACTAATTTGTTTGTGGTCATAATTTCTGAACATTGCCGATTTTAAAATAAAATTAGGTCAAGACGAACCAATCTACTACCACTACTACTATAGATTTGACTGGGACTTGACAATTTACAATCACTGTGATCACTATCTTGAATTGCTGAAAGAACTTTGTACTGTGCACTCAGCAGAGTCAGCACTGCACTGTGCACCTACGACAAGAAAAATCATCTGCTGGTAGAAAATAGATATGGAGTTTCCTTCACTCGGCGAGCATTGCCAGAAGAAAGACTGTAACCAAACAGACTTTTTGCCCCTTCAGTGCAAGTGTGGGAAGGTGTTCTGCCGCCAACATTTCAATGATCACTGTTTATCTGGACAGTGCGAGTTGGCGCCGAAACCCAAAGAGGTTAACTTTGAAAACGACGATCAGATTTATAGATGCTCTTCTAAAGGCTGCAGGAAGGGAAATCTACATGAAATGATGTGCAACAAGTGCAAAAAACATTACTGTATCGAACATAGGTTTCAAACGTAAGTATAACATGTATTATGTAGGTTTTGTCATAATGAGTTGCCTGTACTTGAAATATTTTTTGGAATAAGTTAGTGAAAGTGTGACTCACCTTTAGATTGGCTGACTGAGGACATAACCGCCGTCCAACTCCTCTCTCCCTCCTTAACCTAACAACCTATCTAATAAAAAATTAATATCTCAAAACTACTATCGACGAGTTTGCTTGTTCAGGAGTTCACCTTCTCATCTGCGTACCTAGAATAATAACTTTTCTATAATTTAATTTTTACACATAATTTTACAGTTCCTGCCCTGAAATTGATGATGAGACAATGTCAGCAAAAATAGAGCAATTTGAAGCACCAAGACGTCAGTTCCAGGAAGCTAATAAGTTCTTGCAAGATAAGGTCTGTTTTTACTTATAATTTTACTAGCTGACGCCCGCCACTTTTTCAGCGTGGATTTAGTTTATAAAATTCCTCGGGAACTTGTTGATTTTCTGGGATATAAAATAGCCTGTGTCACTCTCCAGGTCCTCAGCTATACCCATGCAAAAAATCATGTCGATCCGTAGCTCTGTCGTGGCGTGATTGAAGGACAAACAAACACACTTTTGCATTTATAGTTAATACTTTTACTTATATTTATACCAAGCCATTTTGCATACTGGGACCCTTCCAAGCAATTCAGCATTCCAGCATGATAGTGTGTGCAAACTGATTAGGCATACAGGTTTAATTAAAACTGAGATACCCCCTTCCAAGTTAGCCCACTGCCATCTTAACTGTTGTCACTTACCATTAGGTGCTATCACAGTTAAGGGCTATTTTGTTAATAATCTTTTAATCAAGACAACCTGATGGTTGATTATTATTTTTTAACTAGCTGACCTAACTCAGTGCGACTTTGTCCGCAAAGATTTTATTTTTAAAATCCCTTGGGAACTCTTTGATTTTCTCGGATAAAAAGTAGCCTATGTCACTTCAGGTCGTCAACTATACCCATGCAAGAAATTACGTCGATCCGTAGCTCGGTTGCCGTGTCATTGAAGGACAAACCAACAAACAAACACACTCCACATTTAAGTATGATCTATCAAGTTTTGTAATAGTTAAGTGAATTTAATCATTTCTCTTTCTGCAGATAACTGAAAACATAAGGAAAGCCCTGCAGTCCTCAGCGAAAATGAAAACAGCATCAAAAATCCACTTGATGAGGATCAAACAAAAAGCTCTTGGTTCCAAATCCATACCAGCTTCAGATAGAGTTTACTTTGCAATCAAGAAACCTACAGACATGCAACCGAAACCAGTTACTATTGTAAGGGACGAACAAAATATAAAGAATATCGAGTCTTTAACCTTAGATCCAGACATTAAAGGCACTGTTGCTGTATTTATTTCCAAGAAATGGAGCCTCGGTCGTACTATTGATAGTATATGCGATACATGTAATATAAGGAATGACAATAACCAAATAGGTGATACCAAACTAAGACTTTTCAGACAGTTGGACGGTTATTGTATAAGTCCTTTAAGAATGGATGTGGAGATTGCAGAATTGTTGAAAACAGAGGTATTGTTAGAGGGTGATAAGTTAGTGATAGAGTATATAGATCAACATGTAATTAATAGTCTTGAAAATAACTCTCAGGTGTTTTTAAGCTGTTAGCAATTGTACGATAGTTTAAAAGTAAAAGTGATAGTTAATGTTAATTTAGTATCAGGGTTTAATAATTGGGTATTTGACTGATATGTTTTTATTTATTTAAAATGGCATTTTTAAATATAACACAATACCATTTCTCTTTTTTAAATATCTTTACTAGTTTCAGAATTATAAGCTGTTTTACTCTGACTGTATCTGTCTTTTTCTAAAACGAAAATTTTCTATGGAGCGTGTATGGAGCTGCTGAATTGTGACATCACAGTTCACTAGCGCTCTCTCTCTCTCTAAAAGGAACCTTTAAAGCTCTATAACTTATTTGTTTTTGGACCAATTTATTTTCTATTTTATTTTTACAAATGTTATTCTTACACATCACATTTTTGATTATAAATAATGAATATCAACATTTTGACTACAGTCAAATACCCAATTGAGAGCGGGAATTGAGATTCAATAATGAAGTCTATCCCAGCTAAGTATTTCTTCTTCTTCTTCTTTATCAACCGATAGACGCCCACTGCTGGACAAAGGTCTCTTGCATGGACTTCCACAGGCCTCGGTCTTGCGCCGCCTGAATCCAGCGGCTCCCTGCGACTCGTTTGATGTCGTCGGTCCACCTGGTGGGGGGTCTGCCAACACTGCGCTTCCCGGTGCGGGGTCGCCACTCCAGTACCTTGGGACCCCAACGACCATCAGCTCTTCGAACTATGTGCCCCGCCCATTTCCACTTCAGTATCGCGACTCGCTTAGCTATGTCGGTGACTCTGGTTCTCCTCCGGATCTCCTCATTTCTGATTCGATCCCGCAGGGACACTCCGAGCATAGCTCTCTCCATCGCCCGCTGAGCGGTCCTGAGCCTACTTATGAGGCCCTTAGTTAGCGACCATGTCTCGGATCCGTAAGTCATCACTGGCAACACGCACTGTTCGAAGACTTTAGTCTTCAGGCACTGAGGAATTTTGGACGAGAAGACATCTCGGAGCTTCCCGAACGCTGCCCAGCCGAGTTGGATTCGGCGGTTGATCTCTTTCTCGAAATTGGACCTACCTAGCTGGACTGTGTGTCCCAGGTAAATATACTCGTCGACAATTTCGAGTGCAGAGTTCTCAACAATTACTGGGTGGAGCGGTGCATGAGCATTGGACATGATTTTCGTCTTGCTCATGTTCATTTTCAGGCCCACCTGTTGAGAAACCCTGCTGAGATCGTTGAGCATTGTATTGAGGTCTCTCAGAGTCTCTGCCATGACTACTATGTCATCGGCAAATCGCAGGTGAGTGATGTACTCGCCGTTTATGTTGATGCCAAGCCCGTTCCAATCCAGAAGCTTAAAGACGTCCTCCAACGCAGCGGTAAAGAGCTTCGGGGAGATAACGTCTCCCTGTCGCACTCCACGCTGCAAGTGGATTGGCCTCGTAGTCTGGTCCTGTATACGTACTGACATTGTGGCGTTTTCATACAAGCACTTCAACACTTGGATATACCGGTAGTCAATCCGGCATCTCTGCAGCGACCTCAACACAGCCCAAGTTTCCACCGAATCGAAGGCTTTCTCATAGTCC
The DNA here is from genome assembly GCA_029955525.1 of Oeneis ivallda. NCBI lineage: Eukaryota > Metazoa > Arthropoda > Insecta > Lepidoptera > Nymphalidae > Oeneis > Oeneis ivallda. The sequence goes on from JARPMR010000016.1 coordinate 3,348,780, forward strand.
ACAAACGCTAAGCAAAGTGGCCGGTTATACTCTTCCGTCTTTTGTATAACCTGCCGCAGCGTATGAATGTGATCTATGGTACCAAAGCCTTTTCGGAATCCGGCTTGTTCGGGAGGCTGGAAGTCGTCGAACCTACGAGCGAGACGATTCGTAATGACTCTCGAGAACAACTTATAAACATGACTCAACAACGAGATGGGTCTATAATTCTTCAACAAGGTATTATCACCCTTTTTGAAGAACAGAACCACCACGCTCCTGTGCCATGCTTCCGGCGTTGTGCCCTCGTGGATGACGGAATTGAACAATCGCTGAAAGATCTTAAGTACCGGTTTTCCACCCGCTTTCAGGAGTTCCGCAGTGATTCCGTCATCACCTGGCGCCTTGTTGTCCTTGAGCTGTTTGAGAGCCATTCTAATCTCGTATAGGCTGACGTCCGGGATATCTTCGGTATAGTGTCGGGTCAGTTTGGCTCTGGGATCTTTCGCCAAATCTTCAACAGGTTTTTGTGTCGTGGTATATATTATTATTTACCTAAGTATTTACCTACTTATAATTTATAAGATCAATTCACAATCAACAGTATCCAAACCATCACAGGTTAGGAGTACAATTTCTTGCAGCATCAGGCTTTAGGAGTTAGATCTTGCAGTTCAACAATGTAATCTTTGCTTGGTACCTACAACTATTCATAATCGACAGTCAATAAATCACCACAGTTTAGGTGGATGTTGGATCCTGGAATTTAACTATGTAGTCTTGGCTTGGTACCTACAACAACTATTCATTTAAATAGCCACAGTTTAGGTGGGCAGTACCCCTGCAGAATCAGGATTGAAGAAGAAATTTAATTAATTGATTAAAAAAGATCGCAAATCGGTTTGGAAATCACCGAGATATACATGGGTAGAAAAACACGACTATTTTTTTGAAAGTCGGTTAAAAAAGTAGCCTTTTTTACTCCTTATAACATCAGCTATTTGTCAGTGAAAGTCCCTTCAAAATCGGTCCAGCCGTTCCCGAGATTAGTCTAAACAATCAGACAAAAATTTTAAATTTTAAAAACATGGATGTTTTATGTATCTTTACTTTCATTTATGCATTTACAAACACACTTCAATTTTATTTATTTGTTTAGATTTGTATAGATGACATGTAGGACATATGGATAGTAATATTATCATTGTAATAATTAATTATCTATTGTATCTGCAAGAAAAGGTTAGAATTATTTTGCTATAATCCGCCAACAGAAAAAATCGGAATAACTTTTACACTACTCGACGCACGTTTCGCCCCGACACCGGAGCATCCTCAGGAGATGTCGACTCTACAACGATGCATTGTCTAGAGTCATTGCGTAGAGTCGACATCTCCTGAGGATGCTCCGGTGTCGGGGCGAAACGTGCGTCGAGTAGTGTAAAAGTTATACAGATTTTTTCTGTTGGCGGATTATAGCAAAATAATTCTAACCTTTTCTTGCTAATCATGGACTTCCGCAAAGTAACGCCTGCTTCTATCCAATATCAATTGTATCTTTTTAATAAATACATTTTTTAATTGCATGTTTTCTCTATGCTGTATGATCCTTAAAATAACCGCTGACTATCTTGACGAAATTAAACACAAATAGTTTGTAGAAAACTAATATAATTATTTATAATAGTTGCTAGAAGCGGGAAGGTAGGCGGTGCATGGCATGTACGGATGTACTGCAAAGATGTACAATTTATTTAGTTTATCAGAGTTTTTTTTTACTATGTACCTGCAAGGTATCACTGATAAACCTGAACCTACATACCACATGTAAGTGATGGAGGGGAAAAGACCACGTGGCCGGTCACCTAGCCGCTGGTCTGCCCCCCGATTGTATAAAAGTTGCCGATCAAATCGTCAAAGTTCGGCGTCAAAGTAAAATAAACCATAACTGAATTGACTTAGTGCTCAATTTCGTTTATCCATTCTCGTCCGTTTAGGGTATCGTACATACCTAAACGTAGGTAAACGTAAATATTGTAATAAGTTTTTTATACTATATTGTGGGCAGCTGGATGCCAAGCCGATATATATAACCCGGATGCAACTTTGTTAGAATAGAATAGAATATTTCCACAATGAGGGGAAGTTCCAAAAATGCACACTCACACATTCAACACTATGTTAAGACGGGCAGCAGAAAGCAGCCCCATTCCAGCCGGTGCCACCCGTTCACGAGTATGACGCATGATCCAGCCGTTGCATCGCTCGTACTCGTAGTAACAACCACATGCAATGAGGTAAATAAAACAACAAAATCTAATAAATATACTTATAATTATATCAACTGTGATAATTAGCCTAATAAAGTTAAAAAACCTCTGCTTCGCCATTTTCTTTGTTCATCGATATCGACCTATTGTAATCAACGAGGGGCAATAGTAGCGGCGGCGCGGAGGGGTTCGTGTTGCCGGTGGGAGGGGGGGTGGCCGCCAACTTGTACCGCTCCACCAGCCAGCTGCACCAACCGGTGCGAGCTATCAGCGTAATGAGATCTCTTCTGTACTGCTTCGTGAGTATCGCGTAGAGGAATGGATTCGCACACGCGTTCAACGGGTAAAAGAACACCAGTAACACCTTCCCGTGGCTGACGTCCACTAATGGGACACCAGCTAAAGCTGTCACTCCAAAGAAAGCGACCGGTGCCCAGCAGAGCAAATCCGTGCCAATCAACAAAGCCATTTTATTGGCTATCCGCCTTTCAGCCGCCGCTGCTGCCGCCCTACCGCCGTACTTCTCCCCACCCCCTCCTAGAGATCTATAAATCTGGACGTAACACACAACGATAGTCACCCAAGCGAGTGCATTCGTCAAAAACAAGGATCCTTGGTACACAGCATCACCAACTCCTTCACTCTCCACTGGCAAGCAAATCGACGTTGAGGAGTAGTCAGAAACGCCAGCCAAAGGCATCCCCGCCATTAAAATTGAGAACATCCAGCCTCCAATCATTATCTTCGCAGCAGCACCCAGCGATATTCGCCTTTCTAAATAAATGGCGTAAGTTATCGCGAACCATCGCTCCAAAGTCACAATGGTAAGAGTAAAGACTGATAGTTGCCCGGAAAATACGGAGAGGAATCCGGCAATTTTACACCCGACTCCGTACTGCCAGTTGTAAGCGTAATTGAAGAATTCCCCGTAGCTTCTGAGGTCGACTACAGCCAACATGAATAGGTACAGGCCCGTGCAAAGGTCCGAAAACGCCAAATGGCACATGAGGAACCTAGGCACTGTTAGTTCCGTGTGGTTGGTGAGGAGAACGAGCAGGACTGCTGTGTTGCCGACCACGGCCGCTGTGACGACGAGCCACACACTGGCTCTGAGCCACGACCAGCCCATCACATCTTCGCAAGGGTTGAGGGCGTCTGGTTGAGGCGTGCATTTCACCACACGTCGCCTGAAACAATTGGTTCGGTCAGCAATCTTTTCTAATCACGTCAAAGCCACGTTTAACCAGATCGAGAAGGATATGTTATAAGCTGATTATAAATACCGAATGATCGAAAGAAGCACGTGAACGTCAGACGTGAATGGACTTAATACCTTTACAGACTGACGTTTGGCCACAATCACACCTGTAGGCAAGTGATAGTTTGTGGGTGTAAATTGAATGTCAACGGCGAACTAGTGGAGGCTGAATGTATGGAGGAACCGACGTTCTTGTAGATAGGTTGTGGATGTGTCAATTATGTTTCACTGACCACTGGAAGGAACTCACCTCGAGCCGAAGGTCCCGCACTCGACGGAGTAGGACACGCCCAGGCTGCTGTTGACGGGCGCGTGGAACATCTCCGCCTGCTCGTCCTCGAGGCTGCCGGAGTCGGAGAAGTACTCCTCGCTGCCCACAGTTCCTCCTCGTAGCTGAAGGAACTCACCTCGAGCCGAAGGTCCCGCACTCGACGGAGTAGGACACGCCCAGGCTGCTGTTGACGGGCGCGTGGAACATCTCCGCCTGCTCGTCCTCGAGGCTGCCGGAGTCGGAGAAGTACTCCTCGCTGCCCACAGTTCCTCCTCGTAGCTGAAGGAACTCACCTGGAGCCGAAGGTCCCGCACTCGACGGAGTAGGACACGCCCAGGCTGCTGTTGACGGGCGCGTGGAACATCTCCGCCTGCTCGTCCTCGAGGCTGCCGGAGTCTGAGAAGTACTCCTCGCTGCCCCACGGCTCCTCCTCGGAGCTGGCTGTGGACATGTCGCTCCACTCACTGCGAGGAAATCATACCAATTACAATACAGACCTAAAACTACAGCAACTACCCTAAAATTGACAGTTGAGTAGTCTGACGGGGAAGGAAAATATCTACATTTTATGAATGACTACTCTCTGGGAGCAGTTGTAAATGTAGCTGTCTTATGTATAGGTAAGGGAAATCTTGAGATCGCGTTACTGGTAGGCGTAGCGTACAGACTTGAAAGTAAAGAGTAAGCCCAAGTAAGAGAGCGGAGAGCACTAATATCCTAACTGAAAGTGGTTAACTCTTCGGCCTCCTCGGTCCGGGGTTCGATACCAGACACGCATTTCTGACATTTTGGAGTTTCATGTACGTTTCAAGTAGGTAATTGAAATATCACTTGCTTTAATGCTAAAGAAACTCTAACTTCAAACTTTCGTCACCACAGCATGGCCCATTACGAACGTATTTTACTAACCTTGGTAATGTTGTTAACTTTTCAGCTGAATCTGGATTTGCAGATCGCCTCTTTCTTGGTTCTTCAGAGGGTTTCTGGGCATTTTGGTTGCATCTCTGTTGGCGAAGAGAGTAACCAGGTAGGATTATAAGAATACCTACTGCAGTAGGTACTTTAGCACTCATCAATATTTAGTGAACTGTTGCTTTTTTCGAAAATCTGTTTTAGAATACCTCTACAAATGATTTTCGAGGATTTTCCAACTTTTCACGTTCAGTAGCTTAAAATATTATACCCTATTTTAAGCGGTAAATTTTTAAAAAAATGAAAAGAAAATTAAAACACGCCTCTGTAGCAACGTCTCTTGATATCGTTTCTGAATAAAATGATGATAATATGGCAGACTAGACAAAAAAAATCCTTGTTGTACCTACTACGAAACCCTAAAAATGTAGGTACCTATTGCTGGTCGATTTCAGGAAAGCTGCCTCATTCATTGCTAAAATCTCAATAGGCAGAATCTATGGAGTTCGTGTTGAAATACTGCATAATTGACTATGAGAGTGAGGGAATAGAGTGCACCTGTATTTGCAAACAAATCGAAGCAGTGATAGCCTAGTGGTTATGACTGGTCTCCTGTTCGGGGGGTCGCAGGTTCGATCCCTGGTACGCACCTCTGACTTTTAGCTATGTTTAATAAAACCCACTCGGAAAAAAATAAAAGCTAGACCATAGTCTACGGCAGGTACTAGGGAACTGGAACGCGCAGCAGTGGAAGTGGTGCGTCAGGTACCCTCCCGCAGGTGCAGACTGCAGGCGGAGTAGCTATGGCGAGCTGAGTCTCGTAGAGCTTGTGTCGCGCGGGGTTGTGTCGCTCGGGGAACTGGAACGCGCAGCAGTGGAAGTGGTGCGTCAGGTACCCTGCCGCAGGTGCAGACTGCAGGCAGAGTAGCTATGCTGACCTGTGTCATGATGGCGAGCTGAGTCTCGTAGAGCTTTTGTCGCGCGGGGTTGTGTCGCTCGGGGAACTGGAACGCGCAGCAGTGGAAGTGGTGCGTCAGGTACCCTGCCGCAGGTGCAGACTGCAGGCAGAGTAGCTATGCTGACCTGTGTCATGATGGCGAGCTGAGTCTCGTAGAGCTTGTGTCGCGCGGGGTTGTGTCGCTCGGGGAACTGGAACGCGCAGCAGTGGAAGTGGTGCGTTAGGTACCCTCCCGCAGGTGCAGACTGCAGGCAGACTAGCTATGCTGACCTGTGTCATGATAGCGAGCTGAGTCTCGTAGTGCTTGTGTCGTGCGGGGTCGTGTCGCTCGGGGAACTGGAACGCGCAGCAGTGGAAGTGGTGCGTCAGGTACCCTCCCGCAGGAGCAGACTGCAGGCGGAGTAGCTATGCTGACCTGTGTCATGATAGCGAGCTGAGTCTCGTAGAGCTTGTGTCGCTCGGGGAACTGGAACGCGCAGCAGTGGAAGTGGTGCGTCAGGTACCCTCCCGCAGGAGCAGACTGCAGGCGGAGTAGCTATGCTGACCTGTGTCATGATAGCGAGCTGAGTCTCGTAGAGCTTGTGTCGCTCGGGGAACTGGAACGCGCAGCAGTGGAAGTGGTGCGTCAGGTACCCTCCCGCAGGAGCAGACTGCAGGCGGAGTAGCTATGCTGACCTGTGTCATGATAGCGAGCTGAGTCTCGTAGAGCTTGTGTCGCTCGGGGAACTGGAACGCGCAGCAGTGGAAGTGGTGCGTCAGGTACCCTCCCGCAGGTGCAGACTGCAGGCAGACTAGCTATGCTGACCTGTGTCATGATGGCGAGCTGAGTTTCGTAGAGCTTGTGTCGCGTGGGGTCGTGTCGCTCGGGGAATTAGAACGCGCAGCAGTGGAAGTGGTGCGTCAGGTACCCTCCCGCAGGTGCAGACTGCAGGCGGAGTAGCTATGCTGACCTGTGTCATGATGGCGAGCTGAGTCTCGTAGAGCTTGTGTCGCTCGGGGAACTGGAACGCGCAGCAGTGGAAGTATTGAGTCAGGTACCCTCCCGCAGGTGCAGACTGCAGGCGGAGTAGCTATGCAGACCTGTGTCATGATGGCGAGCTGAGTCTCGTAGAGCTTGTGTCGCGCGGGGTTGTGTCGCTCAGGGAACTGGAACGCGCAGCAGTGGAAGTGGTGCGTCAGGTACGCCTCCCGCAGGTTCTGCTTAAAGCGAACCGTGGATTAAGAAGAGAGTTTTAAGGGAAAAATCCATATCAAAATTTAGGTAGTTCCGCTGCAACTCCGTTTTCCGATCTGATAAAAGGACGTACTTCCTAGAGTCTTCAACACGACTTTGTTCTTAGAAATTTTTCGTTGTTATGTTATGGTTTACTAAATAATTTCGCGGAAGGAAAGAGCAGCTCGAACATCTTGGGACTTGGAGTCCTAATAGATGCTTGAGTTGTGAACTCTATGTCTTGGTTCTTCATGCTAAGTGGCGTCAAATGCCAGACCTAATGTCTCTTACGGATCGCCTTAATTCTGATTCCACAAGGATACTCTGAGCATAGGTCTGTAAGATTTGCAGTGGGATATAGACATTACTCAAAATGCATTCAACTTTTCACAACTTCTTTGGTAGGGAGGTACTTACTCTGAAATCGTAAATAGAGGGAATGTACTTAAGGCTCGGTGTTTTTTCTATTTTTAAAGTCTCGAGATTCTCAAGGCCCTTGATGGGGAGGAATGTTACAGCCGTGTTGCTGAGGTCCCTGGAATATGTAATTTTATTAGTATTTTGTTGGTTTGATTCCACCATCAAAGACGTGCGGCTAGGAGATTTAACGTTTTTAGGGTTCCGTATCCAAAGGGTGGCACCCTTTGGACACGGGACCCTATTACTAAGCCTCCGCTGTCCGTCCGTCCATCCGCCTGTTTGTCTGTCTGTCAGCGGACTGTATCTCGTAAACCGTAATAGGTAAACAGTTGAAATTTTCACAGAATGTGTATTTCTATTGCCGCTATAACAACAAATATTAAAAATAAAACAAAATTAAAAAATATTGGTTGTCTGTAAAGTCGGTTTACGGACGATAGTTTTACGTGATAACGTCATAAAGGAACATTGTCAATGACTGGCAGGCGGCACAAGCCAACGCTTGGGTCGATCTTGCCTCTCTATCGCTTGTTCCGCGCTCTCGCTTGCACCCTCAGGCTCAGGCGGAACGTGACACTTTTTCGTGCGTGCAGCCGGTGTTCATCGATTTATAAGACGTTATCACGTCAAAAATAAAGGAGACTCCCATACATGAAAAAGGAGTCGAAATAAAATTTTGTTTTTTTACCCTGGCATGTAGAGTGTCATTGTCTAGAGCTCATTAAGTAGGGTTCAGAATTCAGATATATTTTTTATTATTTTTTAGCTACAAAAATGAAGAAATGGGCGGCCGTCAAAGTTGTCGGTTTTAGACCATTTTTGTAACGGGGTTTATCTCAAAAACTAAACTAGTTAGGAATTTGAAATTTCTGTACCTATATTATGTACTATATAGGTATGTAGTGTGTTTAAACAACAAATACTGAAAACACCGATTCATAATGCGCTTTGTAGTTGTGACCAAAACAAACGAGCCTTATTTTTTCCCATAATATGCAAATTTAGTACTATCTAAGAACGATACTTATCTAAATATTATCTAGTTTTAAAAAACGTGATTTGGTTATATGTACGGAACCCTAAAAGAGCGAGGCTCGTCTCGCACTTGGCCGATTTCATTGTTTGATGCCGCGTAGAAACCGATCAGAGTATAGGTTTAATTTGCCACACCCCTTCCATGTTAGCCCGCTACCATCTTAGACAGCATCGTCACTTAATTACCATCAGGTAGGTATGGTCGCATGAGGCATTCTTGAATAATGTGCATGGTACTTACAGCTGTCGTAACACCAGGTTTCCGGCGAACGCCAAGTCGTCTAATCTTTTCAGTTTCGTGTTTCCTTTGAAACTCCTGAAAAAATATTTTTTATACATATAGGTATTAGAGATATTTCCGAAAAGCCTTCGCAACGTAACGTACCTATTTCCGTTCTTTACCTATATAATATAGATATAATATAACATTATTCGTAATGTCAATTTCAAGACTCTTACAGTAGATATGTACGTAGTGTACCTACCTAAAACTACCTACTTGGCATGGTTAAAATGTTGCATGTGCAAAATCAAACATGTGCACGTCATCGGTCATGAAAAATTTCTAAAAAATGACGAAATTAGTTGTTTATATTGACCATCAAAAAAAGACCCAAAGTGACTTTTACTACTACTTTGGGTTGCCCAAGAAACCTTATGAAAATGACAATGATTTGCATTCAACTTTGCATGCTTTCTTTGGTGGACAACTAACCGGTACCTATTATTGCCTATCGAGTAATATAGGTACCTATCTATTCTAGAGGCTCTACAATAAATTACTTACAGTTTTGATATTTGCGAGTTTTTGAACGCATGCGCAGGCACCTCTTCGATCAAATTGTAATTCAATGATCTGGAATCATCAACATCGTAATAAGTATTTTCCTAAAAAGTTATTTTTTGTTTAAATAAGTGATACAACACGTCAATTCCGAGAATTGGTGTAATTTTTATTAAATTTAAAATAATGAGATCAATTATTTAGCTAGTTAGTTTTAATCGCAGTTTGTCCATGCAAAATCACACTATCCGAGCGTGGACTTGCGCGTAGGACTTCTGCGTACGCACCGTACTATGCCGACCGCGCAGATTTTAGTTAGTGCGCATAATATCCCATTTGGTGTGTGTCTATTAATTCTTTTTTGTATGAAAATTGCAACATTTAATTGCAAACAAAACAAAAATTATCGCAATCGGTTAGGATAATGATTCTGAACAAACTACTCGTATTTACATTTTTTTCTATTTATCAAATAAATAACGTTGTATTTTGATAAAAATAGGGAACCATAGTTTTTAGGGTTCCGTACCCAAAGGGTGCCAACGGGACCCTATTACTAAGCCTCCGCTGTCCATCTGTCCGTCCGTCCGTCTGGCAGCGGGCTGTAACTTGTAAACCGTAATAGGTAGACAGTTGAAATTTCCACAGAGTATGTATTTCTATTGCCGCTATAACAACAAATAATAAAAATTAAATTAAATTAAAAAATAAAGGAGTCGAAATAAAATTTTATTTTTTTACCGTGGCATGTGGGGTGTCATTGTCTAGAACTCATTAAGTGGAGTTCAAATATTATGGAGTTCTATTATTTATTAGCTTCAAAATTGAAGAAATGGGAGCATCAAAGTTATGACCAAAACAAAGGAGCATTTTTTCCCCATATGGGTATGTAGATGCTAATTTAGTACTATCTAAGAACTAAGATATCTAAATATGTCTAGTTTCACAAAAAAGTTATTTGGTCTTATCTACGGAACCCTAAAAGAGCGATGCCCGACTTGCACTTGGCCGATTTTTAAACACACTAAATAACAATAATCTATTGTACATTTTAGTACCTACATAGGTACGTGAAATAAATACTATTTATGTATTAGGTAAGTATATATTTGTGCACATCGTTGGCACGTTATTGCGTAGGCTGCAGATACATACAAATATTTGAGCGGCTCGCGGGCCTGCATTGTGCACTCATTATTTGCATTTCCATTTTCCGTTTAATTAACAGTTTGCGAACGTTATGGTCTATTTCAGGAAATAGATACTCATATATACTTATATACCTATCACTACATATCTACTATAACATATTATAAACAAACTCTACGCTGGCTGGCTGGCTGGCATAGGATTAATCTACACATTCTCTGATCGCGAGTGATTTGCTCTTATTCATTTTGGAGTTCCGTCCTATCACCGAAGATATTCATGTTGATGTTCTTACAAATAAAAAAAAAGTTATTGAAATTGGTTCAGGGTTAACCTATGTAGTGACATCGCCAAATAATTAAAAAAAAAATTACGCGTCTAATTGAGAACCTCCTCTTTTTTTGAAGTCGGTTAAAACAATAAAACATAAGAAGTATGTAGGTACCTAGCGACTTACACTTGATCTGCGCGGATCCGCAGCGCGTGCGAGGGGATACGACGTATGTGGTTGAACTCCAAGTCCCTGGAAAAATACAGAAGTAATTTTTTTTTTTATTCGATTACAAGATTGTCCTTGACTGCGATCTCACCTGATGGTAAGTGACGATGCAGTCTAAGATGGTAGCGGGCTATCTTGTAAGGGGTATGGCAGTGAACATTCAATTCAACCCATACCCCTAATCGGTTTCTACACGCCATCGTGCCGGAAGGCTAAATCGCTTGGCGGCACGTTTTTGACGGTAGGGTGGTAACTAGCCACGGCCAAAGCCTCCCACCAGACCAGACCAGAGAATTCGGAAATTATAAATTCCCAAATTGACCCCGCCGGGAATCGAACCCGAGACCTCCCAGTTATAAGACCACAGCGCTCACCACTGCGCCAGGGAGATCGTCAAAACTTGTACGACAAGGTTGAAGAAGTAGCACTGAATAAGAAATTCATAGTACCACAGAAGTTCACAGAAGATATAATAGTGTGAGCAGTGATAGCCTAGTGGTTACTGTGGTCTCCTATTCGGGGGGGGTCGCAGGTTCGATCCCGGGTACGCACCTCTGAATTTTCGAAGTTAAGTGCGTTTAAGAAATTAAATATCACATGCTTTAACGGTGAAGGAAAACATCGTGAGGAAACCTGCACACCTGAGAGTTCTCCATAATGTTCTCGAAGGTGTGTGACGTCCGCCAATTCGCATTGGACCAGCCTGGTGGACTATGGCCTATAACCCTTCTCTGAGAGGAGACCTCGCTCAGTAGTGAGCCGATGATGGGTTGATAATGATGATGATGATAATAATAGTGTGGATACTTGCTTCAATGGTGAAGGAAAACATCGTGAGGAAACCTGCATACCCGAGAGTTCTCCATAATGTTCTCGAAGGTGTGAAGCCTGCCAATTCGCATTGGGCCAGCGTGGTGGACTATGGCCTGTAGCCCTTTTCTGAGAGGAGACCTGCGCTCAGATCGGTTGCTGATGGATGATATAAATACAGATTAACTCCACAAAATCATTTAAATAAATAGAAACTCTTGGTGCCTCACAATAAAGTGCAATTTAGGATGCACAGCGCTAAATTACCTACGACTTCAAGCGTATCACTGGTAGCTGCTGGTTAGAGACGGGTGCGGCACAAGACCGTGTTTCGTTACGATCATTTCAAGAGACGAACTCCCTGGCTCAGTGGTGAGCGCTGTTGCCTTATAACTGGGAGGCCTCGGGTTCGATTCCCGGCGGGGTCAATTTGGGAATTTATAATTTCTGAATTGTCTCTGGTCTGATCTGGTGGGAGGCTTTGGCCGCGGCTAGTTACCACCCTACCGACAAAGACGTGCCGCCAAGCGATTTAGCGTTCCGGCACGATGGCGTGTAGAAACCAATTAGAGGTATGGGTTGAATGTTCACTGCCATACCCCTTACAAGTTAGCCCGCTACCATCTTAGACTGCATCGTCACTTACCATCAGGTGAGATCGCAGTCAAGGACAAGCATATTGTCATCGAATAAATAAAAAAAATTAAGTGGCACTCGGGGACTGCCGCGGTAAAGTTATGGCATAGCATTTTTTATCAACTTATGCAATTATAATCATCATCATCATCATTATCAACCTTTAGATGTCCACTGCTGGACATAGGTCTCCTGCATGGACCTCCACAGGACTCGGTCTTGCGCCGCCTGAATCCAGCGGCTCCCTGCGACTCGTTTGATGTCGTCGGTCCACCTAGTGGGGGGTCTGCCAACACTGCGTTTACCGGTGCGGGGTCGCCACTCCAACACCTTGGGACCCCAACGACCATCAGCTCTTCGAACTATGTGCCTCGCCTATTTCCACTTCAGTTTCGCGACTCGCTGAGCTATGTCGGTGACTTTAGTTCTCCTGCGGATCTCTTCATTTCTGATTTGATCTCGCAGGGATACCCCAAGCATAGCTCTCTCCATCGCTCGCTGAGTGACTCTGAGCCTTCTTATGAGGCCCACAGTTAGCGACCATGTCTCGGATCCATAAGTCATCACTGGCAACACGCACTGTTCGAAGACTTTAGTCTTCAGGCACTGAGGTATTTTGGACGAGAAGACATCTCGGAGCTTCCCGAACGCTGCCCAGCCGAGTTGGATTCGGCGGTTGATCTCTTTCTCGAAATTGGACCTACCTAGCTGGACTGTGTGTCCCAGGTATATATACTCGTCCACAATTTCGAGCGCAGAGTTCTCAACGATTACTGGGTGGAGCGGAGCATGAGCATTGGACATGATTTTCGTCTTGCTCATGTTCATTTTCAGGCCCACCTGTTGAGAAACCCTGCTGAGATCATTGAGCATTGTATTGAGGTCTCTCAGAGTCTCTGCCATGACTACTATGTCATCGGCAAATCGCAGGTGAGTGATGTACTCGCCGTTTATGTTGATGCCAAGTCCGTTCCAATCCAGAAGCTTAAAGACGTCCTCCAACGCAGCGGTAAATAGCTTCGGGGAGATTACATCTCCCTGTCGCACTCCACGCTGCAAGTGGATTGGTCTCGTAGTCTGGTCCTGTATACGTACTGACATAGTGGCGTTTTCGTACAAGCACTTCAACACTTGGATATATACCGGTAGTCAATCCGGCATCTCTGCAGCGACCTCAATACAGCCCAAGTTTCCACTGAATCAAAGGCTTTCTCATAGTCCACAAACGCTAAGCAAAGTGGCTGGTTATACTCTTCTGTCTTTTGTATAACCTGCCGCAGCGTATGAATGTGATCTATGGTACCAAAGCCTTTTCGGAATCCGGCTTGTTCGGGAGGCTGGAAGTCGTCAAACCTACGAGCGAGACGATTCGTAATGACTCTCGAGAACAACTTGTAAACATGACTCAGCAGCGAGATGGGTCTATAATTCTTCAGCAAGGTATTATCACCCTTTTTGAAGAACAGAACCACCACGCTCCTGTGCCATGCTTCCGGCGTTATACCCTCGTGAATGACGGAATTTAACAATCGCTGAAAGACCTTAAGTACCGGTTTTCCACCCGCTTTCAGGAGTTCCGCAGTGATTCCGTCATCACCTGGCGCCTTGTTATTCTTGAGCTGTTTGAGAGCCATTCTAATCTCGTATAGGCTAACGTCCGGGATATCTTCGGTATAGTGTCGGGTCAGTTTGGCTCTGGGATCTTTGGCCAAATCTTCAACAGGTTTTTGTGTCGTGGTATCTGTCCATAGAACTTCTCGACCTCTCTCAAGATCTCAGGTCGAGAAGAGACGAGACGACCGTCATCAGTTTTCAGCCGCGTCAGCTGGCTCTGTCCGATAGACAGATCTCTCGCGAACACTTTTGAGCCTTTGTTCCGCTCGATAGTATCTTTAATACACTTGGTATTAAAGATCCGAAGGTCGCGAGTTTGCGCCTTAGAGATCTGCCTATTAATCTGCTGGTAGGCAGCCGCGTCTGCCGATGACTGCAGCCTCATCTCTCGTCTCTCCTCCATGAGCTTGAGAGTATGGGCAGAGAACTTGTCGGTTCTTTTCCTGCGATGGGTCTTAAAGAATTTAGACCCCACAGTATGGACAGTTTCCACGAACCTGTTGTTAAGATCGTCCACAGAAACGCAGTCTGCGAGGCAATCGAATCGGTTCTGCAGTTCGAGTTGGAAGTTTTCGGGGTTTTGGATATGAGCACGAGAAGGTCGGAGAGTTGACTTCACCAGTCTGGCCCTTTCCAGCTTTACATTAATATTCAATGTGCCTCTTACCATACGGTGATCGCTCCCGGTTTTCACCCTGTTGATCACAGAGACATCATTGAATATATGCCGCCTGGTCGACAAAATGAAGTCAATCTCACTTCTCGTGGAACCATCGGGGCTCATCCATGTCCATTTTCTGTGTGGCCGATTCCTGAAGAAAGAGTTCATCATAAAAAGGCCCTCCTTCTCCATGAAGTCGGCCAGCATTTGACCCCTCTGGTTCCTTCGCCCATACCCAAACTGCCCCACTTTCGTCTCTGCACCGCTTCGTTCGCCCAGTCTCGCGTTGAAATCCCCCATCACAACACTGTAGTGAGTGGTAGAGGTGTGTATGGCTTTTGATATATCCTCATACAGCACCTCCACCTCCTCGTCAGAATGTGTCGATGTCGGTGCGTAAACCTGTATAACCTTCAGCGAATACCGTTTGGTGTATAATTAATGCAATAGGGTATTTGACTATAATAAAAATATCGTTTCAACTGGTGTCATCCTAAAAGATTATTATCTAAAAACATTATTCCATACGACAAAACTAAAAAATAAAGCTTTATTTAATTAGAATACATTAAATAAAATTGCTATAATTCTGGCCATGGTCACGTGATCGAAAACGTTCCGTGATCTCGAATGACGTCACAGTCCACACCACCTATGGAATTCTCATTTTGTCAATACATTTCGACGTGTTTGTCCGGCGTAATAGGCTAATTTCGTCTGTTTTTCATCGTTAGGTACTATTTTATTAAATACCAAATAGTATGCGACACGCGGCCTAAACACATATTATAAAATTGTCATTGTTTGAAATGTGAACTGTTACGTCATGAGAGCAAATGGAACGTTTCGGCGGCAATTTATTTTTTTGAATTTATTTCTCGATTTTTATGAAAAATAATGAAAATTATGCCGAAATATATGTTTTGTTAGCTTCAGCATAGCATTATTAACAATTTAAGATGATTTTCCAAAAGTAGTCAAATAGCCTATTATAATATTTACCTATGCAATATTTTTTTTTGCATAATAAAAATTATGCAAAAAAATAATTAAAAAACAAACAAACAAGAAAAGCGCATTGTCACTAGTTCGCGAGTGAGATTCGAACCTGCGGCATCATACGGTAAAGAAAGCGGCCGCTCGCCCACTGCGCCAAACAGAGCTACTTGTGAACCTCTAAAATGTTGAACGCTTACTGAACGACGGTGTCAGGTTTATTTTCGTTACGGAATTTCTTGATTCGGTCGCCGCGCTCAAACTGTTTGTCCTAGTTCAAAGCCCGCGATAAAAGCTATGCAGTAGCTTAAAAAATAAAGAGAATTTTGTCCAGCAGTGGACGTTATCATGATCACGATAGTGAAACTCACACGGCCTGTAGATACTGTTGCGATCTGTTGGCGTCGTCGTTGTCATGCACGTGGCTCAAATTCGGCACCTCTACCAGGCCTGAGGTTGTGATTATTCTGATAATATAAATACAACACTTAAATACACACAACCTTAACAATTAAATTAAATTACACTAATTATTAAATTGAAGCCTCTGTCGTGATTTCGAAATAATTACCTCTTAAATTTCCTTGTTTATTTAGTAACTAGCTGATGCCCGCGACTTCGTCCGCATGGATTTAGTTTTTAAAAATCCCGCGGGAACTCTTTCATTATCCGAGATAAAAAGTAGCTCTCCCGGTCTGAGGAACCACTACTACATCCATTACTATACCCATGCAAAAAATCGCATCAATCCGCTGTCCTGTTGCGACGTGATTGAAGGACAAACCAACAAAAAAACACACTTTCGCATTTATAATATCAGTAATGCTTTATTATAACACTTTTTATAATTGTCAAATTTTTTACCATACTTAACCAAAGACAAAATTACGTTTAGCTGTCATTTACGTTTTGTTATTCCACTGTCATTTGCGTTTTGTTATTGCATGTCAGATGCGTTTTAGTTATACCACGTTTTACAGTGACTTGACGGAAACGCGGTCGAACGGGATAAAAAGTATCCTATGTCCGTCTCCTGGGTCTAAGCTACCTCTCCACCAATTTTCAGCCAAATCGGTTGATCCGTTCTTGAGTTATAAATAGTGTAACTAACACCACTTTCTTTTATATATTAAATAGATATAGATTAGACGTCGATAGTCGAGCGATTGTGTACAGAGTGATATTATAATAAATCTCTTATATTGAGAAAAAAACTGCCTGTCTGTGTTTTTTTCGATATTATGGACTAGCTGATGCCCGCGACTTCGACCGCGTAGATTTAGTTTTTGAAATCCTTTATTTTTCGGGAGAAAAAGTATCCTATGTCACTCTCCAGGTCCTCAACTGTATAGTTGCAAAAAATGCAAAAAATCACGTCGATCCGTAGCTTTGTTGCGGCGTGATTGAAGGACAAACCAACAAACTAACAAACACACTTTACATTACATAACATTTTACAATAAAAGTATATTATAAAATTCATTTATTCGTTCCCTCGTTTGAAATTTCCATCCTGAAGAAGGTTAAAAAAATTATAAAAATCACATCAAATAATACATACGTACAAGGTGCGCAGTTCGGGCAGAGCCGGGAGCGGCGCTATCTTGTGCAACAGAGGGGCTTGAGTTATACTCCTGAAAAGTACTTAAATAATTATATTCTAGCTTTTTCACCGACTTCAGAAAAGGAGGAGATTCTCAATTCGTCGGAATCTTTTTTAGGGTTCCGTATCCAAAGGGTACCAACGGGACCCTATTACTAAGCCTACGCTGTCCGTCCGTCCGTCCGTCCGTCCGTCTGTCAGCGGGCTGTATCTCGTAAACCGTAATAGATAGGTATACAGATGAAATTTTCACATATTATGTATTTCTATTGCCGCTATAACAACAAATAATAAAAATTAAATTAAATTAAAAAAATTAAATTAAAATATTTCCATGGGTACATGGATTTTTTTAACGGAACCCTAAAAGAGCGAGGCCCGACTCGCACTTGGCCGATTTTTTATGTATGTTCACCGATTACTCGAAGAAGCCTGAACCGATTTGGAAACTTTAGGTAGTCCCATTTAAATTTTATCGAAATCGGTCGTGCGGTTTTTAAAAATCAACAATAAATTATATATACCTAGGCACATTGTAGTGGCGTGGGCTTTTGAAGTCTCGTTTGAAGTTTGAAGGTTTTTTAAAAATATTTTTTTGGTATAGGTTAATAATTATATCCTTAATTCCAGTAGGTAAGTTCGGAGAATGGATAATTTCGATCATTTATGTACTGCATTTTCCGCCAGTCATCAATAAAATGACGGACTTTATGACTTGATTTACATTCATAATTATTTTATCGATTTCATAGTTAATAATGGATCTTTGTTTTCAAGAGAACAAGACTTCTATTACTTTAAGTATATAAACATGAGCAATAACAATAACTTCGATAATAATCGGGAAAAATAAAAATATATAAATGGAAAATGTGACTGACTGACTGACTGATTGACTGATCTATCAAACCACTGAATGGATCAGACTGAAATTGGCATACAGATAGCTTTTATGACGTCACAGGCATCCGCTAAGAAAGGATTTTTGAAAATTCAATCCCTTATGAGGGTAAAATAGGGGTTTGAAAAATCGAACTTAACGTGAGCGAAGCCGCGGGCAAAAGCTCGTATATATTTAATAATATTAGGTATATTGTATGATTGGGTTATGGGTATATAAAATACTTAACAATTATTAACACGTTCATGCAAGCAACGTATACGTAAATATCGGCAGGGTTGCTGAGGCAGGGAAGACTTGGGAATCGGTGCAGTGAAATCAGCATAGGTGCGCCGTCGGCGGTGGTCGATAGCTCGCAAAATGGTGCGCTAGTCAGTACATCTAGGGTTGTCGATACTTTATCTATTGGATATATTCTGATACATCTGAAACGCGATGCTAAGGTGCAGCGCCCTCCATTGGAATGCAGTAGGTATTGCAGTCTTTTTACCTAAGGTGAAACGCCTTCCTTTGGAATGCAGTGCTGCAGTCTTTTTACCCGACTGATGAAGGAGGACAAAGTTTTGCAAGCTTATTTTTTGGCACGTTATGTAGTCTTTAAAGTTTAAACGGTTTCACGGATTTCAACTTAAGAGGAGTCTTTTATTGTTCGAGAGACAAAGTGTAGGTATATTAAAATAAGGCGATGATGAAAAAAAGAACTAACAAATCTATTTGAATTACTTATCCTATTTTCAGTTTTTTTTTTAAAGCAGACGGGTTGTTCAAACTCTTACCGGCGCGGCGGGCGGCGCGTAGGTACCCAAGTAATGCGGGAATTAATAAAATCCGACGTAGCCTCAATTATAGCCCTACGGTTAAAGGTGCGGACCGAAAACTGAAAGGTCATAGGTTCGATCCCCATCCCTTGCACTATGTCATACCCACTCCTAACACAAGCTTTCCACTTTCGGAGGGTAGCGGAGAATACTAGTCGCAGTCAAGTTTAGCTTGGCCGATATTATTTAAAAACTGTGAAAGATACCTATTAAAAAAAAATATTGCATCAACATCTCCTGAAGAAGCTCCGCTGTTCGAGTGAGAGGGAAAGTGTATTTTGGGTACGTTATTACTTATTTTGGAGGGTTTGTTTGCGAGGCGGGGTGATGTGGCGGATTACCTATAGCAAAAGAATTTTGGTTTTTCCTTTTCCACATATAACCTTACTCATCATCAAACATTCAGTTCTTATCCTCCCGTAATTGAGTGGTTTTGAATGGTTTTTACTTACAGGTATGTTAACGAGAAACACGAAGGGTCACTTACAATGATCTAAGAAAAGGCATTTTTGTCAGATCTTCAACAGCGATATGCTCCAACCTCGATGCGTTCACGACTAGCCTGTGAAAAGTAAACAAAATTCGTAAAAGTAATCAATTACACATTCGTCAAAAGCAGCCAGCAATAAAAGATGATTTATTATTTGCTATATTGTTTTAGTATAATTTAAGGGCAGCAAGCAGTGATAGCCTAGTGGCACACGAGTAAATATTAGTGATCAGGACTGTGGTCTCCTATTCGGGGGGTCGCAGGTTCGATCCCGGGTACGCACCTCTGACTTTTCGGAGTCACGTGCGTTTAAGCAATTAAATATCACTTGCTTCAACGGTGAAGGAAAACATCGGGAGGAAACCTGCACATCTGAGAGTTCTTCATAATGTTCTCGAAGGTGTGTGAAGTCCACCAATTCGCATTGGGCCAGCGTGGTGGACTATGGCCTATAACCCTTCTCTGAGAGGAGACCTGCGTTCAGTAGTGAGCCGTTGATGGGTTGCTAATGATGATCATTTAAGGGCAGTCAGGATTCAGAAATGGCTAAATAATCCTTAAATTTTATTGTAATGGCCAGGAAATCAATTAGATTCTAACACTAGTACGCATTCGAATGAGGTATCAAAACGATTACCGAACGTCTGATCTGCAAAGGCGTTAGATAATACCCTAAAGTTAGGCACCCTACTGTTATTTAAATATCTATGCCGCCAAACTATGTAATGGATGGTTTAAAAAAATTGTAGTATAATGTTATGTACTAGGTGATGCCCGCGACTTCGTCCGCGTAGATTTAGTTTTTAAAATCCCTCGGGAACTCTTTGATTTTCCGGGAGAAAGAGTAGCCTATGTCACTCTCCAGGTCCTCATCTATACCCATCCAAAAAATCACGTCGATCCGTAGCCCTGTTGGGGCGTGATTGAAGGACAAACCAAAAAACAAACACACTTTCGCATTTATAATATTAGTAAGGATCTCTTCCAAGCTAGCCCATTTTACGAAATTACTAATTAGTCCGAGTACCTATCGAGTTTGACGTGAGACTCACAAATTAGTCGATACTCGGACTTAAATTTCTTAAACTGGACACTTTCAAGTAAAGATTTTTATATAAACCTGTGAAGATGATACTGCCATTGGCACAATTAGAATTCCATAAGCCTACTTTGTCGTATTAGTTTACAAATTGCAAAAACCAAATTAAATTTGAATTTCGCGGGCAGTCTAGTTTAGTTCACCTTAACCTTTTTTCAAGTCTCTTTTTTTTTTTTTTTTATATTTTAAGATGAACCCCCGATGTTGCGGTCGGAGACTGTGTTTACTGTTTATGTCTTATGTATCTTATCTATGTTATTGCTTATATTCTAATAATATAAGGTAACTATAGATCTTTAGTACATATTTATTTGTTTTCATTTATTATAATTTTTACAATTTTTGTTGCATAGTTTAAAAAATTTGGTCTCAAAAGATTGCTTCCAATTATTTCAAATATTGTTTCCTTACTTATTTTTGTGTTTATTAGCATTTCTAGGTTATATCTACTTCGGCCGAATCTCGGACACTCCGTCAGCAAATGGATGGGCTCCTCGTCATTATCTTGGTCGCATTTACATGCTGAGGTTTCTTTGATTTTAAATCTGTGGAGATATCCCAAAAATCCCCCGTGTCCGCTAAAAATCTGGGTCAGGATAGGATTTATTTCGATTTTTGATATTATTTTGTGGGCAAGGCGAACGTTTGGGAAGAAAACTTTGGTTGTGCTTGCAGTCGATTCTGTATCATACCTTTCTTGCCATAATCGCTGCGTGTCAGCTCTAATCATCCTTTTAATGCTTGCAATTGGACAAGCACAGTAGTCTGCGGCTCTTCTACTGTGCAGCGCTGCTTTCTTAGCAAGGCTATCGGCGCGCTCATTGCCAACATGACCTACGTGTGCTTTAATCCAGTATAGCTGAATGGAGCGCCCCTGGTCTCGAACTGCTCTTACGTTTTTGCGGATGTTGTACGCCAATGGATGAGAGACTCTTCCACTTTTTATGAGATCCAAAGTGGATCTGGAGTCGCTTAGGATCCAGCATTCACTTTCATCGCTTTTGAGTGCCCATTGTATAGCTCTGTCCATGGCGTACAACTCCGCCTGGAACACAGTGCAGTACGAGTCCAGCTTCAACTTTACAACTTTAATCTCCACGCCATTTTTCCACACGGATACGGCCGCACCCACCTTACCCTCTATCTTACTCCCATCTGTGTATATGTGCGCGGGTCCCGCTACATTAGTGGTTTCAGTAAGGGTGTTGTCGAGGAGGGTGTATCCGATCCTAGTACTATGCGCGGGATGCTCAATCTGCTGCGAGGTGTAGTCCAGTCTGGTCTCTATCTCTCTGTCTTCCGGTAGCTCGCGGAATACTCCCCTTTTTGCCTCGTAAAGAGCGGCTGCCTCTTGGATCCTAAGATCAAGGGGTAGTATTCCGGCCAGTATCGCTGCTGAATTTAATGAGACAGTTCGATAGGCCCTAGTTATTTTTTGGGCAAAGCCGCGCTGGATGGCGTTCAGCTGCTTTCTAACACCCAGTTTCTTTGTTGCTAGTGCCCATGCGCTAGCAGCATAAAGGACAATCGGTTCCACAACCGCCGTATAGATGGTCTTAACGACTTGGGGATGGAGACCCCAGCTCACTTTTGCGGCCCTGCACAGCTGTTTGTAGATGGCCTGTACCTTCTTACAGGTATTAATTGCGTGCGTGTTGAAAGTTAGGCCTTTATCAATTATGAGCCCCAGGATTTTGATCTCTCCCGTGAGCTCAATGGGGGTCCCGCCCATAGTCAGGAGTGGGGAGTCGTACTTCAATTTTTTGGTTATCACCATAGCTTTTGTCTTATGGGCTGCAAATCTAAGCTTGTTCTTGACTCCCCACTCCTGCACATAGGCGAGAGCCGCATTGGCCATTCTGGAGACTTCTAGTCCCGTGTCTCCATCACAAACAAGGACGACATCATCGGCAAAAGCCTGACAATAGTCGCCTCGCTTCTCAAGACCTTTCAACAGTGGATCCAGAAGAAGGTTCCATAGAATTGGTCCTCCGATCGAACCTTGTACACACCCTTTTGTTGTGTTTTTGGTGTGTTCTACACCTGCGTACCTCACCCTGACTTTGCGGTCCTGGAGGTAGCTATCGATCATTCTTCTTGTGTTCGCTGGACACCTTTCCTCAGCCAGTCGAAGTTTAATAATTGGCCACCATGCACTATCAAAAGCTCCCTCTATGTCCAGAGATATCATTGTGACAATTTTCTTATTTTTCAGTTTTCCTTTAATATGATGCATCATGACATAGAGGGCGTCTTCGGTGCTTCTTTGAGGCATAAAGCCGTACTGGCGAGTACTGAGTCCGGGTAAGATGTGGAATTTTATTCGATTTACTAGCATTTTCTCCAGGATCTTTCCCAGAACCGGCAGCAGTCCAATCGGTCGGTAGGCTTTGGGGTTTGTGTAGTCTTCCCTTGCCGGTTTGCGTAGGACTACAACAGTTGCCTCCTTCCAAATTGTTGGGAAGTGGCTCAGTTCTAGGCATTTATTTGCTAAGGCGAGGTACGCGTCGGGCTCTCGGTTAATTACTTGCTGGCAGATATCTGGTGCAAGTCCGTCTGATCCCGGGGCTTTCTTAGGGTTAAAATTGGAGACTGCGCTATGTAATTCTGCAGTGGTAAATGGTGGGTCCAAATTTTCATTTTTTGTCCATTCATTTACTTGCTCAGCTGCTTCCCTCATTCGCCGATGTTTTGCGTTATCATCTTTCCCGTGATCTTCCGGGTAGAACGTGTCCGCCAGCATTTTCGCCGACTCCTTGGGGTCATATGTTGTACCATTTTGTGTGAGAGGCAGGTCTTCCTGTCTTGTGGCTGTTCTTTTCAAAACCCTATAGATTCCGTCCCAGAGTCCTTCCTTATCCTGTCTGTCACAGAATGCCTTCCAACTCGATATTTGCGCCTTCTTAACTAACAATTCATAATTAGTTTTTGCTTGCAGGTATTCCTGGACTACCAATGCTCTTCGGACCGGCGCAGCGCATCGGATGCGACGCTTCTTCGTGACTACCTCCCGTTTCAGCGTGGCGAGCTCTTCATTCCACCACGGTAAGTTTAATTTTTCATTACTTTTCTTAATGGGTATAGTTTCTTTGGCCACTGCTATAATTATATTAGTATATTTTTCTATAATTTGATCTAGTTCTGTTTGCACTTTAACTTTTTCAATTTCTGTTTTATTAATGTAATTTTCCGCCAACAATTGTACTAGTTTCTCATGAAATTCGTTCCAATTTGCTTTCTTTGTATTAAATATTCTAGTTGTTCTGCTTATTGTAAGTGATTTTGATTTTGTAAGCATAATTTTGAATTTTATCGTGTTGTGGTCAGAACTCGTTACGCCTTCGTCAACTTCCCATTCTTCGACCATATCTAAGAGGTCGTCCGAGCATGCCGTCACGTCAACGTAACTGGTAAATCGTTTATTGCCCCTTACCGTATCAAAGGTCGGAGTTGTTCCCGCGTTCAGTACATGGAGGCCCATCTGATCAAAGGCGCTCACCATTTCGTCTCCTCTGCGGTCGTCTTTCTTACTTCCCCACCAGGTAATTTTTTGGCATTTGAATCGCCACCCAATATAACTGCTCTGGGTCCCAGTTCTTTGACTACGGTGTCCAAATGCTGCAGGTATGGTCCTATGGGCATATCTGGCTCGAAATAATACGAAACCATGGTGATTTCCCAAGCTCTAGTTTTGATCCTTACTACTACTATATTATTAGTTGTAAGTTTTGGACACAAAATAACATCTGTATTCGGGTCAAATACTACGATGGCAGCCTTAACTGTCCCATCCCCTTGGTTACTATTTTGAAATACCCTCACCCCCCTGTAATTTTTCATTCGCCCGACTCCACCCACGTATGGCTCCTGTAAAAGGGCGATTGCGATTTTACGCTTATTTGCCTCCATCATGAGTTCGTCTGTGGCAAGCTGTTTGCGTTGGAGGTTTGCCTGTGCAATTTTAAACGCTTCTGTTGAATTACTTGAGGAGCCCTTAGCAGTACGCTATACTGCCTCGAGCCAATGCATCCCATTTGCGCCTCACTGGACACTCCTGACTAAATGCATTGTGGTCGGTCTGGTCCAGTTTGGCGCGAGTGCAGTTGCAACATGTAGGAGTGACATTCGCAAGCCAGTCAGTGCACTCAGCTTTCATATGCGGCCCTCCACAGTGGCTACATTTGGTGACGGTTTCTTTACAGAAACGTCTTCCATGTCCATAGCCGAGGCAGAGTGAGCATTGCACGAGCGGCGAGTAGTCCGCCACTTTGATCTTCTGCATATCAATGTGCACTGACTCCGCCTCAACCATTCGCCGCCACAGCTTGGGACACAGCCTCAGGACCACATGGCTTGTATGGGGGTTCCTGGCCTTTCTTCTAAACCTAATTTCAAGGCGGTCATCTTTATCGATGCCTTCAAACAGGCCCCGGTTCTGGTTTCTCAAAGCGTTCTTTATGTCCTCATCGGTGTTGTATTGAAGAACGTCTTTGAGCACCAGAAGGGGGTCCTTGTTTGTAATTTCCTCGACGTTTAGGCGATCACCCACACTTTTGAGTCTTTCTTTGACCTTTTTTCTCTCCTCCTCAGAGCTACACCCCACTATGACTTTTCTGTCTTTCGCCTTCCGCACTCTGTCGACTTTGACCCACCCATCTTTTGCGTTAATCGCTTCCCTAATTTGGGTCAGCACTTCCTCGCCTGTCTCAGTTTCATTCTTGGACGAAACAACTATAGAGTGCAGAGCGGTGGTGTCTGGGCTCCGCCTCCTTGTCATGCCAACTGCAACATTGGCATAGGTAGGGGATCTCTCCTGGAGTGCCTGATGCTTTGAAATGCATTCTTGAAGCTTCTTCATCTCTTCTGTATTTTGCCTCATGAGTAAACTATGCTCCTTTATCCTATCCATTAATTCCTTATCTATCATATTTGTTTCACCTTCATTAGTTCCGCATTCTTTCTTTCCTAATTCTACCACTTGCTTGGCAATCTTTTTAGTTTTAACATTTGGCATCTCGGCCTCTTTGACTAATTGATACAGTCTCTCTATGATTTGTATCACCTCGGTTTTTATTTCACCTTTCAGGTTTCTGGAGCTATTTATTTGTAGTTTCGCCTTCATCAGGCAGGACTTAGCTTCCAGAGTTTTCGAGGTAAGCCGCGAGGTGATATCTTGGCCGACTGCTCTATCAGGGCCAGAGGGGGCAGCCTTTGCTGGGGAATTCGAGGTAGTCGGAGAGTTGGGCTTGGATCCTGTTTTCCCCGTTTCCCACTCCCCAATGCTTTTTCTCACCTTTGCGACGCCCTCTATTTCAACGCGAGATGCTGAAGGTCCTGCCATTTCAGCTGCATGTTCTCCTTGGATCTCTGGCTTGTCCATTTCCGGCATGCCTTGGGTCGCCTTTGAAGGAGTTCTGTATCCAACTCCAAACATTGTACTTGGGCAGTGTATAGATCTGCCCAATAGTCACTACTTATTAATGGGAGGATTCACGTGTCAGTTTGATTTAATTGATTGGGCGGTGCAAAGCCGCACGAGTTATAAACTTAACCTACTGTTTGGGAGGTGTAAAAGGTCTCCCAAGTCAAAAAATAATTAAAACGTTATAGAATGATTGTACTTACAATTAATAAACAATTGGGAGGTGTAGAATGCCTCCCGATAGTCAAAATTAAACCTAAAATATGTGTCACAGTACCTGGGAGGTGTAAGAAGCCTCCCACGGTCAATATTTTAACTTAACTAAGATTTTTAATAATAATTGGGGGTGTATATGGCCCCCAAAGTCAATAACAAACGTTAAGCACTCCCTGAAACTATTAACAACAAAGCAGAACAAAATGAAACAAATAACTAATAAATAAACTACAGAAATGCAATATTAAGGTGCTAAATAGTTGCCTATAGTAATAATTTATGTTCGTTATACAATGCTATAATTAGTTTACGAAACTAAATGTCAACTTGCCAGTAAAGTTGTCAAAATAAACTTATGTACAACAGTAAAAAATGCTACTGTAAGTCATAAACCAAACTAATATAATAACTTAAACTTTATTCACAATATAATATGTTATGTTTATAATCTAATATTTAATGTCCCTAGTTTGTAGGTAGGAAGGTAGGCACTCTTCAAATGGTTATATGAAACAAGCTCGTAAGCAAAGACGCCAGCAGTCACTTATATCATGCGAAATGCAGAAAAAACGTCGCTGAATGATGAATGATGAAGAATTTCCTTGATTTCCAACGTTTATTCCAGTTTATTACGGGCATCGATCACGTGCATGTTATTGTTTCATCACCACAATAAGAGATAAACGCGTTATCACAAATTTTTTCTTTTTATATAATTTGTATCCTATTGCAGGTAGGTAGTTTGAGAAAACATTAGTAAATATCAGCAAATATCATTTATATCGACATTTCACCCGTTGCGAAAACGTCTCAATTATTAGTAATCACGTTTTACACATAACACTGAATAACCACTGCAATTCCGGTTGATTTACTATATTTAATCTTTCAAGTCTCTTCTAGTAATGGTAGTCACCTGACTGGCCAAGTGGGGATTCGTAGATTTTACACACCTTTGAGAACACTGTGGAGAGCTCTCAGGTATACAGGTTTCAGCTATGTACCCATCTATGGTGCCTATACTTACTAGTGTTTCGCCCTTGGATCCTAGAAGTTTGTATACTAAAATTGTATGTAATAATTTCATCATCATCGTCATTCATTCATTCATTCATCCATCCATCCATCCATCCATCCATCCATCCATTAAGTCATTAATTCATTCATTCATTAATTACTTCATTCATTCATTTATTCATTCATTCATTCATTCATTCATTCATTCATTCATTCTTACTCACAAGTGTTCAACTTTGTGGAGGCGGTACCCTCGCGCCGCTATGGCGCGTGCGCTGAGTCGCGTGATGTTGGTGTTGATGAACTCCACCATACCAGTCTTTGCTTCTTGCTCGCTCGACCTCACTGAAACAATACAATACATAGTGTAAAAACCAGCCAAGTATGAGTCAGACCCGCACACGAAGGGTTCCGTACCATCGTTCAAGTCGATCTAACACCAGCTATCTAAATGATCGAACAAAAACAAAAGTTTTGTATGGAGTGGAGGAGATCCTCTTTAATTGTTAATCTTAACTTTATTTATTTTTATTATTTTTTTGTTATAGCTGCAATAGAAATACACATTCTGTGGACACAGCCCGCTGATAGACGGACGGACAGCGGAGGCCGTCATTTATAGGGTCAGTAGTTATAGGGTCCAGTTCGCACCATTTGGGTACTGAACCCTAAAAACGAAACCCTAAATATTTAATAAGTCGAGGTTATTACAAAGTTAGTGATTTTCTTAATGAAAAGCTTGCATGGGCACAATCGGCTTGGCATCCAGCTGCCCAATAAACAGTGCAATAACATATTACACTGTAAGTAATAGCCAAAGCTAACAATAATATTGTAGGTAATGTTTTGTTTAAAAAGAGCAATTGCTGAGTTTATTGCCGAGTCAGAGTTTTGCCGGCTCTTCTCGGCAGAGGAGCTCTTATGAACGGAGAAAAAGCATTCACGCAGTTTTTGATATTGATGTTTTCGAAAATCATGGATTACGTATTTAGTTCGTAGCAAGATAATTTCGTAGCTGCAAGTGGGCCTACGAAAGTGTGCTTCTATGGTTTCAGGTTTCAGAGAAAACTATGTCAAAATATAAAATACGCTCGGATAAGACTCGGCCCTAAAGACAGCTATAGAAAAAATAAGTATAAGTAAATATATTTGTTTTATTTCCGTAAATCATAATAATATTTGAAAGCAGGACTTCAAAGAGTGGCATTGAGACGGGGAAACTACGTCTTTGTTGGTTTAAGATTTATAATTAACCTTATTTTGACCATCATTTGGAACTTTTCCTTTGTTATTGATGTCGCAGTATAATGACCTTCCTGGCTCAGTGGCAAGCGCTGTGGTGTTACGATTGGGAGTTCCCGGACTCGATTCCGATAGGGACATTTTGGGAATTGATAATCTTTTGATGTTGATGTTTACATTTTTTTGTTTATGGATTTAAATAAAGTTTTAAGCAAAATTAAATTCATCAAAGAAAGAAAAAAATATCTAAGAATAAGCGTCATATAAAAAGGGGTAGGTAGGTATGTTGTTTATTAAGAGCTGCCATTGCAGTTTCAGATCAGCCCGCTCCCATCTTGGACTGCATCATCATTTACCACCATGTAAAAGCCATGTAAAAAGAACAACCATCAGTTCGGAGAGGAGGCGAGGTTGTCTAAAAGTTGCCGATCAAAATAGTATTCATTTTGTGCCTCTAGATGTACATTAGCGTCAAAATATTCCTTGACTGTATGGATTTGAAGTCACAAATTCAGTGTAGCGTATCGTACATACCCTTTGACAATTGAAGTACGGTAGTAAATATCATTCCTAAACGTATAAAAATTAAAAATGCATACACGAAATTTAGCTCTAATTCAATGTTATGGTTTATTTACTTTGACGCTAATGCCATCCAATGAATACTATTTTGATCGGCAACTTTTAGACAATCGTGGGACTGATTGTATGTATACTTTCTTCTTGAAAACTGAATCCACGTGGAGTCACGGGCATGAGCTAGTAATATATTATGTAAAATGTAAAAATACTCGTACCATAGACATTTAACACGTCATTTACTTTTGAATTGCAAATTAAACATTCATTTCCTCTGCAAGAAGATAAACAGACATACATATTTACACAATATCTCTAAATAGGTAGGTACTAAACATCCGCAATTTACAAGAGCTGAAGAAATCATTTTGGGATGATGGGAACAAAATTAAAGTAGAAACCAACTCGCATGTACGAAAAATGTATGTAAATGTGTATGTTTCAAAATGTAAGTAATTGAGCGATGGTTTGTTTTTAGGGTTCCGTACCCAAAGGGTGCCAACGGGGCCCTATTACTAAGCCTCCGCTGTCCGTCCGTCCGTCTGTCAGCGGCCTGTATCTCGTAAACCGTAATAGATAGACAGTTGAAATTTTCACATAATATTTTGTATTTCTATTGCCACTATAACAACAAATAATAAAAATTAAATTAAATTAAAAAAATTAAATTAAAATATTTCCATGGGGACATGGAAATATTTTAATTTAATTTTTTTTAACGGAACCCTAAAAAAGCGAGGCCCGACTCGCACTTGGCCGATTTTTTGTACCTTGATATTATAATTTTGAAATTACCAAGCCTCACTACTCAAAACAAACATGAATGTAGGTATAACAAAAAGTCGTGACTCGCTGCATGGCGTGTTTGGTGTTGACACGCCATTTAGCGCGGCTCAGCGTGACATCTCCATTAACTGTTCATTGTGTGCTCTGCTCCGGAATTAGAGCGCTAACACCAAGCGTGTCGTCATCAATACCTAACGCCGTGTGTGGACTGCGCGTTCCAGTGAACTTACACGCGTACCCTGTAAGGCGACGTTTTAGCATAGGCGTGGCGTTGCGCGGCGCGTGCGGCGTCGAGTCGCGCGTGAAACTCAAACATATGGCCAAGTATGAGAGCGTTTACAGAGAGGCGTCGGTGTTGAACGCGGCGTCGCACGCGGCGGGTGCCGACGCGGGCACCGCGGCGACGCACAGTGGCTCGAAACAGCTATATGAGGGACATAGGAATTTTTGTTACAAATTCCATTGAAAAAAATACTTATCGAAAGACCTTGTCATTCTGTTGAATAATTGTTATTAAACGTTTTTCTCTAAAACTGATAGTTTGCCCGGAAAAAAATATTGTCTGTTTTTGTTGTATGGTATGAAACAGAAACTGCTAAAATTTGGCCAAGTCTTTAGAGGTCTTGCTTTAAAACTACTTTATTCTTATTTTTTGGCTTGTTGGCTATAACTCTATGCTATCAGCTTGCACCCAAACTTGCCCGTTCAAAAGTTATTAGAATCCGAAATTTAAAAAAAAAAAAGATTTTTATTGATTTTATAATGTCGTGGATTATCAAAATATTTGACCAAAATAATGTGCTGCATGAAAATTCTATGAATAAATATTGAAATTAACTTTAAATCACTAGTTCATCGAAGAGAAACTTATAGCTTATAGAAACTTAGTTAAGCACTTAAAAAAGGATATTTCATAGATTAAAACTGTAAATTATATTAAAATAACGTGAATTCAAACAAAGGATCTACAAAATTAAAACTTTCAAAATATAGCTTTCTTTATTTCTTTTTAACAATTCATTTTATTATGTATCTAATGTATCTCCTCAGCTAAACTGTCTTTGTTGTTGGAAACTAATTACAAACAGTGAAAAATTTGCTAATCATACTCAATATTATAAATGCGAAAGTGTGTTTGTTGGTTTGTCCTTCAATCACGCCGCAACAGAGCTACGGATCGACGTGATTTTTTACATGGGTATAGTTGAGGACCCGAGAGTGACTTTTTAAACTATCAGTTTTAGAGAAAAACGTTTAATAACAATTATTCATCAGAATGACAAGGTCTTTCGACAAGTATTTTTTTAAATGGAATTTGTAACAAAAAATCCTATGTACCTCATATAGCAGTTTCGACCCACTGTGCGTCGTCTCGGTGCCCGCCGCTACACGACGCCGCACGCGCCGCGCGAAGCCACGCCTATGCTAAACCGTCGCCTTAGGCGACGTTTTAGCTTATTATTAGCTTTTAGCAGTTTCTGTTTCATTCCATACAACAAAAACTGAAAATATTTTTTTCCGGGCAAACTATCAGTTTTAGAGAAAAACGTTTAATAACAATTATTAATCAGAATGACAAGGTCTTTCGATAAGTATTTTTTTAAATGGAATTTGTAACAAAAAATCCTATGTCCCTCATATAGCTGTTTCGACCCACTGTGCGTCGTCGCCGCGGTGCCCGCCGCGCTGCCCGCGTCGGCGCCCGCCGCGTGCGACGCCGCGTGCTCCGCCGCGTTCAACGCCGACGCGCGAAGCCTCTCTGTAAACGCTCTCATACTTCGCCATATGTTTGAGCTTCACGCGCGACTCGACGCCGCACGCGCCGCGCGACGCCACGCCTATGCTAAAACGTCGCCTAACGCGCTGTTTTTACCTGCAGTAGGTGTTACCTAGTACATTTACGTAGTACCTAGGTCAGTCATAAACTCATAACTTATAATACCAACATAGCTACAAGGAATTATGTTTACTAACACACACTATATTATGAAAATCGTTACGTTCCCTCAAATATGGTTGAGCGAAGCAATGGCTGGGTCATGCGTCATGCTCGTGAACGGGTACCACCGGCGGGAATGGGGCTACTTTCTGTCTGCCCGTCTTAACATGTGTTGAATTATAATTAGATATAATAAGGTATGTTTTTGTGGAACTTTGTTGTTGTGGAATTTTGTGGAACTTCCCCTGCCGAGCAACTGCCGAGTTTCTTGCTGGTTCTTCTCGGCAGGAACGGCATTCCGAACCAGTGGTAGACTTATCGACGATTCAAAAGCACTTGTAAAAAAAAATTATTTATTTAAGTAAGTACCTCAATTTTCAACTTTTTTTAAGTATTTTTCGGAATTTTCCCTTTTTGTGCTCTAAGAACGTGCTTTTAACCAAAATTGACAATTCTAGATCAAACGGAACCTGGAACGGTTTTGGGTCGAAAACCTATATGGTAGTTCCCGTTGACCTAGAATCACGAAATTTGGCAAAAAGCAAGGTCTTACAGAACAAATAAAGGAAAAATTCCAAAAAATAAAAACAGTTAAAAATTAAAGGGTGTCCCCATACATACATCATCATTAGCAACCCTTCAACGGCTCACTACTGAGCGCAGGTCTCCTCTCAGAGAAGGGTTATAGGCCATAGTCCACCACGCTGGCCCAATGCGAATTGGCGGACTTCACACACCTTCGAGAACATTATGAAGAACTCTCAGATGTGCAGGTTTCCTCACGATGTTTTCCTTCACTGTTGAAGCAAGTGATATCTTGGTGGGGTGATGACGATTCAAAGGGTTTGAGCTATGCATTGATAAATCAGTCAGTCAGTCAACTTTTCTTTTTATTCATCGATGCCTTATAAATAAATAATTAGAAGAAGAATTCTGTCTACACGTAACACGGTCTATATCTATAACTGCCAAGTGCATTCTATTATTACGTAGCTAAGTAGGTAATAAAAAAATAATAAGAAATTGAATCGCCCCACTTTTCATCCACTTGCGCACATAGTGAGCAATAACCTGACAATTTCTTAGAAAACAATTAAGAAAATTAAAAACACGACAACTTGTCCCCTTTAACGAAGGAAGGTTATTATATTGCTTATTACAGTTTTATATTGAAGTACCTGCAATAATCAGTAGGTTAAAAGTCGCGTGTGGGCTATTCCTGACTTGTTGACGTTTCGGATACCATTTCAATAATGTTCATTCTATTTTCAGGTATGTTTTTATAGAGTCCCTTTAACCTATATGGCCCTGTAGCATCTTTGTCTCAGTGGGTTTAGGGTTTAGGCTTCTGAGGTCAATGAAATCTTATAGTTTCGTCCAGTCAATCTGTCGGATTTTGACAGGATTTCTTTAAGTAGGTAACCTAAATCCTTAAAATTTAATTGCTTGAATCCCACATAACTTCGAAAGTCCGAGATCCGTGCCTGAGATCGAACGGACTCCCTGAAAAAGAAGTTGGAGTCCTCACCACTAGGCTTTTATACAGTCACGCCCATTCCCACAAACTACTTTCGGACTTTCTTGAAGCGCAGTTGAGGAATCGCGAGCATATTTCGATTTCCCATTTGCCTATCGTGTGTGTAAACCTTATACATAGGATCTCCATCATCATCATCTTGTCCTTTTCCCACGCTAGGTGGGGTCGGCACAACACGTCTTTCCTTCCTCTCGCTTCTGTCATTCGTCAACTCATCATCCACTCCTCTTACACGCATATCCTCTTTCACACAATCCATCCATCGTTTCTTGGGTCTTCCTCTACTCTTTTGTCCTTCCACATGCATATTCAACATTCTTCTAGTAATATGGTTTACTTCCCTCCGCATTACATGCCCATACCACGCCAGCGTATTACTCGGTACTAAGATGAGGAGTAATTTATACTCCTCATCTTATCTACCACTGACGCTACTTTCAGACTTCCATCTTATATATTCATTCCTTATCTTATCCAATCTTGTCACACCGCATATTTTATCCATCTCAACATACGCATTTCAGTCGATTCCCTTCTGATATCCGTCCCTTTTACTATACAATTCTGAACCATACAATGCGACAGGTCTTAACAACCGTACATAGTATCTCCTTATAGTGTGCTAATAGTTATCGGACAGTGTCACCTTCTCACAACCAGAGGTGCGATTGTCTAAAATTATTCCATTGATCGTAATCTAATCTAAAATATTCGATGACATTAGTGTCAAAGTAAAATAAACCATAAAAGCATTGAATTAGAGCTCAATTTCGTGTATGCATTCTTATACCTTTAGGTATGTACGATACGCTCCATAACGCTCCATGTTCAAATCGGTTGTACAGAATTTGTGGCTTTAAATCAATACAATCAAGTATTATTTTACTTTGACGCTAATGTCATCGAATACGAATACGATCAAAGGAATAACTTTTAGACAATTGGTACCCAGATCTAGATTCACAAGCAGTTCGCATTCTGGAATGCTGTTTATTATTGTCTGTGAAGTTTGTCTGTAACTCAGCGCTCATAAGCATTTCTTGTAAAAATAAACTCACTAATAACCGTTTTCGAACCTCGTAATATTTTGAAATAGCAATATAATACTGTTAAGTATGCAATAAACAAAACGTTGAACGATAACTACGTAGGTGCATATAGGTAGTATTTTTTTTATGAAAGAATATCAGTCAAGTTGAAGTTGACTAATACCCTCCTCTCCCCTCCAAATAAGCGGAAAGCTTGTGTTAGGAGTGGGTACGATAATAGTGCAACGGGTGGGATTCGAACCTGCGACCTTTCAGTTTTCAGTCCACACCTTTAACCGTTGGGCTATTGAGGCTTATTTCTTACTAGCTGATGCCTGCGACTTCGACCGCCTGGGCAGATACCTTGCACGATTGTGGAGTTGGGTCCTGGTATTCTTTTCTTGGTATCTACAACAACTATGCATAATCGACAGTTGATAAATCACCACAGTTTTACAACTTTTACAGGGAGGTCTTTGATGAATGATGAATGATGATTGATGAAGGAACGTAAGGAAAATAACAGCTTTTTTATTTATTTTTATTACCCGGTACACGCTAAAATATTGCACAAGAATTAGTAAAAAAGTAAAACATTATACCTATTTTAGTTATAAAAGTTATAACTACTCATAATATGATTTATACCTACTATAATAGTAGGTACTTATAATAACAGAAGGGCGCGTCTAATAATTCCATACGTAAATAAACGGGTAAACACTATTTATATCGGTGATTCCATACATAGGTATAACAATTTAAGGGGAGTGTAATAATAACACTCGATTAATAGACTGTCCCATGTTTTCATATACAGGTATATATTTATTATCCCATAAATAAGATCAAATACAACAAAAACTTTTTCAAATGTTCCATACATGCTAATTTTTAGGGTTCCGTACCAAAGTGGTAAAAATGGAACCCTAATGGTGCGACTTTCTCCGTCCGTCCTTCCGTCTGTCACAGTCGATTATTTTAGTAACTATTTAAGCTATCGACATGAGGAATAGTTGGGTATAATAGTGGCCCAACATCATTGGAATAAAAAAAATCGAAAGCTATTTTTAGTTTATTAAAAACGGGGGAAAATCGGGGTTCGAAATTTCAAAGTAAGATAACTATACCAAGTGGGGTATCATAATTATAAAGGGCTTAACCTGGACACTCCAAAACAGATTTTTATTTATTTTTATACATAATAGCTTTTGAGTAATCGTGCAAAACGTTGAAAAAATACCGTTCCCCCCTTAATTATCTCCGAAGTTTACCAATCTAAAAATCAGAAATAATTATGGTTAATAGAAGTTTATGTATATTTTACAGGAAAATAAAACCAACGCTCTAACTATTTTTATTTTTATTAAAACAGGGGGAAAGTCGGGAGTTTGAATTACCTGTAAATTCTAAAACAAAGTTTTATTTATTTTTATACATAATGGGTTTTGAGTAATCGTGCAAAATGTATAAAAAAATACCGCTCCCCAATATTAGGGATTAGGAAAAATGAAACTAACTTTCTAACTAGCAATTGTTTTGATATTAACAATAAATCTCTACAAACAAAGTTAAAGATTAATAAGCTAATTAATATAATATTATCTTTTTACTTTTGCTTCTGAGTACGGAAGTGCGCGAGTCCGACTCGCACTTGGA
This sequence comes from Oeneis ivallda, assembly GCA_029955525.1. NCBI lineage: Eukaryota > Metazoa > Arthropoda > Insecta > Lepidoptera > Nymphalidae > Oeneis > Oeneis ivallda. The sequence continues at coordinate 3,384,581 of JARPMR010000016.1, forward strand.
CGGTTTTTTTACATGTAGGTAGGTAGGTATATTTGCAAAGTTTAATAACAATCCGACATTTGTGTGTACGGGTGGCTCTTAACATGCTATATTTTGCACATTTGCTAAAATAAGCTCGTTCGTCAATACACATAAACTGTCAGCTGTTGGTGGGTCAGCCAAAACACACATTAGGTACAGAAACGTCGACCGATATGAAGAGATGCAACACTGTTGACAGATGTGACCTAATTTATAACTGTTACTTTTATTATTTAGGTCAAGACTCAAGTTTGCAAAAGTTCTTGACCGAGAACTAAAATCCTTAATTATTTTTAATGATTCATATCAAATTCAAATTCAATTCAAAATTCAAAAAAGTTCAAAATTATTTTTTTCATCCTGTGGCTCTTATGACACGTCATGAATCTATTACCGGTTCGGAAAGCGGATTCTACTGAGAAGAGTCAGCAAGAAACTCAGCAGTTGCTCTTTTCAAAATAATCATTTTATTTGAATTTTTTTTTGAAAATAAATTATAGCCTATGTAGTCCAGGGTAGATAATTTTTGAAAACAAAAAAAAAATTACAGTAGGATGAAACCCACTGGAAAAGGAAGAGAATGTAACAAAAATGAAAGGAAAAATAAACTAGTGGTTCGCCCCGAACTGAGACCTCGCGGTATCCCATAATTCCCATAAGATAGTTTTAACTATATTATATTGTAATTAAAACGCGCCGAATCTGATGACGTCAATCGTCATCTGCTTTCGTGGATGGGATGCGTATTTACAATATTAAAGACAGCGCCATCTAGTAACAGTATAGTGAAGTTTTGTTAAAAACATTGATGTCCATTAAAACTCAAATAATTTCGTTTCTTTATAATATTTATCTAATCTTAGTATTTGTTGTTCAAGTACAGAATATAACTCAAATTATGTGTAAGTTTCAAGTTTTAAAACAAAGTGGTTTTAGAGATCTAGCCTCGAATACAATCTCCACTTTGAAAGCCCCCCATTTTGTATGGGAGCCCCCCTGAAATAAAGATTTTTATAACTTTTTATGCTATTTTCGGCTGGAGGCCATCGGTTTACATATCATATCTAAAATTGAAGTAATTACGTTCAGTAATTCAGAAGTTATAAGGCTCTGACAGACGGACGGACGGACAAGTGCAAATCGCTCTAGTAAACTCAGAGACCTTCGCTTCCCTCGGTCGATTACGGGCGATCTGAGGTCGGGAAGTGGGGGGGAGGGGGGGTTTAAGGGTAAAAAACGGTTTATCTCAATTTCTGGAAAAACTACAAGTCCTATGGAAAAAAGTTAAATGGCAAAGTTGTAGGTAATAAAAAGATCTACAACTTTTGTATTTAGACTTTTTTCACATAATCTCAAAATGTATGTGAAAAATTCAAATAACCAAGTTTTTGGTTTTTTATTTTTATCTTTACCAAAACAAAATATTTTTCACGAAATTTGGTGGAAACTTACCTTTTTATGTCCCAAACACACTGTAATTTTTCTGATTTAAAATATTTATTTTTTCACCTTTTTTTTTGACTTAATATTGAAAAAGCACCTAATTTTCAATCGAAAATTCTCCCATCAAAATATCTGCTTTTTAAAAAATGTCGGTGAGCTTTTTGTTCGTTGAAATCTCTACTTTCTGATGGTGTAAAAAAAATATACATTACTATGGTAAATGCTATCAGAAAATGCAGAACCCTCCTAGCCCCTTCCCCACTTCTCTATGAAATACCTTTTGATGGGCTAAAATTTTCCGTAGGTCACTCAGGTATATAAGTTATCTTAAAATAGCAATAAATAGCCATCTTGTATTTAAAATTAATATCATGTAATTTAAAAGGTATTTCAAAGTGGCTAGGGCCTGTCTGGGCCTTACTACCTGTTATTTCGTATTTCGTTTCTGCATTTTCTGAGAGCATTTACCATGATAATGTATATTTTTTTTTACACCATCAGAAAGTAGAGATTTCAACGAACAAAAAGCTCACCGACTTTTTTAAAAAAGCAGATATTTTGACGGGAGAATTTTCGATTGAAAATTAGGTGCTTTTTCAATATTAAGTCAAAAAAAAAGGTGAAAAAATAAATATTTTAAATCAGAAAAATTACAGTGTGTTTGGGACATAAAAAGGTAAGGTTTCACCAAATTTCGTGAAAAAATTTTTTTTTTTGTAAAAGATAAAAATAAAAAACCAAAAACTTGGTTATTTGAATTTTTCACATACATTTTGAGGTTATGTGAAAAAAGTCTAAATACAAAAGTTGTAGATCTTTTTATTACCTACAACTTTGCCATTTAAATTTTTCCATAGGACTTGTAGTTTTTCCAGAAATTGAGATAAACCATTTTTTACCCTTAAACCCCCCCTCCCCCCCCCCCACTTCCCGACCTCAGATCGCCCGTAATTTATTTTTCCTTTCATTTTTGTTACATTCTCTTCCTTTTCCAATGGGTTTCATCCTACTATTATTTTTTTTCACTTTTTATTATTTTTTAAGGCTTCTACCCTGGTCTAATGTTACTTCCTGATAACTTAGCTTACTATTGGTGAAAAAATGGTTCAAATCGGTCCAGTAGTTATCGGTTATATTATAGTATCGGTCCAGAGCCTATTCGGTACAAACAAACAAACAAAAAAATCTTTCCTCTTTATAGTATTAGTATAGATAATATAAGATCCAATAATAAATAATATATAATTTTTTGGATAGGTAATAGGTATAGATGAGAGCCTGGAGGGTGACATAGGCATCTTGGAAAATCAAAGAGATCCCGCGGGATTTTAAAAACTAAATCCATCACCCTTCTACCAACGAACCGCAAGGCATCGCTCGAATCTGCACCGCTACGTGGTCGAAATTCCACGATCTCGCACTAAGCGCTTTGCTTCCTCGTTCCTAATACGCACCGCTAAAATTTGGAATGCCCTTCCGGCTTCCGTTTTTCCGAATGACTATAACTTGGGTACCTTTAAATCAAGAGTGAATAGGCATCTTCTAGGCAAGCGCGCTCCATCTTAGGCTGCATCTTCACTTACCATCAGGTGAGATTGCAGTCAAGCGCTAGTCTATATATTTAAAAAAAAATACAATATTATTATACAACTATCGAGTTATTAACTGCTCTATATCGGATCCCTATCCTACATCCCTAGACTAAATAAGCCCGGAATCCGGATGTGTTTGTGTATTACAGATGTTGATTTTACGATCATTCCGATACATAAAGATGATGCTTCACCGTCAGATACACTTGAACATGAACGAATTTTAGTGACTCATAAAAAGGATTGTTTCATATTTATTTTCTTGTATTTTATCATCATTTTTACGATTTGGCCAAAAGCTTTGTATAAAACTCTAATTGCTATTCCATCAATTATTTGTTTCATTCAAAGTGCATTCGTTGTTTTTTCCAGGATAACGTCTGCGTGTAGAATTGGTTTTTTGAGAGCTTAGGTAGGTATAATATTATAACAAGTTCTCGACTATACCTACCCATAGAAATCTTCATAACAAGTTAAGATTTCTATGACTACCCATACAAAAATCACGCCAATCCTGCGCGATTGAAGCAAAATCCAACAAACAAATAAACAAACACACTTTCGTATTTATAACATTAGGTACTAGCTGATGCCCGCGACTTCGTCCGCGTGGATTTAGTTTTTAAAATACCTCGGGAACTCTTTTATTTTCCGAGATAAAAAGTAGCCTATGTCACTCTCCAAGTCCTCAACTATACCCATGCAAAAATCACGTCGATCCGTAGCCCTGTTGCAGCGTGATTGAAGGACAAACCAACAAACCAAAAACAAACACACTTTCGAATTTATAATATTAGTAAGGATGTATCAGTATACTTAATGGAAATACAGAAATAGACCAGTTACAGTTTTATCGAAAGTATAGATAAGTATCTATTATTGAAATGTATCGCTACTTATTTGATAATTAGCCAATTATAAAAATAACAAATGATACAGAACTGGATCGAGAATTTATTTATCGGGCAGTTGTAAAGAATAATACGTGTAATTTAGATTATCCTTGGGTATAATATAAGAATGGCTGAAGTACACTGATAAATATTGATAACAGTTTGATATAGAGTTGAAGTTGAGTTGAATTAAACGGTAATATCCTAGTGATTTAAACATCGGCCTCGTTTTCGAGATCGTCCAAGGGTTTGGGCCAGGTTCGATCACACATTTTTTTCGACATTTTGTCTGTTTTAGAATGTACAGGTAAAGGCCTTAATTAAACTAATATAATTTTCGGGTTGGTTTTATTTTTCCTGTACAATATACGTAAACCTGTTTTGACAAAAATTATTTCTGATTGTTAGATTGGTAAACTTCGGAGATAAGGGGGGGGCGGGACGGTATTCTTTTCTTGCCCGGTTAATCAAAAGCTATTAGATTTGAAAATAAATAAAATCTGTTTTAGAATGTACAAGCAAAGGCCTTTCATATGATACTCCACTCGGTATAGTTATCTTACTTTGAAATTTCAACTCCCGATTTTCCCCCTTTTTTAATTAAACTAAAATATTTCTTTAAAAAGAAATAAAAATCTGTTTTAGAATTTACAGGTAAAGCCCTTTCATATGATACCCCACTCGGTATAGTTATCTTATTTTCAAATTTCAAACTCCCGATTTTCCCCCTTTTTTAATTAAACTAAAAATAATTTTTGTTTTTTTTTTATTCCAATGATGTTGGGCCACTATTTTACACAACTATTCCAAATTTCATGTCGATAGCTTTAATAGTTACTGAAATAATCGACTGTGACAGACGGACGGACGGAGAAAGTCACCATAAGGGCATATTAAATATTCTGTGATAACTGATTTAAAGGGTTCCATTTTTACCATTTTGGTACGGAACCCTAATAAACCATCTTTTAAGCTATTGCATAGCTTTTATCGCGGGCTTTGAACTAGGACAAACAGTTTGAGCGCGAGTTTTTTTTGCCTAATTTTTATTATGCAAAAAAAAAATATTGCATAAATATTATAATTGCATAAGTTGATAAAAAATGCTATGCAATAGCTTTACCGCGGCAGTCCCCGAGTGCCACTTAATTTTTTTTTACAATAACATAATCATACTAATAATATAATAAATGCAAAAGTGTTTTGGTTTGTCCTTCAATCACGCCGCAACAGAGCTACGGATCGACGTGATTTTTTGCATCCGGTATAGTAAACTATACGAGAGTGACATAGACTACTTTTTATCCAGGAAAATCAAAGAGATCCCGAAGGATTTCAAAGACTTAATCCATGCGGACGAAGTCGTGGGCATCAGCTAGGGAAGCCCAAATTATGAGCGAGTCAGGCAGTAGCGTAATTTAAGCTTAGCATAATTTTTACCCGCATTCTAATTTATACCGCATGTAATATACGGGCGAATTCCTATTAGTGGTATGTATTGGCAAATATAAAATCAGTTTTATCTTTACAACCACTTTACCTCAGAATACTTAGCTAAATAGACTTTATGATATTCATTTAGGGCATTCCGAACCAGTGGTGGACTCATCGACGATTCAAAAGCACTTGTAAAAAAGTTTATTTGAATAAAAAACATTTATATTCTATTCTATTCTATTCTATTACACGATTTAAAAACAAAAGATTGAGGCTCCAACATAACGTGAAGGAGTTAGTGTGAATGTAAAGAGTTTAAATAGAGTCCCTTACATATCTTTAAATGTGTAAAAAAATATATAATTGAAGTGACCTTCGTGTCGGTGATATAGAAATAGCTGCCTCTCATAAGATTATAATCATGAGATATTTTAAACTAAATTCACGCGGACGAATTCGTGGGTTGACCTAGCACGTGTGTAAACAAAAAAATATTACCATATTATTTTTAATTGATAATTTGTACAGGGCGTTTGAAATCTGTATTTTGCAATTAGTTAATTGTGTTATAATATTCGGCCAAAGAAATTTTTTGTTCCCCGAGGGCGCTATTTTGAATTCAGAGCGAAGTGAAGGATTCTAAAGTAGTATCCTGAGCGTAGCGAGGAATTCGATATACGCTACCGAAGAACATAATATTTTGGCTCCGAGTGACACACACTATTTTTCATCATTACCTATGAGAAAAAGCTAGGAGCACCTGACAACATCTTCTCAAACATTTTTGGATTTTCGAACAGAATGAGCGATTGACAGGTTTCTGCAACGAACGCAGTAGTAATAAATAACATACTAAAGCACGAACGCGGACCAATCAGAAGAGAGAAATGAAAAGTCCCATGGGCTTAAAATTAAATTTTGCTCACGCTATCCTCTGAAGCCAATATTCGTTTTTCGAAAAGGTATGATGAAAATTCTCTTTTCGTACCACTTGCTCAAAAAAGTGACATTCTGTGCCACAAAAAGCGAACATAACAATAGTCATTTTTAATCTGTTAAAAACAGGGAAAGAAAATTGTACTGAATTTTATTCATCCTCTAGGTCTAGGGGGAGAATGTTATTTAAAGGAGAATGGGCGGTTTCGTCCCCAGTGGTGTATCAAGTTGTGATATATGTCATTTGAAAGGTCATGATAATAGCTTCATTTTATTGTATGACACCAACTGTGAGACTCGTGCAGGGAAAGAACTATGTTACTTTTTAATTTTTTATTATCTTCTTCTTTATCAACCGATAGACGTCCACTGCTGGACAAAGGTCTCTTGCATGGACTTTCACAGGCCTCCTCGGTCTAGCACCGCCTGAATCCAGCGGCTCTCTACGACTAATTGATGTGATTCTGCCCACACTGCACTTCCCGGTGCGGGGTCGCCACTCCAGCCCCTTGGGACCCCCAACGACCATCAATCTTCGAACTATGTGCTCCATCCATTTCCACTACAGTTTCGCGACTCGCTGTGATATGTCGGTGACTTTGGTTCTCCTATGGATCTCCTCATTTCTGATTTGATCTAGCGAGGATACTCCGATCATAGCTCTCTGCATCACCCGCTGAGTGACCCTGAGCCTTCTTATGAAGGCCACAGTTAGCGACCATGTCTCTGATCCGTAAGTCATCACTAGCAACACGTACTGTTCGAAGACTTTAGTATTAGGGCACTCAGGGATTTTGAACTAGAAGATATCTCGGAGCTTCCCCAACGCTGCCCAGCCGAATTGGATTCGGCAGTTGATCTCTTTTTCGGAATTGGACCTACCTAGCTGGACTGTGTCCCAGGTGTATATACACTCGTCCACAATTTCGATTGCAGAATTCTCAACGAATACTGGGTGGAGTAGAGCATGAGCATTGGACATGATTTTCGTCTTGATCATGTTCATTTTCAGGCCCACCTGTTGTAAAACCCTGCTGAGATCATTGAGCATTGTATTGAGGTCTCTCAGAGTCTCTGTTATGACTACTATGTCATCGGCAAATCGCAGGTGAGTGATGTAATCGCCGTTTATGTTGATGTCAAGTCCGTTTCAATCCAGAATCTTAAAGACGTCCTCCAACGCAGCGGTAAAGAGCTTCGGGGAGATCACTTTTCTCTGTCGCGCTCCACGCTGTGAGTGGATTGGCCTCGTAGTCTGGTCCTGTATACGTAATGACACAGTTGCGTTTTCATACAAGCACTTCAACACTTGGATATACCGGCAGTCAATCCGGCATCTCTGCAGTGACCTCAATACAGCCCAAGTTTCCACTGAATCGAAGGCTTTCTCATAGACTATGAGAAAGCCTTCGATTCAGTGGTAACCACTTTGCTTGGCGTTTGTGGACTATTAGTCCACAAACGCTAAGCAAAGTGGTTGGTTATGCTCTTCCGTCTTTTATATAGATAAATAACCTACCGCAGCGTATGAATGTGATCTATTATGCCAAAGCCTTTTCGTAATCCGGCTTGTTCGGGAGGCTGGAAGTCTTCAAACCTACGAGCAAGGCGATTCGTAATGACTCTCAAGAACAACTTATAAACCTGACTCAGCAACGAGATGGGTCTATAATTCTTCAACAAGGTTTTATCACTTTTTTGAAGAACCGTTATGCTCTCGTGAATAACGGAATTGAACAATCGCTTAAAATCTTGTACTGGTTTTCTACCCGTTTTCAGGAGTTCCATACTAATCTCATATACGCTGACGTCCGGGATATTTTCGGTATTGTGTCGGGTCAGTTTGGCTCTGGGATCTTTGGCCAAATCTTCAACAGGGTTTTGTTTCATAGTATATATCTGTTCATAGAACCTCTCAACCTCTTCCAAGATCTCAGGTCAAGAAGAGACGAGAAGACTGTCCGATAAACTGATCTCTCGCGAACACTTAGCCTCTGTTTCGCTCGATGGTATCTTTAATACACTTGGTATTAAAGAGACGAAGGTCACGAGTTTTTACCGTAGAGATCTGCCTTTTAATCCTCTGGTAAGCAGCCGCGTCTGCCGATGACTGCAGCCTTATCTCTTGTCTCTCCTCCATGAGCTTGAGAATATGCTCAGAGAACTTTTCGGTTGTTTTCCTCCGATGGGTCTTAAAGACCCAGATTATGGACAGTTTCCATAACCCTGTTGTTTATTAGGTGGGCCCCAGAAACGCAGTCTGCTAGGCAATCGAATCGGTTCTGCAGTTCGAGTTGGAAGGTTTCGGGGTTTTGGATATGAGCACGAGAAGGTCGGAGAGCTGACTTCCCTTTCCAGCTTTACATTAAAATTCAACATGCCTCTTACCATCCGGTGATTGCTCCCGGTTTTCACCCTATTGATCACAGGGACATCATCATACTAATATTATAAATGCGAAAGTGTGTTTGTTCTTCAATCACGCCGCAACATAGCTACGTATCGACGTGATTTTTTGCATGGGTATAGTTGAGGACCTGGAGAGTGACATAGGCTACTTTTTATCCCGGAAAATCAAAGAATTCCCGCGAGATTTTAAAAACTGAATCCACGTGCACGAAGTCACGGGCATCAGCTAGCTGAATATATGCCGCTTGGTCGACATAAGGAATGAAAAAACCGTATAATCTAAAAAACACTGTCTTAGACTTTCACGGGCTTAAAAAAATTAAATGATTTCTAGTTCTTTTCCTGCACGTGTCTCATACTTGGTGTCATATAATAAAATGAAGCTATTATCATGACCTTTAAAATGACATATATCACAACTTGATACAGTCTGGGGACGCAACTCATACAAAGGTGCCCATTCTCCTTTGGAATACTTACCGAAATTTATACTGAACTACATATATGTGTTTACACCATTGAGTTTGTATATATATAAAGCATTATACATCTTTTTGAAAAAGGAATACGCATTTATTATGCAGTTATGATTATTAAATAAAATTACGAAAACCGACGAGGCCGTATGAGCTTGATGCCTTTGCTTTTCCGACAAAAAAATATTAGTCTAGGAATTTGCCGCGTTTTTGTTTTCTTCAAATACATAAACGTTAAGTTTATTTTAATTGACATTATTTTTAATAAATGCTTATCTCATATTATTATTGTGTTAATTTTTTCGCAAATGGTACGAAAAGTAGAGTATTTTCCTCGGTGATAAAGCTGTCTTAGTCTTGGGTGAACTTAAATCCCTCGCTACACTCAGGACTCGACTTAAATCCCTCGCTTCGCTCGTGATTTAAGTTTTTGACACCCTCGCTACGCTCGGGAGTAAACCTCGAGTCCTTCGTTACGCTCGCGATTTAAATCGTCACCCGCGACAGAAGACACTGCTTTATCCCCTTGGTTAATAATCTACTATTTCACGTGAAAAGTCACGTGATCAATTTGTCGACCGGATATCCGCCCATACTGTATCCAACATAAATATTAATATTTAATTATTTTATAAAAAATTATTTGTGTTTTATTTAAACTTTCAATATACGTTTAGGTAATATCTATACATAGTAGGTTGATACTCCTAGCTTTTTCTCATAGGTAATGATGAAAAATAGTGTGTGTCATTTGGGGCTAAAATATTTTGTTCTCGGGGGCGTATATTGAATTTCTCGCAACACTCAGGATTCTACTTTAGAATCCTTCACTTCGCTCTGAATTCAAAATAACGCCCTCGGGGAACAAAAAATTTCTTTGGCCCCATATAACACAAATAACTATTTTAAATTCCGGATATTTTAGTTATTACCTACATTGTTATAACTAGCTTTTTCCCGCGGCTTAGCTCAGGTTAAGTTCAATTTTTCAAACCTCTATTTTACCCCCTTAGGGGCTGCATTTTCAAAAATCCTTAGCGGATGCCTACGTCATAAATCAAAATAGCTATCTGTATGCCAAATTTCAGCTGGATCCGTCCAGTAGTTTGAGCTGTGATCAGCTGTGCGTTGATAGATCAGTCAGTCACCTTTTCCTGTTATATTGTATATTTAGATAAAATAAATTTAGATGACAAAATATTAATATGTAGGTATATGCGTAGGTTGGTTATGTATGTAAATATTTAAGTTTAAATAGAAAAACTATTTCGTGAGGTCGTTCTTTACATAATATATATTTAGATGTACAAATAAAACACCTTAATTACCTAGTGATCGTAAAATCTATTTTCCGAGTATTAATTATATCACTAGCCTCTGACCACTACTTGGGTCCGCATAATAATATAATCCCGCGGAAACTCTCTGTTTTTCCGTGATGACAGAAAGAAAGGGATAGCCAGATGTCCCTATCCTCGTCCTCACGTCCATGCAAAAAATCACGTCGATGCGTTGCTCCGTTGGTGATTGATCTGTTTGATTAAGTTGATCCATCCATGATTCAATTACAAACCAACAAACAAACACTTTCGTGTAATATTAAACATGAATTTACATATAAGTTTTGCATCTCCAAACAAAAGGGATTTTTTTTGAGACGATGGACATCTGTTTAACAATCGAACAAATAATATTATAGGCACTGATACTGTAAGTAGTTTGAGTTCTTTGATTTTAGGTAATTTGCATTTATTATTTTGTTTTGTTGAAAATAATATTTTTTTGTTTTATTACAAAACTTTGACTAAGTAGGTAATATACTAAAGTTACCATAAGGATATTTTTACAACAAAATCTTACTACCTATCTACTAATATTACAATTAATGTAGTGTAGTGTAATGAAGTGTATTTGTTTTTGGTTTGAAGTTTAAGGTTTGTCCTTCAATCACGCTGCAGCCTGCAACAGAGCTACGGATCAATGTGATTTTTGCATTGGTATAGTTGAGGACCTGGAAACTATAGGGTGACGTGGACTACTTTTTATTCCGGAATTTCTGGAAAATCAAAGAATCCCCATCTTAAAACTAAACTAAGTCGTGGATATCAACCACAAACATATAAAATAATATCAACTACCTAGTTGTAAATAAAACGGTTTATTTACAAGCTGATATTGATCGAGCATGGCTTGAAGGCGTGATACTCTAGCTACTTTATACTTATTGTTGATTTGTGGCCCACTATCAGCAATTGACTAGTCTCTAGATTATCTACAATGCAAGACGTGAATCATTTTGACGAACATTTATTACCTGGGTTTGATTCTGTAAAAACAACTCAATGCACTATCGGAATTTTTGAAAAGCCATTGCGTATGAAAGAAGTTAGTCGGTAGGCATTTTTGGAACTTCCCTCATTGTGGAAACACTGCATATATAGCATAGTATATTACTGTATTGTAAATTTGTTTTGAAAAGAGCAACCGCCGAGTTTCTTGCTGGTTCTTCTCGACAGGAAAGGCATTCCGAACCAGTGGTAGATTCATCGACTATTCAAAAGCACTTGTAAAAGTTTATTTGAATAAAAAGTATTTCTATTCTATTCTATATTCTATTCTAGCGCTCACAAGCGTGTCCCAATAAAGGACGGTTGTTTCTTATTTTATTACTAGCTGATGCCCGCGACTTCGTCCGCGTGGATTTAGTTATTAAATTCCCTCGAGAACTCTTTGATTTTCCGGGATAAAAAGTAGCCTGTGTCACTCTCCAGGTCCTCAACTATACCCATGCAAAAAATCAGGTCGATCCGTAGCTCCGTTGCGGCGTGATTGAAGGGCAAACCATTTCATTTCATTTCATTTCATAGCCTTTATTGCTGATTACAAAAATTACATAAATAGTGTTTTTTTTTTACAAAGTTTTAATTAAACATCAGCTTGTCTTGCGACATAGGCCTCCTCCAGAGACTTCCAGCTGCTTCTCTCTTGTGCTGTTCTGCGCCATGAAGCACCAGCCACCACTCTTAAGTCATCCTCCCATCTTTTTCTTTGCCTTCCTTTACACCTTATCCCATCCCTAGGATACCACTCAGTCACTTCTTTTGTCCATTTTGCAACCTTGTCCCTCATCATGTGCTCAGTCCAACGCCATTTTAACCTTCTTATATGCTCTGTCACATCCTTCACTTTACTGCGTTTTCTTATAGATTTTAGGTTTATTCTGTCTTTTTTTTTATGTTTATCATACTTCTCTCCATGCTGTGTTGACAAGTTTCCAGTTTCTTTATGTTGGTTTTTGTAAGTGACCAAGTTTGGCATCCATAAGTAATACAGGGTATTATGCATGAATCAAATACCTTTTTCATTGCACTTACTGGGAATTCTTTGCTTTTCATAACTTCTTTTAAAGCCCAGTATCGTTTCCATGTCTTACTTACTCTTTGATTCACTTCTTTCGTCATCTGGTTGTGTGGAGAGACCACTTGTCCCAGGTATACATAATCCTCAACATATTCTATTGGTTTATTATTAATTTGTATAGTAATTTGGTCTCCATTTGTCATCAATTTAGTTTTCTCTGTATTCATAGTTAGACCTACTACACCACTTTCTTTTTCCAGTTGTTTTAACATTATTTCTAATGTATTAGAATTGCTTGATATTAGGATAAGGTCATCGGCAAACCTGAGGTGGTTTAATTTTTGCCCATTTATATTAAGTCCATAGTTATCCCAATCTAAATTGTGGAAAACCTTCTCTAAAATTGCTGAGAACAATTTAGGCGAAAGAGGGTCTCCCTGTCTGACTCCCTTTTTTATTTGGAACTCTTCCCCTTCTTTCTCTAGTCTGACTCGTGCTGAACTTTTTCTGTATATCGCTTTTATTAATCTAATGAACTTAGCTGGTACTCCCTGTTCTTCAAGCGCTTGCCATAGGTGGCTGTGTTTTATTGAGTCAAAAGCTTTATTATAGTCGACAAAGGCTAGGTAATATTCTTTGTTATATTCATTGCATTTTTCAATTATTTGTTTAATAGTATGTATATGATCAATTGTGGAGTAATTGCTTCTGAATCCTGCTTGTTCTGTTGGTTGGCATTGATCAAGTACTTTTGTTATTCTACCGAGTATCACTTTTGAGTAGATTTTATATATATTTGAAGTAAGACTTATAGGTCGATAGTTGCCAATTTCGTTTTTGTCTCCTTTTTTATGTAATAAAATAATTGTAGACCTCGTCCATTGATTTGGTATATGTTCTTTTTCTAGGATTTCATTGAATATGATAGTAAGAGCATCAATTGTAATTTTGAGAGCTTCCTTTAGGAGTTCATTGCTTATATTATCATCTCCAGAGGCTTTATTGTCATTTTGAGTTGTCACTGCCCTGATTATTTCACTCTTCATAATAGAGGGCACAGGTTCATCAATATGGTCATTTCTTGTTTCTGAATCCCAAATATAGTCAGGGTCATTATACAAGTCTTGGTAGAAATCTGTAGCGATTTTAAGAATGGATTCTCTTTTGGTTGTTAATACTCCTGACTTATCCCTCATATTTGATATCCAATTATTCTTTTCTTTTAACTCTTTTTCTGCCTTTCTTACACCTCCTGTTGTCTTTATGTGTTCTAGAATAGTTTTGGATCTGTTTTCTTTTCTGTGTTTCCTAATACTTTCGTTTATTTTTTTACTTATGTCAGCTATTTCTTGTCTGAATAATTTTTTATTTTTAAGTAAATTTTTCCTGGTATCGAGTAGTTTAGTAGCTTCCTCCCCAATTTTGTTTGATTTATTCAATTTTGCAGTGAATTTTTCTTGGAGTTCCTGAAGTTCTTGTTCTAGTATATTGTATTTGTCTTGAACTGAAATAGCTGTATTAATTCTGGTCTTCAAGTTTTCTTTTCTATCTTCTATTATGTAGTCAGGAATTTTTATACAGCGACTGTAGATTTGTCGGGTCTGTCTTATTTTTTTAGGTTCCTTACTACTCATTATGCCTCTTACTGGACGATGATCTGTACTAAAGTTTAGTGTATTGATGATATCAATGTCTTGGAATACCCTTGGTTTATTAGTGAGAATGAAATCCAGTTCGTTAAAAGTTTTCCCATCTGGTGATCGCCAGGTCCACTTCCTGTTATTTTTCTTTTTAAATAGGCTGTTCATGATGACTAAATTGTTTTCAAGTGCAAAGTTAATTAATCGGTTACCATTATCATTTCTTTTACCTGTACTGTATTGTCCTCTGACTTTATTTTCATTTAGAATCATATCTCCTATCTGACTGTTAAAGTCTCCCATAATAATTTTGTTTTTGTAGGTATCCTGCATAGCTGAGGTTAATTCTTCATAAAAATTGTCTTTATCTTCAGGCATTGTTGCTTCATGCGGTGCATAAATTTGAATTATTGACCATTTTTCTTTATATCCAGGTAGTTGTATGTTTAATATAGCTATTCTAACTGATTTTCCAATAAACTCTTCAATTCTGTCCTTTAAATGTGACTTTACTAGGAAACCAATGCCATTTCTTCCCCCAGTCTCTCCTTTGTAATACATAACATACTTGTTTGGTATCTCTAAGATTTCTTCGCCCGTTCTTCGTACCTCACTGATTCCTAAAATGTCCCACTTTATGTTGTTGAGTGCATATTCCAATTCATTTTGCCTTTCTTGGGATTTAAGTGATCTTACATTTAAAGTGACAATATATATATTATATGAGTTTTGTTCCTTCCTTGCATTCTTTCTAGTTTTTCTGTAATTAATCTCTGAAGGGTGTTGGTCTACAGTCCCACGGGGACCAGCCGGGTTGGGACCTATGTTGTCAGTTATCTTTATAATATGTCTTGTTGTTTGTTTGCCGATGTTCGTTAGTTGCTAATCTTTTGACATTAAGTAGGCCTTTGCTCGCATAACATCAAATGCATTTATCTTACATAATTTAGTACTATTATTTCGCTCAGTTGCCTGCATTTGCGTGTTTACTATGGGAGAAATCGACTCTGACCTCTTCCTTTTATCTTTATCACTTTTTTTTCCTTTTATTACAATTCTGTTGTGACGTATGTAGGCAATATTACCCTTTTCACGTTCTTGCTTTAATTGCTCTTGTAACTTCTTTCTTATCTCTAGTTCTTCCTTACTATAGTCCTCTGTTATGTAAGTGTTATGTGTCATTTTCTTTTTGTTTTCCAGAATTTCGATTTTACGTTGCAATGTAGTTGTTACAAGTAATATAGGCCTAATGTTACCTTTTCCTTGTATTTTTTTGCCTATTCTATGAATTTTGTCTATTTCGGACACTTATATCTGGACATCAATTTTTTTCAATAATTCTATGGTGCACTCAATAAGTTCCTTACTATTTTTCTCAGATTCCAAGACACCATGAATTATTAGGTTATTTTTTCGTGATTGTGTTTCCAACTTACTTATTTTGTTGTTCAGTCTTTCAATTTCCGATTTTAACACTATATTTTCTTCTACTAGTGGTTTTAACCGATCATCAATGCTTTGAAGAACATTTTTAGTAATTTTTTCCGTTATTATCATAGTTTGATTGTCTAATTCACACTTAAACATGGAGAAAAGTTGAGTCATTTCTTGCGACATATCGGTGCTCATTTTGTCGAACTATTACGCAAAAAACAATAATTATATCGTTTTTATATTGATTTTTATAACTTTTCTTCGGTAAATAGTGTATTAATATTAATTAATTCAAATTATTTTCACATAGATTTAGCAGAGCTTAAAAAGTACGTACTGTCAGTTTGACATCGGCTCCAAATCGGGCAAACCAACAAACCAACAAACAAACACACTTTCGCATTTGTAATATTAGTAAGGATTATCCAAAGTCAGTATAAAAATTCTTTTCAAAAAACCGACTTCTAACGCCACTACAAAGTATAAAAATAATTTTAGTTTGTCCACGTTTGTTGAAGTGGGGCGGGCCTATATACAAACTATGAAACCGATGCGCGACGCTACAGAATATGATAGACTCGTTTGTAGAAGTCGAGCGAGCATCGCGAGTCGGTTTCATAGTTTGTATTTTAGGCCCGCCCGACTTCAACAAACGTGGACAAACTAAAATTATTTTTATACTTTGTAGTGGCGTTAGAAGTCGGTTTTTTGAAAAGAATTTTTATTTTAAGCTTTTAAGTGTAGTATCCTATGATTGAGGAGCTAGGACCTGGAGCTCCATGATGTAGTCCATACTTGTTACCTACAATATCAATTCGTAATCGAAATTTCCTAAATCGCCAAAGTTTTAGGTGAGCAATATCCCTGCAGCATCAGGCTTGAGGAGTTGAAGGTTAAAATTTTTATGGGACCATTTCGCAAACATCCTCTGTCGATTAAAAAAAATCACGCGAATCGGTCCAGTAATCCCGGAGAAATCGGTGGACATACATAGAAAAAAAAAAAAAAAAAAGATACCGGCCGAATTGAGAACCTCCTCCTTTTTGGAAGTCGGTTAAAAATTGTGTAGAATGTTGTAGGAAGTCCGTGGTTTGTAACACATTTATTAATTGTAACTATGAAACTATATGAAACAAATTTCGAAACTAGGTAAGTATGTAGTTTCAAAGCTAATTCAAAGCTATAATTTTGTGCCCGTTTTAAGATAAGTCCTCAATATAAACAATATGAATATTATGTTCGATAACGTAGACACTAATTACTTATTACAAAAATGTTATGAAGTTATATAACATCTTATTAGGTACGTAAAATATTTAATACTATACAGATATAAAAAGATAAAACTGTTTTAATATAAGGCGCGAATGAATAAATCATTCTACATTCACGTCGTAGCGTGTTAAAAGTTATTTTAGATCAAAATTTCTGAACAGTGATGGATTTATTTATAGGATCCTCTGTAGTCTGTACCTACTTTGTACGCATCACCAATCACCATGCTTTAGAAGTTGGTTATCTTACCGAGTACCGAACAGAGTACAGCTAAAAGCTAGTTTTAAATAAATTTTTCAATAATTTCATACTATTATGCTGCTTCTTTCAGAAGAAGAATATGTAATCATACCTGTTGTTCTAAATATGTACCTAATATCTTTTTCAGAAAAGAATATCACTTGAATGACAGTTCAGAGGTTATCTAAGGACACGGTATCTTGCTACTGTGCCTTTAGATAACCTCTTGACTTACATTCTACTGAGCTACTGCTTCCAGAAGAAACCTTGAATATGTAATATAACATGTGTTGTTCAAAACATATTTTTCAGAGAAGAATATCACTTGAATGACAGTTCAGAGGTTATCTAAGGGCACGGTTTATCTTGCTACTGTACCTTTAGATAACCTCTTGACTTTTATTCTACTGAGCTACTGCTTCCAGAAGAAATCTTGAATATGTAATATAACTGTGTTGTTCAAAACATATTTTTCAGAGAAGAATATCACTTGAATGGCAGCTGAGGAATATCTAAGGGCACGGTGTAACTTGCTACTATGCCTTTAGATAATCTCTTGACTTTCGTTTTACTAAGCTGCTACTTCCAGAAGAAATCTAGCATAGGTTATTATGCCTGTTGTTCAAAACATTTATCGTTTCAGAGAAGATTATCTAAGGGCACGGTGTGTCTTGCTACTGTGCCTTTAGATAACCTCTTTACTTTCTTTCTACAGATCTGCTACTTCCAGAAGAAACTTAGGATATGCTGTTATATTTGTAGTTCGAAATATTTTTATTTTTCAGAAAAGAATGACAATTGAAAACCCCTTTTGAGAAGTCTCGTACGGCGTACCTACTCATTACCTACTACTCGTATTGACAGGATATAATAGTACGTAGGACATTGACAATAGTTTAAAGCTGTTACTCTAGTACACAGTACTCTAGAACAAGTAGACAAGGCAGAGCGCTAGAGCACAGAATATATAATAGTACTACGTGCTAGAGCTTAATATTTAGGTAACTGTTCCTTGACTCATCAATATTTGTCAACGACTCTGCTAACAGTTCGTTAATCTAAATTAAGGCACCATAAACATAGACATTTACTAGCGTGTAATTTAAAATTTTATGGGCTTTACGTGCATAATGGATTATTGATTAATGAACAGTGTTTAGTTACCTAATTATATTATTGTCTATTAATTCAGTAGGTAACCATCCAATATTATTTTGATAGTGTTTTTGATCGGCTAAGAGAAATATGAACAGATTTTTTTTTAATCAAATTAACTTTATTAAAAAAAGTAATATTTCTTGATATATTCCGCCAAACCAGACAAACGGAGCTAAACATACTACCCGTCCACTTCAAGTTGGCCGCTACCTCGCATCACGCTTCCCCGCACCGCGGCTCAAGTTAGACTCATTTTCATCAAGATTTCATTTTGTTGCTAGCTGGGAAAAAAATAAAAAGTTATTTATGATCGCAAAATTCGGAATACCTATCTTTCATGAAGTGCGCAGTAAATATTTTTCAGGCCTTTTGTTTACATTAGCAATAAACGCTCTGGTCGCATCGTGGTTGACGAGTTACTAGCTTTATAATAAATAAATAAATAATCATTTCATCTAGCTGATACGCACAACTTCATTCGCGTGGACTTAATATGAATGCGAAATTTTGCGTAATTAAAATTATACTTCCACATTATGGCCCGCTTGCAGAGACGCCGAGTTAGTTAGCCCAGGAATAAATTTGTAATTTTGACAAAAGCTGTACATAATGCAATCTGTCAAATCTGTCCTTTTAACCCAGAGTTAGCAGCTAACTCTGGTTTAAAAAAGGATAACTCGACGTTTCTGCAAGCGCGCCTAAAAGTGCAAAAGTCGCCAAGTCGAGCAAAGGCACTGCCGTACCATCCTTTTCTCAAAGTCATTCAGGACATTTTCGACCCCCCTGTAACTTCGTTGTAGATAAAGCTGGAAGCCTGAATTATCAGTGAACAAGAGGGCATTTAATATAAACAGGTATATTTCCATTCATAACCCTTCTCTGAGAGGAGACCTGCGCTCAGTAGTGAGCCGTTGATGGGTTGCTAATGATGATGATGATGATATTTCTATTCAATTTGAACGGGTGCCACCGGCGGGAATGGGGCCTGTCTGCCCGTCATAACATGCGTTGAATTATAATTAGATATAATTAGGTATGTTTTTGTGGAACTTTGTTGTTGTGGAATTTTGTGGAACTTCCCCTCATTGTGGAAAAACTGCATACATAGCATAATATCTATATTGTAAACTTGTTTTGAAAAGAGCAACTGCCGAGTTTCTTGCTGGTTCTTCTGGGCAGGAACGGCATTCCGTACCAGTGGTAGACTCATCGACGATTCAAAAGCACTTGTAAAAAAGTTTATTTGAATAAAAAACATTTCTATTCTAAAAAAAAAACATTTCTTTTCTATTCTATTCTATTTGAAGCTGTAGTTTAAGAACTATAGCAAGTCAATGTTCCTTAATTTTGTCACTGACATACTCACTCACTTAGGTACCAATCAGCTAAATTTTAAGGTAGGTACTTCTAACAGTCACACGAGCTTCCAATTTTGAACCGAATTAGTGTTTTGAGCAGAATTAATGTTAGGTAGGTAGGTATAATATTCATGATTCCTAAACATTCTGAAATAGTTTAAGGATTCTTTAAGTATCTTAATATTTTATACTTAGCTATTTAAATTCGGAATTTGTAGTGTGTGTATCTGTAGTTTGCTGTCCTTCAAGTCAAATTTAATAAAAAATAATACTTATAAAAAAAGATAGTGGATTTTTTTTTCTATCGAAAATACGCTTCCAGTGGTCATTTCTAACCGACTTCAAAAAAAAACAAAAAGAGGAGGTTCTCAATTCGACGCGTATTTTTTTTTTTTTTTTTGTCAATGTTACTCCATAATTCCGTCAAATCTGAACCGATTTCAATATTTTTTTATTGGAAAGGACATACCGTCAGGTTGGTCCCATTTAAATTTGGTGAACATCTGATGCATATCTTCGATGATGGAGGACGGACCTCCTCAAGTTTTGTTGATTTTACTCCATAACTTCGTCAAATCTGAATTGTTTTCAATCATTTATTTTATTTAAAAGGACATACCGTCAGGTTGGTACCATTTAAAGTTGGTGGATCTGATGAATATCTTCGGTAATAGAGAACGGAACTCCTCAATGAATAGAAGGAAATCGCTCGCGATCAGAGAATGTGAAGATTTATCCCATGAAGCTACACTAAAAAGCTTAAAATAATATTATATAAAAATTCTTTTAAAAAAACCGACTTCAAACGCCATTGAAAAGTATAAAATAATTTCAGTTTGTACACGTATGTTGAAGTCGGGCGGGCTGGAATAGAACTATAAAACTGCAACGCTAGCCCGACTTCAACATACCTGTACCAAGTACTATTATATTCTGTGCCTGGACCTACAAACTAAAATTTTGGCTATCGTGGCGCATTCGTTTCATCGTTTCTATTTAGGCTCACCCGACTTCAACTTATGTGTACAAACTGAAATTTTTTTATAATTTTCAGTGGCGTTTGAAGTCGGTTTTTTTTAAAGAATTTTTATATAATATTATTATTATGTCAAATAAAATAGTAAATATTAAAATTTTATAACTTTACTAATTATTTTATTAATTGTTATCAAACAAATGAATTTTTTTTTAAAAATTATGTAATATTATTTCTTGGAATTAAGATTTGTCTTTTCAACCAATGGTTATCGTATCGAAAAAGAATTTATAATTTGGCCTCTTTTAAATAGTGTTTTGCACGAAAGTAAAAATGTAGTTGTGTAGGCTTGTAGTACCAATAAAAATACAATTTTGACTGTCTACCACGTAGGTACCCCACTTAGTCACAGAATATATAATAGACTTAGTCTAGACGTAAGTAATCAAATTAATTTGGCATGCAGCTATAGTAAGTACTTGCTAAAATGGCAATAATAACTGCGATACCTGTTACTAAATTAGGACGTTTTTATGTGTTATAGACTGCCTTATAGTTTATTGTAGTTAGCTCCTAGTTCTAAATGAAATGAATTCTTAGACCAACTATTTTATTTTTAACCGACTTCAAAAAAGGAGGAGGTTATCAAGTCGTTGAATCATTTTTTTTGTATGTTCACCGATTACACGAAGACGGGTGAACCGATTTGAAAAATTCTTTTTTGTTTCAAAGGGCATAGTCCCTTCCCAGGTGGTCCCATATAAATTTTATCGAAATCGGTGGAATGATAGAGATAAATAATTAATATTAATTATGTAGTAAGATTATGAAGTACCATTACATAGTAAGAATATAAAGGGATTTCTATATTATTACTAACTAGTACCTATCAATTGTTTCAAGTTACACAACTTTAACCAATTGATACGATTTAGTAAAATAACCAAAGAAACCTACAGACCAATGTACTTCACGTTTGTTTCAAGCCGTCGACGACCGTTACAAAATGACGTCATACTATACCGTCGTCAAAAACAAATGATTGTTATTTTTTACTGTTACCACGACTGTGACGGAAGTTTTCTTTTCTGGCAATGCTTTTCATGGCAATGACGTCTTGAATGTCGAAGGGCGTGATTTAAAATTTCTTATTTTTCTCCTCTTCGTCATTAATTGAAGTAAGTAATACATAGTTTGCGCTAAGCAAAAATGTTAATTTTTTACTCATCGTAGAAAAGTACACACGAACAATAGTAATCAAACAACAATAAATAACTACTTAATTAAAACTTAACAAAAACAAACGTAACAAAACAAAAGTTTAAAAACACTGTACTGACAATCGGGAGCGGTACGTTGCTACCTGTACTAAGTGGGTCTGACTTGAGGTGCGGTGCGGGGAAGCGCAACGGGAAGTAGCGGCCAATTTAAAACTACATATTATAGTATCTACAATGATATTGGAAGGAAAAAGAGGAGTATCTATCATAATAAAGGCGTGTGTCGATCTAATCTAACCGTGGTCCGTGAGTGTAATTATGTCGCTTGTTGTTTATTTACTTGCCCTACTTTCCCATCGCGTTAAATGTTTTCTTTTCTACAGAAACTATGTCGATAAAAATACAATAAGCCTCTCTACATTGCTCTACATCGTATTCCTCATTGCTGAGGGTCGTGATCGCTATCCGATCGTGATACTGTAGGAGTTTTCTTGGAATTCCTGTGATAGTATGCAGTGGAGGTGGACTTGTCACTTGACTAACTAGATTGCGATTTTTAGGTTTAGTTATTCAGATGTGAAAAATATGATGCTTACTTAGATCTAATGTTATGTTTACTAGAGATCTAGATGATCAATGTAAGTTTTAAACCAGGTAGCAATGTCTATTGATGATAAGTAGGGCTATTAACATAGGTAAGTGTTTAATTTTTAAATTAATTGTTTACAAATATAATTGAATAGAATATGTTTTTTTATTCAAAAAAACTTATCAGTGATGCATAATAAAAATGAAAAACTAAATTCAGAATATAATTAAGAAAATATATTGTACCTACCTATCTTAAAGCGATAAGGCCGCCTTTGCGTACTTTCTTTTTTCTTTGTTTTAATTTAATTGTAAATATTATTTTATGTGTGTAGCAATAAAGAATTTATCTACCTATCTTTCTATCTATCTTTATGTAGGTAAGTATATATAGTTACATACTTACTTCTAATACATTACAAACAATATTATATTATTACATAATATTTAATAATCAAGTAAAACATAACTAAGATCATGCCTCACATTATAAACGGAGTTCGTCGCTAAAATATAAGCACTTTACATAAATTATGTAATTTACATACTGTGCTCTAGCCACTAACGCATGTAAAGTCGCTCAAAAACGGCTTTATTATTATAATGTTCCAGCCCATTTTTAACCTTTTAAGTTTATTTCATTAATATTATGAATTATTTATAAGAATATAAAAAATAGAAATATTTAATAACTGCTAGCTACAGATTTTGCAATTTCAAATACTTAGTAAGTGCTTAGGTATATAACATTTGTTAGATAACAATTAATAAAAAATATGTGAAGTTATAAAATGTTTACTATTTTATTTGACATAGTTTTATAAAAATATGCAATTCCATATCAAATTATAACTTTTTACATTAATCTTAAACGTAATAAAATGTTATATATGTTACGGTAAATGTGATTAATTGAAAATTATTAATAATTACCGATCATTATTAATAATTACCAAGATTGATGGTAAAAGTAATAAATTATTCACTTTTTTCGGTGATTATTAATAATTACACCTTACTCTTGGTAAATTTAATAAATTTTTAAAAATAACATTCGCAAGGTAAACCGCCGTAAACTTGGCCCTCGCGATGGTCTAATAGGGCCTGGGGCGGGTGATGTGTTCGGGTATACACGATGCGACGGAATTACCGACTTAAGATCGAATACATACATGATATTTTTTTAAACAAATGCATTATTTTATTCTATTAGAACTAAATATATGTATTAAAACTTAACCAAGTATTATATTCTAATGCAGTGATCTAATGAACAAACTAAAATAAATTTAAACAAGGGTCTTTATTATTTTTTATTTATTATTCGCATACATAATTGAAAGCAGGCAATACTAAAACACACATTAACATTAATCTGAACTTTCTGTATTATCAGAACATTCTTTATTCAAACATTTCTATGATGTATCATGCGATTGTTCTATGTTAAAATACCATGTTCAACTGTCGCTAGGAAAATATCACAAGTCAGCCAATGCCAGCGGACAGCGGCAGAATACCTGATTGGTTGAGCGCGCTCTCGCCCCGTAGTTTAGGTGGGCAGTACTCTGCAGCATCAGAATTGAGGAGCCCCATGATGTAGTCTATGCTTGGTAGCTACAGTATCCATTCAATATCGACAATCCCTAAATCCCCGGAATTTAGGTGGGCAGTAATCTGCAGCATCAGGATTGAGGAGCTATGACCTAGAGCTCCATGACGTAGTCTATGCTTGGTGCCTACAATATCAATTCGTAATCGACAATTCCTAAATCCCCGCAGTTTGGGTGGGCAGTACACTGCAGCATCAGGATTGAGGAGCTATAACCTAGAGCTCCATGATGTAATCTATGTTTAGTGGCTACAATATCAATTCGTAATCGCCAATTCCTAAATTCCCGCAGTTTGGGTGGGCAGTACCCTGCAGCATCAGGATTGAGGAGCTATAACCTAGAGCTTCATGATGTAGTTAATGCTTTGTGGCTACAATATCAATTCGTAATCGACAATTCCTAAATCCACGCAGTTTGGGTAGGCAGTACCCTGCAGCATCAGGATTTAGGAGCTATAACCTAGAGCTCCATGATATAGTCTATGCTTAGTGGCTCGGTCCCTATCCGAAATATTGCTGGTAGTTTCTAATAGGTCTAGGTACGAGGAATCAAAATATTGCCTTTGGGCACACCATTAGGACCACCCGTATATACTTGCATCTGATGGAAATCCTTACTGTTGGCTCGGTTGGCCACTTTTATAACCACCCAGAAATGTTTTTATCTGGAAATCCTTACTGTTTCTTAGGTTCATCACAGCTTTCGTTGTTATTTTTTTATGACAACGTAGGAAATACTTGCACCCGAAAATCCTTAGTGTTGGTGAGGTTAAAGGTGGCTGGAGAAAGGAGTCGGGTGGGGTTTAGAGGTTTGTCAGACTGGTTCTCGTTTGTTTTATCACTTTTAGCAAAGACAACAGTGAATTATTAATAATAACCGATAAAAGTGATGAAATTCATAGTATTTATCAAATTTACCAAATGGTGAGGTAATTATTAATAATTACCGAAAATTATTAATAATTATCACATTTATCACATTTACCGTAACATATATACTTACATATTATTATTATTATGATGTTAAACGACGTGTTAGAAATATTTTACCAGTATGGCCTAGCGTACATAACATCTAATCATTATTATAGTTAAATGTAAGTTATGTAAGAAATTTATTATAATTTTTGTTATAAGTACATGGGACTGCCATTGGGCATGGACATCTTTATCGTCGGTATAAAATGTGTTCCTACTGTGTTTTTCTTTTCTAATTTCATGAATAATTGACAGCACCCTAGAAGGAATACTAATCTTGTTTAAATGTTGTAGTCTTATTAATTACTCATAGATCGGAAGTTTCTAACAAAGTTCCGCTCCAAACGTAGGCGTTGTTGGCTCAAAACAAGCAATGAATGTGTGAGTGCCATGTATAATTTATAATATTTGGTAAAAAATTAAAAACAAATTACACTTGGTATTATATATTTTTATAAATCATTGTAAACAAAATAAAGGTGTTAAGATAATTTTGTAAAGTAGTTTTTTGATTTTTATCGATAAAAAATCATGATAAAAATGTATACTTACCCGAATAATTATTTTCTTTATACCTCGAATAGAACTTGAAATTAATATTTTTATAATAAGAAACTTCGTTTCTATCTGATGTCCCACGACACCACACGACTTTTTTTTGTAATTATTTGATTGTGTAATTAGGGTTCCGTACCAAAATGGTAAAATGGAACCCTTATGGTGAGACTCTCTCCGTCCGTCCGTCCGTCCGTCCGTCCTTTTGTCACAGTCGATTATTTCAGTAACTATTAAAGCTATCGACATGAAAGGCATAGTGGTGTATAATAGTGGCCCAACATCATTGGAATAAAGAAAAATCGAAAATTATTTTTAGTTTTATTAAAAACTAGTAGGGCGCGTGGGTGCGCGGCCCGCAAGCGGACCGCGGTTTTTCTATCGTCAAGTGGACTTTCGGTCCTGATCATTTTCTATCAAATAACCAATCTTCCATCTTTTATACTCTCCGAGATAGATGCCGATGAAATTGGTATGGCCGCCATCTTGAATCCGCCATTTTGAATTTTTTTTCAGCTCATTGCCAATTGGATGAGGTTTCGAGTATTTTTTGTTTGAGCACCTCCCACCTATCTTCAATACCCTGGCCGTGCTCCTCACCCACCTTCCAAACCCTCAATCATCATATCTCATCATTTGTCAGAATGAGAAGTCTTTCTATATCAGTCTTTTATAAAAACAAATTTTGAAAAGGAACCGTATCAAAGTCTTGCATAGTTCTCAGCTTCTAGTCTATTCAATATTCGCCATATATTTTGTATGGAGAAAAAAAATTCCGCCATCTTGATTTTTTTTTCTATTCATCAAGTAGACCTTCGGGCCCTGATCATCTTTTGCCAAAGAAGCACTCTTGCATCTTTTATACTCTCCGAGATAGACACCGACGAAATTTGTATGGCCGCCATCTTGAATCCGCCATTTTGGAATTTTTTTTCAACTCTCTGCGAATTGGATGAAGTTCCGAGTGACTTTTGTTCGAGCACACCCCACCTATCTTCAATACCCTGGCCGTGCTCCTCACCCGTCTCCGAAATCCTCAATCATCAGCTCTCTCCATATTTTTCCTCCGAATGAATTTTTGTCCTCTATACGAAACCATCGGTGAAAAAAAAATTTTTCATACAAAATTTTATAGGAGAGGTGATCAATGAGTGAGTGAATCAGTGAATCAGTGAATCAGTCAGTGAATCAGCCCCAGCAGCTATATTATATATAAGGGGGAAAATCGGGGGTTTGAAATTTCAAAGTAAAATAACTATACCGAGTGGGGTATCATATGAAAGGCCTTTACTTGTGCATTCTAAAACAGTTTTTATTTATTTCTATATATAATAGTTTTTAAGTAATCGGCCAAAATGTCGAAAAAAATACCGTTCCCCCCCCTTATCTCCGAAGTTTACCAATCGAAAAATCTGAAATAATTATGGTCAATAGAGGTTTATGTATATTTTACAGGAAAAATAAAAGCAACGCGAAAATTATTTTAGTTTGATTAAAAAAGGGGGAAAATCGGGGGTTTGAAATTTCAAAGTTAGATAACTATTCTGAGTGAGGTATCATATGAAAGGCCTTTACTTGTGCATTCTAAAACAGTTTTTTATTTATTTCTATATATAATAGTTTTTGAGTAATCGGCCAAAATGTCGAAAAAAATACCGTTCCCCCCCCCCCCCCCTTATCTCCGAAGTTTACCGATCGAAAAATCTGAAATAATTATGGTCAATAGAGGTTTATGTATATTTTACAGGAAAAATAAAAGCAACGCGAAAATTATTTTAGTTTGATTAAAAAAGGGGGAAAATCGGGGGTTTGAAATTTCAAAGTAAGATAACTATACCGAGTGGGGTATCATATGAAAGGCCTTTACTTGTGCATTCTAAAACAGTTTTTTATTTATTTCTATATATAATAGTTTTTGAGTAATCGGCCAAAATTTCGAAAAAAATACCGTTCCCCCCCCCCCTTATCTCCGAAGTTTACCAATCGAAAAATCTGAAATAATTATGGTCAATAGAGGTTTATGTATATTTTACAGGAAAAACAAAACCAACGCTCTAACTAGCATAGTTTTTTTTTATATTAACAATAAACCTCTACAAACAAAGTTAACGATAAAGAAGCAAATTAAAATAATATTATCGTTTTACTTTTACTTTTGGAGTACGGAACCCTCGGTGCACGAGTCCGACTCGCACTTGGCCGGCTTTTTTTTCATTCAATAATAAATTATTCTCTATCGACTTCGCGACGGTAGAGTTATTATCTATACCAGCTACCTAGGAAGTTGGAACAACGATACGTTAGTACAAATAAATTAAAAACAAACTTTGGGCATCCAAGACATTTTAAAAACGCCTTTTTAATTTGGTAGGTATATCCTCAAAGAACATTATCAAGTAATTTTGTTTAAGCTATGTTTATTATACAAGTTATTACTTACCCAGGAAGAGCACACATGCCACAAAAATTCGTAATTCTCTCGAAGCAATCATTTTTCAAGATTCTTCAATTCAATTCAATTCTTTCAAAACTTTCATTAATGTTTATTTATTCATTTTTTAAACCAAACTTTTTGCGTCTTACATAGTTAAGTAGTTCCTCACAGTTTTCATTATAATTTACGAAACATTCCTTTTAGGTTCACTTTTAATCATCAATTTCATTATTCACAACTTCCAGTTTCTGAAGTTATCTTCCGGTTATTATTCCTTAACATCGAAAAAATTCAATTTAAAATAGATTGGAAAATGTTTTTATTTACTATACCTACCACTTTTCACTCAATTCTCAATACATTTCAATTCTCAATTCAAATAGACTTACAGTTAATTAGTAATCATCTGTTATTAATAGTTACGGTTAAACACACTAGATTTTTTAACACAAAATTCGAAGCTAATTCACCTATTTTAAAATAAAATCGATTTTATGGACTTGACGAGAATATCTACAAACGTATTTGAAACGTGTTGATAGGTATGACCACACTGAGTTTTCGCGCTCAACTGAAGTACTTCGTTGTTTTTACGATCACGAAGTTTGATTTTCCCGACACTGCAGAAGTCTGAGGCTGTGTTTCGTGGTAAGCCGCTTTCAGCATTTTGGAATTTTCATTAGTTATAGAAATTAAATATGAATGATAGCTATATTTATATAAAAAAACTTGAGAGGTGTCAAGGGACACCCGGATGGAACGTAGTTCCTTTCGATTACATTGTGTTCGGTATTTTCGCGATACAACACGACGTCTCCGTAGCCTAGTGGCTCCGGCAGTCGTCTAATAGTTCACTGTCGATGGTTCGAATGCTAGCTCGACAGACCGAATTTTCCATTTTCCATTTTCAATTTTAAACAATTTCTACATGTGGAACCTTTCCCTAATTTTTTAAGTTATAAAAAATTAGGGAAAAATTCCACATTAAGAAATTATTTAAAATAAAATTGAAAATAGAAAATTCAGTCTCGAACTGGGATTGCCTTAGCCACTAGGCCACGCAGACGCCGTGTTGTATCGCGAAAATAACGAACACAATGCAAAATTCACATTCAACAAAAAAGTGTCGGTTTCAAAAATGTGTCGAGTGTCGGTTCCTTAATTTTTTCCGTCTAGCCCCCTTCCGTACCGCGCGATAAGGAACTACGTTCCAATAAAATTAAATTGCCGAAATGCATGTACGAGCATAACTTCCGAACGACTGCACCAAATTGGATAATTCTTTTTTTTGTGTTCGTCAATGTCAGGACAAGGTTTGTTTAAAAGAAAATTTAAAAAAAATCTAACAAATATTTATTAAATCTACTACCTACTAATATTTATAATATTAGCACAGACCTTATAATACTGATATTAGATAGTCATCATCATCTCCTTGTCCTTGTCCCACGCTATGTGAGGTCAGCACAACATATCTTGTAAGCCATGTAGTATATGGTTCGGGATGAAATTTTACGACCGGCCGCCTGCCTGACGTCAACCCTCTCTGGGAATGCTTTTGTTAGTGGAAAGGATAGAACCGCTATACCTTTCGGTTCAATAGGGTAATGTTGGGATCCCCTTTTTTCAATCTCCAGACTCGAGCGTCAGGCCTCGAACTCTGAACTGTACGCGGGCACTACTGTATATACCTATGTAGTAGGTGTCCACGCGTTGGAGTCGGAGAGCTTCCAATTCTTTTTTAACCGACTTCCAAAAAGGAGGAGGTTCTCAATTCGGCCGGTATTTTTTTTTTTTTCTATGTACACCGATTTCTCCGGGATTACTGGACCGATTTGCGGATTTTTTTTTAATCGACAGAGGATGTTTGCGAAATGGTCCCATAAAAATGTTCACCTTCAACTCCTCAAGCCTGATGCTGCAGGGATATTACTCACCTAAAATAAAGAGATTTAGGAAATGTCGATTACGAATTATTATTGTAGGTAACAAGTATGGACTACATCATGGAGCTCCAGGTCCAAGCTCCTCAATCCTGATGCTGCAGGGTACTGCCTACCTAAAACTATGGGGATTTAGGAAATTTCGATTACGAATTGATATTGTAGGCAACAAGTATGGACTACATCATGGAGCTCCAGGTCCTAGCTCCTCAATCATAGGATACTACACTTAAAAGCTTAAAATAAGGTAAAACTATCAACGAAGTCAATGTAACAAAATTCTTAGGTCTGAATATTAATTCTACTTTAAATTGGAAGGAACATTTAAATCATATTTGTACTAAGTTAAGGCAATTCTCCTTTGCACTTCATATGTTGCGGAAAACAGTAAACGTGTCGGCGCTACTGACGGTTTACCATGGCTATGTGGCTTCGCTATTGAGATATTGTATTTTATTTTGGGGTAATTCTACTGAAAAAGAAGCTGTATTTAAGGCACAAAAGAAATGCTTAAGGGCCATATCTATAATATAATAAAACTGTAACAGGTCCAATTCTGTACATTGAAGATATTTTGAAAATTTTTGTTTGAGGGCACTCTATAATCGATACTGAAGCCAAAACAATTTTTTTTTAATTTTTTGTCTGTCTGTCTGTCTGTCTGTCTGTCTGTCTGTCTGTCTGTCTGTCTGTATCTTGGCCGCGCATCAAGCCGAAACTACTGGACGGATTTAAATGAAACTTGGCACGATTTAAGTTAATACTACGAGGTATAATATAGGATACTTTTTATCCCGAAATTCAGCACCGTTCCCTTGGAAGAGGGGATGAAAGTCAAAATGTATATTTCGCTGTAATTCATTAAGGCGTATTCCGATTTAATCCATTCTTTTTTTGTTAGAAAGCAGGTTCTTTAGAGATTGTCCTGTAATTATTTCAAGGTCGTCAATTTCGTAGTTCAGAAATTACAATTATTAGTATAGGTCCAAATAACTTGAACCCCGGAATCTACAGGATACTTTGAATGAACGGCTCATCTTAAGCTGGCATGCGTAATTTATCGTATATAGCCATCGTGGATACTATTTTGTCAAAGTCAAACTACTCCAAAGGCGTCAGATTTTGCCAAAAGGTATGGATGTAATACATCGTATGGACGTAATATTACAGTGTTTTCCTATGTAATTTAATATCCTAATCATAATTACTAATATTATAAATGCGAAAGTGTGTTTGTTTGTTGGTTTGTCCTTCAATCACGCCGCAACAGAGCCACGGATCTACGTGATTTTTTTACATGGGTATAATTGAGGACCTGGAGAGTGACATAGGCTACTTTTATCCCGGAAAATCAAAGTGTTCCCGAGGGATTTTAAAAACTAAATCCACGCGGACGAAGTCGCGGGCATCAGCTAGTTTAAATTAAAAACGACAGATAGTTGTAAGCCCTATTTTAAAAAGTATAAAATTCTTACAATGCCATGTCTGTATATTTATGAAACTATTGTATTTGTTAAAAGTAATTTAAATTTATTTCAAAATCGCAATAGCAAAAGACATGCCATTGAGCTGCGACAGCCACCCAGTAGATGTGCCCATTTTACAAAAAGCTTCTTCTGCACTGGGCCTCGTTTATATAATAACTTACCCAGAGACATTATTGAAACGCAGGAGATCCCTATGTTTAAAAAAAAGTTAAAAAATTTTTTGATAGATAAGACATATTATACAATTTGTGATTACCTTATGGAAAAATTTTAACTGTTGTATATTATTTTGTGACATTTAATTTAATTTTTTTTTTTTTGACATATAATAACATTCCTATATTTGTACACCACACTTTGGTAGGATATGCGCATTTTAAATTGTATAATTATAACATCTTGACTGTACCATATTCACAAATTAATAAATTAATAAAAATTCTTTTCAAAAAACCGACTTCTAACGCCACTACAAAGTATAAAAATAATTTTAGTTTGTCCACGTTTGTTGAAGTCGGACGGGCCTAAAATACAAACTATGAAACCGACTCGCGATTCTCGCTCAACTTCTACAAACGAGTCTCTCATATTGTGTAGCGTCGCGCATCGGTTTCATAGTTTTTATTTAGGCCCGCCCGACTTCAACAAACGTGGACAAACTAAAATTATTTTTATACTTTGTAGTGGCGTTAGAAGCCGGTTTTTTGAAAAGAATTTTTTTATACGTGGATAGCGAGGTGGTGTCCCCTGAAGACAGAATAACTTCAGCATCATCTTCATCATCAGGTTCTGGGTTCAAAACTGTGCTCACTTAACCTATAAAGGTGCTGAAATTTTTCCTCATAACATTAGCAGCTGATTCCGAACTGTCCAACTTCAGCGTTTTTCCAATGACATTAGAAGTAGAGCTGAAAACCAGACTGGCTTCACTCTTTACAGCGGCGACACCTATTTCATCAAGACTCTTCTTCGCCATTGTGTACCTAAACTTTGGCTGACTTTGTTTTAGCGTTTTAGCGGAATGGGCAATTGGCTCCATCACTGGTATTTGGTTTGCACTTCTCCGTCATCGTGGTAATGTTTTTATTATGCGTCTAGATAAAAAAAATACATTGATTTCTGCACAAAGATATCTGTTTAAATGCTTTGTTAATTAAGTACAAGAAATTTAGAAAAGAAAATAAATAAATTTAATTTACATAGTTGTTTCATTTGATTTATTAGAAAGTATCTAAGGATAAGGATGCGAAAGTTTTTCGCTACAGAGATACGGATCGACGATATGGATTGTTTTTTTGCATAGTATAGTTGAGGACCTGGAGAGTGATATAGGCTACATTTTATCCTGGAAAATCAAAGAGTTCCAACGGGATTATTATAATCTTAATCCACGCGGGCGAAGTCGCGTCCATCAGCTAGTTAGGTATAAAGACGGTTGAAGGTGTGGACTGCAAGTTGAAAGGTAGCAGGTTCGATCCCACCTGTTGCACTATTGTAGTACACACTCCTAACCCAAGCTTTCCGCTTATTTGTAGGGGAGGAAACATCAAAGGAAAGTATTAGCTTAGGTTCAGCTTGGTTAATATTCTTTAGAAAATAAAATGTTTCCTTCCGCAGACGAAGTCGCGGGCAAGACCTAATTAAAGACTTATTTTTTATTTCGCAACGTATAATTAAAATAAAGGGCTACTTGGTTATTAGTTGAGAAAAAGGAAAGGAAATTTTTTTCTGTATCAGGAATTTATGAGTGGAAAATTAGTATTAATTTATCAAAACCATATTATCAGGAATTACTTTTGTGTGATTGTGCTCGTACCTACATTATAACAGTAAGTATGTTACATCAGGACCTCCTTAGCAGCATTTATGGCTACGTGGTTTTAAAAACACTAGAGACAATTGGACCCCTATTTTTATGTCGGGGGTTAATAAAATTTATTAGGCCAGGAATATTATTCCAGCATCGGGTAGCGCCATACTTAAAGGTATGGATGTAGAGCCGGTATGTTTGGATTTCGTTTATTCAGGATTAATACTTCATCGATGTCAATTCTATAAAGGTATATAAAAGAAAGTCGTGTTAGTTACACTATTTATAACTCAAGAACGGCTTAACCGATTTGGCTGAAAATTGGTGGGGAGGTAGCTTAGAACCAGGAGACGGACATAGGATACTTTTTATCCCGTTCGACCGCGTTTCCGTCAAGTCACTATAAAACGTGGTATAACAAAAACGCATCTGACATGGAATAACAAAACGCAAATGACAGTGGAATAACAAAACGTAAATGACAGCTAAACGTAATTTTGTTTTTGGTTAAGTATGGTAAAAAATTTGACAATGATAAAAAGTGTTATACTTAATAAAGCATTACTGATATTATAAATGCGAAAGTGTGTTTGCTTGTTGGTTTGTCCTTCAATCACGTCGCAACAGAACAGCGGATTGATGCGATTTTTTGCATGGGTATAGTAATGGATGTAGTAGTGGTTCCTCAGACCGGGAGAGCTACTTTTTATCTCGGATAATGAAAGAGTTCCCGCGGGATTTTTAAAAACTAAATCCATGCGGAAGAAGTCGCGGGCATCAGCTAGTATTTAATAAGATTATTAGGTATCAGATGCCTGCTATCTACCTCTTTTTATTAGATTACGTAGGTATGTCTAAGTTCCTACGTATATCTAAATATAGCATCGCTTAAAATCTTTTGTTCATTTATAGCATAATTATTAACATTTTCTCACGTCATTGCATCGGTATTCGCTCTATCCGATCATAAATATTGTCAATCCGATCGTAATCAAATATGATTATCATCGAAACGACATATTAATAACAAGTATAACTACACCTGTTTATATTAGTGGTTCTATTGCAAATAGTATCTAGGTACTTACATACTTCTACTTTAAATAAAGCTTAGTATAGACTAGCATAGTCGCTAACTGTGGGCCTCATAAGAAGGCTCAGGGTCACTCAGCGAGCGATGGAGAGAGCTATGCTCGGTATATCCCTGCGAGATCAAATCAGAAATGAGGAGATCCGCAGGAGAACCAAAGTCACCGACATAGCTCAGCGAGTCGCGAAACTGAAGTGGAAATGGGTGGGGCACATAGTTCTAAGAGCTGATGGTCGTTGGGGTCTCAAGGTGTTGGAGTGGCGACCCCGCACCGGTAAGCGAAGTGTTGGCAGACCCCCCACTAGGTGGACCGACGACATCAAACGAGTCGCAGGGAGCCGCTGTATTCAGGCGGCACAAGACCGACGCCTGTGGAGGTCCATGCAGGAGACCTATGT
This sequence comes from Oeneis ivallda, assembly GCA_029955525.1. Classification (NCBI taxonomy): domain Eukaryota; kingdom Metazoa; phylum Arthropoda; class Insecta; order Lepidoptera; family Nymphalidae; genus Oeneis; species Oeneis ivallda. The sequence goes on from JARPMR010000016.1 coordinate 3,419,344, forward strand.
CCAGCAGTGGACATCTAAAGGTAGATCGCTACATCGTCCGCATCTATATAGGTTTTTTAATTCCGTGGAAATTCCTGATTTTCAGGAATAAAAAGTATTCCTTGTCCATAATTACTTATCTGACACGCAAACTATCTCTGTGTCAAACCTGTCCGTGAAAATCCTGATAATATAAATATATAAATACCATAGGTTTAGTATTGGTAGCTGGTAGGTGCGAAGTGGGAAGCGAAGCGACTACCGATCTAAAACTTAGGTAGGTACCTTCTTTTTGTTTAGGTAACTATGGGAAACCTTCTTAAAAGATATCCGAAACCCTGGGGGAGACTTCGGATTATGTCGGATTTTTACCCACTAAAACCCCCTCGGTGGCTACCCTCAGCGCATTTTAGAAGGCTCCGAGATCTCATAAGAAAACAAAACGGAGCCTCCCAAGCGTGACACCCACTACTTCCGTATAAATACCGTACGATACCGAATAAATATGACTAAGGTAGGTAGGTATGTAGGTACAATACAGTATAAACTGGACATACGAGTAGGTACGTACATAAGAATTAACTTATGTACCTAACTGCCGCACTCAAAGTCGCCGACTGAATCTTGAATTTTAAAAAGTTTCATTCTCAGAAGTTAAGGCTTCGTTTGTACATTAATGACAATTCAGTAATAGATTTAATGATAATTAATTAATTAATCATTAAATAATATGATTTAATACATGCGGCTGAGTGCGGCAGTTATTGACAAGTCAATGATTAATTAATCTTGTTAATGAATGACTCTGAGTGCGGCAGTTACCTAATGACAATAATTATGAAGTTGCCTCTGCCGCCCCTGCCGGCCCGGCCGTTGGCAACTTGCCGCTCGTATTCCCACATGAGATGATGTGATATACGTAGATATGAGCCCAAAGAAGGAGCATGTCATGCTTATCCAAGTTAGAGTTTTTGTGGCCTAAAATGTTCAACACATTTTACACAACACACATAACACATTGAATAGGTAAGATAGGTACAATACCTATAAGTAGTTTAAATAGAATGCGAGGATTATGTAAATCTTGTAAATAGTTCGTATCAAACCACAGATTTATTGCCTATAGGCTGATTAATTAGGTATTATTAATTTATTATTCATATTAATTATTAATATTATACATTATGCACGACGAAGCAGTGCGACGAAGCGAAAAAACATCACATTACACATAGGTAGTTATAAGCGACAGAGACGACACTCCACGAAGTCGATGTTGGCCGAGTGTCTCCTTGTTGGGTCGTTGTACACATCGTTTACACAATACACATACCTATTTACGGGTCAGAATATCGACTACTTTGTGAGTAACTCACGTCCAACTCGATATTCTGACTAATTTCTTAAACTGGACACTTTCAAGTAAAAATTTTTATATAAACCTGTGAAGATGATACTGCCATTGTCGCAATAAGAATTCCATAAGCCTACTTATCCTACCTATACCTGTCGTATATTTGTTTACAAATATACGACAGAGTAGGTAGGCTGTCCTTGCGAAAAACCAAACACTGGTTTTGGGCAGCAAAGGCGCCCTTTTTGAGCTAGTGAGGTGAAAAAGTTACATTTTAGAACAAGTGGGTTCTAATTAACTTACTTTTTATACGCTTTTTATTAGCTTCACTTGTATGTTTGTAACAATGTTTGTAACAATGTTTGTAACAACTAACAATGTTTGCGTAACCGACTTCTTTGGGCGCGATTTTGACCCACTTTAAACGGCCAGATTTCGTTCAAACTTTGTAGATTTATCGAGGACCGATGACAATACACTAATTTGATAAAAAAACAAAAAAAAACTTGTATGTTTGTAACCGACTTCTTTGGGCGCGATTTCACTTGTATGTTTGTAACTTGTAACCGACTTCTTTGGGCGCTATTTTGACCCACTTTAAACGGCCAGATTTCGTTCTAACTTTGTAGATTTATCGAGGACCGATGACAATACACTAATTTGATAAAAAAAACAAAAAAAAAACTTGTATGTTTGTAACCGACTTCTTTGGGCGCGATTTCACTTGTATGTTTGTAACTTGTAACCGACTTCTTTGGGCGCGATTTTGACCCACTTTAAACGGCCAGATTTCGTTCAAACTTTGTAGATTTATCGAGGACCGATGACAATACACTAATTTGAAAAAAAAAATTTTAAAATTAAAAAAACAAGCTATTAAAAATAAACCAAACTAAAAAGTAGAAAATAAATAATAGTTAAAAAAACTAAAAACACGCTTTTTATAGAAAACCAAACTAAAAAAATAGAAAATAAATTTTAATAAATTTAAATTAAGAATAGGGTCCAAAAATTTCAATAAATATAAATTAATAATAGTGTAAATAAAATAGCTATTTATGCAACTGCATCGTAATGAGGGTCATTTTAATTCGAGTGCTGTTTTTTGATACGAGGCTTGCCGAGTATCAAAATAGGATAGTACGAGAATTAAAATGACTAATTACGTTCAGTTGCATACAAGATTTTATCTACGACAAGGAAAATAAAATTATTAACAAAATACGCCGTAGGCTCAATAAAGTAACAAAAATTAACTCCGTAAGCCGCCACCAGCCGCCTGTGGCGCCTCTGTCAACAAAAAGTAACTCCGTAAGCCGCCACCAGCCGCCTGTGGCGCCTCTGTCATATGAACGGTACCAAAGTGCCAGAACTCAGAGCCTTAGCTTTAGGTATCCTATTTTAAGAAGATAACCATTTCGATTCAGCTCCCATACAACGAGCTGCATCGAAATGAGAAGCAAAACCGATAGAGGGTTCATTTCGATTCAGCTGTCAAACTCGAAATTGGAACTTTTCGATTTTGGAGTAGATAAAAATGTATTTTATTTTAAAAAAAGCGTGGGGTGCTTTTTAAGATATTATCAAAATGATAATCACTCTACTCATTTCTGTCAATAAAATATTTATAACTATTGACACCATGCACCCCACGCTTTTTTAAAATAAAATACATTTTTTTATTTACACTATTATTAATTTATATTTATTGAAATTTTTGGACCCTATTCTTAATTTAAATTTATTAAAATTTATTTTCTATTTTTTTAGTTTGGTTTTCTATAAAAAGCGTGTTTTTAGTTTTTTTAAACTATTATTTTAATATTAGAAATGTGAAAGTGAGTTTGTTTGTTTGTTTGCCCTTCAATTACGCAGCGTCAACGACGCAGGGCAGGGACGGATCGAGCGACGTGATTTTTTTCACAAGTTTTCTAACGTGTGATATATTTGTCCCGGAAAAACAAGATAGTAAATATAATTCGTCTATGGGAAAAACAGACTGTTCACACGGGATTTTTTAAAAACCTAACTTCACGCGGGCGAAGTCGGGGGCAAATGATAGTTTTACAACATAAAATAAATAACTAATTAGGTAGAGCTTTGTTGCTAATCTTGTGAATGAAAGAGTATGTCCCTATACACCTAAGTATAATATTTTATTGTTAGAAATAAATACAAATGAGTTTATTGTGCCTAATACCTGTTTTAAACCATCAAAATAACTTTTTCATAAAGACTTGGTATCATTTTATTTACAGCTGGATTATATTTTAATACCGTGCATAAAGATAGCAATGGTATTTTCAGAACAACCGATACGTAATCCTTCTAGGCAATAAAGATTATAAAAACTGCTTTAAACAGCTGAATGTAATACTTTATCATAGGAGAAAACTGACGCGCGTGGACGCTCTCGCTAGGGTCAAATTTGAAATTCTTGTCGAATGGCTACCCCTAGTGTACATACCTAGTACCAATAGTACAAACGCGCAGACGCGGCGCCACTGACGCGTGCGACTGACGATCCGTGACTGACGAGTGACGAGTGACGCGGGCGACTGACGCTTGACGCGATAATCGGAAGAAGTGTTAACCGCTGACATCACTAACTATACTTCAATATCTGGGTGGGTTATTTTTTTTTTGGTAAATCGTGTTTTTTGGAAAATATATATTTAAAAAAAATAATAAATAAAAAAATTATAAAAAAATTCATAGGGGAAAATATCATAATGGTCTTGGACTCGAACCGGCGGTCTTCTGGTTTCGGGACCGCCCGACTTACCGCCGAGCTATCGGGAATTTATAGATGAAGGCGAAATTTACCTTCGTATTCTAATTATATTGTAAGGGGTTTTTCATTGCCTGAAAACAAGGATAAAACGACCTTTTCTAAAAATGAAACCTAGCTAGATCGATTTATCGCCCCCGAAACCCCCTGCATACCAAATTTTATGAAAATCGTTGGAGCCGTTTCCGAGATTCAGATTATTATATATATATACAAGAATTGCTCGTTTAAAGATATTAGGTTTTTAGATAGATTTATCTCCAGGTCTACGCTCGAATGAAAAGTTTAGACCATAAGGCTAGTTCGGACTCCATTAGTATTTTAGTCAAGTAGCGAGTAATTTAGAAACTTAAAGTGTCTGAACACCAAAAAGTCTACTCGACTAAATTTATGATGTTCAGATACGTTACTAAAACATTCCGAAGTAGCCTAAAGTCCACCTAGCTGGGCTAGTTCGGACTGGCAGACTTCACACACCTTTGAGAACTTTCAAGCTACCAAGTTTTCTCACGAATTCACCTTCCTTCACGAACTCGCAGAAAAAAGGTTCTCGAAGGTGTGTGACTGTGAAGTCCACCAATTCGCACTGGACCAGCGTGGTGGGCTATGGCCTATCTATATATTATATATTATACCCTTCTCTGAGAGGAGACCTCAATAGTGAGCCGTTGATGGGTTGCTGATGATGATGATGATGATTCAGTTATGTTCCCTATTAAATTATGAATGCAAAATAAATTGTAATGTATATTAATTTTTTGGCAGTAAATGGCTACATATTTTACGAGTTTTTGCCCGCGGCTTCGCCCACGTCAAGATTGATTTTTCAAACCCCTATTTTACCCCCTTAGGGGTTGTACGGTTCAGGACCGCACAGTAATAAAACTGTTTGATAGAGGTACAAGTTTATTGCCCCCTACTTTAGGCTAACCTAACAGCAGTAATGTGAGCGCAGTGCAATTGAATGTGCACTGATGAATGAATTATAAAAAGGTGTATTTATAATAAACGCGTGAATGATGACTGGGCGAATTGTACGGTTTCGACATAAACCGTACAGGTATGGTACAGGGGTTGATTTTACAAAAATCCTTTCTTAGCGGATGTCTATCTATGCCAAATTTCAGCCCGATCCGTCCAGTGGTTTGAGCTGTGCGTTGATAGATCAGTCAATCAGTCAGTCAGTCAGTCAGTCAGTCACCTTTTCCTTTTATTTATTTATATTATTATGAGAATAGTTTGTATTGTAATCTGTGGATCCATACAATCAAGACCGTATCTATACTAATATTATAAAGAGGAAAGATTTTTTTTTGTTTGTTTGTTTCCGAATAGGCTCTGTAACTACTTGACCGATTTTAACCATTTTTTTCACCAATAGAAAGCTAAGTTATCGGGAAGTAACATAGATTATAATTTATTTTCAAAAAATTAGAGATCCTTAAGAAAAATGCAATAATGTAACCTAAAGTAGCAAAATTTTGCCTATAAAATGCATTATTTGGCGTGTGCTGAGAAAACTATTGATGATACATAAAAATTATATTATGCTACATGATTAAAGTACTCATTATTCTCTACAAAAAAATTTCCCGAGGGAATTTATCCAAATAATAGTAGCTTTTTTGTTCTTAATTTTAATTAGATCGCCTTTACTATCGTAGTAATATTTCTTCCTTACTAATACATATTATAAATACGAAAGTGTGTTTGTTTGTTGGTTTATTGGTTTGTCCGTCAATTACGCTGCAACAAAGCTACGGATTGACGTGAGTTTTTGGATAGGTATAGTTGAGTACCTGGTGGGTGACATAGGCATCCCGGAAAATCAAAGAGTTCCCGCGGGATTTCAAAAACCAAATCCACGCGGACGAAGTCGCGGGCATCAGCTAGTAATATAAAGTGAGTGACACTGTGTCAGCAACTCAGCACTCAGCAGTGTCTCGCAAACACAGCTAATTGAGAATCAATGCTGATGAGCGCCTGTGGGGGACAGAGATTGATTGCTTAAACTAGCGGCACGCTATGATGGCCGGTTTGACGTTTGTCCGCTCATGAAGTTCCGTATTAATTGATAACGACTTTGAAGGAAATAATTGTATTACTTTATTGACGATAGTGATGTGCAGAGATTCATAAATTTTATCGAATGTAGTTTTAGGTTTAGGACTCAAAATTTATTTATTAAATTGATTTCTAAAATGTATACAAGTGTAGAAAAATCAGTTTGCACCATTTAAGGGGTGAATGTACTTGTGAATATGAACAATTTTCACTATGTGGACAAACCTCTGAAATCGCAAAAAAATATCAGCTGTTTCATACAAAAGGTAAAATTTTTATTTTTATATGATATATACCACAACTCGGCATTTGGTTTTCTAAATTGAAAATTTTTAAAAATGGAATCTAATACGATCGTCACATAGGATCGCTGGCTAGCACAACTACTACCTCCGGCAAACTCGCGTCAATGCTCAATGCAAAACAAAGCAGTTTCGAATTGACGTTGATTCGAAAAGTATAAACTGTCAGTGCAATGCGATTGTGATATAGTTTTGACCTGGCTTTGGATTTCAAATATTGATACTGCATTACTGTTGACCCTTGCTCGTTAATTTGGACTCTGTTCAAGCCCTTTGTTGTGGATTTCGTCGATATGACCGAACGTACGCAGAGAACTGTTCTAAATAGTCAGACACGTGAGTTCGTAATACGCCTTCGTAACTATTTCGATCGTGAAGCTCAAAATGGAGGGCCAATTTTACCTATAACGTCAGTGGTTGAACGCGTAGCTGATGCGCTTAATATTGGACAACGAACTGTTAGACGGATAACTAAAAAAAAATATGGCGAGACTGGCACAGAAGAAAATAAACTTCACACACCAAAAAAGAGAAAACGAGCAAAACCAGTCGTAGGCATCGATAGCTTTGATGCCGATGCTATCCGAAGACATGTTTACGGCTACTATTTACAGAAGGAGTATCCAACAAGAAAAAAGTTGGTGCATTCACTGAAGGAAGCTGGATTATTCTTCGGTGGGGAAAGTTCTTTAACGAAGATTTTGAAGACCATTGGATTTCGATACAAAAAATGTAACAAACGCAAAATATTGATGGAAAGATTTGATATAGCGATGGCAAGGTATACTTTTTTACGGCAAGTGAAAGAAATCAAAAATTGGCAAAATGTTGTGTTCTTGGATGAAACATGGCTTAATGCTAACCATACTGTAGGCCGTTCTTGGAACGATGACACAGCAGCATCTACTTCCAAAGTTCCTGTAGGAAAAGGATCGCGACTTATAATTTGTCACGCCGGAACCATCAACGGGTTCGTCGAAGGTTCTCTCATGGCTTTTGCGTCAAAAACCACTGGAGACTATCATGAAGACATGAATGGAGAAAAGTTTACTGAATGGTTTACCTCAATGTTGTGTAGCCTCCCTGAACCATCTATTATAATTATGGACAACGCCCCATACCACTCGATGCAAATTGACAAGCCACCTGCCCAATCCCAAAAGAAAGCTGATATCGTCGCATGGCTTCGTAAAAATGGCGTAGATGCAAACATGAATATGTTAAAAGCGGAATTAGTACGTCTTTTAAAAGAAAACAAACCAACCAAGATCCGATACGTCATTGACGAAATAGCATTAGAACATGGGCACAGAGTTATACGGTTACCGCCTTACCATTGTAAGTATAATGCGATTGAGTTGGTGTGGGCTCAAATTAAGGGATATGCTGCAAGACACAATACAGAACCCCCATTTACCACAAAAAAAAATGCTAAAATTATTAGAAGAAGCTTGTGAATATGTGACTAAAGGAGACTGGGAAAAGGTTGTGAATAGAACTGTTAAATTAATAAGGGAAGATTATGAAAGAGATGTGAAAATAGATAATATTATAGAAAACGAACATATAATTATTAATGTAGGTGATGATAGCAGTGACGACAGTGAAAATAGTAGTATGGACGAATCTGATTAATTATGGCCTTTTGTGGCACCTTTTTTGGTATCTTTTGTATTCATATGTTTCTTGTGTGCATATAAAGTATGTATATTCATTTTCATTCAAATATTCAGTTCGTTCAAATAAATTAAATAAACATATACATTTTTGTTTTATTAAACCTATTTAATCAGGTACAAAAACAAAACTTAATTGTTTTTTGTTCGAGAATAAATTGACATTCCACATCACTATTGTAATGTGTCAAACCGGCCATCATAGCGTGCCGCTAGTTTAGGCGCCTGTGGCTAGTGTTGTGACGCATTGATCTACCTACTTACCTAGCCTAGGTGATACATCAAAACATCAAATCATGTGGTATATCAAGTACCCTTCCCAGATACTTGTTTCGCACGCGCGTTATTATATAATACTAGCTGATGCCCGCGACTTCGTCTGCGTGGATTTAGTTCATAACATCCCGAGGGAAATCTTTGTCACCCTCCAGGTTCTCAACTATACCTATCCAATAAATCACGTCAATCTTTAGCGTAGCTTTGTAGCAGGAAATATTTGATCGTCTTGCTCGCGGCATTGTTAATGATGATTCAAAGAGAAAACATATTACTGATGATATTATCAATTACGTTAAACTATAATTTTTATAATTGTTTTTATACCATAATTAACCAAATACAAAATTACGTTTAGCTGTCATTTACGTTTTGTTCTTCCACTGTCATTTTCGTTTTTTTATTCCATGTCAGATGCATTTTTGTTATACTTACCAGGTTTTATATTGACTTGACGGAAACGCGGTCGAACGGGATAAAAAGTATCCTATGTCCGTCTCCTGGTTCTAAGCTACCTCTCCACCAATTTTGAGCCAAATCGGTTCATCCGTTCTTGAGTTATAAATAGTGTAACTAACACCACTTTCTTTTATATATATAGATGTACCTACTTAAGTATATAATAGTTATTTGTGTTATATGGGGCCATAGAAATTTTTTGTTCCCCGAGGGCGTTATTTTGAATTCAGAGCGAGGCGAGGGATTCTAAAGTAGAATCCTGAGCGTAGCGAGGAATTCAATATACGCCGCCCGAGAACAAAATATTTTGGCCCCGAATGACACACACTCTTTTTCATCATTACCTATGAGAAAAAGCTAGGAGTATCAACCTATATTGAAAGTTAAAATAAAACATAAATAATTTTTATGACGTAATTAAACATTAATATTTATGTCCACCAATTATTCGCATTAGGCCAGCGTGGTGGACTATGGCCCATCTCTAACAGAAGACCTGCGCTCAGTAGTGAGCCGTTAATGGGTTGTTAATGATGATGATAATGATTTATGTTGGATACAGTATGAGTATATCCGATCGAAAAATTGATCACATGACTTATCGAAGACAACAGTTTGTCAAACATTTTGAATTTCGAACGGAATGGGCGATTGACAGGTTCCTGCAACGAACGCAGTAGTAGATAATTAAGGTAGGTAGGTAAATTAAAAAAAAAAATTCCTTTTCAGACGGTTTGGCAGATGGGAGCTAGACGAAAAATGTCTAATAATTTTCCGTCACGACCATTATTGTTAGGCGTAAGAATTTTCCGTTACGGTCCTTGTTGCCTTAGTTTATTAAACACGTTCCATCAATGCTTTGATAACGCAGCGGTAAAATAGTAAAATAAATAGTTAGGTACCCAATCAGAGTGAAGGAGTGAAACTATCGGTTCTCGGGTTCGAAACCTGACTTCAGATTGTGTCTTTGTTCCTTTTTTTTTAAATTGTTGGAACGAAGTTTTATAGAAGAGACATTCCGAACAAAATATTTGCGGCAAAATTCACGAACGCCATCTATTGTGGGCAACGTGAACTAGCTTTAACGTCTGTTTTTTTACGAGATGGTTCTAACATGTGGCGAGAGATGGCGTTGATACTGAACTTCGTTCCAGCCGAGTGTTCCACGACACTCACGCTTTTTTTTATGAACTATCTAAACCGATACACGCACACTGCCGAGAATCTCTTGCATGGACTTCAACAGGCCTCGGTGTTGCGCCGCCTGCGTCCAGCGGCGGCTCCTGCGATTCGTCTGATGTCGTCGGTACTAGTGGTGGGCGGCTGCGAACACTGCGCTTTCGGGTGTGGAGTCACTGCTCCTATACACCTTGAGACCCCAACGACGATTCCTTCTTCAAACTATATGTATCCCGCCCATTTATACTTCAGAGTTCAGCTTATATTCTTAGTTCCTTGTAATATCATAATAAATAAAATGTGTGTTTTTACTAGCTGATGCCCGCGACTTCGTTTCGTGATATAAGTACACACGATTGTATTAAGTCCCGTGGGAACTCTTCGATTTTGCGGATTGAATATTAGGTATTCCATTAGGATACAAAGTAGGTACGTTGAAAAGTTATAGCTGAAGACCTGGAGAGTGATATAGGCTATTTTTATTCAGGAAAATCTTCAGCAGCATTCGACATAAGTAGCATGTTTCCGCCATTATTTTCGTCCACGTAGAGTTAGTTTTATGAACTCTCTGTTTTTCCGGGATAAATAATCCTACTAATATTATAAATGCGAAAGTTTGTGAGGATGTATGGATGTTTGGATGGATGGATGGATGGATGGATGTTTGTTACAGTTTAACGCGACAACGAATGAACCGATTTTGATGAAATTTGGCACAGACATAGATTATAGTCTGGAATAGCACATAGGCTACTTTTTATCCCGGAAAAGCAAACAGTTCCTGCGGGATAGCATCGCTAATTTTTACGCATTTGTCCTTCAAAATACGCGCAATGGAGTTTTAGATTTACGTGATTTTTTGCACAGGTGAAGTTAAGGGCCTGAAAAATAACAAAGGCTACTTTTTATCCCGGGAAAACAAACGGTTCCTGTGGGATATTAGTATGCTACTTTTCACATATTTATCTTTTAATTACGCGGCATTTATGTATGTATGTATGTATGTATGTATGTATGTACGTATGTATGTATGTATGTATGTAAGTATGTATGAATGTATATTCCTACTACCTATCCGACTACCCTACTTTTCGACTACCCTACTTCCTCCTACTTATATATATTATAAATGCGAAAGTTTGTGAGAAAGGATATATGGATGGATGGATGGATGTTTGATACTCTTTAACGCGACAACGAATGAACCGATATTGCTGAAATTTGGCACAGACATAGATTATAGTCTGGAATAGCACATAGGCTACTTTTTATCCCGGAAAAGCAAACAGTTCCTGCGGGATAGCATCGCTATTTTTTACGCATTTGTCCTTCAAAATACGCGCAATGGAGTTTTAGATTGACGTGATTTTTTTGCACAGGTAAAGTTAAGGGCCTGAAAAATGACACAGGCTACTTTTTATCCCGGGAAAACAAACGGTTCCTGCAGGATATTAGTATACTACTTTTCACACATTTATCTGTCAATTATGCGCCAACGGAGTTACAGATTGACATGGTTTTTTGGAGAGGCATAGTTGGTGACTTGAAAAGTGACAAAGGCTACTTTTTATCCTGGGAAAGCAAACAATTCCCGCGGCATATTCGTATGCTACTTTTCACATATTAATCCTTCAATTATGCGCCAACGAAGTTACAGATTGACGTGGTTTTTTTGATAGGCATAGTTGAGGACCTGAAAAGTGACAACAGCTACTTTTTATTCCGGGAAAATAAACAGTTCCCGCGGGATATTCGTATGCTACTTTTCACATACCTATTTATCCTTAAATCATGCGCCAATATGCATGCATGCATACATGTATGTATGTATGTATGTATGTATGTATGTATGCATGTACGCATGTTGTATGCATGTATGCATGTATGTATGTATGTATGTATGTATGTATGTATGTATGTATGTATGTATGTATGTATGTATGTATGTATGTATGTATGTATGTATGTATGTATGTATGTATGTATGTATGTATGTATGTATGTATGTATGTATGTATGTATGTATGTATGTATGTGTGTATGTATATATGCATGTATTAATGTATGTTGATTATTAATGTGAACTAATAATATTATTAATTAATTATACAATAATATTATTAATGTGAAAGTTTGTGAGGATGGATGTATACGGATGGATGGATGTATGTTCTCTGAGATAGGGGTTGAACTATTTTGACTGTTTTACTCCTTATCTTCGTTACATTTAAACTAATTTTTATTATTATTTTAACCGATTTCAAAAAAGGAGGAGGATCTCAATTCAACGGAATCTTTTTCTATTCATGTTCACCGATTACTCGAAGACGCCTAAACCGATCTGTTTTTAAAAAAAATCTACAATAAATTATATACTTCGTAGTGGCGCGGGCGTTTAAATGTATGCTCCCGGGACAAAAAGTAGCCTGTGTTATTTTCCAGGTCTAAAACTTTACCTGTGTAAAAAACCACGTCGACTATATGCACTTGCACTTTATATGGTGAAATATTATAACTGTGAAAGTGCGTTGCTTTGTCCTTCAATCACGCCCCAACAGAGCTACGGATCGACGTGATTTTTTGCAGGGGTACCTATAGTTGAGGACTTGGAGAGTGACAGGCTACATTTTATCCCGCAAAGTCAAAGAGTTCCCGAGGCATTTTAAAGGCTAAGTCACGCAGACGAAGTCGCGGGCATCAGCTCGTAATAGATAATAATAGAAAGGAGCTAAAACTAACACCTAGGTAGAGGCAATATGGTTTCTAGGTAAAGGTAGGTACTTGAAACATTTTAATTCTTATTTATAGAACAAGACCCAGAACTGGACGATGTCTCAACTCTCAAGACATGTAATTAGGTTGTGCCTATGGACTTTTAGAACGATGTCATAAAACGCTATTTTTATCAGCGATAGCAACAGATACCTACCTATCTATCTCTACATTAAATTATTATATAAATAGGCCAAAGGAAATGGAATGAAATAAAAAGATTGAAATTAGGGCGGGCGTTTACCCGTTGTCTCAGATAACAGGCCAACAATCATTGCAAGAGTCCGCGCCACGAAAGTAGTCCCCTAAAGGCAGCGCTAGTAGTCGCATGCTATTGTACAGAACCTTCTATCGCTTTGTAAGTTCTAAGTACAAAATGTATTAGTTCCCATCTTGTTCCCATATTTGCCGCGGGACTTGTTTGGTGACGCGGACTCTACAGTCTCAATGGTGGTTGATGTTTGACTGAATTCATTGCGTACTTTCTGCAACAGGTTGATTATACGGGTCTGCCCGCGAAATTCCAATTTTTATTTGGTTTTTCTCAATTTGTAAACTATATAATACGACAAAGTAGGCATATGGCATTCTAATTGCGACGATGACAGTATCATCTTCACAGGTTTATATAAAAATCTTTACTTGAAAGTGTCCAGTTTAAGAAATTAGTCAGAATATCGAGAAGGATGTACCTAAGTTATAACTCACGTCCACTCACAACTCACAAATTAGTCGATGTTCTGACTAAGATTAGAGAAGAAGATACTGAGATTTTTATATAAACCTGTGAAGATGATACTGCCATTGTCGCAATTAGAATGCCATAAGCCTACTTTGTCGTATTAGTTTACAAATTGCGAAAAACCAAAATAAATTTGAATTTCGCGGGCAGGACCGTATAATCAACCTTAAGCCAATGGCGAGTGAGTATCGGCCAATCAGAAGCGATTGCATTCGTCATACTGTACTGTAGCAATCATTTTTAGGGTTCCGTACCCAAAGGGTACCAACGGGACCCTATTACTAAGCCTACGCTGTCCGTCCGTCCGTCCGTCCGTCCGTCCGTCCGTCCGTCCGTCCGTCTGTCAGCGGGCTGTATCTCGTAAACCGTAATAGATAGACAGATGAAATTTTCACATATTATGTATTTCTATTGCCGCTATAACAACAAATAATAAAAATTAAATTAAATTAAAAAAATTAAATTAAAATATTTCCATGGGTACATGGAAATATTTTTATTTAATTTTTTTTTAACGGAACCCTAAAAGAGCGAGGCCCGACTCGCACTTGGCCGATTTTTTAAAGAATCGCACCATGGAAGCAGGAACATTGTTCCTAAAATCGTACCTAACTACTATGCATTTGAAGTTTCATATTTCGACTTCTTCATATCAACCGATAGACGGCCACTGTTGAATAAAGGTCTTTTGCATGGACTTCCACAGGCCTCAGTTTTGCGCTGCCTGTATCCAGCAGCTTCTTGAGACTCGTCTGATGTAATCCGACCACTTAGTGAATTTCAAAGAATCGTGCCATTTTCCTTGTTCTCCCTTTAAAATGTAAAACCTCTAAGCAAAATTTCAGCTGCCTACCTATCTGGATCCAAGGAGGAATTGGGCGAGTCAGTCATTAAAATGATAATTTATTATGTATAGTTTTACTATGATGATTATAATAATTATAATAATTCACGCCATAATTTTTAATCTTTTTTTAATAAATATAGTACAAATAGAAATAATAAATTATTTAATAAAAGTATTGACGGAGGTAGCTACTTGCTATCCTATCTGTGATTAAAATAATTCAAAACTCATAAATTCGAAGTTCTAGATATTATTTTTAGTCTTATAGTTAGACCACAAAGTAACGAAGGTAAGGTTCATACATACTGTGTTCAATATTGTGGTACTGTCTACAATGCTGTAGGTACACTCTACTCTAGTTTACTCAAATGAATACATTAAAATTAAGTTATTATTGATTACATATAAGTAGGTACATTAAATTCTACCAGTGTATTGTATACTTTGTAATTCTAATCGTTTATCGTTCTATTTAACTGAAAACAGTTTTATAGAATAGAATACAGAATACTTTTTTAGATACCAGCGCCATCTGTGGTTGACTAGCAAAACTAGCGTACAACCATGCGTACAACTTGCCTATTCAAAGACATCTATTAAAATTTTTCTGAACTAAATTTGTCTATTGCCGAGAATAAAAAAATATTTAAAAAATTAAAATACTCTACATATTAGTAAAAAAAAATCAGTTCAAAGAAGTTTATCTGAAAAGTGGTCAACTACAATAATAATATTATATTATAATAATAATTATATTCTGTGCAATGAACCATTCTATAAATCTATATTATCTTCTAAGTTCTTGTCTATGCTTTGCTCTATTATTTTTGCGCCTGCGCATTTGACTGATGTTCTAAGCGACGTAGGTACTTACCTACCTAAAAATCATATTGTGGAAAATTTGAAGTTTGTTGTTTTAGTGACAACTTATCCATAATTATTTATGAAAGCTTCGCGCTAATTACCATTTCAGGCGCGAGGCAGATTAATTCTGTAGCGGTCAGCCTGAATGCGTTCAGTTACTAAAAATTCGAGCGGTGTACGGTAGCCATCTTGGTTTCGAACAAAGCTTCAGATGTGTAGTTTGTCTGTTTATCAATAATTTTTGTGCATTTCACTGTAAATAGTTTGTATGTTTAGGATATGTACGGAACGTTCGTCCACATGTGTAAATAGCTATGGCTGCGACAAGAAAGTTACAAGGTAATTGACAATGTTATCAGGTTAGAGATTGATTGACCCCAACCTATGTAGATACGTGTTCTAGAGTTCTATTGTCCTTACGCTGGTCGCTGAGCCCTCGACTACTCGGTCTGCACAGATGACGAGCTGATGATTGTGACCGTATTTGATTGTTATTGAATAGTGGACGATTTTCTTGAGATTTCTGACTACGACAGCTCGCTACGTGCTTTCATACGCAGGTCTTCTTTCACGGTCTTTATAACGTGATATTTTATGAATTTCTAAGGCGAACAACGCTTGAATGTGTATAATAACTTGCATAAATCGTGTTAAGTGCACATAATTACGCGTACGGGTGAAAACAACGTTCGTAAAACAGGTTTTTTGAGTGCATTCATTCAGTGAATATATGTTTGTTGCAGGTGAGATAGACAGGTGTTTAAAAAAAGTAACAGAAGGGGTGGAGACGTTTGAGGACATCTGGCAGAAGGTACACAATGCGACGAACAGTAATCAGAAAGAGAAGTATGAGGCGGATCTCAAGAAGGAGATTAAAAAGCTTCAGAGGCTACGAGATCAGATCAAGTCATGGATTGCATCGGGCGAGATTAAGGATAAGAGTACACTTTTAGAATATAGGAAACTAATAGAAACGGTAAGTTTTTGCCAGTTATTTATTATGTAAAACCTTTTATATTTTTAAATTGCTAAGCTGTATCGCAGTTAATTCTGAAAGTATGTGTCACAGTCATATGGGATTTGAAAACTTTACATCAGGAGAAATTCTAGAAACTACTAGCTGATGCCCGCGACTTTGTCTGCGTGGATTTCGTTTTTAAAGACCCTCGGGAACTCCTTGATTTTCCGGGATAAAAAGTAGCCTAGATGTTGACCCGAGTAATAAGCTACCACGGTATAAAATTTTGTAGAAATCTGTGCTGTAGTTTTTACGTGAAAGAAGGACAAACAAACAGACAAAAATTTAATAAAAATCTGTTTTGGGCGCAGTATCGATAGTAAAGCATCCCCCAATTAAAATTTTCAAAATATATTAAATGTACAGACATCTTCCAGTTACAGTTTTATTATATGTATAGATTCAGATTAAACTGATTTAATCTAAGCTTTATCTATGGATGTGGATTTAGTTTTAAAAATCCTACAGGAACTGACTTTCCAGGATGAAAAGTAGCTATGACACTCTCCTGGTCCTCTATTATGCCCATGCAAAAAATCATGTCAATCCATAACTGTTACGGTGTGATTGAAGGACAAACCAAAACCAACCAACAAACACACTCCCATTTATAATATTAGTAAGGATAGTATTCCAACTGCACGGAATTTAGAAACCCATACAAAATTTCTTAATTTGAACAATGGCTGTTTACATTTCTGTTCAAAACTTGAAATCAGAGTTTAATAAGATTTTCTTTCTTTTTGGTTAATGGCTCTACTAATACTAATTACTTCGTACACAATTTCAAATTGACAGGTTTTAAACTATCAGTTACACTAGCGACACGCTATGATGGCCGGTTTGACACATTACAATAGTGATGTGGAATGTCAATTTATTCTCGAACAAAAAACAATTAAGTTTTGTTTTTGTACCTGATTAAATAGGTTTAATAAAACAAAAATGTATATGTTTATTTAATTTATTTGAACGAACTGAATATTTGAATGAAAATGAATATACATACTTTATATGCACACAAGAAACATATGAATACAAAAGATACCAAAAAAGGTGCCACAAAAGGCCATAATTAATCAGATTCGTCCATACTACTATTTTCACTGTCGTCACTGCTATCATCACCTACATTAATAATTATATGTTCGTTTTCTATAATATTATCTATTTTCACATCTCTTTCATAATCTTTCCCTAAAGAACTTTCCCCACCGAAGAATAATCCAGCTTCCTTCAGTGAATGCACCAACTTTTTTCTTGTTGGATACTCCTTCTGTAAATAGTAGCCGTAAACATGTCTTCGGATAGCATCGGCATCAAAGCTATCGATGCCTACGACTGGTTTTGCTCGTTTTCTCTTTTTTGGTGTGTGAAGTTTATTTTCTTCTGTGCCAGTCTCGCCATATTTTTTTTAGTTATCCGTCTAACAGTTCGTTGTCCAATATTAAGCGCATCAGCTACGCGTTCAACCACTGACGTTATAGGTAAAATTGGCCCTCCATTTTGAGCTTCACGATCGAAATAGTTACGAAGGCGTATTACGAACTCACGTGTCTGACTATTTAGAACAGTTCTCTGCGTACGTTCGGTCATATCGACGAAATCCACAACAAAGGGCTTGAACAGAGTCCAAATTAACGAGCAAGGGTCAACAGTAATGCAGTATCAATATTTGAAATCCAAAGTCAGGTCAAAACTATATCACAATCGCATTGCACTGACAGTTTATACTTTTCGAAGCAACGTCAATTCGAAACTGCTTTGTTTTGCATTGAGCATTGACGCGAGTTTGCCGGAGGTAGTAGTTGTGCTAGCCAGCGATCCTATGTGACGATCGTATTAGATTCCATTTTTAAAAATTTTCAATTTAGAAAACCAAATGCCGAGTTGTGGTATATATCATATAAAAATAAAAATTTTACCTTTTGTATGAAACAGCTGATATTTTTTTGCGATTTCAGAGGTTTGTCCACATAGTGAAAATTGTTCATATTCACAAGTACATTCACCCCTTAAATGGTGCAAACTGATTTTTCTACACTTGTATACATTTTAGAAATCAATTTAATAAATAAATTTTGAGTCCTAAACCTAAAACTACATTCGATAAAATTTATGAATCTCTGCACATCACTATCGTCAATAAAGTAATACAATTATTTCCTTCAAAGTCGTTATCAATTAATACGGAACTTCATGAGCGGACAAACGTCAAACCGGCCATCATAGCGTGCCGCTAGTGTAAGTTTAAAAATTGTATAAAATGATATAGCCTAAATGACAACTTGTCCATTATTGTAAAGTTCAGTATGTTTTAGTGATAAAAATCTTGTGTCATGATGTACTTTCGGGATAATCTCGAAAACTACTGAGCCGATTTTGATCAAACTTTGTAACTATCTGTAATTTGGTCCAACTTAAAAGATAGGATCGTTTTATCTTAATTATTGACATCAATATTTGTTATTGCAAATTAAAATATGTTAATTACACAACAGTCATATTATACAGTTCGAGATTTAGGTTGCTAGGCAACCTAGCAACCTAAATCTCGAACAATGTTAGATTGTGGCTGTCTAGATTGTGTTATATTTTTGCATTACTGATATTATAAATGCGAAAGTGTGTTTGTTTGTTGGTTTGTCCTTCAATCACGTTGCTACAGAGCAACGGATTGATGCGATTTTTTTGCATGGGTATAGTAATGGGTGTAATAGTGGGTCCTCAGACTGGGAGAGCTACTTTATGTACGTATGGGAACTCTTTGATTATCTTGGATAATCAAAGAGTTCCCATACGATTTTTAAAAACTAAATCCATGCGGACGAAGTCCCGGGCATTAGCTAGTAATATTATAATTTTTAGAGAAAACATAGTTTAAGTTTAGGTTTAGCTATAGTGTAAGTTTAGTTTTCATTAACAATGAAACAAAAAATTGAAAAATGATGAAACAAAGGTGTATTTGAGTTCTCTCATGTCTATTGTTTCTTCTTTAACTGACTTTGGTAAAGCCAAAAGGAAGGGTTATTATTTTAGCAGTTTTTGTATGAATCTGACTATTTACATATGAGTGAGGTGTCAATCTATTTGTTGCTATCCAGGTGACATAGGCTATATGAACAAAATCAATATGATTAATGTTCTATTCAATTTTCTGTAGTTGGGTTACACTTTTAAACCAGTAGTCTTTAAACTTTTCTTGTTATCTATTACTAGCTGATGCCTGTGACTTCGTCCGTGTGGATTTAGTTTTTGAAATACCTCGGGAACTTTAATTTTCCAGGATAAAAAGTAGCCTATGTCACTCTCCAGGGCCTCAACTATACAAAAAATCACTGATTCATAGCTCTGTTGGGGTGTGATTGAAGGACAAACCAAGAAATATACACACTGTCACATTTATAATATTAGTAAGATTAATGATTATTGATGCAATAACTTAGCAAACTTCTGCTCTTTAATATTTTGAGAGAACTCATTTTTTTATTGAATTTACTATGGTTGCTCTTCATGTGTGCCTTTATGGGTTGCTGATGATGATGTTATTTATTTATTTATTTTATTTTATTTTTATTTGCATAAAACAAAAATATTACAAGGACAATACAGTTTGGTGTAAACATAAACTCATTTGAGATTTTCCGTACACCAATCGCCGTCGACATCGATACGCGGAAAAATTTCTTAAATCTAAAAATTTGAATCTATTACTTAAATCTAAAAATTTTAATCTGTTTGCTGTTTGTTTGTTTAATTTGTTTGTTAAGTACAAAAGAGCACAAAAAACTATTATATAAAGATAATACAAGGTGGTTAGATTTTCTTAATGAATTCTGCTCAAAAACTTAGGGATAACTAATTTTTATTTGATGGTAGTCTTGTCTTGGAACATTTTGAGTTTTGTTTTTGGAATTCGATCAGCAAGCTCCATAAATCATAGCCAATGAAATAAATTAGCTATTTATGCAACTGCATCGTAATGAGGGTCATTTTAATTCAAGTGCTGTTTTTTGATATGAGGTTTTCGAGGCTTGACGAGTATCAAATTAGGATAGTACGAGAATTAAAATGACTAATTATGTACAGTTGCAACTTGCATATACAAGATTTTATCTACGACAAGGAAAATAAAATCACTAACAAAATTACGTCGTCTTTATAATTAAAAAAGTCAAACCAATACAAATTGCACAAGTTGCAAAAGTAATCCGTTTGCCGCATAGTTTTTTATAATATTTTTCAATTTTTTTTAGGTTTGATATTAATATTGATTGGCAGTACCAACCACAAAGGTTGGGTACCAACTTTAATACATTTATATGAATGGTACAAAAGTGCCAGAACTCAAACCCTCTTAGCTTTAGGTATCCTATTTTATGAAAATAACCATTTTGATGCAGCTCCCATACAACAAGCTGCATCGAAATGAGAAGCAAAACCGAAAGAGGTTTCATTTCAAATCAGCTGTCAAATTTGAAATTGGAACTTTTCGATACTGGAGTAGATAAAAATCTTAAACATTTCCTTAGAAATTAAAAAATGACTTTATACGCTTCATACTACACCTACTAAAGGATGGGTAAAAACTAGTAAATATCTTACTAAAATAATCTTCAAAAAGCACAAAATATAGGTAGTAAGAACATATTCAAAATCCCTTAAATCTTACTTAAATTTGTCTAGAACAACACCCAGTTTGATCGTGAATTTGTTGACATCAAAATAGGCTAATGGGAATTCAGTGACTGATGTTATTTTACTGCTACTGGGGCTCTTATTTTTAGCAGCAGAATTCGAAGTGTAAGGGCCGATACAAATTCGGCGATGCTTTAAGCGTTTACAGTTTCTACGATGTAGCATGGTGCGGGTGACAGGTCAATAGAACATAATTTATTTGTATCTTAAAGTCGCAGTAATTAGATTCAAAACACCATTAAAATCTATTGAGACTGAGAAAAAGAATTTTTCAGAAAATCTGTTTTCATAATTTGAACCGTATCATGACAACAAAATGGTACAGAATGAATTACGTGTTATTGAACTGCCACCTGCACCATGCTACAACGAACAGTTTACTTAAGATTGTATACAACTGGACTAGCAACAATTTATTTGCTACTAAGGCTATGTTCACATCGAACGTCTTGTCAGCCGCCGACTGTGAGCGAATGCTACACAGTTTACTGCTTTTCCATACATAATACAGACTTTTCGTTCACACTAAACGGACGATTTAATACCTTTAAACGAGCAATTCTTGTATATATAATCAGAAAGAATCTCGGAAACGGCTCCAACGATTTTCATGAAATTTAGTATGCACTATACAGGGGCTTTCGGGGGCGATAAATCGATATAGCTAGGTTCATTTTTAGAAAACGTCGTTTAATCCATGTTTTCAGGCAGTGAAAAACCCCTACAATATCATTAGAATACGAAGGTAAATCTTCGCCATCATCTATAAAGACCCAATAGCTCAATTAGGGAATCGGGCGGTCCCGAAACCAGAAGTCCGCGGTTCGAGTCCAGACGATTATTTTTTTCCCCTATGGATTTTGTTATTTGTACTACGCTATTATGCTTTCATGAGTAGTCGCTGACTCTCGACGGGCGATTATCATACTATGCCACTACGCATCGCAGACGCAGAATGCCTATGGAGTTACGGCGTATTGTATTCATAGTGTGAAAGAAAAATGCAGTCTGACTTCACGTTCACACTGAGGTTCACAATGAGCCTGCTCACAATCGGCGGCTGACTATCCGTTGGTGTGAACAAAGCCTAAACACTAAATATGCCGCAGTGTGTATCGGCGTTAAGTGTTTTTTTTTTCAGACTGTTAAAATTATTGTAACTACTAGTAGGAGTAGTAATTGTTAAGTTTAGGCATGCAAAAGTTATTTCCAAACGGTCAGTTTAAAAATGCATAATGCACTTTAATCTTGGACATTTGCCAGATTATACAACTGGTTATAATAATTCACTGAAGTTATGTTTCCAAAGTCCTTGAGCAGTGTTGTTTTGGACAGTCAAGAATCCTCTTACTAAAGGATTACTACTATTGTTTACTTATTTTTATTTTTAGGCACGACGCAAAAGACGGCGGTACCTATACGTCTATTTGTTGTTTTTTGCTTGCGATCTGTTTTAAGCTACCATTTTGTTATAAAATTACTGGGCTGATTTTGATACGGTGTTTGCATTAAGGACGTATTAAATATAGCAGGTCATTACTCATTATAGTTTGAGTGAAGCGTCGTTCGCGAATAAGTTTACGTTAACATCTTATAAATAATCCTTACTAATACTTAGATGCGAAAGTTTTTATTTGTTGGTTTATCCTCCAATCACGTCGGAACAGAGCTACGGATTGGCGTGATTTGTTTGAATGGGTATAGTTGAGGACCTGGATAGCGACATAGGCCACTTTTCATCCCGGAAAATCAAAGAGTTCCCGAGAGATTTTAAAAACTAATTCCACTCGAACGAAGTGACGGGCATCAGCTAGTTTAGGCAGTATGGATGAAATCTAGATTTGTTGACGTCTTTTTTAATCTCCCGCAATAAGTGCTGCGGTCTTAAATTGGGTGGTTTCGGGCTCAATTCCTGGCGGGGATAATTTCGAAAAGTGCTTTTGAATAGTCGATGAATCTACCACTGCACTGGTTCGGAATGCCCTTCCTGCCGAGAAGAACCAGCAAGAAACTCGGCGGTTGCTCTTTTCAAAATAGTTTACAATAGGTACTATGCGATGTATGTAGTGTTTCCACAGTGAGGGGAAGTTCCAAAAATGCATACTAATTTCAATTCGATACATGTTAAGACGGGCAGACAGAAAGCAGCGCCATTCCCGCCGGTGGCATCCGTTCACGATCATATAATATACATCACTGATATTATCACAAGCTTTGCTAATTTGAAGGGTTGAGGAGAATATTTTCATTTAATACATTTTTTAATCCTACTTACTACTTATATTATAAATGTGAAAGTTTGTGAGGATGGATGGATGGATGTTTGTTACTCTTTCACGCCACATCAAATGAACTGATTTGGCTGTTTCGAATGGAGATAGCTCATACCCAGGATTAACACACATGCTGCTTTTTATCCCGGAAAATTATAGACTTCCCGCGGGAATTAAAAATCCCTAATCCACGCGGACGAAGTCGCGGGTATCATCTAGTGTTGTCATAACTCAGGCTCAGAATAGTGCATAGCATTCTTTGAGCATATAACCAAATAGCATTGCATTGTATTGTCGTATCAAAAATAATCGATATCGTGTCGTGTCGTTAAAAAAATATTTTCTACCAAATTTTGTGGTACGCCCGCGCCGCCGCAACATCCGCAATTTATAAACTACGAATACATAAATTAAAAAAAATACTGACTAAAAAGAAGTCACAACCCTCTGCCTCGGAGAGAACGTAAAGCCTGCGCCTGATCTGTCTCTGGTCGTGTAGAATGTCGAAACCCTATAAGAGTGAGGGAATAGAGAGTGTCCCTGTGTCACACACCTGTGCACGATAACATCTCCTGCCCAGATGGCTAATCTCCGTGGAGATCGGATCCCGTGGCCGGTTTCTGTCGGGCGGACTATTACTATTCATGAATGAATATTACTTAAGGCACCGTTGCACAAGGAGTGTTTCTCGAATGCGAGCGACATTGTCGATACTCGAATTCGAGCATCGCTTAACTGATAAGAGTTTTGTCTTAGTGTATAATAATGTAATGTATAATCGCGGGTGAAAACTGTATTGAGAGTTATCCCATAGGATAATCGCATACGATTTCTTGCCGCTCGCATTTGAGTAACTCTTTATCGTAGAACAACGACGGATCTGTATTTTACTAACTTTGCAGTACAGCCATGTGTAATAATTTAAATAAAATAAAATATTAAATAATAAAAAATCTACTACAAAACAAACATCTACTAGACAATACTGCATTGTAAAGTCGACATCTAAGGATGCTCCGGTGTCGGGGCGAAACGTGCGTCGAGAGTAGTGTAAAAGTCTTGTATGGTGGTGCTTGTGAGTGGTGGTGGCATTGCTTGCTTGGGAAGGTGAGCGGTGCTTAGCTTGTTACTGCATGTTTGACCATACAGATTTTTTCTGTTGGCGCAAAATAATTCTAACCTTTTCTTGCTAATCATTAACTTCCGCAAAGTAACGCCTGCTCCTATCCAATAAATAAAACATCTGTTTTATTTAGAAACTTATGACAAAAAAACGTCGGAAATTATTTCAAATGGCTGTTCTGTAAAGTTAGTAAAATGCAGATCAGTCGTTGTTCTACGATCATGATTATACTCTTCTTGTGTAACTGGCGCCTCACGCTAGTTGTAACTCTATGTTCGACTCCAATAATGAACAGTGTGATTTCGTTTTTTCCAGCAAATGGAAAGGTTCAAAGTGGTGGAACGCGAAACAAAAACCAAGGCATACTCTAAGGAAGGGCTGGGCGCGGCGCAGAAGTTGGACCCGGCGCAGAAGGAGCGAGAGGAAATGTCCTCGTGGCTCATCACTTCCATTGATGCGCTTAACTTGCAGGTATAGCTTTCAAATATTTACTTGCTATAATCCACCAAATAGAATAGAATAGAAATGTTTTTTATTCAAATAAACTTTTACAAGTACTTTTCAATCGTCAATGAGTCTACCACTGGTTCGGAATGCCGTTCCTGCCGAGAAGAACCAGCAAGAAACTCGGCAGTTGCTCTTTTCAAAATACTTTTACAATATACTTAATAGATATTATGCTATGTATGCAGTTTCCACAATGAGGGAAAGTTCCACAAAAGCATACGTTATTATATCTAATTATAATTCAACACATGTTAAGACGGGCAAACAGAAAGTAGCCCCATTGCCGCTGGTGGCACCCGTTCACGAGCATGACGCATGACTCAGCCAATGCTTCGCTCAACCATATTTGAGGGAACGTAACGACCCGCATCACACGGCACCACCGCAGAAATGTTAAAGAGAGTGTGACATACTTAGGCTAGGAATAAGGGCCACTATCTGATATATATCTAATAGATAAAATAGCTGTCAGATAAATCTGTTTGACATTTTTTACAGTTTATCTGCTAGATTGTCTTAACAGACACTTGTTAAAAAGAAAGAATGCTATCTCTCAGACAAGTTGTGGATAGACTATCAGGCACTTTATCAGTAAGTGGTGAAACAGGCCAACAACATCTTTTACACACTTGACATACATTTCGCTCCGATACCGGAGCATAATGAGATGTTGACTCCACAATCATCATCATCATCAGCAACCCATCAACAGCTCACTACTGAGCGCAGGTCTCCTTTCAGAGAAGGGTTGTAGGCCATAGTCCATGCTGGCCCAATGCAAATTGGCGGACTTCACACACCTTAGAGAACATTATGAAGAACTCTTCAGGTGTGCAGATTTCCTCGCGATGTTTTCCTTCGCCGTTGAATAGAATAGAGAAGAATAGAAATGTTTTTTATTCAAATAAACTTTTTTACAAGTGCTTTTGAATCGTCGATGAGTCTACCACTGGTTCGGAATGCCCGAATGTTGAAGTTTAATATAATATATTTAATTTCTTGTTCACAATTCAGGTGGACCTATTTGAATCTGAAGTGGAGTCATTGTTAGTTGGTAAGAAAAAACGTCTTGACAAAGAGAAGCAGGATCGGATGGAGGAGCTCAAGTTCAAACTGGAGAGGCACAGGTACCACATAAAGAAGCTCGAAACGCTGCTGAGGATGCTTGACAACATGTCTGTAGAAGTTAACCAGGTTAGTTTGGTGTTATTTTCTAATAAAGCCTCAATAGGCCAAAGGTTTAAGGTGCGGACTGAAAACTGAAAGGTCGCAGGTTTGAATCCCACCCATTGCACTATTGTCGTACCCACTCCTAACACAAGCTTTCCGCTTATTTGGAGGGGAGAGGAGGTTATGAGTCAACTTCAACTTGGCAGATATTCTTTTATAAAAAATAAAAAATATATATATTATTTGAAACTGAAGTGGAAATTAAAGTCACAAATTCAGTACAACCGATTTTAATATGGAGCGTTATGGAGCGTATCGTACTTACCTAAACGAACTAGAATGCATACACGAAATTGAGCTCTAATTCAATGCTCTTATGGTTTATTTTACTTTGACGGTAATGCCATCAAATGAATACGATTGTGATCGGCAACTTTTAGACAGCCGGAGGGCAGATTCGACTGCGATCGTCACACTGGGCTGTGGCAAGCCTTTTTAAACAATTTCGCGGCAGGTTTCCTAGGTTTGACCTAAACCTAACGTAACCCAACACATAAGCACTAAAGCTTCTTAGTTTATACATTTGATAACATGTCCCTAATGAAAATTCCAGATAAAAGGAATAAAAGACGACATAGAATACTACATAGCGTCATCACTAGAGCCCGGCTACGAAGAGAACGAATATATCTATGAAGACATCAACGGCCTGGACGAGATCGAACTGAGTGGCGTCGGCTTGCCTTCCTCTGCGACCACTGACAGCAATAACAGCAATGACTCGCCCGGCTCACCCACCAGCATACTATCAGGTGAATATCTGTCAAAGCATGCTTACACTGGTTTTCTTCTGACGCTAACCGTCGGCGCTGATATGTCAATATGAATAAAAGAAGCAAATCAGAAACGAGAAGATCACCGTAGGATAACCTTTAAAGTACTTGCAATTCACGAGGGCGAGTGAGCTTTACTCGTGGTTACTTCGTGTACATGCACATTGCATAAGTGTGCGTGCCTGTCAAAGCCTAGGTGGGAGCGGGCAGGCGCGGGCATTGCGCTCGCTCACACTTATACAGATACGACACACACACAACCATAAGTCAGTTCCTGCCGAGAAGAACCAGCAAGAAACTCGGCGGTTGCTCTTTTCAAAACAAGTTTACAATATAATAGATATTATTCTATGTGCATACATAGCATAATATCTAGTATAGTGTTTCCACAATGAGGGGAAGTTCCACAAAAGCATATATAACTATATCTAATTATAATTCAACACATGTTCGTCTGAACATATGGCAGACAGAAAGTAGCTCCATTACCGCCGGTGGCACCCGTTCACGAGTATGACGCATGACCCAGCCATTGCTTCGCTCAACCATATTTGGCTCAAAATCACCAAGGTGCAGAATTGGCTTTGCTAGCAATTTAATGTCTTAAATCTTGACTTTATTGAGAAAATAAAATTAATAAAATACTACAACTAACCTGTTTTATGTGTACATCAAACAATCCAATTTAATAATGAAGTAAATTTTAAATTAAATCAATATACATGCATAGAAAGTCATTTCGGGAACGCGTCCTAATGTACGATCTTCCACAACAAGTCCAAAATATTAATGAAAAATTTAAGATATTTAACACCTGTCATTACGTAATATACCGTAAGTTTTATAAAAAATCTAGTTTTAAAAAGGATACTAAAAGATTATTTTTTTTTTAATTTTAAAAATACAAAAATAGTTTGTCCGATAGTACACGCGTCATGTCAGTGAACGCATCGATAATCGAACAAAAATAATTTTAAGTGAACGCAGCGATTCGGTGTCAAACGTCAGTAGGGAAAGAAAACAATAACAAAGCCGGCTGTCAGTGTATTTATCGTCAAATAAATTTTAACTAAGTGGTAAGTACCTTTCAATTCATTATTCGTAGAGCGTACATCAATAGTCCGTCAATTCGTGAACGTGTTTATTACATTTAATTATTGATGAAATTCTTTTTTACGACACGAATTATCAAAGTAACGTCAAATATTTTAGTATTGTCAAAGTAAGATCGAATTTAAGATGGCCGCCGTATAATCAAAGCGCGTGCTTATTTGAAATCGTCATTTCGTGAACGGTCATTTCGGGAACGTTCCCGGACATGATACACAAATTGTAAGAACTGATTAAAACTTTAAGGAGATATAACTATGATTAGAAGTTCCTCTAGACTGATTTATGAAAATGTTATAACTTATTTATAATAAGAATGTATTAATAGTAAGTGATTTTTCTTAAGTGCAAACAATATGGCAATATAAATAAATAACTTTGTTATTTAAAACGTTGTTTATAATTATAATATTTCCTAACTTATGCCTTATGATATCAATACCATCACTTCCGTAACATTTTTGTCATTCCGGGAACGGTTGATCGTTTCCGGGAACTAAATTTCAATAAAATACGCATAATTTGATCTATTTTTTTAGAAAAAACATATTTTATTACATTAAAAAGCTTTCATTCTGTTCATGTAACGTTAATTCGATTATTAGAGTTTTGAATATTTTGAAATTTCTTAAATTTTATCCACGATAATAGCAACTTCTTTAATTTTTTGACGTATTTTACTTGTAGAAGATTTTGTATGTTTTGTTTTCATTATTGTTTATATTGTATAAATATATAATATACCCATGTTATTCAACAAAGCTGAAATTATGTACTTTGTTTTGTTTTTGTTAATTTTATCAAATTTAGAAAAACGTTCCCGAAATGATGATTTTCTGTAAGATATTCGCCAAAACGCAATATTACAAAAAAAGTATAGAATTGTGTGCGCTGCCCTGTTAAAATTTATTAATATACAAATTTTGCAACAGTATAAACCAAGAGTCATCATTATAGTCTGCATTTTTTTTTGTCATAAAACCAATCTTGAAATTCGCAACCTTGGCGATTTTGAGCCATTTACACAATTGGTACTCAGATTAGGTATGTATACTTACATTGTAATTTGTATTAATTTCCAGGTACAAGTCCAATCAACTCCCCGGCGTTAGACGTCCACAATCACACGGCAGATTCCATAGACTTAGATAAGAAGAAAAAAGAAGACATCACTACGAAAGTGAGTTCGATATTGACACTGAAACCACCCACACTTCTATGCCAAAGTGAATTTTATTCTCAATATTTTATTGAAAAGTACCACAGATGCAAGAAGATAAACAGGTCAGGCATAACTTTACAGTTACTAGAAACTAGAACTAACAGGCCTAAGCTTCAATAGATCGAATGTTGAATAGAATTAGGTGTTAATTTGCGGAATTCCATGATTTAAAGAAAAATTAATATTCGTAATTTATCGTATTAAAAAGTAATATTATTACTATAGCATTATAATCCGCCAAGAAGAATAAATCTTTTTGAGTGTCAAAGGATTTATTCTGTTCAGCGGACTATAGCAAAGGAATATTAATTTTTCTTTCTACAATAGCTCAACAGGCAAAGAGTTCCATTCCTGCCAAGTTAGTCTACTCTTATCTTAGACTGCATCATCACTAACCAGATGAGATTGCTGTCGAAAGATAACATGATCGATTTATCTATTTAATAATTAAATTATATTCATTTAAAATTATAGGCATTGTGTTATAATATTTAAAAGCAGTGATAGCCTAGTGGTTAGGGCTGTCTCCTATTCGGGGGGTTCGATCCCGGGTCACCTCTGACTTTTCGGAGTCAAGTGCGTTTAAGCAATTAAATATCACTTGCTTCAACGGTGAAGGAAAACATCGTGAAGAAACCTGCACATCTGAGAGTTCATCATAATGTTCTTGAAGGTGTATGAAGTCCGCCAATTCGCATTGGGCCAGCGTGGTGGACTATGGCCTATAACCCTTCACTGAGAGGAGACCTACGCTCAGTAGTTAGCTGTTGATGGGTTGCTAATGATGATGATGATTTAAAAGCATTATTTTAAATAAATAAAAAATATCAGTCAAATACCCAATTCCAAGCGTTTATTTTCTTGCTTTTTATCCCACATATTAGTAGGATTTCCCATAGATTACATATTAGTAGATAACCCTTCTCTGAGAGAAGACCTGAGCTCGGTAGTGAGCCGTTGATGGGTTGCTAATGAATGAATGAAAATTAGTAGGATTTGTTAGAATGGCGGTTCCGCGCTCTTTAGTCGTCGAGTCCGCCAGGTGGTGGTAAAGGTGTTGTGCCATTGGTTGCAGCCGGTGAAGCCGCTGGCGCTGCGCGCGTCGTGCGTGAGCAGCAGCCCCGCCACGGTCGGCGGCGGCGCCTTCCCGCTCGGCCTCAGCCTCAGCTCGCAGCTCAGCCTGAACCACTCGCTCGCCAACCCGCAGAACAACAGGTGAGTGCACTCGCTCGACTGCCACCACTACCACTACCACCACTACCACTATGCTATACACTACAACCAAATATGCTTGAGCGAAGCAATGGCTGGGTCATGCGTCATGCTCGTGAAGGGGTGCCACCGGCGGCAATGGGGCTACTTTCTGTCTGCCCGTCTTAACATGTGTTGAATTATAATTAGATATAATTACGTATGCTTTTGTGGAACTTCCCCTCATTGTGGAGACTGCATAGAATAAAATCTATTAAGTATATTGTAAAAGTATTTTGAAAAGAGCAACTGCTGAGTTTCTTGCTGGTTCTTCTCGACAGGAACGGCATTCCGAACCAGTGGTAGACCATTCAAAAGTACTTGTAAAAGTTTATTTGAATAAAAAACATTTCTATTCTATTCTATCCTATTCTATGATGAGCATTATTGCGCGTGTACAGTACGAGTAGTATGACACGACTTCAATGAACCATTTGCTCGCCAACCTGAGCCAATTGTCTAAAAGTTATTCTATTGATCGTATTCGTATTCAATGACATTAGCGTCAAAGTAAAATAATCCTTGATTGTATTGATTTAAAGTCACAAATTCAGTACAACCGATTTTGATATGGAGCGTTATGGAGCGTATCGTACATACGTAAACATATAAGAATTCATACACGAAATTGAGCTCTAATTCAATGGCGTTATGGTTTATTTTACTTTGACGCTAATATGGCTAAATGGCGCACCGACCTCTATGATAAATTTTATATTTACTTGTTTAAGGTTGATTATACGAGTCTGCCCGCGAAATTCAAATTTAAATTGGTTTTTCGCAATTTGTAAACTAATACGACAAAGTAGGCTTATGGCATTCTAATTGCGACGATGGCAGTATCATCTTCACAGGTTTATATAAAAATCTTTACTTGAAAGTGTCCAGTATAAGAAATTAGTCAGAATATCGAGTTGGACGTGAGTTACTCACAAATTTTTATATAAATATTTTTATATAAACCTGTGAAGATGATACTGCCATCGTCGCAATTAGAATGCCATAATCCTACTTTGTCGTATTAGTTTACAAATTGCGAAAAACCAAATTAAATTTGAATTTCGCGGGCAATCCCGTATAATCAACCTTAAATTTAAATAATCTACACCAGAAATCTTTACTCTTGAAAATTTTCAATTCAAAGTGAGAATGAATAACTAAACCATACTGATATTACGTTAATTTTTAAGGCGCATCTACACATGTTTGCCGAGCGTCCAGCCGGCAACTTCGCTGGCTTTGGTTGCAGCGGTCGCGATTGTTTGACATTTACCGGTCAGCCCGCAGCCGAGCCGCCGGCCGCGGCATGTGTGGATGCGCCTTTTAAGTAATAATAGAATAGACTAGAAATAATTTTTATTCAAATAAACTTTTACTTTCGAATCTACCACTGGTTCAGAATGCCCTTCTACGGAGAAGAACCAGCAAGAGACTCGGCGGTTGCTCTTTTTCAATAAAGTATACAATAGGTACTATGATCTGTATGCAGTGTCTCCACAATGAGGGAAAGTTCCAGAAATGTATACTTACAATTCAATATGGGATGGGCAGATAGAAAGTTTATTTTATTATATGATTGTTTAAATCCATCATTCATAAGTCTAGACCATTTATAAAATCATCTATGATTTTTATAAAAAAGTAGATTGAAGTCAAAAATTCAGTACAACAGATTCTAACATAGAGCGTTATGGAGCGTATCGTACATACCTAAACGTATAAGAATGCCTACACGAAATTGAGCTCTAGTTCAATGCGGTTATGGTTTATTTTACATTGACGCTAATGCCATCAAATGAATACGATTTTGATTGGCAACTTTAAGATAATCGGGGGGGGCTGATGATGATGAAAACTGGGTAATAGGATGTCAGGTATATCGTACATAGTCCGCCATAGATTCACATGTCGGGGGTGTTATAAATTTTTAATTTACACTTGTATTGCTTGCAGTATAAACAATACAGGCGCGTCTGGTGCGTCCACGCCTATCAAGCAGCCTGCGCCGCCCTCGCCACACTTAACACGGCCTATTGGTAAGTCTTTATCTACCGATAGAAGTAGAAGTAGTAGTAGGTCTCTTGTATATACTTTGGTCTTGCGCCACCTATGTGCAATAATGAACGGCCCAATATGCATGATGGAAGGATCTATTATTTTGAAAAATATCGTATTTCAGCAAAAAAAAATGGTTTGGTAGATGAAATTGCCTTTTCAATTTTAAAAAACACACCGGTGTCATGGCGTCGTTCGTGACGTCATCTCTATTTTTTTCATAGTAGTTTGTCAAAGCATGAACATAGATGTGACGTACCGCTCTGATTGGGTGCTCAATCCAATATGGCGGATTGATGTATTTTATAGTTTTATCAAAATAAATATCAATCTCGATCGAAATAGAAAAATATTATATTTTTTTATAATCCTTGAATCCTATTTCATTAGATACATTCATAATTTGATTGATTCTTGCTCTCGCTTTTCTGCTATCGCCAAATATCAGGAGGTAGTCACTCCAGCACTATAGGACCCTAACGACCATTAGTCCTTCGAACTATAAAATAACTACTATATCACCGTAATTTGTATTTGATTGCTCTCATAATTAATTATTTCTAGGATTAAAGATAATTGGGTATTTGACTGATATCTCTTAAAATATAAAATTCTCGTGTCGCGGTGTTTGTTACCAAACTCCTCCGAAACGGCTGGACCGATTTTTTATGAAATTTTGTGTGCATATCGGTAGGTCTGAGAATCGGCCAACATCTATTTTTCATACCCCTAAATGATAAAGGTGACCCACCCCTAAATATTTTTATTGGCAGTACGAAGTTCGCTGGGTCAGCTAGTTTTTTATAAATTTAAAATAAAGTTTTTATATATTATAACACAATGACATTTTTCTTTTTTAGCTATCTTAACTAGTCTCGGAAAAATACAGCTTTAAAGTTTAGACAATAATAGAGGACGTGGACAAATTTGAAGCGTATCTCTAAGAAGAGATTTCTTCCAGCTTACCTCAAGTTTTTTTTTTTTCATAAATAAAATTTTGTTTATGTCGCTATCTATCTGTACCACAATCGATTAGTCACAAAGTCACATTAATCAATACAAAATTATCCGCAATTTGATACGGCAGACTTTAAACAAACATTTTATCACCTTATCACCTTATCATCGCACACTATTGATTACGTTTTGTTTACACAACAACTACGCTTATCAAACAATGAATGGAACAATCCGTCCCGGCTTACGATTAACCTGCTTTGGCAGACAGCCAACGTCCATCCAACACATCTAGCTCACCTACAGACGAAAAACAACCTTGTACATTAAATATACGGTATATTTTCGTATTTTTTAAAAATAGTTCCCAGTTCGCGTTGCAAAGAATAAATTGGCGTTAACCCAACGCGATGACACAGCCACTTCGTTCAGTCGTCAAACTGTATCTGAGTCAACTGAATCCGTGTCTGGAAAAATTAAAAAAAAAAACAAAATTAATTAACATAGGAATGCTTTCCCGCGCAAATGTCGGATGAATATGGACGATGGTAAAATCGATATCTCGACGTGCATGTTTTGTTTTTTTTTTGTTCGTAATGCGGCGGCACGCCCGAATTGTGTACTGCGTAGTTTTGGTGCGAAGTTCATTGCCGATTATGTAATTTTGTGTTTGTCTGTGCTGTTAGGAATGTGCAAAATGCAAATGTGTGTGCGTAAGTCTTTTTTGTGAGTCTAGGAAAGGCAGGTAAGTCTTACGAGTTGGCTAAGGTAGCTGGCACGATTTAAATATAGATAAATGCAAACGTCACTGCCTATTTAATTAGTTTTTCATCATACCTGTTCGAAAAACGAATATTGGCTTCAGAGGATGATAGCGGGAGCAAAATTTAATTTTAACCCCATGGAACTTTTCATTTCTCTCTTCTGATTGGTCCGCGTTCGTGCCTTAGTATGTGTTTATTACTACTGCGTTCGTTGCAGAAACCTGTCGATCGCTCATTCCGTTCGAAATTCAAAAATGTTTGAGAAGCTGTTGTCTTCGATAAGTCACGTGAACAATTTGTCGATCGGATATACGCCCATTCTGTATCCAACATAATATTCGATTAATGTTTATTATTTCATAATAATTCATTTGTGTTTTATTTAAACTTTCAAATTTCAATATACGTTGGCTCTAAACTTGTTGGCTACTGCAATTTTTTTTTTTTTTATTTGACTGCGATCACGGATTGCAATTCAAGATACAGATAAAAAAAGCCAAACTTCATGAATGGCTGGTGAATAAGTGTTTTACTCAAAAAAATTTTTTGTTTCAATATAAATTAATGTACTTATTCAATCTTCAGAAATATTTAGATATTAGTTTGAATTAATACTTTTAGTAATAATAATTTATTATTATTATTTATTATATACCTATTAATATATTTTGTGTCAGTTGTATAACAGGTTAAAACTTATTTGTTTTTTGACTGATTTATAAATTTTCTGTGTTTATAAATGTCACTCTTACATGTTACATTTTAGATTATAATTAAAGAAAATTAACATTGTGACAACAGTCAAATACCCAATTATAATAACTTACAATATGTTTTTACAAGCTACGTCTATCGTGTAGACTTGGGTGGGAGGGAATGGGAAACCATCTGCAACATCCTTGGTGTCATTGACCTGTCTATGCTAGTACAGACTATGGAGTACTATTAGTCACCCAACTGTTTTGCTATATTTAGACTTGTGTCATTTGTTTTTTACTGCTATATAAATCACTACAATGTTTTGTTCGTTTGTCTATCGACTGGTCTACTTCTTCATATCATATCTTTGGCGTCACTATAACAAAACTTTGTTCTAGGGTGCATGATGCTTAAATATGTACATGTTAATGTAGACTATTTTCTATTGATATTTTCTTTATTGATTCTTATACTTTATTCAAAACTCTTATCCAAACGTTAAAAAAATTGTTGCGACTGTACAGCCATTCTTTTTTTTTTGCAAGATTTTTCTTTTTATAGTTTGTTTCCTGTGAAATAATAACTAATATTCCCCCTTCCCCCCTAAATTAAGCGTTATGTTCGTTTTGGAGTTGGAATACAAAAATGCGACGGGTGGGGTTTGAACAGATCATAAAATATGTTGAATTTCGATTAAAATGAAGGTGAAATGGGGGATTAGTACTTACTAGATACATTTCAAAAAATTCAAAATTATTTATTTCACGTAGGCCAACCTGTGGCTCTTATGACAAGTCATGATTCTACCACCGGTTCGGAAATCGGATTCTGCTGAGAAGAGCCGGCAAGAAACTCAGCAGTTGCACTTTTCAAAATAATCATTTTACAATATTATTATGACGCTATTATTACATTGTAATAAGTTTTTTATACTATCTTGTGGGCAGCTGGATGCCAAGCCGATTTAACCTATGCAACTTTGTTAGAATAAAATATAATATTTCCACAATGAGGGGAAGTTCAAAAACAAAAAAAAGAAAAGTACTACAATTCAATTCATGTTAAGACGGGCAGACACAAAGTATTTCGTCATCCTCGCACGCCCACATCTAAATGCCGGTGACGTCACCCTGTGACGAAAAAGAACTTTTCTGACAACTACCCCTACCAGCAGATTCCAAAGACTTCTAACTTACTTATATTTACAATTTTAGATTAAAAAAAATTCTTTCTATTCTAGATTTAACAAATTAATAACATAACTTTCTTTTGAAGCTAGATTTGATTTGTTACGGTCAGATTTCGCGTACAAAGTCATGGTCACACAATTAGTCTCGCTGCTCGCATCACCTATCTGTGGAACATCCCACGCGGTTGTGATAATTAAAATCGTGTTAGCAACATGAACGGATGACCTCGCATCCTAACTCACCGCTAACAGTTCAATGTCAATGTCACACGCGCGTTGATTCGTGTATATGCAAGCGTTGGTGCTAAAAATACACATTGCACGTGGATATATGAGTGAACCAGTAAATTAGAATTTTAGACTAGTGTTACTGGATAATGTTGTGAGTAGTTTAGGTTATGCGACCTCGCTAGTTAAGTGTTCGACGTCAATGTCACACGCGCGTTGATTCGTGTATGTGCAAGCGTTGGTGCTAAAATACACATAGCACGTGGATCTTACGTGGATATATGAGTAAATCAGTAAATTAGAATTTTAGAGTAGTGTTACTGGATATTTTTGTGAGTAGTTCAGGTTATGCGACCTCGCTAGTAAGTGTTCGACTTCAATGTCAGTGTCACACGCGCGTTGATTCGCATTTGTGCAAGCATTCGTGCTAAAAATACACATTGCACGTGGATATATGAGTAAACCAGTAAACTAGAATTTTAGAGTAGTGTTACTGGATATTTTTGTGAGTAGTTCAGGTTATGCGACCTCGCTAGTAAGTGTTCGACTTCAATGTCAGTGTCACACGCGCGTTGATTCGCATTTGTGCAAGCATTCGTGCTAAAAATACACATTGCACGTGGATATATGAGTAAACCAGTAAACTAGAATTTTAGAGTAGTGTTACTGGATATTTTTGTGAGTAATTTAGGTTAGTGTATGCGACCTCGCCAGTGAAGTGTTCGACTTTAATGACAATGTCACAAGTGTGTGGGTCGACTTGGTCGCTCGCGGTGGAAACCCTGCTTAGTGCCTAGACAGATAGATTGCTTTTGAACTGCACACCAAATACAAAATGGCAGTTTTTATGCTGTCCTACTATTGCAGTTGAAATAACCTGCTATAACAACTGCCAGCTGACTGCGCAGTTCGCGTGCAGTTCTACAACGGACTCTGCAGTCGGTTGACAGTTTGCGACTGAGAGGGTGAATGACAAACAGTCCGTAGGTCTAGACCATGGATTCCCAAACTATTTTGGGCATGAGACCCTTTTTCCAAAATGAACTCATACCTCAGACCCCCATAGCCAAATTATTTTAAAAATGCTATCTCTAGTTTTCTCCTATTGATACAAAATACTTACCAATTAAAAAACTTTGCGGTTGGTTAAGACATTAAACTTGACATCATTTTCTCATCAAAATTATTTTAACAAAATAAATAGACATAAAGTACAACAATGATACTTCCTACTAAAATATTAGACATTCTTATAACAAGTTGGTACACGTAACACAACTTATACAGTGTCTTGAAAGTTTCAAATAAGAACTTGTGTTCATTAATAGGGGTCGATTTTTAGACCTCGTCGACCCACAAAATCAGTTCTCGTTTATGTCGACCCCTGGGATACCGATATCAACTCAAAGTCAAACTCAAAATTATTTATTTCATGTAGGCCAACCTGTGGCTCTTATTACATGTCAAGATTCTACCACCGGTTCGGAAAGCGGATTCTGCTGAGAAGAGCCGGCAAGAAACTCAGCAGTTGCTCTTTTCAAAATAATCATTTTACAATATTAATAAGTAGCTATTACATTGTAATAAGTTTTTATACTATCTTGTGGGCAGCTGGATGCCAAGCTGATTTAACCCGTGCATCTTTGTTAGAATAGAATATGACGTTTCCACAAAACGTACTACGATTCAATACAAAATATCACTTTGGGAATCCCTGGTCTAGACACTTACGCGTACAGTGCCCAGTGGAACGCGTCCACTAATGCTACAGACCGTCAAACGAGGTCTCCCCACCGGTAGCGGTAGGGGACAGCAAATATAAGGGTATTGTCACACAGTGAGGGTGTTGTCTCGTGCGCAGAAGTAGTGGAGAATGGGCCGCTCCCGAGCGCGGCGCCGGGCGCGCACCCGCTGGCGCCGCACCTGCCGCCGCCCGCGCTCTCGCTGCTCTCCACGCACGTGCTGCAGCCGGCTCCCGTGAGTGTTACACTCACACACTCACTTCTCACACTCTCACCCCTCAAACACTCGCCTCCTCCCACAGTCACCCTTTTTGACAACCATCTCACACCCCTGACACACACACCCCCTCACACACGCACCCCCTCACACACGCACCCCCTCACACACGCACCCCCTCACACACGCACCCCTTCACACACGCAACCCCTTACACACGCACCCCCTGACACACCCATCCCCTCACACGCACCCCCTCACACGCACCCCTTCACACACGCAACCCCTCACACACCCATCCCCTCACACGCAGCCCCTCACACACCCATCCCCTCACACGCACCTCCTCACACACCCATCCTCTCATATGCACCCCTCACACACGCACCCCTCACACACGCCCCCTCACACACGCACCCCTTCACACACGCACTCCCATACACACGCACCCCCTCACACACGCACCCCCGCACCCCCTCACAAAACATCCCTTCACACACTCGATCACCCCCTCACACGCTCACACCCTTAATCAGGTCAAACTAAACTATGACAATGAGATTTCTTTAGGCCAAATGGGTCTTAATGAAACTTAGTAAGTTTCGAGGCCCGTGTCGGGTAAAAAAAATATGATTCCGTCCCGCAACCCGTTTATTGATGTTCGTTAACGGAATTAATGTAATCATCACATTCTAGCATAACACGGATGCTTATGAAAATGTCTTCCATCCCGCCCCTTCTGCCCTGCATCTTTACTGTAGCATATCATACTTCTCTTCATCTTATCAACCGACAGAGACAAAAGTGCCTGAACTTTCACAGGCCTCGATCATGCGCCGCCTACATCCCTGCGACTCGTCTGCAGATCATACTTCGGACCATGAATAATTTTTTTATATAAAGTGGTAATGTTAAGGGTTGATTTGCTGCAAAACAGACGTCAAAAAGTGTGTCGGCGACGACGATAGCGCCGAGCATCGCCAACACGACGTCGGCCGCGAGCGTGGTGAGCGCCACCATCGCCAGCATCGCGAGCATCGCGTCCACGCTCTCCAGCGCGCCCTCGCCGCTCACCGTCAACGGGCCCACGCTAACGCCGCTCACGCCGCACACGGCGCACACGCCGCACGCGGCGCATACGCCGCAACACATCGTCAATAAGTAAGTGCGTGGCGTTAGCGAGTGTGTTGTAAGTTTTGGTCGAGGGCCGATTCACACCGGGATTGCAGCGGCACGGCGAGCACTTTCAGTGTGAAATAATTTTAAACTTTATCTACACTAATTGAAAGACCAGTATCGCTTGAAAAGGTCACGCGGCCACGCGTTTCTTGTCAGCGGTACTGCTCGCGGCGACGCGAGGCCGCTCGCGCTCCCCGCTCTTTCCCTCCCTATTTCTTTTTTCCTTTGTTTCTTTCTTCTTCCTCAGAAATAAGTGCTGTATATATCTCTTGTATACTACTAGTGTATAATGCAATAAATAAATTCTGATTCTGATTCTATAATAACCTATTCCATTATTTCCACTTCAAACACACGAGTTTCCTTGCCGAATGTAGAAACTAAATTGGCAAGAGGACGCTAGGCGCGCGGTGCCGGGAGGCCGCCAGCGACCGCCGGCGGCGACGCGAGCTATCCGCGGCCGGCCTCGTCGCGCATCTGCCGACCGCTGCCGGCCGCTGCCATCCCGGTGTGAATCGGCCCTAATAATGTACTATACAAGTCCCATACAAATCTAATAGAAAATGTGTAAAAATAAATTCTCACCTATAGAGGTTGGCGAAAGAGTAGGAAAAAATAAGGGCGCTACTATCGTTAATTTATCTTGGATCTAGCAACCCAAATACAATTAAAACAGCAACACTCTGATTAAGATATCAGATATTAGTGCCACAGAGTATTTAATACATTCTCTGTGACGCAGTGGTAGAGTAAGCGAAACGCCGAGCACGCCGGCGCTGAACACGCTAAACACGCTCAACACGAGCGCGAGCGCGACGAGCGTGAGCGCGGCGAGCGTGGCGAGCGGAGTGACGGCCTCGCTCAAGAGCATGGCGCAGGAAGCCGTGCAGCGGGCGGGGCTCGACCACCATCACACGCAGGTATGCACCGCCACCGTCTCTTTCGTACACGGGCGGAGTGAGTGAAACGCCTGAGCCGTACACACTTGTCAAACATAACAATATTAAGTACTAAGTAGTAGTCGGGTCAGGGTCTGGTTAGCTTGGGTCCGACTGTGTTCTGCCCCCCCCCGATTGTTTAAAAATTGCCGATCAAAATCTTATTCATTTCATGGCATTAGCGTCGAAGTAAAATAAACCATATCAGCATTAAATTAGAGCTCAATTTCGTGTATGCATTCTCATACGTTTATGCATGTACGATACTCTCCATAGCGCTCCATGCTAGAATCGGTTGTACTGAATTTGTGACTTTAAATCAATACAGTCAAGGAATATGTTACTTTGACGCTAATGCCATGAAATGAATAACATTTTGC
This sequence comes from Oeneis ivallda, assembly GCA_029955525.1. NCBI lineage: Eukaryota > Metazoa > Arthropoda > Insecta > Lepidoptera > Nymphalidae > Oeneis > Oeneis ivallda. Next base: position 3,460,202 of record JARPMR010000016.1, read on the forward strand.
TAGCTTGAATAAATATAACCCTAATCAAATTGTATCGTACAGGAGGATGAGGAAAAGAACGACGCGGTGTTACGGCTACAAGCCGGCCTCGCGGTCGGCGGCGCTATCGGCAGCAACGCGAGGCGCAGCGCCGCGATGTCGCACGCAGCCATACCGCCGATACTGGGAGTCGCGCCCTTAGGGCCTTTGCCTTTGAACAACGTGAGTATCCAAATTGGTCATGTTGTTTTACAAACTAGTCGTGCTACAAGTTGACATTGCTATGTTCTACAATTTCTTTGTGCTATGTTCTACAAGTTACCATGCTATGTTTTACAAGTTGGCCATGCTATGTTCTAGAAGTTGCCATGCTATATTTTACAAGTTGGCCATGCTATGTTCTACAAGTTCTTTGTACTATGTTGTACAAGTTGCCATGCTATATTTTACAAGTTGGCCATGCTATGTTATACAAGTTTATTGAACTATGTTCAACAAGTTGCCATCATTTTATGAGTTGGACATGTTATTTTCTACTTTAGCTATATTATTCTACAAGTTAGTCGTGCTATGTTCTTCAAGCTGCCATGTTATATTTAACAAGTAGGCTCCGCTTTTTTCTACAAGTTCCTTTGCCATGTTCTACAAGTTTTCCATTCTTTATTCTACAAGTTGGCCATGCTATTTTCTACTTTAGCTATATTATTCTACAAGTTAGTCGTGCTATGTTCTTCAAGCTGCCATGTTATATTTAACTAGTAGCCTCCGCTTTGTTCTACAAGTTACCTTGCCATGTTCTACAAGTTGTCCATTCTTTATTCTACAAGTTGGCCATGTTATTTTCTTTTTTAGCTATATTATTCTACAAGTTAGTCGTGCTATGTTCTTCAAGCTGCCATGTTATATTTAACAAGTAGGCTCTGCTTTTTTCTACAAGTTACCTTGCCATGTTCTACAAGTTTTCCATTCTTTATTCTACAAGTTAGTAGTGCTATGTTCTTCAAGCTGCCATGTTATATTTAACTAGTAGGCTCCTCTTTGTTCTACAAGTTACCTTGCCATGTTCTACAAGTTGTCCATTCTTTATTCTACAAGTTAGCCATCCTATGTTCTACTTTAGCTATATTATTCTACAAGTTAGTCGTGCTATGTTCTTCAAGCTGCCTTGTTATATTTAACAAGTAGGCTCTGCTTTGTTCTACAAGTTACCTTGCCATGTTCCACAAGTTTTTCATTCTTTATTCTACAAGTTGGCCATGCTATTTTCTACTTTAGCTATATTCTACAAGTTAGTCGTGCTATTAGTTCTTCAAGCTGCCATGTTATATTTAACAAGTAGGCTCCGCTTTGTTCTACAAGCCTTGTACCTTGCCATGTTCTACAAGTTGTCCATTCTTTATTCTACAAGTTGGCCATGCTTTAACAAAATAAAATATTCTTTACTAGCTTTTAACGCGACTTTATACGTTTAGAGTTAGATATTTTTAAAAGCCCTTTAGTGATGATGATGATGAAAATTGTAAGAAGTTTCGTTTTCCCGCCAGGACCACCAAGTACAGTTCCAGATGATGGAGTCATCTTTCTACCACATGCCGCACTCGTCCGACTCTGAGCGTACGAGGGTCTACCTACCGAGAAACATATGCCAGACACCCGTCTACTACAATCAGGTAAGCTATTACAGTTTTTGCAATTCACGAAGGCGAGTGAGCTTTACTCGTGGTTACTTCGTGTACACGCACATTGCATAAGTGTGCGTGCCTGTCAAAGCCTAGGTGGGAGCGGGCAGGCGCGAGCATTGCGCTCGCTCACACATATACAGATACGACACACACACAACCATAAGTCAGTCGCCCTCGTGAATTGCAAGAACTATACTACTACTACATTCCACTACTACTTGTATATCAACTGATCGCTGAGACGCTCACTGCCGGACAAAGGTTGCATGGACTTCCACAGGCCTCGGTCTTGCGCCGCCTGCATCTAGCGGCTCCCTGCAACTCTTCTGATGTCGTTGGTCCACCTAGCGGGGGTCTGCCAACACTGCGCTTCCGGGTGCGGGGTCTAGTCATATAGATTGAGAGAGGTTGAGATTTAGAGTAATGGACGTTTTGTGACAATAATTTTTTTCGAGTTTTGAAGGTTTTCGACTTATCGAGGTTTAACTTAGAGGTTCTGCTGTATATAATTCAAATTCGCGCAAATGGCTGGCAAAGCAACGGCTGGGTCATGCGTCATGCTCGTGAACGGGTGACACCGGCGGGAATGGGGCTACTTTCCGTCTGCCCGTCTTAACATGTATAGAATTGTAAGTATGTAGTATGCATTTTTGGAACTTCCCCTTACTGTGGAAACACTGCATACATAGCATAGTACCTATTGTAAACTATTTTGAAAAGAGCAACCGCCGAGTTTCTTGCTGGTTCTTCTCGCCAGGTAGGGCATTCCGGACCAGTGGTTCATCGACTATTCAAAAGCACTTGTAAAATTTTATTTGAATAAAAAAATTCTATTCTATCGTATAAAAAATTGAGTCAAATGCCCAATTAGGCACAACTTGCTTCAACCTGAAACTCATTAAAATTAATTTTCTCTTTCCAGGTGCTGTTACCCCACTCAGACTCTGTGGAGTTTTTCCAGCGGCTGTCGACGGAGACGCTATTCTTCGTGTTCTATTACATGGAGGGAACCAAGGCGCAGTATCTAGCTGCTAAAGCACTGAAAAAGCAGAGCTGGCGCTTCCATACCAAGTACATGATGTGGTTCCAGAGGCACGAGGAGCCCAAGGTTATCAATGAGGAGTACGAACAGGTATATCCTACTTCCTACTAATCCTACTAATATTATAAATGCGAAAGTTTGTGAATGTGTATGGGGATGGATGGATGGACGTTTGTTACTCTTTCACATCATAACGAATAAACCGATTTAGCGGTTTGGAATGAAGATAGATCATACGCAGAATTAGCATAAAGGCTACATTTTATACCAGAAAATTAAAGAATTCCCGCGGGATTTTTAAAAACTAAATCCCTGCGGGTGAAGTCGCGGGGATCAGATAACAATTGGATATATTTAAACTTTTAAAGAAGTTCAATTTATTATCAAACTGAAAATAAATTGTCATAAATATGTCTGTTCACACTTTGAACAAAATGTTTACGTTACCCAAACAAAATTGTCACATTGCCAAGTGTGAAACAAATGAATAATTCTTATGATCTTTGCATTGGTTTAAAGGTGGCTACACACTTAACTGCGACCTTGACCGACCAACAATAATTTTGTGCATACTTGCAATACTTCCCTACAAATTGTGTGTGCATATATTATATTATGCGAGCTTCTGACCTGTATGTTCAAGCCCCACAAAGAAAATTCCGTCAACCTTCTTTACTATCTTGTAACACAGAAGATTATATAATAAAACATGCTTAGTGAAACCTTTTATTACTGGATAGCTTGACTAGATAGGAATAGAAGATAGGCTTGCGATTGCCTAATATATTCCAGTATTATAATCGCTTTCCATCATTATGCCTTCATGTCACTTGCTCAAAGTCATACAGTCACTCAAGAGAGCTTGAAAAATAATTAATTGTGCAGGCTTGCAATTTTGCAGTTATGTATACTTACCTAATACCTACCTACCTATAGGTGCATTACCTTTTTTTTCATTATAGGCACATGCTTGATAACTATTGGCTTGCAATTTTTATGTATACTTATACCTTCCTACGATAGGTGCATTACCTTTTTTTTTATTCATTATAGGCACATGCTTGTTAACTATCCAAACATTTTTGCCTAGAGGATGCCTATTCACTCTTGTTACAAAGATGCCTGGATTCTATGTGTTGGTTAGGCCTGTGGTTTTCTATTCAGGAGGGTCGCAGGTTCAATCCTGGGCACCCACTTCTTGACATTTCGGAGTTATGTGCGTTTAATTGGTTAAATATCAATGGTGAACCAAATCATCGTGAGGAAACCTGCACACTTAAGAGTTCTCTATGATGTTCTCGAAGGTATATGAAGTCTGCCAATTTGCATTGGGTCAGGGTGGTGGACCATGGCCCTACAACCCATCTCTGAGGGGAGACCTGCACTCAGTAGTGAGCCGTTGATGGGTTACTGATGATGATGATGTATCAGTATCTATAGTATGTTTGGTAATGATATTGCTGTTATTTCAGGGCACGTACATATACTTTGACTATGAGAAGTGGGGCCAGCGGAAAAAGGAGGGCTTCACGTTTGAGTACAAGTACTTAGAGGATCGCGACTTGAACTGAGCGCGCCGCGACTGAAGCCCCCTGCCCGCCCGCGCCCCCCGCGGCCCCCGCGCCGTCCAGCCCCAGGCCGGGGCCCTCCGGAGCCCCCGAGACCGTGGACCAAAGGACCTGCGAAGGCGCCACGAAATTGTGGAATTTCTCCGTCATTCCGTTACCGAGTATTAATTAAATAATATTCGCGTTCGGTTCGTCCGATCTCTGTGATGATTGATGAACCGACGCCACGATCGCGAGTGACTAAAGTAAAAGTGTAAAGGAAAAAGTGAAAGTGAAATGTGAAAACCAAAAATGAATAAGAATAATTATTACTTTAAGTGCTCAACGGTTTACACCAGTCGGTGTGAAGACAGGACTCAGTGCGCGGCAGCCGGCCGGAGCCACCGGACCTTTTGTATGATAGTTTCACTCTTCTGGCAGTTTGTTTTTATTGTTTTAAAAGTAAACGTAAGTAATAAATTTGTAAAACGAACGATGATGCGAAAGATATCATGTGATGCAATAAGTATATTGCGGCCGTGGCCGTCGAAACCATTGTGATATCGTTATAAGCACCCGGAGCGCACTCGGATTATATTGTGACTCATTTATATACCCTTTGTTACATAAGTGAAATGTTAATGAGGGGTGACAGGCGACAAAAACAAATCACATTTAAAACATTCATGTACATCATAATTATATATAATATATTCATCACTTAAGAGCGATTTCAGACTAGCGTATTTTTTCGGGCGTATACGCTCGTATCGGCATACGCGCTTACACGCGCGCCACATTTCTTCTAAGCACAGAACACGCGTTTATTCGGGCATATTCGCTCGAACCGGTGGTTCGGACAAACTTGCTCAAGCTTGTAAGTGCGTCAACGCTCGTAAGAGTTGGCAAAGGACGCGTCTATACGCGCTGCAAAAAACGAGCTTATACATGCCGAAAAAACGCAAATCTGAAACCGCCCTTACTGTAAAATGTGTCCAACTCCACAGTTACAACTTTTGTACCTTTGGGGGGGTAATGTACATGCCTAGAAAGTTGATTGTTAATACTATAGTAGATTATATAGATTACATAGTGATTTAATTCAGTTAAGCCAACTTTTATCTCTTATGACAGTTAACACCAGATTCATATTCAATCTATTTGTAATATGTTTACCTAGCAACTTTGTTATTTAGTCAAAAATTTTAGACTTTTATGATAAACTAACACATTTGCTGGGTAATTTATTGACAGATTACAGATAGATTGAATATATGAATGGGGTGTAAAACTGTCGCACTGGTTGGGCCGATTTCACCAACATAAAATAAGTATTATCTGAGTATAAATTTGATCTTTTGACAGATTTTCAATACAAAAACTGTCAGAATACCCAATTTCTTCCTCGGTAAAACGTCACTTGACAGTTATCTGCAGTAAGAGAGTAAGGTATTTTTTCAAAAGATATACAATAGCTATATCAGTGTAAAAACATGGTGTGATCAAAATTGCTATGAAATAAACGAAAATTATGCATAAACCTGTACAAACTTTTGTGGCATGTACCTATAATATATTACTTTATTGGACTTTAAAAAAAATCATGTATTAAAAAACTTAAATGAATATTTAAGTAATTTAATACATTACATAATATAAATAATCATCTTATACTTTAAGTGTTGCTTATGCTAAATTAAAATTACAAATTACATTTATAATGTATGTTAATTTCTGAAAATTCAAGTACTACCACTGGTTTGAAATTAGATTTTGCTGACAGATGATAATATATTTCATGGAATCTCATTTTGATAAGATTTTTAAAGATCAAAAAAGAGGAGAAAAGGGTTGGTTTCCTAGTGGCAGCTACTTTAAGTCACACACTATCCCAATAAATATATTCCATTTCTTCTTTTTATTCAGTTTCTATAATATATAAAAATATAATTTAAAATAAATAATGGTGCAAACAATCTATAAACCAAACTAAATTAACAGCTTTAAATGTAAGTGATCCTTTTTCTCAGAGCAAAGGATGCTATTTTTAGACCTGACCATGCTATTAATTTGCCTTTCCATATTATTATTTGTTTATGTCTGAGTATTCAATATTATATTATGTCAGTCTTTTTTATAGCAAAACATATTTTAGGGTTACTCAGTATTTGTATTTATCAAAGTTTAAAAAGTTCACACATCTTCCTAGTTTATGATATATATTATAGAATTGTATTTTCATAAATTAAGTAATAAGGATAAACATCGAATATTTTAAATTAATTAATAAAAACATAATATTTAATATTTTGTGCAAAATTTGTATTGAAAAAATCACAAAAAATTTATCTAAGCAATAAATACAAATATTTGTAGCTGTTCTAATTCAATTAGACAGTAAACTGAAACTCAAAGTCCTACTATCCATTTTCTGCAGGGTAAGTTGCGAATATTAATTCAATCAACTTACTGGCAAAGTAATGCCAAGTGACTTGCTTCCAAGTTAAAATGTTTCCATTCAGGCATGGATGGGTAACTTTGGACATAATCTTTGGATATATATCCACTTTGAGATTGGGATGCTAAAAATTAACATATCCCATATCTGAGTAACTCTGACTCCTAGTAGCTCACAGAGTGAGTGGAGTGGGATTGGGATAAAAGATTAGAGTGGTTGGTACACAGCTAAGTGTGTCTACGATGTAAAACAGGAGTTAGCTAGAATCAAATCTATCACATTTTGTCCATGTAAGTGTCATTTTGTATGGAGTAGTGTACTCATTAATTTGGCTTTGCGATGGGTACACAACTCCATACAAAATGACACTTTTATGGACAAAATGCGAATCCGATGCGCGCAAATGTGATTCCAGCCTTAAAGTTCCGACAATTCGCACTATCTAAAGATTCCGACAAGGATGCACTGTATAAAGATCCTAATTAATGATTTAAAGTGATACAACTATGTCATAGTTGTATCACATGTTCCAGTTTACTTGTTGACATCATAGTTACTATGATGTCAACAAGTAAACTGGAACAACTCCAAATTGTAGACTTTTTTTGCGAACTTTGAGAAATTAGTATGTAAAATCACATTTGTATAATATTATACTCAATTTATTTTAATTTTTATAACTTGTGTATGTTGTATGTATGTATGTATGTATGTATGTATGTATGTATTTATGTATGTAACTATGATTCTCAGGCTAGTACACCAACTAAGGCTGAGATCTATAGATCGTACTCTGGCTCTGCTCGTTAAAATGAGACACAAATATGTCCTAACACATATCTGTCTCGTTTTAACTCAGTCTTGAGTCTAAGCTGAGTGAGAGTGCATTGTACATATCTCACCCTGAAATATAGAAAACATTCTCACTCAAACTCAGACAAATTCTTGCTCCATAAAGATTAATTATGCCTTAGATATTAATTATATTATGGATATGTTAATGAGATGTAATATATCTTTATTTGGAAGGACATATTACATACCCAATCTCTTACTGGATATAGTTAGCCCAAGCCTATGTATATATGTATTTTAATTTTAAGTTTATACACCATTGAATTTGCATCATTGCTAACTAGTTCATATTTATATAACTTATATTATTATAAGAGTCCAATACATTTTATGCTAGTCATGGTATTTCAATGAGGCAGATTTATCACTGAGTATGTAACAAATTGACATAAATGTGTGAGAATATCTAGAATATACTTAATCCTTACTTAACACAAGTACATTGGTCACAAATGTTTTTAATAATATCCGAGAGTGCTTTGGGCGTATTGTTTTTAATCTTGATTGTAGAGAGTGGCTTAGTGTGGAATTACTTATCTACTGACTTCGTGGGTACCAAGGAAATTAAAAGGATATAATTAGTGTACTAGGTGGACTGACGACATCAAACGAGTGGAGGGAGTCGCTGGATTCAGGCGGCGCAAGACCGAGGCCAGTGGAAGTCCATGCAGGAGACCTTTGTCCAGCAGTTGACGTCTATCCGTTGACAAAGAAGAAAAAGAATTAGTGTACTAAAGATTTGAGAGAAAATTCAAGTTCACGTGTGTTAATCTACCTGTGATAGGAGAGTATTTCAATTGAGACTATCAAGTTCTTTTTAATGTCAGAATTTTATTTTTACCTTATTTATTATGATCTTTAATCCTTACTAATATTATAAATGCGAAAGTGTCTTTGTTTGTTGGTTTGTCCTTCTATCACGTCGCAACAGAGTAACGCATTGACGTGAATTTTTGCACATGGGTATAGTTGAGGACCTGGAGAGTGACATATGACATTTTATCCCTGAAATCAAAGAGTTCCCGAGGGATTTCAAAAACTAAATCCACGTGGACGAAGTCGCAGGCGTCAGCTAGTACATACATAAGTCAATACATAAATCACAAAAGTTATTCATTATAATTAAAAAAAAATTTACCCTGTATTGCAGAATACTCTGAGTCCAGACACCAAGAACTTCCAGGGTTAGAAAGTAGGAGGTGTGTCACCCCCGTGCTTCAGAGACTTTTCACCCGTCAGTCCCGTGCCTGATCTCTCCGGTCGTGTCGGACTCTGAGAGTGAGGGAATAGAGAGTGCACCTGTGTGTGCACAATAAATATTGCTTTGATTATTCTTGGTACTCGCCAGTCAGAGCTAACCATAGCTAGGAATCTCCAAGGATGTGTTTTAATTTACTTTTTCACCTCTGATATATGCTATTTATTAGTACATATAAAGAATTGTATACCGACTTTACATTAATGCATTTAAAATGAACAAAATTTTATACAGAATTAACAAAAAGTTATTGGAGCGTGTATTTAATCACTGCCAAATGTGTTTATTTATATAGTATATTGGAAAAGTAAAGTAGAGCTGCTTGGAAACTTATTTATTTTTGTGATATTGTTTGGAGAGCTGATGGCTAATTTTGAGGAAATTCTTATTTAATGTTGAGAAATTGTAAATGGCCCATAAATATTACCTGAATATTGTAAAGTATAGTCTGCGTTGCGTAGAATGGTGCAGGAGATAGGCAATAGAGCGTAACTCATTTTGTACCATACTGTTGCAATCATAAGGTTTAAGCAATTAAAATTATTACTTGCTTTAATTGTGAAGGAAAACATCGTGACGAAACCTGCACGCTTGAGAGTTCTTCATAATGTTCTCATGCAGGATAGGCCAGCATAGTGGACTATGGCCTAAACCCTTATTTTAAACGAGACCTATCCGTAGTAGTGGGCCAGCGGTGGTTTGAGTTAAAAGTACATTACAATCTTTCAGCCTTAACAAATGCATCCGCAAAATTTTCCACCGGATCTTTGGCTATATATTCTACTAACTTTTACCCGCGACTTAGTCTGCTATAAAGAGTAGCCTATGTCACTCTCCATGTCTTCAACTATATCCGTATCTGAGTGATTGAAGGACCAACAGACAAACACTTTCGCATTTATAATATTAGTAAGGATAGGCGAGGTGAAAAAGTATATTTATAAGTTGTTTGGTAATCTAGTGGAATGGAATAGTACTGCCAGAATCACCACCGATGTGTATGTGATCAAAGAAGATATTGCATTATATTACTTTGTACAAATTTAACTTAAACTAGCGGCACGTTATGATGGCCGGTTTGACACATTACAATAGTGATGTGGAATGTCAATTTATTCTCGAACAAAAAACAATTAAGGTTTGTTTTTGTACCTGATTAAATAGGTTTAATAAAACAAAAATGTATATGTTTATTTAATTTATTTGAACGAACTGAATATTTGAATGAAAATGAATATACATACTTTATATGCACACAAGAAAAAAAAACAAACAAACAAACATGTCTTCAGATAGCATCGGCATCAAAGCTATCGATGCCTACGACTGGTTTTGCTCGTTTTCTCTTTTTTGGTGTGTGAAGTTTATTTTCTTCTGTGCCAGTTTCGCCATATTTTTTTTTAGTTATCCGTCTAACAGTTCGTTGTCCAATATTAAGCGCATCAGCTACGCGTTCAACCACTGACGTTATAGGTAAAATTGGCCCTCCATTTTGAGCTTCACGATCGAAATAGTTACGAAGGCGTATTACGAACTCACGTGTCTGACTATTTAGAACAGTTCTCTGCGTACGTTCGGTCATATCGACGAAATCCACAACAAAGGGCTTGAACAGAGTCCAAATTAACGAGCAAGGGTCAACAGTAATGCAGTATCAATATTTGAAATCCAAAGCCAGGTCAAAACTATATCACAATCGCATTGCACTGACAGTTTATACTTTTCGAAGCAACGTCAATTCGAAACTGCTTTGTTTTGCATTGAGCATTGACGCGAGTTTGCCGGAGGTAGTAGTTGTGCTAGCCAGCGATCCTATGTGACGATCGTATTAGATTCCATTTTTAAAAATTTTCAATTTAGAAAACCAAATGCCGAGTTGTGGTATATATCATATAAAAATAAAAATTTTACCTTTTGTATGAAACAGCTGATATTTTTTTGCGATTTCAGAGGTTTGTCCACATAGTGAAAATTGTTCATATTCACAAGTACATTCACCCCTTAAATGGTGCAAACTGATTTTTCTACACTTGTATACATTTTAGAAATCAATTTAATAAATAAATTTTGAGTCCTAAACCTAAAACTACATTCGATAAAATTTATGAATCTCTGCACATCACTATCGTCAATAAAGTAATACAATTATTTCCTTCAAAGTCGTTATCAATTAATACGGAACTTCATGAGCGGACAAACGTCAAACCGGCCATCATAGCGTGCCGCTAGTTTAAATATACATTGAAATTAAAAATAAATTGCTTTTGTTTCACAATTATCTCGGTAACATACTAATAACATCTGATCAGATTCGGACGAGTCAAAGTAAATATTAGTGTTTTACAACTCAACAAAACGTGTCAATTGTTCGTAGTGTGGTTTTAGATCTGCTTTTGGTCACATGTGATAAGTATGTTTCCATCTGGCTAGGGAATTGTCTAGCGAATTTCCACAAATGAAAAAGTGCAAATTCCGCCTTTTTTTACGCTTGCGGAATTTCGCTACGTCTTTCTCCAGACCTAGAACGTGTTTGTTTGAGTATCAAGTATATCTGTTTTTTTTTTAAATTATAACACAACAATTGAACTGAATACATTTGTGGTATTACATTTTAAGCTCGTATTTAAGAAGTCTCCTGATTTTTAATTAATTTAAGTATAAGATTATTTATATTATGGACAATTGTTATCGTGACAATTATTGATAATTTTTGTCATTGTAGTATGTGCGGTGACAAGTCAATAGTAACTTATTTTACCACAAGCTGATGCCTGCGACGTCGCCCGCGTGGATATAAGTTTTAAAAATCCCGCAGGAACTCTTGATTTTCCGATATAAAAAGTAGCATAAGTCATTCTCTAGGTCCTCAATTATTTCCATACAAATAATCACGTTGATCAAACACACTTTCCCGTTCATAATATTTGTAAGATATTGTTGCAAATTCAAATTATTTATTATTTAAATTAATAGATTTTAATGTGTTTATTTGAACCTTATGATAGCAATTATATGGTACAAAATAAGTTGAGTTCTATTTTCCTGTCACCTGCACTACCCTACAACGAAAAAACTTTAATTAGTATGGATGAAAAAGTCATCCATAGAAAGGCTCGAGTCTTGTCACTACAAATTATTTAGGCATATATTATGCATACTTGATACTCTGAGAAACGCTATACTTTTTGTAATAAGCAATTATTTTACCTATTATGGGCACTGATTTGGTTGTACACAAGAGTTAAACTCGTAGCGAGAATTTTACCCTGGTCAAATTAGTTTAGTTTTGCTTACTGCCAAATTGGTACTATGGGATATTAAATTTGTACGGAGTAGATCCATCGCGAGTGAGAGCATGGTGTGATGGTGTAAGTTTCATAGGCTTGTCGCTGTACGGCCGCGCGGGTGGTTCCGCGATCGCGGCGCCGACGCGCTGAGGGCAGTGGGTTCGAGTCCGCGCTGGACGGGGGGCGATCTCGTTAATTCCGTGCGTGGTGTTGATAGTTTTCATTTTTGTAAAAAGTCTATCGTGAGAGATGAGATGTGGTAAATAATTTAAAAAATTATCTGTACAGTTCTATTTGTATAGAAATAATAAATAATGATTAAAAATTTAAAACCATGTTGTGATTTCTTCTTGTGCTGTTAACAGACGAACCAACTCTGTTGGGGCCGACAACTCCACCAAAATCGTAGTAATCTATGTTAATGTTAGACGATCAGAGTCGTTGTTCATGTTGGCTGATTAAATACGTAAAAAATAAATGCACGACACTACTTTTTGGCACCAATTTTGAGTGCCAAGTCTGATGTAAAAACTAATCAGTTTATTAGGACTATTCTCTATGTCAGTGGCTATCGAAAGTTGCTAAGAACTCTCAAAACCTGCATTTCGTAAAACAAAAGTTTTTAGCAACTTTCCATTGATTCCATAGGCACTGAGATACAGAATAACTACAATATGTCGAACAAAACTACCATAAATCATGACAGTGTTGGTCGGATAGTTGGCCCCAACCAGGTCGGGTCGTCTGTCGACAGCATCAACGCTTAGTTGTAAGTGGTCGGTTTGGAGCGCCGCCCCGTATTGGGGCGGGCGCGTTTTGTCGCATTTCTTTTACTTATTTATTTTTTTTATTTCAAAGAGATGACTGTTAACTTTGTAGAATAAACTGTAAGAAATTATTGAGACATTTTGTTTGCTTGCAAAAACTCTGAATCTACGTATCTACAAAATCATGAGCTAAGATCGACATTTACCTTAACGAACTGCAGTCAAAAAATTCACACACTAAAATCATGATCATTGAAGGATGATTCATCTTCAATACCTTCTTCTTGCGTAAGACCTTGTCCAGTAGGGCTGATATGTGCGCCACGAGAAAACTTTGTCTACCCGTTTTCTAGTGATATTCCTTTAGGGATTCATTTCATTCGAGTAAATGCTGCACTCTTAATAAAACAACGACCCAATCCAAAATCGTAATCTTAAGGTGGAAGACACGGGTCTGCCAGCAAAATTCAAATTTAATTTGGTTTTTCGCAATTTGTAAACTAATACGACAAAGTAGGCTTATGGCCTTCTAATTGCGCCAGTGGAATTATCATCTTCACAGGTTTACATAAAAGTCTTTACTTGAAAGTGACCAGTTTAAGAAATTAATCAAAATACTGAGTTGGACGTGAGTTACTCACAAATTAGTCGATATTTTCAACATGCTTAGTCCGAGTTTTAATTCGTTTGATCGTAATAGTAAACGACGACATTAGCATCAAAGCAAAATGAACCATAATAGAATTAGAGCTCAATGTCGTGTATGTATACTTATACGTTTACGTATACGAAAACGCTCCAAATTAAAATCTATTGAATTTGTGACTTTAAATCGATACAATTATGGTTCTTTTTACTTTGATGCTAATGACGAATTAATGAGCATACAGGGATGAAAATAAAAGATCAACATATGTAACAGTATGTATATATTCATCGTCTCTTCTTGCCGCCGTGGCGCGGCTTGCCCTTCCCCTTCAGGCGTCGCCGCACGCCGGCCGCCTCCTCAGTGTCGTCGTCGGAATCCGCGCCGCGTTTCTTCCCTTTTGAACCTTTCTTGTCTTCCAGCTCTTTCATTTCCTGTACATTGAAAAGGATAATAGATCTGCTAATGTTATACACAGTCGATTCAACAAAACCAATCTGATGTATCTTCTAACACTACTACATGAAAAACCGCCTGAATTTATTCGAGACCCGCTTGGCTTAACACTTTCGCTAGATATGTTTAACAAAAAACGAATAAAGACAAACTGGAAAGAGGATTACAATTTTTTACGGATTTAAATACAAAATATATAAAATGAAACAACAATGAACGAAATATCAAATTATTTGACGACGGCCTGTTGAATTCGTAAGAAAATCAGACCAATTCCAATACAATAAATCTCTTCAACCTTCTAAATCCATTAAAAAACTGTTTGAAATCGTTATGTTTGCGGTCAAGATTTGAATAGACGATCTCTGGCGAATCACTGACAGCCGCTACATGCATGCGGCACAGGATCGTAATCTGTGGCGAATATTTCAAGATACCTATGACCAACTAAAACACGGCAATTGTATCTGTTCTACAAAAAATTCGCGCTCACTGCGCTCGCATTTAAACTTTTTTCGATCATAGTTCTGACTAGGAAGTACATTATCGTCTCTTACAATTTTGGTGAGTCGCTGCGCCTCAGCAACCCGCTCTTGCAGCACCATCACTTCACTCTCCTCAGTCTTGTACAGCGGCAGCTGCTTGCCGATTAGTTGCTCTATGCGCTGGTATAACTCGACGTCGTACTGCAATCAATACGAATGCCGTTTGTAAAAAGTTAACTAAAACTTCCGAGTTAGTCCGCTACCACCACCGCTGCATCGTCACTTACCATCAGGTGAGATCGCAGTCAAGGACTATCTTGTCATCGAATTAAAAAAAAACTTGGCAATAAGTCTTGAAAGGAATTAAATTTCAACACTTAGGGCCGATTTTACAAATTAAAATAAGTCTTATCTAAGCGTGATATTTTGACAGATTTTCAATACAAAAGCTGTCAGAACGCTCAATTTATTTCTCGGTTAAACGTCACTCGACGTTGGTGAAATTGGCACTTAAACGGTTGATAGACATCGGCCTCCTTATCAAGGCGTCTAGGGTTCACAGCCCAAGTAAAAATGTAACTTTCCAGAGTTTCCTTTCAGGATTTTTTTTTCAGCTATCAATTGAATTAGAAGTCCGCCAATTTGCATTGGGCCATCGTGATGGACTATGTCTTACAACTCTTCTCTGAGAGGAGACCTGTGCTTAGTAGCGAGCCGTTGATGGTTTGCTGAATGATGTAAGATGTTGGATTACACTTAAAGTAGATTTTATGTAGGTATGCGTCGTGAGTTGGTAGAAAGTTACTCTGTGAAACTCCAAATTAAATATCACTTGCTTTAACGGTGAAGGAATCATCGTGAGGTAACCTGCATAGTTTGCCAATCCACATTTAGTCAGCATGGTACATTAGACTTAAACCCTTCTCATACTTATGGGTAAGAACACCCAGGTTAGGGTGAGATAACAATGATGATGAAACTGTAAATTGTCAATGCTCAAGTGTTTGTTTTATGTTAAAATATCTGCCTTAAATTATACATAATATATCTACTTGAGGTGATTTCTACTATTTTGGGATGTCTTGACCTGACCAGTAGGGCTACGAGAAAATTTTGTCTACACCCGTTTTTTTGATATCCCTTAGAGATTCACGAATAAATGAGCAGACAAAATTTTCTCGTGGCGCGCATGTTAGCTCTCTAGCAGGCCTAGCATGTACGCTCGAGCAAATTTTGTCTACCCCCTTTTCTCGTATTATCTCTATATCTCTATCGAAACTAACATGGTTGCACACCATGATTCGTCTCGTTGCATCAAAAGTAGAGATCAAATTATTTGATTTATCTATTTTTCTCTACGAACTCTAACATGGCGAGTGGCGACGTCATTTTGAAGTTTAAAAGAGTAAACGAGAACTAAATCGACAATATCTCTCTCTCTCTCTTCGCGAGATATCACTTCGACCGTTCGACGTGCCTACTAGGCCCGCTGGTCTGAATGAATTACCTGTGAAACGAACGTGATAGCCTTGCCGGCGCGGCCCGCGCGCGCCGTGCGGCCCACGCGGTGGATGTAGTCCTTGCTGTGCAGCGGGATGTCCAGGTTGATGACCACATCCACGTGGGGGATGTCTAGACCTCTGTAAGCGAAGATATCGGGTTGAAACTGGTTTCCCAGGAAAGTGGTGCCATTGTTCATCTTTTGTTTTGACCTTTTTTGCCAAAAAGTCAGGACTTTTTTGGCAAAAAAGGTAATATCGAATGTCTTCGTGTTGCCAATGATGATGAATAGAATAGAATAGAAATATTTTTTATTCAAATAAATTTTTTATAAGTGCCTTTGAATCGTCAGACTCTACCACTGGTTCGGAATGCCCTTCCTGCCGAGAAGAGCCAACAAGAAACTCTGCGGTTGCTCTTTTCAAAACAAGTTTACAGTTAGAAAAACATTTCTATTCTATTCTAAATGAAGTGGGTGGATATAACACAGTACCTGGAGGCGACGTCGGTGCAGATGAGCACGGAGCGGTTCTTGGTCTTGAACTTGTTGAGCGCCGCGAGCCGCCGCTGCTGCGACATCTGGCCGTGCAGCGGCACCGCGGGCACGCCCAGCGCGCGCAGCAGCAGCGCCGCGCGCAGCGCGCCCGCGCACGTCGACACGAACACGATGAACGAGTTGCCCGACATCTCGTTCAGGATGTGCACCAGGTACACGTCCTGCAAATTAATGATACCTCCTTAGAGGTCAGCCATCTGCGCGGGAGATATTATAGTGCACAAGTGTGTGCGCAAACACAGGTGTACTCTCTATTCCCTCACTCTCATAGTCCGATGGCACGAAAATCCGACACGACCGGAGAGTGATCAGGCGCAGGACCGACGCCTTTACGTGCTTTCCGAAGCACGGGGGTGACTACCCACCAACTTCCTAACTCCGGGCTAGTACTGAGAATTTCCTTGGAAGAAAAAACCAATACATGTTTTTTTAACGGCCTGACCCGGGAATCGAACCCGGGACCTCATCATCCGCAGTCGAACAAGCTAACCACTAGACGAACGAGGCAGTTAAATTCTAAAAGGCGTCCTACAAATTACATGATTATCAACAGACTTCAAAAAAGGAGGTTATCAATTCATAGGAATCTTTTTTTTTTTTAATGTATGTCCACCTATTACTCAAAGACGCCTGAACCGATTTGGGAATTTATTTTTTCGTTTGAAAGGGTATACTCTCCAGGTAGTCCCGTATAAATTTTATCGAAATCGGTCGAGCAGTTTTTAAAATATCAACAATAAATTATATACTTTGTATAGTGTGTGTGTAATGTAGTAAAGCGGGAGTTTGAAGTTGGTTGTTTAAAAATATTTTTTTATATTAAATTATTTTTTAAACAGTCCTCCTACCAAAGAAACTTGCAAAAGTTGTTGTTTGTTGGAAAGTCACTTGCTCTGTGGAAACACTCACAACAAGTCGATTTCTGCTTTTCACTACAGTCTTTCATCGTAACATGACGCAGGTCGTACAGGTCAATAGAACGTAAATGATTTTGTACCATAATCATTGCAACCCTAAGGTTCAAATTATTAAAACAGATTTTCTTCATATAATTCAGATTGACAAGATAAACAAGATTGAAAAAAAAAATATAGTCTCAATAAATTTTAATGATGTAAATTTGAACCTTATGATTACAACAATAACTTTTGGGTAGTGCCTTAGGTTTGTAAAGACCTCTTGGAATGACCTTTATGACCCTAATGACCTCGTCTTTTATCATAGATTTTGTGTGTGATTTCAAGACTTTTTGTAGGATGTATTTCAATATTAAATTCACTCAGTTCTGGACACATACATACATCAAACAAGTTTAAAAATATGAGTAGATTGTCAACATAAAATTGGAATACTGTGTTGATATAGAAAAAAAATCTAGACAGTAACCAAAACAAAAAGCCTACCTTATACTTCACAGGTATAAATATATAGTACTGCTGCAGTTTCTCCACAGTCTGATACTTGGTGGAGACCTCCACTTTGACGGGGTCCTGCAGGGAGGCCCTCTGTAGCTTCTGCACTTTCTTGGTCATCGTGGCTGAGAACAGGTAGGTGCGTCGCTCGCGCGGGATCACGCGTAGGATCTTGTCCACTTCCACTTCGAAATCCATGTTCAGTATGCGATCTGCTTCGTCCATTACCTGATACAAGATTATTGACTTATTGTTTCAAAAGATATGGTCTATTGCGAGAGGTCGCGGACAAATGGTTCCAATTCTAGTCAGTCCACTGCTCAACATAGTTTACATCGTTCTCTTGCATGGATTCCTCAAGCCTATCTTGCGCCACCTGAATCCGTCAGGTCTGACAACACCAGACTTACCAGAAAACAAAACGGCGGATCACAGTACGATGTTTTTCAGCTATGTCGAGAACTTAAAAATATAAGTGTTAACTATGAGAAGCGAGAGTTAACAGTAGTCTTTCCACAAGCAGTAAAAGCAGATAATATGAAGAAAATATTGGAGGTTACTTTTTAGGAAACAGACTTCAAGGTAAACCTCAGAACAAGCAAGAAAAATAGCGACAATAAAGAAAAGAAGAAATATATTGCTGAAGATAATATCATACTAATTAAAGAGACAGAGACCGTTAAAAAACTCAAAGAAGGTCTGAAGGATAGTAACACATTGGAATATATAAAAGGAGTTAGGAAAACAAAATCAGGAAAAGTTCTGGTTAAAGTCTCAGACAAGGTGCATAAGGAAAAGGTAATTAATAGAATCAACGAAAGCTGTAATATATTGGCACAAAATAAAATGGAAGTTCTTGCATATCAAAGACGTGGATGCAACCGCAGAAAAAGAAGATATAAGAGAAGCAATAATTAACACAAACTTAGTTTCATATCAAGACGAGATAGAAATTAAAGCACTACGACCTATGAAGAATGGTAACCAGATAGCTACGATCTGGATGGAAGAGACAGACTGCAAGAAAATATTGGACATACAGTTATTAAGAATTGGACTTAATATATGTCAAATACAGGAAAGAATAGAGATATTAAGATGCTACCGTTGCTGGGGTTACGACCACAGGGCTGCCCATTGCAAAGGAGAAGACAGGAGCCAAAAATGCCGCAAGTGTAATGGCGATGACCATAAAGCAAAAGACTGTAAAGAAGAACCATACTGTCCACATTGTGAAGTGCAGGGGCATGCAGCTGGCGGAAGCAGATGTAATGCCTTCCAAAAAGCTCTCAATGCGGCAAGGAAAAATTTAGACCGTAGAAAAAATCAGAAACATTCACAGTTCTCCAAGTAAACACAAACAGGAGTGTTAACGCACATGATATGGCTAACGTCGTTGCAGCAGAGAGGAAATGCGACTTCATCGTCATCAGCGAACCTAATTTAACAACGTGGAAGCTTGGAGGAAAGCACTGCTACAGTGATGCCAGCGGAGATGCTATGGTTGTAAATTTCAGTAGAAAATATCAGGTCAGAGCTTACCGTTCAGCTGAGGGTTTTGTGTGTGTAGAAACAGCTGAAACCGCGCTATACAGCATCTACCTGAGCCCTAACAAATGCACGCTTGAGGATTTTAAAAACCATCTTAACATAATTCAAAACGATATTGTTGAGGTACCAGGAAGAAATAAGAAAATTATGATCACAGGAGATTTAAATGCGAAACACCCCTGCTGGGGTGGAATGCAATCAAATAAGAAGGGTGAAGAACTTCTAGAATGGATCCACAGGCTGGATCTAGTAATACTAAATAACGGCATGCAGCCCACCTGTGTTAAAACAAATGGGAAATCTTATATTGACGTAACTATTATAGGTGGATACACTACACAAGAAAACGTAACTTGGTCTGTTTTAGATGAAGAGTCAATGAGTGACCATAAATTTATTTTAACGAATATACATACAAGAAGAGGAGAAACTAAAGTTAAATACATGTATGGAGAGACAAATTTAGAGAACTTTAACATTTACTTTAGAAAAGAAACAGATAATGAAGAGGCTGACTATGAACAATGTCAAAGAGCCCTCAGTAATGCATACAAAAAAGTACAAGTCGTGTGAAATGTGATAATAACTACAAACTCCCATACTGGTGGAATAGGACAGTTCAGGAAAAGATCAAAGAAACAAGGAAAAAAAGGAGAATTTTTCAGAAATGTAAAGAGCTAGGGAAGAGAGAAGAACTGAAAGAGGAGTATAAGAATTCTAAAAAGGAGCTGAAAAAAGTCTTAGCTGCATCTAAGGCACAGGCGTGGGACAACTTGTGTAAGGGCCTTGAGTTTGATATATATGGTGATGCTTACAAAATTGTAGAGGCAAATGAAAATTGAAACCCCTAAAACATATCTTACCCTAGAACAAAAAAGGGACATTTTTAAAAGCCTATTTATAACCTCGCCATATGCAGGAAAACTAACTCGGGAAACAGTGGAAGATGAGAATTTTGAAAGTATTGCTTTTACATTAAAAGAAACAAAAAAAGATGGAGAAAGAATAAAAATAAAAAAGGCTCCTGGACCAGATGCGATACCACCAGAAGTAGTTAAGTCAGCTATATGCAATAACGTGGAATATTTTACGCGTCTCTTCAACAAACTTTTAAAACAAGGCAGTTTCCCTGACAGCTGGAAAATTGCAAAACTTGTACTTATAGAGAAGCCAAAAAAATACCAAAACGAAGAAACAAAGTACAGGCCTATTTGCCTCATTAATGTTGTTGCAAAAGCTTATGAAAGACTTGTGAATACTAGACTAACGCAGGAAATTGATAGAGATGGTGGTCTACACCAAAATCAGCATGGCTTCAGACCAGGCAGAACCACTGTTGATGCCATCAATGAAGTAGTCCAATTAGCAAAGGAAGCATATATAAAAAATTTGTGGAATTCCCTAATACTAGTTGATGTCCGGAATGCTTTCAATACAGCCATGTGGCCCATCATCATTCAAAAGTTAAAACAAAGGAACATCAATAAGTATATAATAAATGTGATTGTGGATTATTTCACGAACCGATTCATACAGTTGGACAGCAAAGTTAACGAAATAATAACTGGGGGAGTTCCACAAGGCTCAGTTTTAGGTCCTACCCTGTGGAACATTCTCTACGATGATGTGATGAACTTTGAAGTTCCAGATGGGGTAAAGCTTATCTGTTACGCGGACGATCTGGCAATCTCAATAACTGCAAGAGATGCATAAGAAACAGTAGTCAAAGCAAACGAGACGCTGCACGCCGTTGATTTGTGGATGCGGCAAAATAAACTGGAAACAGCGCCGGAAAAAACCGAAGCAGTCGTTTTCAACAGAAGCAAAAAGCTCACGGTATAGAATTCGACTGTGGAGGAACTGTCGTAGTCCCATCAACCAGCGTTACTTACCTCGGAGTCAAGTTGGACTGGAGTCTCACCTTTGGACCACACCTAAACTCAGTTTGCGACAAGGCATCCAAGACCGCAGGAGCTCTAGGTAGGTTGCTGCTTAACACAAAAGGACCAAGTAACAAGAAAAGAAGGACACTGGCTATGGCTAATCAATCCATAATCCTGTATGCGGGACCTATCTGGGCACCTGCGATGAAATATGCCGTGCATAAAAGACGCGTCCTTAAAGCGCAACATGTGCTAGCACTGCGGGTATGTTCAGCCTACAAAACCGTTTCCACGGACGCAGCGCTGGTGCTGGCAAATCTGACGCCCATCCACTTGCTAGCTCTGGAAAGATTCGAGTACATAAAGGATACAAAGGAACCCGAAACTACTAGAGCCGCAAAAAAGAGGACAATCGACAGGTGGCAAAAGGAGTGGGACAGCTCAAATAAAGGCCGTTGGACATATCAACTTATTCCTAATTTGGAAAAATGGACAAGCAGACAACACGGCCAGCTGTCCTACAGATTGACGCAATGCTTGACTGGGGATGGGGTATTTATGGAGTTTCTCGCAAGCATTGGAAAAAGACAAGATGCCATATGCATGTATTGTACCGAAATAGACGATACAAAGCACACCATATTTGTGTGTCAGAAATGGAATAGGGACAGACAAGATGTTATAAATAAAATAGGAGATATATGTATCGGAAATTTAGTAAATAAAATGTTAGAATCGGAAAAGAACTGGAAATCTGTTGCGGAATTTATTGAAAACATAATAAAGGAAAAGGAGGAAGAAGAAAAAAGAAGACAGAAAAGGGCGTAAAAAGACTGTAGTGTTGACGTGTTTTAGGCTGCAAGGCGGGCACACGGACAGCAGGGAGACAGTAGGGGTTTTAGCCGGTAAGAGTCCGGCACTACCCAAAGCGGGTGTCCATGAGGATTTCCCCTACTGTATAAAGAAAAAAAAAAGCGGGGTGTCGCCACTCCATCACAGTGGGACCATAGCGCTGGAGTCGTTGGGGTGAAGGGTAGCATTTGTAGACCTCTCACTTGATGTACTGACAACATCAGACAAGTCCCAGGGAACCACTGGATACAGGCATCGCAAGACCTAGGCCTGTGGAAGCCCATGCAAGATACCTTTGTGTAACAGTGGTCATCTATCGGTTGATAAAATTCAAAATCATTTATTTCATGTAGGCCAACCTGTGGCGCTTATGACAAGTCATGACTCTACCACCGGTTCGGAAAGCGGATTCTGCTGAGAAGAACCGGCAAGAAACTCAGCAGTTGCTCTTTTCAAAATTACACATTTTACAATATTTTTTGTAGGTAATATGTATTTACATTTTAATAACTTTTTATAATATCTTGTGGGCAGCTGGATGCCATGCCGATTTACCCCATGCAACTTGTTAGAATAGAATATTTCCAACAATACGATGATATAATATTTATAGAACAACTCCAAAAATACATAAGTACAATATTCAATACATGTCAAGACTGGCTGACCAGCAGCCCCGCTTCCGACGGTGGCACCCGTTCACGAGCATGACGCATGATCCAGCCATTGCTTCGCTCAACCATATTTGAGGGAACGTAACAACCTGCACCACACGACACCACCTACAGCAACGTTAAAGAGAGTGTGACATACTCGACTACCCATGTCAAGACATCGAATTTATCTAATCTAATACAGTACTATTACTATTCAAATACTCTTTTCAAGATCCCATGCAACTTTATCATTAAGAAAGTCATTAACTTTGTAATAACCGCGACTCAGTAAGTGAGTTTTTACGCATTCTTTAAATTTGTGCAGTGGCAAATCTAGCAATTCCTTCGGAATCAGATTATATAAGCGTACGCTCAACCCCACAAAGGATTTTTGCACTTTACGCAGGCGACATGATGGTATTTCTAGTTTATGACGATTTCTAATAAGACGATTGTGTGCATCGCCCCTTTGTTTATACAGATGAATATTTTGTCTCACAAAGACTATATTATTATAAATGTACTGTGAAGCTACTGTAAGTATCCCAATCTCTTTAAACTTTTCACGAAGAGATACGCGCGAACCGAGTTTATAGATAGATCGAACGAACGGCAATTCTCTTTTCTGCAATATAAAAATAGTTTCAATATTAGCTGCTCCGCCCCACAATAAGATTCCATAGGACATTACACTATGGAAGTAGGCGAAGTAGAGAAGCCTAGCCGTTTCCACATCGGTAAACTGTCTGATTTTTCTGACAGCATAAGCAGCTGAGCTGAGTTTACCTGCTAATGTCTCAATGTGAGCGTCCCACTGAAGCTTACTATCCAAGGTCACCCCCAGAAAAACAGTGGAGTTCTCAATTTTAAGGTTATCTCCGTTTAATTTTATTGATTTATCAATTTTCTTTACATTAGGTACAATAAATTCTAAACACTTCGTTTTTTTGGCGTTCAGGAGCAAATTATTAACAGTAAACCAACGCGATATTTGAGATAACGTACTGTTTACATCGTCAAAATTTACTTTGTTTCTATCTGTTTTAAATATTAGAGATGTATCATCCGGAAACAATACAATATTGCGAGCATCGCGTACATGATATGGTAGGTCATTAATATATACCAAAAATAGAAAAGGACCCAAGATAGAGCCCTGTGGGACACCCAACAGAGCAGATGAACCCCGCGATTTCACGTCACCTACGCATACACTTTGAGTTCGATCATTAAGGTAAGAGGCAATGAGATCAAGTACAACGTCTCTGATGCCATAATGTCTAAGTTTAAGTAAAAGAGTTTGGTGATCAACGCAATCGAAGGCCTTAGATAAGTCACAAAATACCCCAATAGCATTCTGTGAACGCTTCCAGGCATCGTAAATATGTTCAAGATAAAGGGCACCAGCTACCTTTTTGTGTCATGGTTGTACTCACAAGATACTTCAGAGCCTTCAGGTTGAAGCCCTTGGTGTTCTGCAGGTGGTCCACCAGCCGACCTGGTGTGGCGATGATGATGTGCGGCTTCTTGGACAGCGCCAGGGCCTGCGCCACCATGTCCATGCCGCCCACTATCACTGCACATTTCACACCTATGCTGGCACCTGGGAATCATTCTTATTAATATTATAAATATGAAAGTGTGTTTATTTGTTAGTTTGCTATTAAAAAAAAATGTTAAAGATATATATTGAATGATTAATTGATTTAAATTGGAAGGTCAAAAAAAATAATTAAAGAGCTAGAGAATGACATATTATGCTTGGTTGTTTGAACAATGTTTTATCTTGAAAAGAAGTGAGTTTAACTAGTAATTTAGCTAAAATTGCCATTTCATGACAACTACATTAATTGTAAGTAAACTCGCAGAAGACTTTTCGAAAACTAAGACAAACAGTGTTACAGCATTTTGCTGTGATAAGATTTTATCCTGAGAAACAAAGATTCTCTCTGGAGTTTAAGTGACTAAATTTAACTTACTGTGGATGAAATAGCAAAAGCTAGTGAATTAAAATTTTAACTAGAAGGTTGCCTGGAAGAGATCACTATTAGTGATAAGGCTGCCTTTTGTATTCAATTGTTTCTTTACTTATTGTATTATTTTTGATCTTGTATGCAATAAAGTTGTATAAATAAAATAAATATTTATTTATTTTATTCTTGAAATAGAAGAAATCTTGGAGAAAAGCTGAATTTGGAAAATGTAAACTTACCTAGTGCCTCAAACTGTTCTGAAATTTGAAATGCCAGTTCTCTTGTGGGTGTCAGTATGAGTGCAAAGTATCGCTGTGGGTTTTCCAGTAGAGACTGTAGTATTGGCAGAGCGAATGCCCCAGTTTTGCCTGAGCCTGTCTCAGCAAGCCCAATGATGTCTTTGCCTTGGAGTGCTACTGGTATTGCTTCCTTTTGTATCTTGGATGGATGTTTCCATTTCAATTCTGCGCATGCCTCGCATAGTATGTCTACTATTCCCTAAACATAAATTATTTATTTAAATTTAAACAAGATTTAAAAAGCCATGATGAACTTTATTGCATTTAAACAGTACTATGAAGTAATTACTGAATTATTACTCCATAGTTAATTTATAAATTATTTGAAATTAAGCAGTGTATGCCCAGTGGTTAGTACTGCTGTATCCTATTCGGAGGGTCACAGGTTCGAGCCCGGGCACGCATCTCTGGCTTTTCTAAGTTATGTGCGTATGAGTTTAAGAAATACAATATTGAAGGAAAACATCATGAGAAAACCTGCACCTGTGTGTAGTCTGCTAATGTAGCCTAATTCGCATTGGGCCAGGGTGGTGGCCTATCTTAACATGAATTTAATTGTAGTACTTTTTTTTTTTTGGAACTTCCCCTCACTGTGGAAATATTATATATTATTCTAACAAAGTTGCATGGGTTAAATCGGCTTCTCATCCAGCCGCCCACAAGATAGTATAAAAAACTTATTACAATGTAATAGCTTCATAATAATATTGTAAAATGATTATTTTGAAAAGAGCAACTGCTCTTCTTGCCATCAACTTGCCGGCTCTTCTCAGCAGAATCCGCTTTCCGAACCGGTGGTAGAGTCATGACGTGTCATAAGAACCACAGGTTGGCCTATGTGAAATAAATAATTTTGAATATTGAATTTTATGACCTATAACCCTTCTCTGAGGGGACCTGCGCTCAGTAGTGAGGCATTTATGGGTTGATGATGACGATGGATGTCTTTTCGAGATAATGTCTGATTTTAAAAGCCATATCTGGTAGAAATTAGGGCTTCCAATACCAGGATCCCGGTATTGGCTAATACCGGGATCCCGGACTTTTTCAATACCGGGATACCGGTATTGGCTAATACTAGGATCCTAGGCCTTTTTTACATTTTTATCAATATCTACAGACATGCCTGCAGCCCAATATTGGGTTGATTTGAACTGAAAAACAACTGGAAGCAGAAATGGAGGCTAAATCTAAAAAAAAAGTATCTAAACCCCAAACTTCCTCTAGTCTATTGTGAGAGTTGAAAAGGGATTTTTTTTAAGGGAAAGCGTTTTAAGGCGCAGAGGCGGAAAGAGCGTTTTCCTCGGTCAACATATTTATGAAATTGATTAATTAAATTAAATTCAATTCAATTCTTTGTTTTCATAATGTGTGTCAACAAGATGGTAAATATAATTATTTTGCAGTCCAGTACATTATAGCCGTAGCGGCGTACAAATATTATAGGAGTCTATATTATATAAAACAAAGTAACACAATTTAAACTATTTCAAAACATTGCACAAAATAATAATTATTAAAACAAAATAAAGAAAACAAGTGGAATAATATTAATAACGTCAATCTTATTAATTAAATATCAAAATATATAATGGATTTCAAAATTCCAAAATCATGTCAAAAGTTAATAGATTGTTACGGCAATTAAAATGTCAAAATCTTTTTTGTCATATTGAAAGAATTCTAAGCAGTAAAAATTTTTCCCTTGCAACCATCTCTTTAATTTATGTGTAAAGTATTGTTTTGGTAGTGTTTTGATATCGGTTGGCAATTTATTGCATATTTTAACTGAAAATTATAAAATTTTTTATTAAAATGTGCTGTTTGTGGTGCTATGGTAAAAATAAGTTAATCAGGATCCCTCAGAGATCGCGTAAGTATTTAAATTTGTGTCACGCTTGGCCTTGAAGTTATGCATATTCATTTTCACAAATTTCGATATTTCCAAAATGTACATGAATGGAAGTGGCAAGACCTTGAGCTTTGTGAAAGCCGGCCTACACGAATCATATGGTGCCACGCGAAGGGTAGCTCTAAGGCATTTTTTTTTACTATAAAAGCCTTATTAGTCGTTGTTGAATTACCCCAAATTACAAGGCCATAACGGAGTACTGCAGAGACATAACCATAGTATGCAGTAAGAGCCGTGCGAATACTTGTTGTTTTGTTAAGTCTGCGCAGAAGAAAGACAAATCTATTAAGTCTATTACATACATTGTGTGTTAATAAAATAGAAATAACCTACCGCCCAAACAAGTAAATAATATCTATAAAATCAAAATATTCCCATACAAATTTTCATCCCCTATTGTACTACTCTGAAAGGGTTATTTTCTAAAATAGCTTATAAATACAGGTTTTTAATACCTTAATTTCGGCATTTATGTTTTTATATCTAGTTTTTTATATATTTTCAGAAATTTATTTTAATATCGGCATTTAAGTTATAAATAAAATTAATAACTTAAATACCGATTATTTCAATACCGGGATCCCGGGATCCCGGTATTGAAAAAAATATTTCCGGTATTAATACCGGTATTGAAAAAATCCGGTATTCGAAAGCCCTAGTAGAAATCCAAGAGAATATAACCACTTCGTGTAGGAAATAGAAATGGAAAAATATGTCAACTTACTTAACCTAAAAAATTCATAGCGGACTTTAAAAAAAACAGATAATGTATTAAATACAAATCAGGCAATCTTGCGAAATGCAAGTGAAATTAAATATACCTAGGTGTAAACTAACCAAATCTTTAAATGTGACTGTTTCTTCCACATTTTCCTCCGTTTTGGTTTCTTCTACATTTTCCTCGATTTCGGTTTCTTCTGGTTGTTCCTCTTCTGATTCTAGGTCTTGGTTATCACTACCACTTTCGCTATCCGCAGTCATAATTTTAGCGTAATACGTTAATGATTGAGGCGGACTTAATTTATTATAAATATTAAATAAATATTTATGTACACGAAGTATCCTCTAATCTGTGTACACGATCAATCCGGAATCCCTGCTGGCAAAGCAGGCATCTGTGGCAGGCAAAGAGAAGAGAATGTAAACCACTACGTTTTTTTCCTGCTGGTAACTGGTTGCTTCACGTCCATAGACCACGATTACTGATTCACGTCCATAGAATATACCACAGAATACAATATACTCGATTATACCCGGTATATAATATGTTACGGTAAATGTGATTAATTGAAAATCTATATATATAAAAGAAAGTGGTGTTAGTTACACTATTTATAACTCAAGAACGGATGAACCGATTTGGCTGAAAATTGGTGGAGAGGTAGCTTAGAACCAGGAGACGGACATAGGATACTTTTTATCCCGTTCGACCGCGTTTCCGTCATGTCACTATAAAAAGTGGTTTAAGAAAAACGCATCTGACATGGAATAACAAAACGCAAATGACAGTGGAATAACAAAACGTAAATGACAGCTAAACGTAATTTTGTCTTTGGTTAAGTATGAAAAATTTGACAATTATAAAAAGTGTTATAATAAAGCATTACTGATATTATACTGCTGGAGTGGCGACCCCGCACCGGGAAGCGCAGTGTTGGCAGACCCCCCACCAGGTGGACCGACGACATCAAACGAGTCGCAGGGAGCCGCTGGATTCAGGCGGTGCAAGACCGAGCCCTGTGGAAGTCCATGCAAGAGACCTTTGTCCAGCAGTGGACGTCTATCGGTTGATAAAGAAGAAGAAGAAGATATTATAAATGCGAAAGTGTGTTTGTTTGTTGGTTTGTCCTTCAATCACGTCGCAACAGAACAGCGGATTGATGCGATTTTTTGCATGGGTATAGTAATGGATGTAGTAGTGGTTCCTCAGACCGGGAGAGCTACTTTTTATCTCGGATAATGAAAGAGTTCCCGCGGGATTTTTAAAAACTAAATCCATGCGGACGAAGTCGCGGGCATCAGCTAGTTATTAATAATTACCAATCATTATTAATAATTACCAAGATTGATGGTAAAGGTAATAAATTATTCACTTTTTTCGGTGATTATTAATAACTACACCTTACTCTTGGTAAATTTACCGTCGTAAACTTGGCCATCTCGATAGTCTAATAGGGTGATGTGTTCGGGTATACACGATGCGATGGAATTACCGACTAAGGTCGAATACATACATGATATTTTTTAAACAAATGCATTATTTTATTCTATTAGAACTAAATATATGTATTAAAACTTAACCGAGTATTAAATTCTAATGCAGTGATCTAATGAGCAAACTAAAATAAATTTAAACAAGGGTCTTTATTATTTATTATTTATTATTCGCATACATAATTGAAAGCAGGCAATACAAAAACACACATTAACATTAATCTGAACGTTCTGTATTATCAGAAGATTCTCTGTTCGAACTTTCCTATGATGTATCATGCGATTGTTCAATATTAAAATACCATGTTCAGCTGTCGCTAGGAAAATATCACAAGTCACTGATAGCGGACAGCAGCAGAATACCTGATTGGTTGAGCGCGCTCTCATCCCGCGTCCCGCAGATCATCAGGAAAGCAAGTTTACAGTGGTTTACTTATTCTTAGCATTATTATGTTTCGATAAACAGAGGCGGGAAGGGGTTGTGACAACTTGCGGGGGCAAGACAATAACGCGTCATTTGTTACCATTCATTTGTTTTGAAAGCACGTGTGCAAAGTAGTGTTGTTTCCGTGAATAAAACTTGTGAATTTGTGATAACCTAGAGCTCCATGATTTAGTCTATACTTAGTGGCAACAATATCAATTCGTAATCGACAATTCATATATCCCCGTAGTTTGGGTGGGCAGTACCCTACAGCATCAGGATTGAGGAGCTATAACCTAGAGCTCCATGATGTAGTTTATGCTTAGTGGCTCGGTCCCTATCCGGAATATCGCTGGTATTTTCTAATAGGTCTAGGTACGAGGGATCAAAATATTGCCTTTGGGCGGCACCATTAGGACCACCCGTATATACTTGCATCTGGAAATCCTTACTGTTGGCTCGGTTGGCCACTTTTATAACCACCCAGAAATGCTTTTACCCAAAAATCCTTACTGTTAGTCAGGTTCATCAGAGCTTTCGTTGTTATTTTTTTTATGACAACGTAGGAATATTTGCATCCGAAAATCCTAACTGTTGGTGAGGTTAAAGGTGGCTGGAGAAAGGAGTCGGGTGGGGTTAAGAGGGGTCAGACTGTTTCTCGTTTGTTTTATCACTTACCAAAGACAACAGTGAATTATTAATAATAACCGATAAAAGTGATGAAATTCATATTATTTATCAAATTTACCAAATTTTTTTTTTTTTCCTCTTTATAATATTAGTATAGATATTTGAATCTCTTTTATTATATATTTTTATGAATACATTAAACCTAAATTTACTCTAAAATTAAATTTACCAAATGGTGAGGTAATTATTAATAATTACCGAAAATTATTAATAATTATCACATTTATCACATTTACCGTAACATATATATTTGTAGTCTTTGGATTAGAATGTGTTCACATCATGGAATTATTATGTATTAAGTATAGTACATAATAATTCCATGGTTCACATCTCTTCACAATTTCAAGCAAAGGCTGGCGCAACTTCGGAGAGAATTTTTTTGTATGAAACGTGCGCTAATTTTAATGGCGGCTCTTATTTATCTTACTCTAAAGAGTTTTTCTCTGTCGCACCTACCGAGTTCGCCTCCAGTCCTTGAGAGTTTGTCAGAAAATTCTTTAAGGGTGAAACCACATTTGTGAGGATCGTTTCGGATTTCGCCCATACAAAACTGTCAAATTCCATAGAAACGTGTACGGATCAAATCGGCTTTTCGATGCGTACACGAATGTATGGAAAATGACAGTTTTGTATAGGCAAAATCCGAATCGATCCTCACAAATGTGGTTCCACCCTAATATCGCCTCCTTTGACCGGTAAGAGTCAAAGTAAGGGTGGAACCACACCTGTGAGGATCGTTTCGGATTTCGCCCATACAAAACTGTCAAATTCCATAGAAACGTGAACGGATCAATTCGGCTTTTCGCATCGATTCGGCTTTCGCATTTTTTGTACCTAAAAGTGCCTAAAATCCTTACAAGTGTAGCTCACGTTTCGCATGCGAAAGGATCCTTTCGCATCCTTACGGATCCGTAAGGATGCGAACGGATCCTTACGGACGCGAACGGATCCGAAAGGATCCTTACGGATCCGTAAGGATCCTTACGCGTGCGAAAGCGTCATCGGCAACTAGGGAAATGCATGAAGTGCCAAAAAGTATCGATATATCGATGAAATTAGTTTTTATCTCAAGTATGTATGCAAACACAAGTGCCACTTTTCCGCCATGTTGAAATTCTTTGTTATTGGACCGATTTCGTTCAAAATCGATATTTGGGCTTCCCTGGGCTCAAATAAGAGGAAATGATTTGCAAAATTATAAAAAGTCGCCGCCATATTGAAATTCTTTGTTATTGGACCGATTTCGTTCAAAATCGATATTTAGGCTTCCCTTGGGTCAAGAAAGAGGAAATAGATGCCAAAATTTTAAAAAGTGACCGCCATATTGAAATTATTTGTTATTGGACCGATTTCGTTCAAAATCGATATTTGGGCTTCCCTGGGGTCAAATAAGAGGAAGTGATTGGCAAAATTATAAAAAGTGACCGCCATATTGAAATTCTTTGTTATTGGACCGATTTCGTTCAAAATCGATATTTGGGCTTCCCTGGGCTCAAATAAGAGAAAATGATTGGCAAAATTATAAAAAGTCGCCGCCATATTGAAATTCTTTGTTATTGGACCGATTTCGTTCAAAATCGATATTTAGGCTTCCCTTGGGTCAAGAAAGAGGAAATAGATGGCAAAATTTTAAAAAGTGGCCGCCATATTGAAATTCTTTGTTATTCGACCGATTTCGTTCAAAATCGATATTTAGGCTTCCCTTGGGTCAAGAAAGAGGAAATAGATGCCAAAATTTTAAAAAGTGACCGCCATATTGAAATTCTTTGTTATTGGACCGATTTCGTTCAAAATCGATATTTGGGCTTCCCTGGGGTCAAATAAGAGGAAATGATTTGCAAAATTATAAAAAGTGACAGCCATATTGAAATTTTTTGTTATTGGACCGATTTCGTTCAAAATCGATATTTGGGCTTCCCTGGGCTCAAATAAGAGGAAATGATTTGCAAAATTATAAAAAGTCGCCGCCATATTGAAATTCTTTGTTATTGGACCGATTTCGTTCAAAATCGATATTTAGGCTTCCCTTGGGTCAAGAAAGAGGAAATAGATGGCAAAATTTTAAAAGTGACCGCCATATTGAAATTCTTTGTTATTGGACCGATTTCGTTCAAAATCGATATTTGGGCTTCCCTGGGCTCAAATAAGAGGAAATGATTTGCAAAATTATAAAAAGTCGCCGCCATATTGAAATTCTTTGTTATTGGACCGATTTCGTTCAAAATCGATATTTAGGCTTCCCTTGGGTCAAGAAAGAGGAAATAGATGCCAAAATTTTAAAAAGTGACCGCCATATTGAAATTATTTGTTATTGGACCGATTTCGTTCAAAATCGATATTTGGGCTTCCCTGGGGTCAAATAAGAGGAAGTGATTGGCAAAATTATAAAAAGTGACCGCCATATTGAAATTCTTTGTTATTGGACCGATTTCGTTCAAAATCGATATTTGGGCTTCCCTGGGCTCAAATAAGAGAAAATGATTGGCAAAATTATAAAAAGTCGCCGCCATATTGAAATTCTTTGTTATTGGACCGATTTCGTTCAAAATCGATATTTAGGCTTCTCTTGGGTCAAGAAAGAGGAAATAGATGGCAAAATTTTAAAAAGTGGCCGCCATATTGAAATTCTTTGTTATTCGACCGATTTCGTTCAAAATCGATATTTAGGCTTCCCTTGGGTCAAGAAAGAGGAAATAGATGCCAAAATTTCAAAAAGTGACCGCCATATTGAAATTCTTTGTTATTGGACCGATTTCGTTCAAAATCGATATTTGGGCTTCCCTGGGGTCAAATAAGAGGAAATGATTTGCAAAATTATAAAAAGTGACAGCCATATTGAAATTCTTTGTTATTGGACCGATTTCGTTCAAAATCGATATTTGGGCTTCCCTGGGCTCAAATAAGAGGAAATGATTTGCAAAATTATAAAAAGTCGCCGCCATATTGAAATTCTTTGTTATTGGACCGATTTCGTTCAAAATCGATATTTAGGCTTCCCTTGGGTCAAGAAAGAGGAAATAGATGGCAAAATTTTAAAAAGTGACCGCCATATTGAAATTCTTTGTTATTGGACCGATTTCGTTCAAAATCGATATTTGGGCTTCCCTGGGGTCAAATAAGAGGAAATGATTGGCAACATTATAAAAAGTGACCGCCATATTGAAATTCTTTGTTATTGGACCGATTTCGTTCAAAATCGATATTTGGGCTTCCCTGGGCTCAAATAAGAGGAAATGATTTGCAAAATTTTAAAAAGTGACCGCCATATTGAAATTCTTTGTTATTGGACCGATTTCGTTCAAAATCGATATTTAGGCTTCCCTTGGGTCAAGAAAGAGGAAATAGATGCCAAAATTTTAAAAAGTGACCGCCATATTGAAATTCTTTGTTATTGGACCGATTTCGTTTAAAATCGATATTTGGGCTTCCCTGGGGTCAAATAAGAGGAAGTGATTGGCAAAATTATAAAAAGTGACCGCCATATTGAAATTCTTTGTTATTGGACCGATTTCGTTCAAAATCGATATTTGGGCTTCCCTGGGGTCAAATAAGAGGAAATGATTGGCAATATCATAAAAAGTCACCGCCATATTGAAATTCTTTGTTATTGGACCGATTTCGTTCAAAATCGATATTTAGGCTTCCCTTGGGTCAAGAAAGAGGAAATAGATGCCAAAATTTTAAAAAGTGACCGCCATATTGAAATTCTTTGTTATTGGACCGATTTCGTTCAAAATCGATATTTGGGCTTCCCTGGGGTCAAATAAGAGGAAATGATTGGCAACATTATAAAAAGTGACCGCCATATTGAAATTCTTTGTTATTGGACCGATTTCGTTCAAAATCGATATTTGGGCTTCCCTGGGCTCAAATAAGAGGAAATGATTTGCAAAATTATAAAAAGTCGCCGCCATATTGAAATTCTTTGTTATTGGACCGATTTCGTTCAAAATCGATATTTAGGCTTCCCTTGGGTCAAGAAAGAGGAAATAGATGGCAAAATTTTAAAAGGTCGCCGCCATATTGAAATTCTTTGTTATTGGACCGATTTCGTTCAAAATCGATATTTGGGCTTCCCTGGGCTCAAATAAGAGGAAATGATTTGCAAAATTATAAAAAGTCGCCGCCATATTGAAATTCTTTGTTATTGGACCGATTTCGTTCAAAATCGATATTTAGGCTTCCCTTGGGTCAAGAAAGAGGAAATAGATGCCAAAATTTTAAAAAGTGACCGCCATATTGAAATTCTTTGTTATTGGACCGATTTCGTTTAAAATCGATATTTGGGCTTCCCTGGGGTCAAATAAGAGGAAGTGATTGGCAAAATTATAAAAAGTGACCGCCATATTGAAATTCTTTGTTATTGGACCGATTTCGTTCAAAATCGATATTTGGGCTTCCCTGGGGTCAAATAAGAGGAAATGATTGGCAATATCATAAAAAGTCACCGCCATATTGAAATTCTTTGTTATTGGACCGATTTCGTTCAAAATCGATATTTAGGCTTCCCTTGGGTCAAGAAAGAGGAAATAGATGCCAAAATTTTAAAAAGTGACCGCCATATTGAAATTCTTTGTTATTGGACCGATTTCGTTCAAAATCGATATTTGGGCTTCCCTGGGGTCAAATAAGAGGAAATGATTGGCAACATTATAAAAAGTGACCGCCATATTGAAATTCTTTGTTATTGGACCGATTTCGTTCAAAATCGATATTTGGGCTTCCCTGGGCTCAAATAAGAGGAAATGATTTGCAAAATTATAAAAAGTCGCCGCCATATTGAAATTCTTTGTTATTGGACCGATTTCGTTCAAAATCGATATTTAGGCTTCCCTTGGGTCAAGAAAGAGGAAATAGATGGCAAAATTTTAAAAGATCGCCGCCATATTGAAATTCTTTGTTATTGGACCGATTTCGTTCAAAATCGATATTTGGGCTTCCCTGGGCTCAAATAAGAGGAAATGATTTGCAAAATTATAAAAAGTCGCCGCCATATTGAAATTCTTTGTTATTGGACCGATTTCGTTCAAAATCGATATTTAGGCTTCCCTTGGGTCAAGAAAGAGGAAATAGATTCCAAAATTTTAAAAAGTGACCGCCATATTGAAATTCTTTTTTATTGGAAAGATTTCGTTCAAAATCGATGTTTGGGCTTCCTTGGGGTCAAATAAGAGGAAATGATTGGCAAAATTATAAAAAGTGACCGCCATATTGAAATTCTTTGTTATTGGACCGATTTCGTTCAAAATCGATATTTGGGCTTCCCTGGGCTCAAATAAGAGGAAATGATTTGCAAAATTATAAAAAGTCGCCGCCATATTGAAATTCTTTGTTATTGGACCGATTTCGTTCAAAATCGATATTTAGGCTTCCCTTGGGTCAAGAAAGAGGAAATAGATGCCAAAATTTTAAAAAGTGACCGCCATATTGAAATTATTTGTTATTGGACCGATTTCGTTCAAAATCGATATTTGGGCTTCCCTGGGATCAAATAAGAGGAAGTGATTGGCAAAATTATAAAAAGTGACCGCCATATTGAAATTCTTTGTTATTGGACCGATTTCGTTCAAAATCGATATTTGGGCTTCCCTGGGCTCAAATAAGAGAAAATGATTGGCAAAATTATAAAAAGTCGCCGCCATATTGAAATTCTTTGTTATTGGACCGATTTCGTTCAAAATCGATATTTAGGCTTCCCTTGGGTCAAGAAAGAGGAAATAGATGGCAAAATTTTAAAAAGTGGCCGCCATATTGAAATTCTTTGTTATTCGACCGATTTCGTTCAAAATCGATATTTAGGCTTCCCTTGGGTCAAGAAAGAGGAAATAGATGCCAAAATTTTAAAAAGTGACCGCCATATTGAAATTCTTTGTTATTGGACCGATTTCGTTCAAAATCGATATTTGGGCTTCCCTGGGGTCAAATAAGAGGAAATGATTTGCAAAAT
The DNA here is from genome assembly GCA_029955525.1 of Oeneis ivallda. Lineage (NCBI taxonomy): Eukaryota > Metazoa > Arthropoda > Insecta > Lepidoptera > Nymphalidae > Oeneis > Oeneis ivallda. Next base: position 3,496,536 of record JARPMR010000016.1, read on the forward strand.
TATAAAAAGTGACAGCCATATTGAAATTCTTTGTTATTGGACCGATTTCGTTCAAAATCGATATTTGGGCTTCCCTGGGCTCAAATAAGAGGAAATGATTTGCAAAATTATAAAAAGTCGCCGCCATATTGAAATTCTTTGTTATTGGACCGATTTCGTTCAAAATCGATATTTAGGCTTCCCTTGGGTCAAGAAAGAGGAAATAGATGGCAAAATTTTAAAAAGTGACCGCCATATTGAAATTCTTTGTTATTGGACCGATTTAGTTCAAAATCGATATTTGGGCTTCCCTGGGGTCAAATAAGAGGAAATGATTGGCAACATTATAAAAAGTGACCGCCATATTGAAATTCTTTGTTATTGGACCGATTTCGTTCAAAATCGATATTTGGGCTTCCCTGGGCTCAAATAAGAGGAAATGATTTGCAAAATTTTAAAAAGTGACCGCCATATTGAAATTCTTTGTTATTGGACCGATTTCGTTCAAAATCGATATTTAGGCTTCCCTTGGGTCAAGAAAGAGGAAATAGATGCCAAAATTTTAAAAAGTGACCGCCATATTGAAATTCTTTGTTATTGGACCGATTTCGTTTAAAATCGATATTTGGGCTTCCCTGGGGTCAAATAAGAGGAAGTGATTGGCAAAATTATAAAAAGTGACCGCCATATTGAAATTCTTTGTTATTGGACCGATTTCGTTCAAAATCGATATTTGGGCTTCCCTGGGGTCAAATAAGAGGAAATGATTGGCAATATCATAAAAAGTCACCGCCATATTGAAATTCTTTGTTATTGGACCGATTTCGTTCAAAATCGATATTTAGGCTTCCCTTGGGTCAAGAAAGAGGAAATAGATGCCAAAATTTTAAAAAGTGACCGCCATATTGAAATTCTTTGTTATTGGACCGATTTCGTTCAAAATCGATATTTGGGCTTCCCTGGGGTCAAATAAGAGGAAATGATTGGCAACATTATAAAAAGTGACCGCCATATTGAAATTCTTTGTTATTGGACCGATTTCGTTCAAAATCGATATTTGGGCTTCCCTGGGCTCAAATAAGAGGAAATGATTTGCAAAATTATAAAAAGTCGCCGCCATATTGAAATTCTTTGTTATTGGACCGATTTCGTTCAAAATCGATATTTAGGCTTCCCTTGGGTCAAGAAAGAGGAAATAGATGCCAAAATTTTAAAAAGTGACCGCCATATTGAAATTCTTTGTTATTGGACCGATTTCGTTTAAAATCGATATTTGGGCTTCCCTGGGGTCAAATAAGAGGAAGTGATTGGCAAAATTATAAAAAGTGACCGCCATATTGAAATTCTTTGTTATTCGACCGATTTCGTTCAAAATCGATATTTGGGCTTCCCTGGGCTCAAATAAGAGGAAATGATTTGCAAAATTATAAAAAGTCGCCGCCATATTGAAATTCTTTGTTATTGGACCGATTTCGTTCAAAATCGATATTTAGGCTTCCCTTGGGTCAAGAAAGAGGAAATAGATGCCAAAATTTTAAAAAGTGACCGCCATATTGAAATTCTTTGTTATTGGACCGATTTCGTTTAAAATCGATATTTGGGCTTCCCTGGGGTCAAATAAGAGGAAGTGATTGGCAAAATTATAAAAAGTGACCGCCATATTGAAATTCTTTGTTATTGGACCGATTTCGTTCAAAATCGATATTTGGGCTTCCCTGGGGTCAAATAAGAGGAAATGATTGGCAATATCATAAAAAGTCGCCGCCATATTGAAATTCTTTGTTATTGGACCGATTTCGTTCAAAATCGATATTTAGGCTTCCCTTGGGTCAAGAAAGAGGAAATAGATGCCAAAATTTTAAAAAGTGACCGCCATATTGAAATTCTTTGTTATTGGACCGATTTCGTTTAAAATCGATATTTGGGCTTCCCTGGGGTCAAATAAGAGGAAGTGATTGGCAAAATTATAAAAAGTGACCGCCATATTGAAATTCTTTGTTATTGGACCGATTTCGTTCAAAATCGATATTTGGGCTTCCCTGGGGTCAAATAAGAGGAAATGATTGGCAATATCATAAAAAGTCACCGCCATATTGAAATTCTTTGTTATTGGACCGATTTCGTTCAAAATCGATATTTAGGCTTCCCTTGGGTCAAGAAAGAGGAAATAGATGCCAAAATTTTAAAAAGTGACCGCCATATTGAAATTCTTTGTTATTGGACCGATTTCGTTCAAAATCGATATTTGGGCTTCCCTGGGGTCAAATAAGAGGAAATGATTGGCAACATTATAAAAAGTGACCGCCATATTGAAATTCTTTGTTATTGGACCGATTTCGTTCAAAATCGATATTTGGGCTTCCCTGGGCTCAAATAAGAGGAAATGATTTGCAAAATTATAAAAAGTCGCCGCCATATTGAAATTCTTTGTTATTGGACCGATTTCGTTCAAAATCGATATTTAGGCTTCCCTTGGGTCAAGAAAGAGGAAATAGATGGCAAAATTTTAAAAGGTCGCCGCCATATTGAAATTCTTTGTTATTGGACCGATTTCGTTCAAAATCGATATTTGGGCTTCCCTGGGCTCAAATAAGAGGAAATGATTTGCAAAATTATAAAAAGTCGCCGCCATATTGAAATTCTTTGTTATTGGACCGATTTCGTTCAAAATCGATATTTAGGCTTCCCTTGGGTCAAGAAAGAGGAAATAGATTCCAAAATTTTAAAAAGTGACCGCCATATTGAAATTCTTTTTTATTGGAAAGATTTCGTTCAAAATCGATGTTTGGGCTTCCTTGGGGTCAAATAAGAGGAAATGATTGGCAAAATTATAAAAAGTGACCGCCATATTGAAATTCTTTGTTATTGGACCGATTTCGTTCAAAATCGATATTTAGGCTTCCCTTGAGACAAGAAAGAGAAAATAGATGCCAAAATTTTAAAAAGTCACCGCCATATTGAAATTCAAAATCGATATTCAAAATCGATATTTCGGCTTCCTGTGGTCAAGAAAGAGGAAATATTTGCCATAAGTTTTAAAAGTATGACGGCACCCCCCTCATCGCCGAGCGTCTAATAAAAGGAATCACACACAATATCAGAACAGAACATCATTCTCAGCAATCGCCTTCCATCAATAAAAATAACTACCTACACAAAGGACGTAACAAGGATTGTAAAGAAAACTCCTTCATCAACATCTATCTGTATTTAATTATGTTGTTCAGTATAGATCTATATATTATAAAAATGACTCTAATGCCGTTTCGCAAAGTGCTATAGTCGTGTAGAAGAAAGGGCAAAGAAACTCCACGACAGCACATCTTTTAAAATATAAAAGTAAATATCGAAAACACTTATGGAGCCACAGTCGGCTCCCACGCTGAACGAGAACTAACTTTAAACTAATTCACATTTCCCTTTTATATTTTTAGACTAACAAAATGGATGGAATGGATGATTACAATTTCCCCTTACATTCAACCAATCAGCCCACATTTCCGCTTTAATACATTTTCAAGTCAAATTAAATTCTATCCCCAACTACTTTTTTATTTTCCGTTTCATCCTACTTCCTACTTCCTACTAATATTATAAAGGCGAAAGTTTGTGTGTATGTTTGTTCCTCTTTAACGCAAAAACTACTGGATGGATTTGGCTGAAATTTGGAATGGAACCGACCGACCGACCGACCGACTGACTGACCGACCGACTGACAGACTGACCGACACAAGTAGGCTAGCATTAGAATATAATATGTAGTTATAAGTTTATTAATTGTATGAGCGCAGACTCGCCAACAAACTGCATGTGCAGTTTGGCGTGGTAGAATAAGTTTACTAATACTTGTTATTATATTTCTGAATAAAAAATTAAAAAAAAAAAAAAAAGATAGATTATACCCTGGATTAACATATAGGCTACAAATTATCCCGGAAAATCCAAGGTTCCCGCGGGATTTTGAAAAACCACTGATAGATGGCGCTGATTGTACTTAAATCACGCTTACATTATCCGCAGTATCGAGAATAAGTAAAAAATTCCAATTCAACAATCAAGTAGGATAAACACAGTTATTGAAGTTTTTCATTAGCAATAGAAAATTTCTTAGGGATTAGGGATTAGGGATGGATTACATCATGTGTAGATCCTATCCTATCCTATTATCCTATTAAAAATTATAAATTATACACACATGACCAGTCATTATAATATCTAGCAATGTACTCACTATGACTGGACAAATCGATACCTTGTACTAATTGTATTATTTATTTCGTAATCCATCCCTAATCCCTAAGAAATTTTCTATTGCTAATGAAAAACTTCAATAACTGTGGTTATCCTACTTGATTGTTGAATTGGAATTTTTTACTTATTCTCGATACTGCGGATAATGTAAGCGTGATTTAAGTACAATCAGCGCCATCTATCAGTGGTTTTTCAAAATCCCGCGGGAACCTTGGATTTTTCCGGAATAATTTGTAGCCTATGTGTTTATCCAGGGTATAATCTATCTCCATTCCAAATTTCAGCCAAATCCATCCAGTAGTTTTTGCGTTAAAGAGGAACAAACATACATACAAACTTTCGCCTTTATAATATTAGTAGGAAGTAGGATACGCTCTAAATCGGGAGTCCCAGTAAAAGGTTTAGCACTTTTATCTTGAAGTTTTGATAAAGCATCTATTAATGTTGCTTGAAGTCGCGCTATGCTAGGGAGAAATTTTCGATAAAAATTAATCATATCTTCTAAATCCCTGTACTGTTTTAGGTAGAGGAAAATCCTGTAAACTCTTAATGCGGTCAGCAGGAGAGCCAATCCCGGGAGCGCTTATTTTGTATCCAAGGAAACGAACCTCTGGAACATTAAAATACCATTCTTCTCGTTATCAACTATACCGTATCCTTCAAAAACGTTTGAAAAGAATACGTAAATGTTTTGCATGCTGTTCGCTATCTTTTGAAGAAACTAAAATATCATCGACGTACGCGAACTAAAAATCTAAACCACGAACAACTTTGAACCCAGAGAAGCCTAAATATTGATTTTGAACGAAATCTGTCCAATAACAAAGAATTTCAATATGGCGGTCACTTTTTAAAATATTGGCATCTATTTCCTCTTTCTTGACCCAAGGGAAGCCTAAATATCGATTTTGAACGAAATCGGTCCAATAACAAAGAATTTCAATATGGCGGTCACTTTTTATAATTTTGCCAATCATTTCCTCTTATTTGACCCCAGGGAAGCCCAAATATCGATTTTGAACGAAATCGGTGCAATAACAAAGAATTTCAATATGGCGGTCACTTTTTATAATTTTGCCAATCATTTCCTCTTATTTGACCCCAGGGAAGCCCAAATATCGATTTTGAACGAAATCGGTCCAATAACAAAGAATTTCAATATGGCGGTCACTTTTTAAAATTTTGGCATCTATTTCCTCTTTCTTGACCCAAGGGAAGCCTAAATATCGATTTTGAACGAAATCGGTCCAATAACAAAGAATTTCAATATGGCGGCGACTTTTTATAATTTTGCCAATCATTTTCTCTTATTTGACCCCAGGGAAGCCCAAATATCGATTTTGAACGAAATCGGTCCAATAACAAAGAATTTCAATATGGCGGCGACTTTTTATAATTTTGCCAATCATTTTCTCTTATTTGACCCCAGGGAAGCCCATATATCGATTTTGAACGAAATCGGTCCAATAAAAAAGAATTTCAATGTGGCGGTCACTTTTTAAAATTTTGGCATCTATTTCCTCTTTCTTGACCCAAGGGAAGCCTAAATATCGATTTTGAACGAAATCGGTCCAATAACAAAGAATTTCAATATGGCGGCGACTTTTTATAATTTTGCCAATCATTTTCTCTTATTTGACCCCAGGGAAGCCCAAATATCGATTTTGAACGAAATCGGTCCAATAAAAAAGAATTTCAATGTGGCGGTCACTTTTAATAATTTTGCCAATCATTTCCTCTTATTTGGCCCCAGGGAAGCCCAAATATCGATTTTGAACGAAATCGGTCCAATAACAAAGAATTTCAATATGGCGGTCACTTTTTAAAATTTTGGCATCTATTTCCTCTTTCTTGACCCAAGGGAAGCCTAAATATCGATTTTGAACGAAATCGGTCCAATAACAAAGAATTTTAATATGGCGGTCACTTTTTAAAATTTTGGCATCTATTTCCTCTTTCTTGACCCAAGGGAAGCCTAAATATCGATTTTGAACGAAATCGGTCCAATAACAAAGAATTTCAATATGGCGGTCACTTTTTATAATTTTGCCAATCATTTCCTCTTATTTGACCCCAGGGAAGCCCAAATATCGATTTTGAACGAAATCGGTCCAATAACAAAGAATTTCAATATGGCGGTCACTTTTTAAAATTTTGGCATCTATTTCCTCTTTGTTGACCCAAGGGAAGCCTAAATATCGATTTTGAACGAAATCGGTCCAATAACAAAGAATTTCAATATGGCGGCGACTTTTTATAATTTTGCCAATCATTTTCTCTTATTTGACCCCAGGGAAGCCCATATATCGATTTTGAACGAAATCGGTCCAATAAAAAAGAATTTCAATGTGGCGGTCACTTTTTAAAATTTTGGCATCTATTTCCTCTTTCTTGACCCAAGGGAAGCCTAAATATCGATTTTGAACGAAATCGGTCCAATAACAAAGAATTTCAATATGGCGGTCACTTTTTAAAATTTTGGCATCTATTTCCTCTTTCTTGACCCAAGGGAAGCCTAAATATCGATTTTGAACGAAATCGGTCCAATAACAAAGAATTTCAATATGGCGGTCACTTTTTATAATTTTGCCAATCATTTCCTCTTATTTGACCCCAGGGAAGCCCAAATATCGATTTTGAACGAAATCGGTCCAATAACAAAGAATTTCAATATGGCGGTCACTTTTTAAAATTTTGGCATCTATTTCCTCTTTCTTGACCCAAGGGAAGCCTAAATATCGATTTTGAACGAAATCGGTCCAATAACAAAGAATTTCAATATGGCGGTCACTTTTTAAAATTTTGGCATCTATTTCCTCTTTCTTGACCCAAGGGAAGCCTAAATATCGATTTTGAACGAAATCGGTCCAATAACAAAGAATTTCAATATGGCAGTCACTTTTTATAATTTTGCCAATCATTTCCTCTTATTTGACCCCAGGGAAGCCCAAATATCGATTTTGAACGAAATCGGTCCAATAACAAAGAATTTCAATATGGCGGTCACTTTTTAAAATTTTGGCATCTATTTCCTCTTTCTTGACCCAAGGAAAGCCTAAATATCGATTTTGAACGAAATCGGTCCAATAACAAAGAATTTCAATATGGCGGTCACTTTTTAAAATTTTGGCATCTATTTCCTCTTTCTTGACCCAAGGGAAGCCTAAATATCGATTTTGAACGAAATCGGTCCAATAACAAAGAATTTCAATATGGCGGTCACTTTTTAAAATTTTGGCATCTATTTCCTCTTTCTTGACCCAAGGGAAGCCTAAATATCGATTTTGAACGAAATCGGTCGAAAAACAAAGAATTTCAATATGGCGGTGACTTTTTAAAATTTTGGCATCTATTTTCTCTTTCTTGACCCAAGGGAAGCCTAAATATCGATTTTGAACGAAATCGGTCGAAAAACAAAGAATTCCAATATGGCGGCGACTTTTTCAATTTTTGGCATCCATTTCCTCTGTGTAGAAGAAGATTAATATCGTGGTTGAGCTAGCAATTAAAATATCGATGCCATCATCGACCATCCCTACGCAGACAACAATGTTTATAGGCTTTCGCCTCCTTACGGATCCGAAAGGATGCGTACGCATCCTTACGGATCCGTAAGGACGCGTACGCATCCTTACGGATCCGTAAGGACGCGTACGCATCCTTTCGGATCCGTAAGGACGCGATCCTTACAAGTGTGTCTTATAGCATCGGCATAAATGCGAATCGATCCTCACAGATGTGGTTCCACCCTAATGGAGTGTTCCATAGATAATACACTATATATACAATCTACACTAGCGGCACGCTATGATGGCCGGTTTGACGTTTGTCCGCTCATGAAGTTCCGTATTAATTGATAACGACTTTGAAGGAAATAATTGTATTACTTTATTGACGATAGTGATGTGCAGAGATTCATAAATTTTATCGAATGTAGTTTTAGGTTTAGGACTCAAACTTTATTTATTAAATTGATTTCTAAAATGTATACAAGTGTAGAAAAATCAGTTTGCACCATTTAAGGGGTGAATGTACTTGTGAATATGAACAATTTTCACTATGTGGACAAACCTCTGAAATCGCAAAAAAATATCAGCTGTTTCATACAAAAGGTAAAATTTTTATTTTTATATGATATATACCACAACTCGGCATTTGGTTTTCTAAATTGAAAATTTTTAAAAATGGAATCTAATACGATCGTCACATAGGATCGCTGGCTAGCACAACTACTACCTCCGGCAAACTCGCGTCAATGCTCAATGCAAAACAAAGCAGTTTCGAATTGACGTTGCTTCGAAAAGTATAAACTGTCAGTGCAATGCGATTGTGATATAGTTTTGACCTGGCTTTGGATTTCAAATATTGATACTGCATTACTGTTGACCCTTGCTCGTTAATTTGGACTCTGTTCAAGCCCTTTGTTGTGGATTTCGTCGATATGACCGAACGTACGCAGAGAACTGTTCTAAATAGTCAGACACGTGAGTTCGTAATACGCCTTCGTAACTATTTCGATCGTGAAGCTCAAAATGGAGGGCCAATTTTACCTATAACGTCAGTGGTTGAACGCGTAGCTGATGCGCTTAATATTGGACAACGAACTGTTAGACGGATAACTAAAAAAAAATATGGCGAAACTGGCACAGAAGAAAATAAACTTCACACACCAAAAAAGAGAAAACGAGCAAAACCAGTCGTAGGCATCGATAGCTTTGATGCCGATGCTATCCGAAGACATGTTTACGGCTACTATTTACAGAAGGAGTATCCAACAAGAAAAAAGTTGGTGCATTCACTGAAGGAAGCTGGATTATTCTTCGGTGGGGAAAGTTCTTTAACGAAGATTTTGAAGACCATTGGATTTCGATACAAAAAATGTAACAAACGCAAAATATTGATGGAAAGATTTGATATAGCGATGGCAAGGTATACTTTTTTACGGCAAGTGAAAGAAATCAAAAATTGACAAAATGTTGTGTTCTTGGATGAAACATGGCTTAATGCTAACCATACTGTAGGCCGTTCTTGGAACGATGACACAGCAGCATCTACTTCCAAAGTTCCTGTAGGAAAAGGATCGCGACTTATAATTTGTCACGCCGGAACCATCAACGGGTTTGTCGAAGGTTCTCTCATGGCTTTTGCGTCAAAAACCACTGGAGACTATCATGAAGACATGAATGGAGAAAAGTTTACTGAATGGTTTACCTCAATGTTGTGTAGCCTCCCTGAACCATCTATTATAATTATGGACAACGCCCCATACCACTCGATGCAAATTGACAAGCCACCTGCCCAATCCCAAAAGAAAGCTGATATCGTCGCATGGCTTCGTAAAAATGGCGTAGATGCAAACATGAATATGTTAAAAGCGGAATTAGTACGTCTTTTAAAAGAAAACAAACCAACCAAGATCCGATACGTCATTGACGAAATAGCATTAGAACATGGGCACAGAGTTATACGGTTACCGCCTTACCATTGTGAGTATAATGCGATTGAGTTGGTGTGGGCTCAAATTAAGGGATATGCTGCAAGACACAATACAGAACCCCCATTTACCACAAAAAAAATGCTAAAATTATTAGAAGAAGCTTGTGAACATGTGACTAAAGGAGACTGGGAAAAGGTTGTGAATAGAACTGTTAAATTAATAAGGGAAGATTATGAAAGAGATGTGAAAATAGATAATATTATAGAAAACGAACATATAATTATTAATGTAGGTGATGATAGCAGTGACGACAGTGAAAATAGTAGTATGGACGAATCTGATTAATTATGGCCTTTTGTGGCACCTTTTTTGGTATCTTTTGTATTCATATGTTTCTTGTGTGCATATAAAGTATGTATATTCATTTTCATTCAAATATTCAGTTCGTTCAAATAAATTAAATAAACACATACATTTTTGTTTTATTAAACCTATTTAATCAGGTACAAAAACAAAACTTAATTGTTTTTTGTTCGAGAATAAATTGACATTCCACATCACTATTGTAATGTGTCAAACCGGCCATCATAGCGTGCCGCTAGTGTAGGGCAGTTTCATCGTTTCATCCCCCCTGGAGTGTTCTGTAATCTGTGCCCAAAGAGTCTAGTATAATAACATAGACCACGAACACTAGGATATATAATAATATCTATGGAGATCTGTGCCTTTGAGCTTGAGGTTATAATTTGTTGTTGATGTTGATTGTTTTTCATTAAAATTAAGTTTTTGAATTAATAAACATGGCAAAACATCATCCAGATCTTATTTTCTGCAGAAAACAACCCGGCGTTGGTAAGACGATTTCATAATTGGCCATTAAATCATCTTTTAAACCGCTTCAAACTTGTGTGCAAATTAATATGTTTTTTGCAGCTATTGGTCGTTTATGTGAGAAATGCGATGGTAAATGTGTGATTTGCGACTCGTACGTGCGGCCTTGCACGCTGGTGCGTATTTGCGACGAATGCAACTACGGTTCGTATCAAGGGAGATGCGTGATCTGTGGAGGTCCCGGTGTATCGGATGCGTACTATTGTAAAGAGTGTACCATACAGGAAAAAGACGTAAGTCCTTACTAATATTTAAATGTTAAAGTTTGTTTGTCCTTCAATCACACAGCAACAGTTCAAGACTGCAAAATTTTTTGAATTTGCTGCAGTCTATGGTTTTTGGTTTACTATTAGAAATATTAGTAATGACAACCTCTGTTTTTCCAAGAGGGTAGCTTTTGTCACACCAAGTCCTCAGTTGAGGACTATCTATATATTTTATTTATTGCATAGTTATAACAGGGTTATAATCATACTACTATGAGTGTAACTCTGGTAAACCATTACCAACCATTATCAACCTTTAGATGTCCACTGCTGGACATAGGTCTCCTGCATGGACCTCCACAGGCCTCGGTCTTGCGCCGCCTGAATCCAGCGGCTCCCTGCGACTCGTTTGATGTCGTCGGTCCACCTAGTGGGGGGTCTGCCAACACTGCGTTTACCGGTGCGGGGTCGCCACTCCAACACCTTGGGACCCCAACGACCATCAGCTCTTCGAACTATGTGCCCCGCCCATTTCCACTTCAGTTTCGCGACTCGCTGAGCTATGTCGGTGACTTTAGTTCTCCTGCGGATCTCTTCATTTCTGATTTGATCTCGCAGGGATACCCCAAGCATAGCTCTCTCCATCGCTCGCTGAGTGACTCTGAGCCTTCTTATGAGGCCCACAGTTAGCGACCATGTCTCGGATCCATAAGTCATCACTGGCAACACGCACTGTTCGAAGACTTTAGTCTTCAGGCACTGAGGTATTTTGGACGAGAAGACATCTCGGAGCTTCCCGAACGCTGCCCAGCCGAGTTGGATTCGGCGGTTGATCTCTTTCTCGAAATTGGACCTACCTAGCTGGACTGTGTGTCCCAGGTATATATACTCGTCCACAATTTCGAGCGCAGAGTTCTCAACGATTACTGGGTGGAGCGGAGCATGAGCATTGGACATGATTTTCGTCTTGCTCATGTTCATTTTCAGGCCCACCTGTTGAGAAACCCTGCTGAGATCATTGAGCATTGTATTGAGGTCTCTCAGAGTCTCTGCCATGACTACTATGTCATCGGCAAACCGCAGGTGAGTGATGTACTCGCCGTTTATGTTGATGCCAAGTCCGTTCCAATCCAGAAGCTTAAAGACGTCCTCCAACGCAGCGGTAAATAGCTTCGGGGAGATTACATCTCCCTGTCGCACTCCACGCTGCAAGTGGATTGGTCTCGTAGTCTGGTCCTGTATACGTACTGACATAGTGGCGTTTTCGTACAAGCACTTCAACACTTGGATATACCGGTAGTCAATCCGGCATCTCTGCAGCGACCTCAATACAGCCCAAGTTTCCACTGAATCAAAGGCTTTCTCATAGTCCACAAACGCTAAGCAAAGTGGCTGGTTATACTCTTCTGTCTTTTGTATAACCTGCCGCAGCGTATGAATGTGATCTATGGTACCAAAGCCTTTTCGGAATCCGGCTTGTTCGGGAGGCTGGAAGTCGTCAAACCTACGAGCGAGACGATTCGTAATGACTCTCGAGAACAACTTGTAAACATGACTCAGCAGCGAGATGGGTCTATAATTCTTCAGCAAGGTATTATCACCCTTTTTGAAGAACAGGACCACCACGCTCCTGTGCCATGCTTCCGGCGTTATACCCTCGTGAATGACGGAATTGAACAATCGCTGAAAGATCTTAAGTACCGGTTTTCCACCCGCTTTCAGGAGTTCCGCAGTGATTCCGTCATCACCTGGCGCCTTGTTGTTCTTGAGCTGTTTGAGAGCCATTCTAATCTCGTATAGGCTGACGTCCGGGATATCTTCGGTATAGTGTCGGGTCAGTTTGGCTCTGGGATCTTTGGCCAAATCTTCAACAGGTTTTTGTGTCGTGGTATATAACTGTCCATAGAACTTCTCGACCTCTCTCAAGATCTCAGGTCGAGAAGAGACGAGACGACCGTCACCAGTTTTCAGCCGCGTCAGCTGGCTCTGTCCGATAGACAGATCTCTCGCGAACACTTTTGAGCCTTTGTTCCGCTCGATAGTATCCTTAATACACTTGGTATTAAAGATCCGAAGGTCGCGAGTTTGCGCCTTAGAGATCTGCCTATTAATCTGCCGGTAGGCAGCCGCGTCTGCCGATGACTGCAGCCTCATCTCTCGTCTCTCCTCCATGAGCTTGAGAGTATGGGCAGAGAACTTGTCGGTTCTTTTCCTGCGATGGGTCTTAAAGAATTTAGACCCCACAGTATGGACAGTTTCCACGAACCTGTTGTTAAGATCGTCCACAGAAACGCAGTCTGCGAGGCAATCGAATCGGTTCTGCAGTTCGAGTTGGAAGTTTTCGGGGTTTTGGATATGAGCACGAGAAGGTCGGAGAGTTGACTTCACGAGTCTGGCCCTTTCCAGCTTTACATTAATATTCAATGTGCCTCTTACCATACGGTGATCGCTCCCGGTTTTCACCCTGTTGATCACAGAGACATCATTGAATATATGCCGCCTGGTCGACAAAATGAAGTCAATCTCACTTCTCGTGGAACCATCGGGGCTCATCCATGTCCATTTTCTGTGTGGCCGCTTCCTGAAGAAAGAGTTCATCATAAAAAGGCCCTCCTTCTCCATGAAGTCGGCCAGCATTTGACCCCTCTGGTTCCTTCGCCCATACCCAAACTGCCCCACTTTCGTCTCTGCCCCGCTTCGTTCGCCCAGTCTCGCGTTGAAATCCCCCATCACAACACTGTAGTGAGTGGTAGAGGTGTGTATGGCTTTTGATATATCCTCATACAGCACCTCCACCTCCTCGTCAGAATGTGTCGATGTCGGTGCGTAAACCTGTATAACCTTCAGCGAATACCGTTTGGTGATTCTGAGTATAAGGTACGCTACCCTACTCGACACACTTTTGACTTCGACGATGTTGTTGACGAGGGACTTGTGAACGATGAACCCGACACCACCCTGGGACTGTTGGTCGCCCTCCCGGTAGTAGAACAAGTTGCCGGAATTGAGGATTATCGAGTCCTCCCCCTCTCTTCGAACTTCAGATAATCCTATAATATTCCAGCGCAACTTGCTTACTGCTTCTTCCAGCTCGATGATCTTCTCGTCGGTCCTCAAGGTGCGTGCGTTGTATGTCGCCAGGTCCAGTCGTCGGGGTTGGCAGCGGAATCTCTTCCGGAGATTCTTAGCACCCCCTGCCCCGCCATTACCACGACCGCTGCCAGGGTCAGGAATAGCGGGGCCGCCGGGAACTAGGGGCCTTGGCCTTGTTTCGGTTTCCATGATTTATTGCATAGTTTTACTCTGGTAAAACTATGCAATAAATCATGTTTATCTGATGATCTGTTGCTGTACGATTGAAAGACAAACAACACACACACACACATTCACATAAAAAATAAAATAAAAAAATATTACTAATATTATCGGTATTGTGAAAGGATTACCTATTTACCACTTAACACTTATTTCTACTGAACTACTTAATGTTTTTATTTCAGAGAGATGGATGTCCGAAGATTGTCAACTTAGGTAGCTCAAAGACAGATCTGTTCTATGAGAGAAAGAAATACGGATTTAGGAGACACTAGCAGTAACTTATTAACTAGAAAAGACTTTGGGACAATGCATGGGTTCAATTGTTTTATAAGTGTGCTAGTTAAAGGGAGCAGTTTATATTATCAACTAGTATAATGTTTATAAGTAGCTGCCCACCTAGCAAATAAGTCATATAAATCAAAAGTATAAAAAGAGTTACGCAACATTATGTTGTTTCATCATCATCATCATCATCATCATCATCATCATCAGCAACCCATCAACGCTCACTACTGAGCGCAGGTCTCCTCTCAGAGAAGGGTTATAGGCCATAGTCAACCAGGCTGGCTGGCTGGCACACTGCGAATTGGCGGACTTCACACACCTTCAAAAACTCTCAGGTGTGCAGGTTTCCTCACGATGTTTTCCTTCACCGTTGAAGCAAGTGATATTTAATTGCTTAAACCACCTTGACTCCGAAAAGTCAGAGGTGCGTACCCGGGATCAAACCTGCGACCCCCCGAATAGGAGACCACAGTCCTAACCACTAGGCTATCACTGCTTACGTTGTTTAGTAGTCTTAAATTGGTAATAAGACAACAATGACATCCTATATATGTTATCGATTCAGCATTTTAGTATGGTCATCGTTGTGACCTTTATGTAATGATTGAACGACAATATAGTCCTGTAACTGGGGCCATTTTCGTATTTTGTAAAAGTTCTGATGACTATTACATGACAACAATTTGTTAGTTAGTTTATAGTTAGTTTATGCTCGACTTTATGTGAGTTGAATTTGCTTTTTAAAATTTTCTTTTTTCCCATGGGACTAAAATATTCACATAATAATAGCTAATACTGATCTGGGATCAGTATTAGCTCTATCTAGCTAATGATCATAGGGAAAAATTAGACTGGGACTAAAGAGAGGTTTTGGGATTAAAAGTAGTCTATGTCTGTCTCCAAGATGCAAGCTATCTCAGTTCCAAATTCAACCATTGAAAGGTTACAGACACACTATGTATTTATCATAGTAGGTATGGATGATTTTGGGATAAAAGTAATTCTGTGTTCTTTTCAAAACATTGGAATGAATACTGATGTGTCTATATAAGCTATATAGGTAGTTATAATTTTGTTTAAAATAAACTGATTGTATGTACACAATCTTAGTACCTACAAGTATATAGTGTATGGGTGTGTAAACATAGCTCTAAATTTTTTGATAATAATAAGAGATATTAAATAGCTTAAAATGAAATAAAAATTACATTTGGAAGTAAAATCACGAAATACATAATCTCTAAACTAAATTGAACTAAATAATCTAGTGCTATTCTTTTCTGCAGGGAAATTTATGAAAGGGATAGGACAAGATGTAGACTTGATTTAGTTTAGTTTACAGATTCTATACAACATAATCAACCACATGTTTGTATTAGTTCTTGAAGGCCTGTTACAACACCTTCAAGTAAAGTTTAACTGAGGAGTACGTTTGACATTTTTCACAAAACTGTCAAAACGTAAACTTTGTTCATCGGTTAAAGTTCACTTGAATGTGGTGAAACAGGCCCTAAACAATTATAATGATGATAGATAGTATTAATTCAGTTGTACAAAATCTCTAAACTGAGATAAATTTACAGGTCTAGAACTATACTACGGCCATTCAGAGAATGCGTTCCTGACACGTCGCGATTGAACTGACGACGTAACTTTGTAATGGCGTTGCAGTTACGATAAAAATATTATTGCTGGTTGTTTACCGTTTTAACAATTGATGAGCATTAAAACAACATTATTATATCAATAATCAATTAATGTTATAATTTTGTGCCAAACTGAGTGTCAAATAACTTGGTAAACAATATTTTTCAATAGGTGTCAGGAACGCATTCTCTGAACGGCCGAACATTAGTACTACTCTTTTCATAGTGTTCCTTGTGTAAAAGGACAGCATCATAAAGCAAGTAGAACTAACATTGATTATTATTTAGGACATACAAAATAAAACAAATATTCCGTACACACAAGCATTTTTATTTTAATTTACAAGCACATTTTCTATCATTAAGTATTGTCAATATTTTAGTGATTCAATTTACTATAAATACCAGTATTTATTTATGTCTTTACAAAAATGAGTAGGTAGGTACTTACTTGATTGCACAAATATTAGTAAATTTTTTACACAAAATTAACCATTGTTATAAAATATAATGATCTATTGAACTTTTTTTCTATATAAACATTTCCATAATTAGAATCAATATATTTTTTTATTTCACCTCTCATCAAAAAAATTTAAGCGGTTTACGATTTTCTCAGGAAATGATGCAAACTATCCAAAGAAGATGTTTAGGGGGAGGGCAGACTGTTAGCGGCAGCGATCGCGCGTTTTTATTATAATATTCAGAAACAGTGGAAACAACATTGTGAAACATTAAAAGAAATGTGTCAAAAGCTCAAGCTCTATTTTCAATTTATTAAAAAAAAAACAATATAGTAATGTCGTAAGTCCGTTATAAATCTTTTTTTCCGATGTCAAGAAACCTATTGACAGCGATCTCACTTGATGGTAAGTGATGATGCAGTTTAAGATGGTAGCGGGCTTATACTTGGAAGGAGTAGTTATGGAAGTGTACATTAAACTCTTATCCCTTCGGTTTCTAAATAATAACAAGGTTCTAAATAATAACAACGCTAAATCACTTGGCGGCACGTCCTTGACTGTAGGGAGGTACCTAGCCACGGCCACAGGCCACAGCCGCCAACCAGACAAAAATCTCAATATAACGTGCGTCATTTTCTATGAAAAACCCCTGTTTCGACTTTTTGATGAGAAGCAAATTTCATGTTATCTAGCTACCTCCGCTAAAAGTACTGCTGTTAGCGGAGCTGACATGGTTCGTCCAGATATCAACATCCGGTGCGCTGCCGCTGCTAGCTTCGGAGTACGCTGCTCTCGCTGGTATTATGGGGGATCGGGTGCAGACGCTGGAATAGACAAAAAAAATTAAGTGGCACTCGGGGACTGCCGCGGTAAAGCTATTGCATAGCATTTTTTATCAACTTATGCAATTATAATATTTATGCAATTTTTTTTTTTGCATAATAAAAATTATGCAAAAAAATAATTAAAAAACAAACAAACAAGAAAAGCGCACTGTCACTACTTCGCGAGTGAGATTCGAACCTGCGACATCATACACCATACGGTAAAGAAAGCGGCCGCTCGCCCACTGCGCCGAACAGAGCTACTCGTGAACCTCTAAAATGTTGAACGCTTACTGAACGAGACGGTGTTAGGTTTATTTTCGTTACGGAATTTCTTGATTCGGTCGCTGCGCTCAAACTGTTTGTTATGCAATAGCTTAACAGGCAAGAAAATCTATGACCCAGGTCAAACAGTTTTGTAAGCTAGGTATAGGTAACGATGTAATAGCGTAGTGTGATTTTGGCAGGCGCTGTTATTTCGTACGCTTCATTGTGGCGTCCGCTGCTAACAGCGAGAAAGTAAGTTTATTTCGTGACCGATTCATGGTCACATTTGTAACACCAGTGTGACTACGGGTAATTTTTTCCTTGTCTTGTCTTCACACCGCGGGTTTTACTACACCTTTTATACTCGTACTATGTATCTTTACGTTAGTGTACTACGCGTTCGTTTCAAGTTGAGCCCTGCACCATAGAGTAAAGAAATCTTCGCCCCTCGCGCTTCCCCGCACCACACCTCAAGTCAGACCCACAGTAAAGACACAGTATAAGAAGATGCAGTATAATAGTTTATCTATTGTTTTATTTTTTAAGTACTAGCTGACCTGTCTTAACTATTTATGAATATTGAATTCGAATTGGTATAAATAATAAAAAAAGTATATAAAAAAAGTGTTTATTATTCTAATGCTTTACGATATACAACATTCTTAGTTTTTTTTTAACCAAACCTATTAAAACTCCTAATATCCAAAGTTCAATTTAATAAATTGAACTTTTAATACGTAAACTTAGAATAAGAATTATTATTAAATATTATTTTCGCATGCCTATCCGGCAGATTGTAAGGACTTTTATTATAATGTTACACCATTGTACTACTCAATCTGTGCAAATAAATAATTTGAATTTGAAATTTATTTTTAATAGGCGGTGCTTCGCGAGCGGTTTACTAAGTGGGTCTGACTTGAGGTGCGGTGCGGGGAAGCTCGAGAGAGCTAGGGGAAATTTTTAACGCGTAGTACCACTAGATCAAAGGTGTCAAACTACTGCATATCCTATACTGTGTCCGTACTGTCGGCATGGAACTAGGAATTACGACTACGTCGATTACTTTACTCTATGGTGCAGGGCTCAACTTGAAACGAACGCGTAATACTTGAAATCTAGACGTAAAAAAACAAAGCCTGTATTGAAGACACCCTAAGACTACGAGTATATCTATCAAAATTTTCATTTACTGAGTCTTACTTAAATTCGAGAATAATATTTTTTATATAAATAAATAATTGTGGCGACCAGTGTAAGAAATAGTAAAAAATTCAGAATCATTTGTTTTATTTTATTTTATTATGGTACCTAGGTAAGACGGTTAATTATAATTTTTATTTAAGTATCGTAATTTCTTTAGTATGTGATCAGGTACATGCAGTGTCGATCATGCGTCTCAGTTGCTTCACTGACCTGAAATGCATCAGCTTTGTCCGAATAAAGTCCTATAAAAAGAAATTTTGAAAACAAGCCAATTTAAATATGAAATTACCATA
Organism: Oeneis ivallda; assembly: GCA_029955525.1. Taxonomy (NCBI): domain Eukaryota; kingdom Metazoa; phylum Arthropoda; class Insecta; order Lepidoptera; family Nymphalidae; genus Oeneis; species Oeneis ivallda. The sequence continues at coordinate 3,515,603 of JARPMR010000016.1, forward strand.
ATAATTATAATATAATTATAAACCTACAAATTGCTATCTATCACCTCAAAATTTATCCATATCAAAAAAATATTAGTTGAGATAAAATCACCAAAACTGAGAATTAAGGTCTGCTTCATCAACTTCAGGTAAACCTTAACCGACAAATAAAGTAGACGTTTTGATAGGTTTTGTATCTTTCATAATGTCAAATTTATTTGCTGGATAAAAAATTTACTTGAAGGTGGTGAAACCGGCCTAGTATGATTGATGCAGCTTTTCCGCTATCGATTTGAAGAATCTTAAACGTTGAAGTCATTTCTGTCTTGCTCACGTTACATACACTGAGTAGGTAACTAACTATACGGTCAGAAATAGAAAATGGCGTCATTTCATTCTTGATCGAAAACTTCCGATTTTTTGACGTGATAACGTCTTATAAATCGATGAACACCGGCTACACGCACGAAAAAGTGTCACGTTCCGCCTAAGCCTGCGCGTGCAAGCGAGAGCGCGGAACAAGCGATACAGGCACAAGCGATAGAGGCACATTCGGCCCAAGCGTTGGCTTGTGACATATTTATTCACCAATGTTTGTTTATGACGTTATCACTTGAAACTATCGACTTTACAGACAACTAATTTTTTTCTTTGTCTTAAAAACATGATTAGGTACTTACGAGTTCACATCCTCGAGCTTCTTCAGCAATCGCTCGTTCTCTCTGCTCAACAGCTCCTGATCCCTCAACAGTTGGTCTCTAACGACGAACAGCTCCGTGTTCTCTTGTCGTAACGCCGAATTCTCGGACATGTGCAGTTGCACCAGCTCCACTAGCTCCTTCTGCGGCAGTTGGTAGAGCTTGTTGGCTTCTATCGGAGGCGGGGTGCCGCGGCTCTTTTGACCTGTTGACATTATGAAAAAGTTAGGGATCTGCGACTGCGAAGTCACAAGGCTTTTTGGTCGCAACGAATCAGTACCCTTATCACTATCACTCCAAGTATAATCTTCGACCTGCCTAAGAAAGTCACATCAAAATCGTTTAAGCCGTTTCGATGAGTGGCCTTGATTTAAAAAACGTTTATTTGGACAATGCTATCGTATTAGAATAGAAATATTTTTTATTTAAATAAACTTTTTAAAAGTGCTTTTGAATCATCTGGCTCTACCACTGGTTCAGAATGCCCTTCCCGCCGAGAAGAACCAGCAAGAAACTCGGCGGTTGCTCTTTTCAAAACAAATTTACAATACAGTAAATACTATGCTATATGTATATATGCATTGTTTCCATAATGACGGAAGTTCCAAAAATGCATACCGACTAACTTCTATCCTAAGATGGGCAGACATAAAGTAGCCCCATTCCCGCCGGTGGAACCCGTTCACGAGCATGACGCATGACCCAGCCGTTGCTTCGCTCAACCATATTTGAGGGAACGTAACAACCCGCATCATTGTCCAAATAAACGTTTCTCAAATATAATCAAACGTTTAAGTGAACTCTGCAGAAGCGAAGTGAAGCGAGATATTTAAAAAAAAATTAGTTTATGCACTTGACTAATATTCTCCTCTCCCCTCCATATCGATGGAAAGCTTTTCTTAGGAGTGGGTAGGATAAAAGCGTAAAGGGTACCTACAGGAGATCGAACCACTTTTTTTTAAAATATAGAATATCAGCCAAGTTGAAGTTGACTAATATTCTCCTCTTCCCTCCAAATAAGCGGAAAGCTTGTGTCAGGAGTGGGTACGACAATAGTGCAACGGGTGGGATTTGAACCTGCAACTTTTCAGTTTTCACCGCACCTTTAACCGTTGGGCTATTGAGGCTTCAAATTAAGGTTAGGTACTTAATTTCTGAGGAGGTTGTGGAAAAAAGGAGTTCTTGTTCAACTCACTGTAGGTATCCGCGTTGTAGTCGGTGTGAATTTGGAGCGCTGTCCTCAAGTGGTGGTTCTCCGTTTGAAGCGCTTCCACCTCCCTCTTCAGACTCAGTATGAGAGCGTCTCTGGCGTCCTGAGTTGTATAAATAAAAAAAAAATTCATGTAGGCCAACCATGTGGCTCTTATGATAAATTAAAACTAGGTACCACTGTTTCTGACTCTGCTGAGAAGAGCCAGCAAGAAACTCAGCAGTTGCTCAGGGGTGTTATTTCAAATCTGATTGCCGTGCTCTGAAGGCTTCAGTTTTTTATTTCGTTCCTGATACCTACGAACCATTAAAATTTGGAATACCCTTCCGGCTTCCGTATTTCCGACTTGCAACTTTACCTTCAATACAAGAGTGAATAGGAGTTTTCTAGGCAAGCGTGCTTCATCTTAGGCTGCATTTTCACTTATCATCAGGTGTGGTCCCAGTTAAGCCACTATTGGACAAAATACTAAATGCTTATTTTTTTCTGTTTTTCTACTAGGTACCTACTACCTATACTGTCCTTTGGATAAGGGTTTCCAATCCTTTCCAATCGTTTCTGTTGGTTGCTCGTCTTGTCCATTTACTTCCTGCTATCGTCTCAATTTCGTCTCCTCATCTCTTGACATTTTAGTGATGGAATAAATGGAATTGGAACTGAGGAAGCTTACCATTTTAACGATGGGCTTGGATTTTATTTTCTTGGCGCGCGCGGCGTAGCGCAGCGTGTTGATGGTCTCGTTCAGATTGGACTTCGTGGGGGCTATGCAGGCGATCTGAAAACATTTATTTCACTTAGGGCCGATTTCACCAACGTAAATTATATAAGTTTTATCCGAGCGTAAATTTGATATTTTGATAGTATTTTTAATACAAAAACTGTCGAAACGCTCAATTTATTCCTCGGTTAAACGTCACTCGATCGCGTTGGTGAAATCGGCACTTAGGGCTCGAGTGGACTCGATCCGCTATTCGGCGTTCGAACGCGGCATCAGCTTTCGAAAAGCGACTAAAAATTGTAAAAATACAATCCAAATATAGTCCAATACTAAACAAGTGCTACAACTAGAAAACCAAACTTAAGAATGTCGTAAGCGCCAGGCTATGTTCGTCGGTGAGGTACACGCTTCTCCGATAAGTTTTCTGCGATTTGATAGCTAAGGACAACTAAAGAAGGCTAAAATTATAGTCTTTCAATACGACAATGTCCGCTTCAAGTTGGCCGTCGACGACCGTTACAAATTACGTCATTAGTAGGCTAACTTCATACAAAGTGGCCGCTGCCGGTTTGAATGTATGCGTGAGCAGCGGGCGCCGTGTACGCACGGAAGTTTCACGCACACATTCGCAAAATCTCAACCGGCCGGCCGATTGAGCCGGTTGAGATTTTGCGAATGTGTGCGTGAAACTTCCGTGCGTACACGGCGCCCGCTGCTCACGCATACATTCAAACCGGCAGCGGCCACTTTGTATGAAGTTAGCCTGTCATACTGTACCGTCGTCAAAAACAAATGATTGTATTTCTTACTGTTACCACGACTGTGACGGAAGTTTTCTTTTTTGGCAATGCTTTTCATGGCAATGACGTCTTGAATGTCGAAGGGCGTGATTTTAAATTTCTTATTTTTAAGTCATTAACTTTATTAAGTAAGTCATTAAATTAAGTAAGTCATTAACTAAAGTAATAAAATATAGTCTGCGCTATGCAAAACTTTTCTTTTATTAATCATCGTTGAAAACAACTATAAATAATTAATTAAAACTTAAAAAATAAATTTGAAACGTAACAAAAAAAAAAGGTTTAAAAAAACACTGTACTGACAATCGGGAGCAGTACGTTGCTATCTGTACTAAGTGGGTCTGACTTGAGGTGCGGTGCGGGGAAGCGCGAAGGGAAGTAGCGGCCAACTTGAATCGGACGTGTAGTAGGTATACCTACCATTAACGTGACTCCGTTGCCCGACAAGCTGTCGGCCAGCAGCTTGGTCAGCTTGCTGTCTCGGTACGGGATGTGGCCTTTCTTCTTGCCGTCGCTGAGTTGCGCTATGCAGTAACCTATGGGAAAATGTCTTTGAAATAAGTACCTCCTATATTTATCTATATATATATATATATATATATATATATATATATATATATATATATATATATATATATGATCCTCCATGACGTGTCCGTCAACGGCGGTCCTGGCTAGAGCCGGTTATGAGAGCGAATGTGGCTCGCAAAACCAAATTTCGTCTGAAAAATCCTATTGCACGGCGCACAGTGTAACTGGCCCGATGCATTATATGTGTAGAGGTATAGGAAGTCCTTGGCTGGGTCTTTTTGTTATGGCGTTTGGCGTCGAGGTCCTTTAGTCGACGCTCCTCAAAGGACGCCACAGCCTTATCTACAAACTTGCGCCACTCTTGCTATTATCTAATAGGTGTTTATTGTTTAGGTCTACTATTTATCTAATAGGTGTTTGACGACCTCCCTGGCGCAACGGTGAGCGCTGTGGTCTTATAATTGGGAGGTCTCGGTTGTTGGCCTCTGATATTGGCAAATGTTCAAGTCACCTTAGATATGACTTAACACTTACACCCAGATAAAGCTCGTCGCCCACTTATCAACCCTGCTCCCGATCAGCACATCCGCGTTTCATGCGGTTGAGATTTCTTATACCTATAGATTTCGATTGCACTCATCAACTCTAGCCTTACGGGTCCGCCTAGTGAGGCGAGTGAGTGAGTGAGTGAGTGAATGAGGAGAGTAAAGGAGTGTCTATAGCATGTCATGTGTCATTTAAACGTCATACCTAAAGCTTACCTAGTACCATGAGACTCCTGTTGATATTGTTGGCCTCCTCCAGCGTCTTGCCGCTGCTCTTGGTCCGCTTGGTCATCTCGCTGCCCGCCAGGTCCACGAAGTTCATCTTGCCGTGCGTGGAGCACGTGACGTCACGCTCGGAGCCCACGTCGCGGCGGATGCGCACGCTCAGCAGCGTGTGGGAGCGGGACGAGTGCGCGTTCATGGCGTGCGCGCCCACCGCGCGGTTCCGCATGCCTGTCCGAAAGCGACACAAAACTAGACAACAACAAGACAAACAAGACACAACAAGACAAAACTAGACTAAGATGACAAGACAAAGAGTTGCCATTGATCGTTCATAGAGCGTCACTCACAATCACTTGTTCGCTTTAGGACAGATTCGCTTTAAGACAGATTCGTTTAAGGACAGATTAGCTTTACGGCAGATTCGCTTTACGGCAGTAATTGTACAGTCAGTCGTGATAAATGGTCTTCACTCCACGTAGGTCTGCCCGCGAAATTCAAATTTAATTTGGTTTTTCGCAATTTGTAAACTAATACGACAAACTAGGCTAATGGCATTCTAATTGCGCCAGTAGAATTATCATCTTCACAGGTTTACATAAAAATCTTTACTTGAAAGTGACCAGTTTAAGAAATTAATCAAAATACTGAGTTGGACGTGAGTTACTCACAAATTAGTCGATATTTTGATTAATTTCTTAAACTGGACACTTTCAAGTAAAGATTTTTATATAAACCTGTGAAGATGATACTGCCATTGTCGCAATTAGAATGCCATAAGCCTACTTTGTCGTATTACTTTACAAATTGCGAAAAACCAAATTAAATTTGAATTTCGCGGGCAGAACTGTGTCTTCCACCTTAATATAATATTACCTACTTAAAAATTGGCCAAGTGCGAGTCGGGCCTCGCTCTTTTAGGGTTCCGTACATATGACCAAATAATTTTTTTAAAACTAGATACATATTTAGATATATCTTAGTTCATAGAAAGTACTAAATTAGCATATGGGGAAAAATTCTTTTCAAAAAACCGACTTCTAACGCCACTACAAAGTATAAAAATAATTTTAGTTTGTCCACGTTTGTTGAAGTCGGGCGGGCCTATATACAAACTATGAAACCGATGCGCGACGCTACAGAATATGATAGACTCGTTTGTAGAAGTCGAGCGAGCATCGCGAGTCGGTTTCATAGTTTGTATTTTAGGCCCGCCCGACTTCAACAAACGTGGACAAACTAAAATTATTTTTATACTTTGTAGTGGCGTTAGAAGTCGGTTTTTTGAAAAGAATTTTTATTTTAAGCTTTTAAGTGTAGTATCCTATGATTGAAGAGCTAGGACCTGGAGCTCCATGATGTAGTCCATACTTGTTACCTACAATATCAATTCGTAATCGAAATTTCCTAAATCGCCATAGTTTTAGCCTGCAGCATCAGGCTTGAGGAGTTGAAGGTTAAAATTTTTATGGGACCATTTCGCAAACATCCTCTGTCGATTAAAAAAAAATCACGCGAATCGGTCCAGTAATCCCGGAGAAATCGGTGGACATACATAGAAAAAAAAAAAAGAAAAAAAAAAAAGATACCGGCCGAATTGAGAACCTCCTCCTTTTTGGAAGTCGGTTAAAAATGCTCGCTTGTTTTGGTAACAACTTAGGTACAAACCGTATTAAAAATCGGTGTTTTCAGTAGGTATTTGTTGTTTAAATACACTATAATATAGTACACAATACACTAAAATTTTTATTTTGTTGTTAGGTATAGATTTAGGAGTCGCTTCTCACTAAGCTGCCAATCCTTACTAGATGATGCACGCGACTTCGTCCGCGTGAATTAAGGTTTTTTAATTCTTAAAACTTTCACTTACTACGATTGTTTTAGCCTTAAAATGATTAATTGACATTAAAAAATGGACCTACCCTCTTCTAACACAGCAAATAGATCGTCTAGCTCTTCGCAGTCCACAGTAAAGAGGTTCTCCACGTAAAAGCTCCGACTCTCCTTTGACCATCTCACTTGCTGTGGTTTTCGAGCACTGCCCGGGTTTAGAAGGTCTATTACCTAGAACATAAAGTTCAGGTAAAGTATATATATGTTACGGTAAATGTGATAAATGTGATAATTATTTATTAATAATTTTCGGTAATTATTAATAATTACCATTTGGTAAATTTGATAAAATATACTATGAATTTCATCACTTTTATCGGTTATTATTAATAATCCACTGTTGTCTTTGGTAAACGTAATAAAACAAACGAGAAACAGTCTGACATCCCCTCTAAACCCCACCCGACTCCTTTCTCCAGCCACCTTAAACCTCACCAACAGTAGCAAGTATTCCCACCTTGTCATAAAAAAATAACAACGAAAGCTGTGATGAACCTAACTAAACAGTAAGGATTTCCGGGTGAAAACATTTCTGGGTGGTTATACCTAAAAGTGGCCAACCGAGCCAACAGTAAGGATTTCCAGATGCAAGTATATACGGGTGGTCCTAATGATGCCGCCCAAAGGCAATATTTTGATTCCTCGTACCTAGACCTATTAGAAAATACCAGCGATATTTCGGATAGGGACCGAGCAACTAAGCATAAACTACATCATGGAGCTCTAAGTTATAGCTCCTCAATCCTGATGCTGCAGGGTACTGCCCACCCAAACTGCGGCGATTTAGGAAATGTCGATTACGAATTGATATTGAAGCCACTAAGCATATACCACATCATGGAGTTCTAGGTTATATCTCCTCAATCCTGATGCTGCAGATACTGCCCACCCAAACTGCGGAGATTTAGGAATTGTCGATTACGAATTGATATTGCAGCCAGTAAGTATAGACTACATCATAGAGCTTTAGGTTATAGCACTGATCCTGCAGGGTACTGCCCACCCAAACTGCGGGGATTTAGGAATTGTCAATTACGTTGATATTGTAACCACTAAGCGTAGACGACATCATGGAGCTCTAGGTTATACCTCCTCAATCCTGATGCTGCAGGCCGCAGGGTACCTACTGCCCACCCAAACTGAGGGGATTTAGGAATTGTCGATTACGAATTGATATTGTCGCCACTAAGCATAGAATACACTACATCATAGAGCTTTCAAAAATAACATGTGTGTAATCGATCTTAAGTCGGTAATTCCGTCGCATCGTGTATACCCGAACACATCACCCGCCCCAAGCCCTATTAGACCATCGCGAGGGCAAAGTTTACGGCGGTTTAGCTTAAAGCGAATGTTATTTTTAAAAATTTATCAAATTCACCAAGAATAAGGTGTAGTTATCAATAATCACCGAAAAAAGTGAATAATTTATTACTTTTACCATCAATCTTGGTAATTATTAATAATAATCGGTAATTAGTTATAACTTTCAATTAATCACATTTACCGTAACATATATAATAAATCGACATATAAATAACTGTATAAAATTAATTAAAAAAATAAGTATATAACATAATTAAGTAAGTATCTTCTTCTATAATATAATAAAACTGTAACAGGTCCAATTCTGTACATTGAAGATATTTTGAAAATTTTTGTTTGAGGGCACTCTATAATCGATACTGAAGCCAAAACAATTTTTTTTTAATTTTTTGTCTGTCTGTCTGTCTGTCTGTCTGTCTGTCTGTCTGTCTGTCTGTCTGTATCTTGGCCGCGCATCACGCCGAAACTACTGGACGGATTTAAATGAAACTTGGCACGATTTAAGTTAGTACTACGAGGTATAATATAGGATACTTTTTATCCCGAAATTCAGCACGGTTCCCTTGGGAGAGGGGATGAAAGTCAAAATGTGTATTTCGCTGTAATTCATTAAGGCGTATTCCGATTTAATCCATTCTTTTTTTGTTAGAAAGCAGGTTCTTTAGAGATTGTCCTGTAATTATTTCAAGGTCGTCAATTTCGTAGTTCAGAAATTATAGACATCAAAATCTTCTGTATAGGTCCAAATAACTTGAACCCCGGAATCTACAGGATACTTTGAATGAACGGCTCATCTTAAGCTGGCATTGTAATTTATCGTATATAGCCATCGTGGATACTATTTTGTCAAAGTCAAACTACTCCAAAGGCGTCAGATTTTGCCAAACGATCATTATACCTACATACTACATAGTAGGTATGGATGTAATACATCGTATGGACGTAATATTACAGTGTTTTCCTATGTAATTTAATATTCTAATCATATTTACTAATATTATAAATGCGAAAGTGTGTTTGTTGGTTTGTCCTTCAATCACGCCGCAACAGAGCCACGGATCTACGTGATTTTTTGCATGGGTATAATTGAGGACCTGGAGAGTGACATAGGCTACTTTTATCCCGGAAAATCAAAGTGTTCCCGAGGGATTTTAAAAACTAAATCCACGCGGACGAAGTCGCGGGCATCAGCTAGTAAATAAATAAAACGAGCCTGTTTGGGTTTTCGAAATTACCTACTGTCCCTAATATAATTAATTGTGGGCGATGGAGAGAGCTATGCTCGGAGTGTCCCTGCGGGATCGAATCAGAAATAAGGAGATCCGTAGGACCGACACCGACATAGCTCAGCGAGTCGCGAAACTGAAGTGGAAATGGGCGGGGCACATAGTTCGAAGAGCTGATTGGTCGTTGGGGTCCCAAGGTGCTGGAGTGGCGACCCCGCACCAGGAAGCGCAGTATTGGCAGACCCCCCACCAGGTGGACCGACGACATCAAACGAGTCAGCCGCTGGATTCAGGCGGCGCGAGACCGAGGCCTGTGAAAGTCCATGCAAGAGACCTTTGTCCAGCAGTGGACGTCTATCGGTTGATAAAGAAGAAGAAGAAGAAGAAGAATATAATTAATTAACTATTATATTAGTATTTAATTATAAATAATTAATCCAAACACGTATTTTTCTGTTTGTCCGGACGACTGAATCGATTACTATAGGCTACAATTTTTTCCCGATAAATCAAATAGTTACCTACTACGTCACCTCAAGAAACCTAAATTCAAGTTCACCTAACCTACCTTCTCATTGTATATTTCCAAAAATGAAGCCTTCAATATGTAATGGCAGTCAGGGCGGTCTCGGAGAAGTTGGTAGAGATACACGAACGAACGCACCACCAGGCCGTGCTCTGGGGAGTACGGGCTTGCTCCACTCTCCACCTAAATATAAGATCAAAGATGTAGTTACATAGGCGTAGACTATAGATACTAAGGTAGGTACCTATCTTGATTGACACACAATGGAATGGGCTTTCTAAAAACTAAATGGCGATACCCAATTCTGATCTGCCGCACCCCTGCTCTTCCCGCGGGTGTCGTACGAGGCGACTAAGGGAATATAGCGGAGAACGGGCAGCAGCGTCCTCTGTGCTACTACTACCATCTACTGCGATCACCAACCCGTCTGCCCCGCGTGGTGATTATGGGCAAACCCTCCCCTTGGGAGAGGCCTTTAGTCCAGCAGTGGACTGTTATAGGCTATTGATGAATGATGATGATACCCAATTATGTATTTTTATGTTGATGTAACTTACTATTTGTACTATATTAATTTACAAATTATGATTTACATTTTTTAGACCTGTACCACTTTATCATATCAGCTTACTCATTTTCGAATTTCGAGGGAAGATGGAAGTTTAAATTTTAGAGAAAAGCTTCATATTAGTCTAACTACATTTACCTAATATTACGCTTGATACTGTTTTCTGTACAAAATAAAAAAAATTAAGTGGCACTCGGGGACTGCCGCGGTAAAGCTATTGCATAGCATTTTTTATCAACTTATGCAATTATAATATTATTTATGCAATATTTTTTTTTGCATAATAAAAATTATGTAAAAAAAAATTAAAAATCAAACAAACAAGAAAAGCGAACTGTCACTACTTTGCGAGTGAGATTCGAACCTGCGACATCATAGACCATACGGTAAAGAAAGCGGTCGCTCGCCCACTGCGCCAAATAGAGCTACTTGAGAACCTCAATGTTGAACGCTTACTGAACGAGGGTGTTAGGTTTATTTTCTTGATTCGGTCGCCGCGCTCAAACTGTTTGTCCTAGTTCAAAGCCCGCGATAAAAGCTATGCAATAGCTTTCCAAGCGAACGACGTCGCGGGCAAAAGACAGTTAATTAAAAACTATAGGTAGGTATACATCGTAGTATATTAGTAGATACCTACATCCCGTGCCTATACGTAGTGCTAATTTCCATGACAGGTAGCGACGACAACGAATTAATGTGTAATGTTACAACACGCGATGTTTTGTTTCCTGTGCTAGTACAAATCAAAAAGCTTTATACAAGGTTTAATCGTTGTTGAAATTAATCGTACATATGACTACATGAAATACTATAGCGGTGATGGCTTAGTGGTTATAAGAATCCCGGCCTCCTTTTCGTGTATCCACGGTTCAATCCCAGGCACACAGAGTTTTTGGAGTAAATATCACTTATGGCCTGTATTATCACTTTCTGATAATTGTCGGATAGCCTAACCGTAAATTTTGTCACTTTCTTACTTTATGTCAAGTCACAAAGACAAAATATGCGAATAAGCTATCCGACACTTATCAGAAGGTGGTGAAAATGGCCCTTAGTCTTGCTTTTGCATGGCTGAGGTTTAGCGTGGTGGACTGTGGCCAAAACCCTTTTCATTCGATAGGAATCCTGTGTCAAGTGGGAGCCCAGCGGTACATTGAGATTAAGGCGAACTAAACGGATCTGCCCGCGAAATTCAAATGTAATTTGGTTTTTCACAATTTGTAAACTAATACGACGAAGTAGGCTTATGGCATTTTAATTGCGCAAATGGCAGTATCATCTTTGCAGGCTTATATAAAAATCTTTACTTGAAAGTGTCCAGTTTAAGAAATTAGTCCGAGTATCGAGTTTGACGTGAGTTACTCACAAATTAGTCGATACTTGGACTAATTTCATATATCAACTTTTCGATATAGCCACAGACTGCAAAAGTTTATTAGAAACTTTTATTACTTATGGCGTTTAGATCACTTTGCAAAACCATCATACTTAATCTACATAAATAGTAGGTTGTGAAGGTATCATCGATCGAATGACCCCGAGTTTATTAAATATTTAGATGTACATAGGTAAATTGCAGAATATGAGGTTAGCAAATATTCGCGAATAAAAGTATTATCCAGCGGCTCCCTAAGACCCGTCTGATGTCATCGGTCCACCTAGTGGGGGTTTGCTAGCAATGCACTTTCCGGTGCGGGGTCGCCACTCCACCCAAGTAAGTAATAAGTTTGGGGTTGATTACAGATTATTTTGTAGCTTTAAATCTTCTTGGCGTGCCTCTCCGACTAGCGAAGGTTGGCAGTCAGCTTTGTAAATTCAGCCTTATTTTTCGCGAGGCGAAATATTTCTGCCGCACTCGCGATTCCGGTCCACTCTCGGATGTTACGCAGCCAGGACTTTTTTCTGCGACCGACGCCCCTTCTTCCGGCAACTTTTCCCATCATGATGAGTTGCAGGAGTTCCTACCTCTCGTGCCTGAGCACGTGCCCCAAATATGCGACTTTCCTCATCTTGATGGTTTGCATGAGTTCGCGTTTTTGATTGACGCGTCGCAGAACTTCCACATTCGTGACCTTGTGAGTCCAGCTAATGGCCAACATGCGTCTATAAGCCCACATTTCGAAAGCTTCTATACGTTTCCTGAGGTCTTCTTTAATTGTCCACGCCTCACATCCGTATAGAAGTACGGGCCAGATGTAACAGCGTAGTAAACGAGTGCGCAAGGAAATCTTAAGACTGCGGTTGCACAGCACTTTTTTCATTTTACTAAAGGTGCTTCGAGCCACTTCAATTCTGGTCTTAATTTCCTGGTCGCTATTCCAGTTCTCATTTAACCACGTACCTAAATATTTGTATTTGCGCACTCTTTCTAGTTTTTGGCCTGCTACTGTAATGTCAAAGTCGTCAATGTTATTCTTAGATATGACCATGAGCTTCGTCTTTGAGATGTTCATCCTAAGACCAGCTCTTTCGCTGCACTCATTTACTCGGGTGACAATTCTCTGAATATCTTTAGCAGATGACGCTATAAGGACTGTATCATCGGCATATCTAATATTATTTATGTTCTGGCCATTTATTTTGACTCCACAGTCTAAGTCCTCGACTGCTTCTGCTATTATGGTTTCCGAGTACAAATTAAATAGCGTAGGTGATAAGATACAGCCCTGTCTAACACCCCTTTTAATTTCGACTTCTGCCGTCTCCTCATTATCAACCCGAACAGTAGCTCGTTGATTCCAGTACAGATTCTGGATGATACGTATATCTTTGCCATCTAACCCGATATTTTGTAATATTGCAATTAGGCGGTCATGCAACACTCGATCGAAAGCTTTTTCGTAATCGATGAAACAAAGAAAAACATCCTGCTGCATATCTAAGCATTTTTGCACCAGAACCTGTACTGCAAATAGAGCCTCTCTTGTGCCGACTCCTGATCTAAAGCCGAACTGGTTATCTGCGAGTTGTTCGTCACATTTGGTTCTTATGCGTTCGTGAATGATATTTAGAAATAGCTTTAGTACTTGACTCATAAGGCTAATTGTTCGAAACTCTTCGCACTTTTTCGCATTGGCTTTCTTAGGGAGCGTAATGAAAGATGATGTTAACCAGTCTTTGGGTAAGTGGCCAGAGTCATAAATGGCGTTCAAAAAATTTACGAGGACATCAATATTTTCTTCCTCAATAAGTTTAAGTACCTCTATGTGAACATCATCTGGACCCGCTGATTTTCCAGTTTTAGCTTTTCTTAGAGCCTTTGTAACTTCGTCTTTCAGGACAGAATACCCATCACTCAAATCACAGGTTACAGCTAAACTTCGTGAATCATCAGCGAACATTGACGAGATGTATTGTTCCCACAGGTGTTTTTTCTTCGTTATATCCAGAATTGGGACATCGTGTTCATCTATGAGTTGGTGTGTAGTCTTTTTATAGCCAATAAAAGATTTTATTTCCCTATGAAGATTAAATGCGTCATGTTTAGAATAAAGATCCTCCACAAACTCGCACTTCCCGTGATACCGAGCATCGCGGGCATAGCGGACTTCACGCCGAATTCTCTTATCGATCTCCTTGTACTTGGTTTCATCAGAGTTTTTGTAGAGTCTCCTTTCCTCCATAAGGTTGTTTATTTTCTCTGTCATCCAACTCTGTTTAGGAGCCCAGTGTCTTTGTAAAAAGATTTTGTTTATGTCTAATAATTTGTTTTTTAGTGTGCTCCATGTCTCCTCTATCATACACGGTGTCCCAGATTTCGTATCCACTGCCCACCTATTAATTTCATTCGACACATTCGCTTTGGTGATAAGGTCTGTAAGTTTCCTGACATCTATTTTAGTATTTTGTGCAGGCTTCTTTACTCTTTTTAGCGTACATGATATTGTGGCGATAACCGGATTGTGGTCAGATCTAATGTCAGCTTTAAATGCCATAGCAGAAATGCCGGGCATGCAGGGTTCCTCACGATGTTTTCCTCCACGAAAAATAGTGGAGCACATATTCGTGGACTGAACGAAGTACAGGCTCACGTTTACGAATAGAAGATAAATATTCCAGGAGGTCGAACTGGAGGCCAAAGAACTTCGGAAAGAGGCGTACAGACAGCGGCAGACGCGAGAGTTACAAGAGTTGACATAACTCTATTATACTATTACCTATCGCATGTCAAAGATATGAAGTAAGCTGTAATCAACGCTAAACTGTTACTTGTGCAGCGCTTAGGGACTTTTATAAGTTCTCGTAAATACTTATTATTATCACCATTATCTTGGGCACTTGTAAAATTAATAACATAAACTTTGTACCGTGTACAAAGTTTGTACTACAAACTTTGCCTAAAGTAAAGAACTTTAAAGTTTGACACACTTACAAGCCCCGGCGGCCCGGTCAAGGTGTGCGTCTTGCCGCTGCCCGTCTGGCCGTAGCAGAAGGCTGTACACGAGAAGCCCTCTACTGCCATTTCCAGCAGCCGCTTTATACCACTGTACTCTAACACATCTTCCTGTGGACAAAATTTAACAAATGGTGACCTGCTGAGGTTAAAGATATTTAAAGACCCATCCTAATAGTTATTTTCTAAGTTCATCCATTCAAAATTTGAAGTAATTGTACTAAGTATGGATCCAGCTTAGATGGTGTTACGCGAATAATAATACAGCGATATTGAATCGATCATGTCTTAAGCTAGTCTTAAGCAAAGATCTTGATCTTTCGGAGACGGATGATTATAGGCTACTTTATATTTGGGAAATCAAATAGTAGGCAAATCGCGCCACGATCGCGTGAAGAAACCGATTAGGTTTTAATTTAAACATGGGGTATGTCAGACTGCTTTCTTTCTTTCAAGTTAGACTGCTTCGTCATTTGCAATCAGGTGACCCGCAATCACGGGCTTTCCTGTTATGTCATAAAATAAATATATAGTCTTACTTGCGTTGCCGCAGGTTCAAATACAACGTTATAAGAGAACAGCTTCGGCTTCTGCGCGAGGGAGATTCCGTTAACGATGATCTGCCCCTTGCCGGGGAACTCTAGCATGTCGCGCTCCTGTAGAGAGCGTTCTTTGTCGTTTACTGGCCTTACTCTGAGGAAAAGAGGATGAACTATATAGGTAGTTCAATCCACGAAGACGCGCCCCACTCTTTTTAAATACAAGACTGTGTGAGTTCTATTAGTACGCAGCGATAAATAGTGGGGCGCGTCTTGGTGGATTGAACTATCATTTAAAAATTTGTGTACGAGCGAAGCGAGGTCTCCGAGTTTTACTTGAATGAATTTGCAGTTGTCTGTCTGTCTGTCCGCGTGTCTTTTAGAAACTTTAATCTCTATCATAATAGCTCCAGCTGATCGATTCCGTATAAGCTGTATCGATCATTGCTACAGTCACAAGTATTGAAAAATAAAGTTTTGAAATATTATAACATAAAAAATAGAGGTGATTGGCTGTATTTTTTTTGGAAGTTGGGGAACTTGGGGAATGAGGGGTCATTGTGGAAATATTCTATTCTAACAAAGTTGCATGGGTTAAATCGCCTTGGCATCCAGCTGCCCACAAGATAGTAGGTATAAAAAGTTTATTACAATGTAATAGCTACATAATAATATTGTAAAGTGATTATTTTGAAAAGAGCAACTGCTGAGTTTCTTGCCGGCTCTTCTCAGCAGAATGCGCTTTCCATACCGGCGGTAGAGTCATGACGTGTCATAAGAGCCACAGGTTGGCCTCCGTGAAATAAATAATTTTGAATTTGAATTGAGGGTATTCTCGCTGCATCAATGTACTATATTAGCCAATAACGAAAATCGATCGTCTCACTGCATTTTAGCAGTATTTTTAGATACCACACCTGAAAATAATAATTTGAAATGTTCAAATACATAAAACATGTAAAACCTAAGTAGTGCTCCAAAGCCGAAAATAGTAATTCAAAAACTTTATTAGAGGGGGCTCTCATAGAGGAAAATGGGGTATAAAAAAATTCGCTTTACATACCTGACAACTACGTTAATATTGTCCTCTTCCCCATTAAGTGTTATGCTGGAGCCCTGGTTGCTTCTATCCAAGCTACCGGTTCTGCTGCTTGCACTGAAACAAGGGATTTCTACTTGGAATTTTTAGGGTTCCGTACCGAAAGGGTGCCAACGGGACCCTATTACTATGCCTCCGCTGTCCGTCCGTCCGTCCGTCCTTCCGTCCGCCTGTCCGTCAGCGGGCCGTATCTCGTAAACCGTAATAAGTAGATAGACAGTTGAAATTTTCACATATTGTGTATTTCTATTGCCGCTATAACAACAAATAATAAAAATTAAATTAAAAACTAAAGGCGGCTCCCATACATGGAAAAGGAGTCGAAATAAAATTTTATTTTTGTACCCTAGCATGTGGGGTGTCATTGTCTAGAACTTATTAAGTGGAGTTCAAATATATATTTTTTTATTTTTTAGCAACAAAAATGAAGAAATGGGGGGCTGTCAAAGTTGTCGGTTTTAGACTAATTTTGTTAGGGGGTCTATTTCAAAAACTAAACTAGTTAGGAATTTGAAATTTTGGTATATGTATTATAATATGTATTATATAGTGTATTTAAACAACAAATACTGAAAGAAAACACCGATTTATAATGCGGTTTGTAAGTTGTGACCAAAACAAACGAGCATTTTTTTCCCCTTATGCTAATTTAGTCTTATCTACTAAATCTTATCTTATCTAGTAAAACTTATCTACTTACTTTGTAAGAACTAAGATATCTAAACAAATGTATCTAGTTATGAAAAAATTATTTGGTCATATGTACGGAACCTTAAAAGAGCCTGACTCGCACTTGGCCGATTTTTTGTCTTCTAAATACATAAAAGGAAAAGGTGACTGACTGGCTTACTGACTGATCTATCAACGCACAGCTCAAATTACTGGACTGATCGGGTTGAAATTTGGCATCTACAGCTATTATGACGTAGGTAGGTATCCTCTAAGAAAGGATTTTTAAAAATTCAACCCCTAAGGGGCTAAATAAGGGGCTTACAAATTAAAAAACGTGAGCGGGCAAAAGCTCATCATCATCATCATCAATCCCGTCTGCCCGTCTTAACATGAATTGAATTGTAGTTTTTTTCTTGGAACTTCCCCTCATTGTGTAAATGTTATATTTTATTCTAACAAATTTGCATCGGTTAAATCGGCTTGGCATCCAGCTGCCCACAAGATAGTATAAAAACTTATTACAATGTAATAGCTTCATAATAATATTGTAAAATGATTATTTTGAAAAGAGCAACTGTTGAGTTTCTTGCCGGTGGTAGAGTTATGACTTGTCATAAGAGCCACAGGTTGGCCTACGTGAAATAAATAATTTTGAATTTGAATTTGAAATCATCAAAACAGATTTTGATATTTTTATTAGCTAAAAACGTAGTCGTAGTCAATAGTCCATATAAGTTCCTACTAAATCTTTTACCACATTTTCTAATGTCCTACCTAACCATAGAAATCATAATAACAATTTTGCATCGGATTCGAAAAAAAAAATGATGGCAGTATCCAAACACTGAAAATTATTATCAACGACAATTTATGAGAAGCCAGTTATTTTCCTTCAGCTTTTCCATCATATGATATAAATTTGGTTTTTTTCCAATACGGCATGAGTGGTGTAGTATGTACTTTATAATATTATATTCCGACAGTCAATCTATGCGACCATAGAAAACTTTTGTTTGGAAAGTAATCATCTACTGGTTGCCATGTTTAGTTTGCTTTGATGTTAAAGTCAATGTTAAGGGCTCTAATGGAATATTTGATGAGCTTGATGAATTATTTGTTATTTTAGATATCTTTGGATTTCAAGAATAAAGGCAGGAAGGAATCTGTAGCGAAAAACTTTTTCTACGTTAACTTTTACATCATTATTTATTTCCACTAATCTCATGCCCACAAGTGGGCAGCACTCTCTCGAATGAAAGATTTTAGGCCATGTGCACCAAGCTGGCCAATTAATAATAATTAATCATCATCATCAAACCCATTAACCTCTCACTACTGAGCGTAGCTTAGGTCTTATCACAGAGAAGGGTTATAGGCAGGTTTCCTCACGATTTTTTCATTCACCGTTGAAGCTGTGATATTAGAAGTTATTAGAAGTTATTTATTAGAAGTTGTGATATTTAATTGCTAAACGCAAATAGCTCCGAAAAGTCAGAGGTGCGTGCCCGGGATCGAACATGCGACCCCCGGAATAGGAGACCGCAGTCGTAACCACTAGGCTATCACTACTAATTATTATTAATAATATTATCGTGATGTAAATAATATTTTGTATGTAGTCAGTAACTCGTAGAGCCTGCGTAGACCCTGTAGAGTGTAGACTGTTGTTTTACTTTGAGTATTAAATACTCAAAGCTACACGGTCTTGCTTAAACAGTCAGAACCATACTTAAAAAGATTCATAATATTATATTTGCTCAGTCAAAACACAAAATTTTTATTTATTTTTTAACATGACAGATTTCCAATAAGTACAAATATTTTCAAAACGTTAATTCTTTAATCATCAGTACTAGGTAATAGTAAACTATGACATTAGTATCAAAGTAAAATGAACTATAATACATTAATGATTTAAAGTCACAAATTCAATACAAATGATTTTAATTTGGAGCGGTTTCGTATACGTAAACGTATAAGAATACATACATGAAATTGAGCTCTAATCCAATATTGTTATAGTTTATTTTACTTTGATGCTAATTTCATAGTTTACTATTACGATCAAACGAATTAAAACTCGGACTAAGCATACAGTTAACTTGTTTAAACTTGAAATTTTTGTGTATTTAAGCCAAATATTGTACCTAATGAATTAATATTTGCTCATGATAATTCATAACTTTAGAGGTTTAGGTACAACAAAGATTTCAGAACGGTAAACGGATGCACGTAAATCGTCTGTGATATTTCGGAACGGTTCGTTGAATATTCAAACGACTTCCCGCCTTCTGAGTGACAGCTTAACCTGGTAAGTCGGAGGCGATGTTTCCGTTAAAAATGGCGGCCTAATATCAAGGTTCAGGTAATATAATGGTCGGAATTAGATAAGTATATTAGTTCATAACTTAGGGTAAGTAATCAGTGGTAATATACAATTATGTATCAACATACGTACATTCTGTAGCCTTTGCACGAATTTGCACATCTCGAAAACGTTCATAGATTTCTTTACATGATCAGTTTTAAGCTATTGCATAGCTTTTATCGCGGGCTCTGAACTAGGACAAACAGTTTGAGCGCAGTTGAATCAAGAAATTCCGTAACGAAAAAAAACCTAACACCGTCGTTCAGTAAGCGTTCAACATTTTAGAGGTTCACAAGTAGCTCTGTTTGGCGCAGTGGGCGAGCGGCCGCTTTCTTTACCGTATGGTGTAGGTATGATGTCGCAGGTTCGAATCTCACTCGCGAAGTAGTGACAGTGCGGTTTTCTTGTTTGTTTGTTATTTAATTATTTTTTTGCATACCTAATTTTTACTATGTAAAAAAAAATATTGCATAAATATTATAATTGCATAAGTTGATAAAAAGCTTTCCCGCGGCAGTCCCCGAGTGCCACTTAATTTTTTATTTCGCAAAGTGTGCATTTGGGTCGCGGGCTGTAGATACTCTGTCTGTTTATTATGTATTATAAATAAAAGCAAAACCGCAGAAACTTCGGCATGTCGAATATTGTATGACAAAAGCGAAACTGCGTTTTCAAAAAAAGTGATTTTACCATGATCTATCTGAATCCCATCCCACGGCAAACCAATCGTGAAAATGTGTCGCGTTTTTTTCTGAGATCGAAGGGCGTTTGAGACACGTAAATTACGTGGGAAACAGGTTAGGTAGATACCATAAATACAAATGTTAGAATAGGCTTTTTCACAAGTCGTACAAATGGTTCAAATCACGTCCAATTAAAGAATAGGAAAGAATAAATGGAATCGAGAATAAGCCAGTTTCCGTCAGCCAATAGATAGAACATTGAAAACACCGTTTTTTATAAAACTCAAGGTTGAAACATATTCATTCGTGGGCCTTGAGCTGTTTTCTATTGCTCAATAGATAACTAAAAGTCTATCTATTATTTGCTTACACATAATTAAGTAACTAACTAGAAATCATTAAGTTTCGGAATTCAGGTTTATATTTTTATGTATTTATTTATTCCATTTTAAGCCGAATTCACCAACGCTCCGTATTCCGTATTGTCTATTCCGGGTGTAAAATAATTTTGGCAGATTTTCAATATAAAAACTGTCAGAACGCCCAATTTATTGCATTGACGTTGGTGAAATCGGCGCATAAGTAACAAAAAAGGTTCATATTATTAGCACACTATATTTAGTAGTATGTATTTCGGAAAGCCCTAAACACTAATTTAAGTATCAAGACTACTTGTACCGATCGCTGAACCCTGAACCCACCATATATTCCGATTTTTTTGACATTTACTAAAGAATTAATGATTATTATCATAATAATGTATCGCATTGCGTGCGGGTAACAGGAAAGTGATTCATAATTTAGTATTGTGTAAATTACGTCATTATGCGTTGGTCATTTTCACAAGAATTATCGAAATTCGCCTACAGCTGCGTCAACACCCTCATTCGATATTTAACTACAAAAGCTATTAACTAGAGGATATCAAAGATATTACAATGCTAAACATATTTATTTTATAAAATCTACCCACGTTCAACCGATTCGCAAATACATTTTACTCAATTAAAAGAACATACTTAAATACTTAATATAAACTACCATGGAAAGGCATGCTTTATTTAACCATTTTGTTGGGAACTTCTAGAAATACCGTACACAACTACTTAAATAAATAAAATTTAAAAAACTTAACAACTTGTAAATTCTGTTAAATGAGAAACTGAGTTAACAATTTAAATGCCGTGGTGTATCTACCTACCCGTCATTATTGGTTTATCGTTACCGTTAACCGTTAATAAAACAAAATATCAAAATATATTATCATGTAATTTATTTTGCCTCGGATTGTGAACTTTCGAATTTTACTGTACCTAGGTATGTGCGAAAAATTAAAAATTGGCGATACGCCACGCCGCGCGCCGTTGTCCCGGTATTGGCAAATACTTTATATGATTTTTAACGATAGGCGGCACAAGACTTCTGTGGCAACCCTTTCAAGAAGTTGATATCTGCGACTTCGTACATTACATACAGACGATGTCGCAGATATACCTAAACTTTGATAAACAAACCGGAGTGCCTGTTTTCGTATACGAAGTGCACTCCACTGCCGACTAGAACAAGTGTAATAGTTTATTAAGGGGTATTAAAATACGAATGTGGGTTTATCACACGACGCGAAGCCGAGTGTGATAATAGTATCAAATGAGTGTTTTAATACCTAATTATCAACAGTTGCATACAAGACTTTATCTACTCCCATAATATGAATCCTCTATAAAGGTTCTGAAACAGTTAGCTTACTGCTAATATTAAAACAGCCATTCCTAGTACCTAACCTAATTAATATCATCCATTACTGAGTATATACAAATAAACTAAGTATTCATGAAAGAATTATTTATTGTAGTAGTAATTAACATTTTGTATAGTGCAATTATTAAAATTCACTTGAATATTACGTTCTTTAATGTTTGAAGGTCCCGATCCCGATGTACTCGGCGCGGCGATGTTCTTTTTTAGGGTTCCGTACCCAAAGGGCGCCAACGGGACCCTATTATACTAAGCCTCCGCTGTCCGTCCGTCCGTCTGTCAGCAACCTGTATCTCGTACACCGTAATAGATAGACAGTTGAAATTTTCACATATTTTGTATTTCTATTGCCGCTATAACAACAAATAATAAAAATTCGCCGCCTGAATCCAGCGGCTCCCTGCGACTCGTTTGATGTCGTCGGTCCACCTGGTGGGGGGTCTGCCAACACTGCGCTTCCCGGTGCGGGGTCGCCATTCCAGCACCTTGGGACCCCAACGACCAATTAAAAATTAAATTAAACTAGTGGTTCGCCCCGAACTGAGACCTCGCGGTAACGGTATCCCATGATTATTCATTCAATCGATACATGATAACCAAAACTGACATTATTATTATGCCCGTTTTCACCAAACATACCTAAATCATCCCCTAAGTAGGAGTCTCTTAACGTAGGTAGCTCCTAAATACAATCCTAAGTCCTAACATCCGTCCCAATATCCTTTTAGGTGTCCCGTACAGGATCGTGATAAATAAGTTGACAGAAAACATCAATCACCTAACTTATAGGTAGCCCGTAAAGGTTAGGGAACGTTAGTGAAAACATTGAATTATTATGTAGGTACTAACGAGTGAAACCGGGTTACGGGCATCTGTACAAATCGTCATCTATCGACGCGAATAGAAAATATACAATATTTAACTAAAATTTAACTAAAAAATAATTTTAATTGAATAATATGGTACAAAAAAAAATTACAACACAATTATTGTATTATAATAAGTAACTAAATAATAATGGTCGACGCAAAACTGTTTTTGGGATAGGTCGTTAGTCGTAACTCGTAGTTCCATGGGAATAGTTACTGACTGCGCCATCTATTAGCATTATTGTGAAGCTATGTTGATGCGATATGAATTACTGATGTACATTAAAAATTAAATAATCTCGTTTCTTTATAATATTCATATAATTTTAGTATTTGTTGTTCAAGTACAGGATATAAGTGACCTAAAAACATAAAATCAGTTTGAAAATCCATAGCGGATTTTCCTAGAGAGCGTCTTCAAGCGAGCGTATAAAATCGCCACTTTGAAAGCCACCCATTTCGTCAATTTTAAGGGAAAAATTAAAAAAAAAATATTTTTGTACTCAGTTCAAAATTATCTTTAAAATGATACGTAACAATTTTATGTAACGCGATATTTTTTTTTTTACTTCGCATTCGCTTCTATGAGAGCCCCCCTGAAATAAAGATTTTTATAACTTTTTAAGCCATTTTCGGCTGGAGGCCATCGGTTTACATATTATATCTAAATTTGAAGTAATTACGTTCAGTAATTCAAAAGTTATCTTAGTTACTTATTCAAAGGTAGTTATTAAGGCTCTGACAGACGGACGGACGGACGGACGGACAAGTGCAAATCGCTCTAGTTAACTCAGAGACCTCGCTTCGCTCGGTCAATTAAAAAAAATTAAATTAAAATATTTCCATGGGTACATGGAAATATTTTAATTAAATTTTTTTAACGGAACCCTAAAAAAACGAGGCCCGACTCGCACTTGGCCGATTTTTTTTAATTCATACAAATGTTTTTTTTTTTTGAAATTCATAGATACCACGCATCCAACAGTAAGAATGTGGCTGTCTGTGGAGTAAACCTTTGCTCAGAAGGGATCGAAAAAAAACAAAGGAGTGTTATTATGAAATTCAGTACAACATTTTATCATCCGTTTAGATGACATTATGGTTATTAAGACATTGGGTGTTTTAATGTTGGCAATAAGCTAACTGTATCAGAATCTTTTTTAAAGGATTTAAAGCATGGGAGTAGATAAATTAATTTAAAACACCCCCGACATGTAAATCTGTAGCCGGACTATGTATGATATACCTGACATCCTATTACCCAGTTTTCTGTTCGATCATCAGATCCTCCTCCTCGATCCTCGATCATCATCTATCTAACACCTACCCATTGAGACCATTCTAATGAGCCCAAACACACTATATCATATCTGCTGTAAGTAGCTGAGGAGTTTGGTATCTCGTAGACTACTCCTAATGATGCTCCAGCATCAGCTCAAGGTTACCATGCCTTGGAAATAATTCGAAGTAATAGTATACCTTTCAAATCAATCGCACCAGTGAAAGCTTGTAAGACCTTTAATCAAGTAGGAAATGAGTAGTAGAGATCTTCAAACGCCTGAGCAGATCTTCATATATTATAGCTAAACCGCATCAAAATCTGCGGAGAGGCTGCTTCGAGGGAACAGACCTAATACAGATAGACTCTACAAAAATACACAGTAGGACACACGTTAATCTTTACAACACCCCTCTTTTTGCGTCGGAGGCTAAAAATGTTGGAAAAGCACATAGTTGCGTGTCTGGACTGCGCGAATTGATTGCTGCTTGATTGCTGCCATTAAATATTAACTTAGGACTCTCACTTACTTCCGTACTTGGTAGAAATGATATGGAGGTGCAATTTGATAAAAGTAGGGAATAGGGGTACCCTATTCCCTACTAAAATTATAAATGCAAAATTTTGTTGATTTGCTGGTTTGTACTTCAATCACGCAGAAATGGAGCAACGGATTGACGTGATTTTTTGCATGGGTATAGTTGAAGATCTGGAGGTTAACACGGGCTGCTTTATGTCTCCGAAAAAAGGGATAAAGTGTTTCAAAAAACCAGCGCGGGGTTTATTAAAACCTAGTTCCAGGTAATAAATAGTAGGTTTAGGTAGGTAAATTGGTTTAAAGTTAAACTTTCAATATAATGTACAAACGAGTTTCGAGTAGGTAAAGGACTTCCGTAAAGTAATGCCTGCTTCTTTACAATATTTCTCAAAGTATTCTCCCTTACCTGCCGTTCCTTGATCTGCTTTTGAAGCTGTCTGTGTCGTCGCCCCATTTGCCCAGCGCTGGGAGGGCGAGGGAGCTCCCGCCTTTTGATAAACTGTTACTGGTCCCATTCGCGGCCGGCTGTTCAGTGCTTCGAGATTTGCGTGCCTTTATTTCTTTACCTTCAACAGAGAAATTAATAACATCTATTGAAAATGTGGATCTTTCTCCTTGTCGAGATGAGATTACCTAGAAACTTGGGACTCGTAATTCTGACAATCTTCAGGCAAAAAAATAAGAGATTCGCTCTTGTCTGCGTGAAGCGTCCGCTTTCATATGATAACTACATATCAGTGTCAGTACAAGCAAATTATCTTACCTGAGCTAATGATAGTAGCCAAGGCAGAAATCTGGACAACACAGAGGAAGTTGCCTTAATGAAAGGCGACTGCCGGTATCCGGTAAGTATTCCTTATCGCGGTTCATATGAAGCAGTGTCTGATGTGAATTAAAAGCATTATAATCACTCGCGTCGCGATATAGACCTGGACAAGGAAAACATTATAGGTGCCTTTACGAGCGTCGATTGCCGGTTCTGGTACCCAATGACTGATCACATGGCTAGAAGCAATAATGTACTCACCAGTGCCAGTATATAGTAGTGGCCAAAGCTTCGGCACTCCAGAATAACTCTGAACAAGGCAGTCGGAGGGGCCTTCATTGGCCTCGCTTGCCGGATACCACATGCCATTCGATTGCCGGTTTCGTTTATGTGTCAGTAATTACTAGAAAAATATTTTCACTAGCGCCAGTAGTAGCGGCCAAGGCCTCAGCACTTCAGGATATAGATTTTGACAACGCAGATCTTGACCTGGACAAGGCATATCGAGGAGATAACATGGGCGTCGCTAGTCGGTTCTCATTGCCATTATGAGGTTTATGGGTAACAGTTTCAGTGACTTGAAGCGCTATTATATACCTACCCATCAGTACCAGTAGTAGTGGACAAAGCCTCAGCACTACAGAATGTACATCTGGACAAGGCAGACGGAGGTGCCTTCGTGGACATCGAATGCCGGTTCTAGTACTCCATACCGCAATTCATGTGTCAGTAACTATGACAATATAATATACTCACCAGCGCCGGTAGTAGCGGCCAAGGCCTCAGCACTCCGGGATATAGACCTGGACAAGGCAGTCGGAGGAGCCTTCATTGGTGTCGCTTGCCGGTTCTGGTACCCCATTCCACGATTCATGTGAAACAGCTGCAAGTTCTTCATCGGCATACTTTACACTAAACATCTTATGTTACGAGGACGGAAACGACACTTTTTTGACTGCATACTTCTTTGAATCTTTTTTTTATATTTTTTTGTTGAAAGTTCTTAATTATGTTAACCGAATTTCTCTTCTGCTACTTCAACTCATTTTTCAGTACTGAAATCTTTTTGTTACAGCTGGTAACGTCATCTGCTGTGAGATTATGTTAGAATGATTGCATCAGTATGACGATCGCTATCATCTCTGATTGGCTAAATTATTTATGGCGTTCTTGCTGCATCTATGCCTTTTAACCACTAGCGAGAAAGTACCAGCCAATCAGAGGTGATTGCATGCACCGATGCAATAATCTTAGATAGGTAATCCCATGCACTTGTTGGCGCTTCGATGCGTCATGCGATCAACGGGTGTAGATAAATCTTTATATTTATACATTTATATTTTAAGTTGTAACTAATAAATAGTGTTGTTTGTGATAGGGGATAGGGTGGGCGGTTTCGCAATTTGATGTTTGTTTATTTTAATGAAAACTGGGACAAAAAAGGTTGCGTGGCCATTTGAAAGATGTAAACCAAAGCATTGAACGTTCCCTATACAGTGCTTTTGGAGGGTGCACTGTGCATAGAATATGACGATATGCGATTTTCAACCAAAATATACATTTTTTTAATTTAAATTACTTGCGGCAATGATAACGAAGACTTATTATTGCTTTTCTATAAGGGAATTTAATAGAAAAAATCCAGCTACTGTTGATTGATGAATAACAGAACGAAACGTTATGAAGAACGTTTGCAAATTTTTTATGCCTAATTCCGAGTAATTTTACGTTAACTGTATATTGTTTTGATAACGAGCATTTAATTTTATAGATGCGGGCTTGCAGTGAAATAGGTAGGTACATATTAGAATATCGGAAAAGCAATTTTAAGTGTTAAGTAGGTACCTAAGTATTCTCTTATGTTGTGCATACTGAGTATACCTCCGTGATAATAAGTGGGGTGCAAAAAAATCTCTACCATAAAAATAATAATCATCTCTATGGTGTTATAGCTATGAAAACTTAATGAGACAAGACAACATCAATCGATGTCTTTTTTTCCATGTAAAGGAGATACAGACGTCGATACTGACTCGTTTAAAAAAATTACATTAATCAAAATTCACTATTGAAAGTATTTCAACTAGGCGCGATAATTAGTTTTAGTGTTAAATAGTTTCCAATTTGACTAATTGAAAATGAATGGCGGGAAAAGCGACAAGATGGCGGGTGTCGAGGACGCGCGCGCGACACTGACTGAACTGGCCACTGAATTAGTTTCAGGTTTGTTAAAGCGTTTCCAACAGGGCTTTTTCAACGATAAAGTATTATTTGTGGTAATGGTCGTATGTGGGGTGGATAGGTACGCTCGACCAATTATGGTGCGTCATTCTCCAAAAATTTTGTACCTACATATACCAAAACTTTTATAAGCAAGACAGAAATATAAAATGGGTGTTTAACATTCCCATTCTTATCTTGTTCACACCATACAAGCTGAAAAAATAGTAGACTTATTATATTATTAAACTAGATCAATGAGGCCATCATTGGTCTAGTGGCTAGCAATCTACTGATATGATCGAAGCCTGTACATTGTGTTCAGGAATGAGGGAGGAGCGAGTCTCAGCTAAGGGGAAAAAAATAAGGGATATTGGGTTTTTCTGAGAATAAATTCTCAGTAGCAGCCCAGAGTTGGGGAGTTGGATAAAACTCCTACGCCTCGGAGAGCCGATAAATAAGGCCGACGGTCCTGCGCCTGATCTCTTTCCGATCGTGTCGAATGACCGTCCCATTGGTCTATGAACTCTATGAGATTAGAAAGTACACTTGTGTTTGCACACAGAGCTACACATAAAACTAGTTGACTAGTCTCTACCTCCTCGGAGATTGTCCACTGCATGACTGAAATTTGGTTTGATCGACATCGCAACGTGAAAATCGCAAACTACAGTACCGTGTATATTTTACTCGTCCAGTCACGCCAAAGCACGTGATTTTAGTGAAAGCATAAGCGCTGAATGAACTCCGAGCCCTTAGAATTACGCGTCGTGAATTATAGAGCGGAATTGTCTTTCACACTTCGACGTAATTGTACTGAATCAGTGATGAAGGACAACACTCGACCAAACTATCGTAAGGCCGCGATGCGATGATTATTATCTAAAACTGTTTTGAATATTATTTCTATACTGTTTACCTACTCTATGACCTTTCTGTCACTTGGGTCGACCAACATTCAAACTTCAAAATTCTTTATTCAAAGTCAGTTGGGCAGGTTCAAGGTCAGAGCTCTTTTTTTGGTGACGTTTTCGTTTTGACATTTGATAAAGAGTTGCTAGGTTAAATAGTTGGTACCATCCCATTTGGTTAATGTGTAATGAATAATGATGGAGGTAACTGGGTAGGTAACTGGATGTCGGGTATTCCATAGTTAATAATACTATGTAGGGTATATCATACATTTATAACGGTCATAGGTTCCACTTGTTATTTTTTAACCTACACTATAATTGTTGAATCATTGTACCTACTTACTGGAGTAGGTACAACACATTGCTATGTCAATTGTCACAGGCACTAAAGAAAAAAAAGCCGGCCAAGTGCGAGTTGGACTCGCGCACCGAGGGTTCCGTACTCCAAAAGTAAAAGTAAAACGACAATTTTATACTAATTTGCTTATTTATCGTTAACTTTGTTTGTAGAGGTTTATTGTTAATATAAAAAAAAAACTATGCTAGTTAGAGCGTTGGTTTTATTTTTCCTGTAAAAAATACATAAACCTCTATTGACCATAATTATCTCAGATTTTTCGATTGGTAAACTTCGGAGCTAAGGGGGGGGGGGGGGGAACGGTATTTTTTTCGACATTTTGGCCGATTACTCAAAAACTACTAGTGGTTCGCCCCGAACTGAGACCTCGCGGTAACGGTATCCCATGATTATTCATTCAATCGATACATGACGACCAAAACTGACATTATTATTATTATGCCCGTTTTCACCAAACATACCTAAATCATCCCCTATGTAGGAGTCTCTTTACGTAGGTAGCTCCAAAACACAATCCTAAGTCCTAACATCCGTCCCAATGTCCTTTTAGGTGTCCCGTACAGGATCGTGATAAAGAAGTTGACAGTAATCATCACATAACTTATCATAGGTAGCCCGTAAAGGTTAGGGAACGTCAGTGAAAACATTGAATTATTATTTATGTAGGTACTAACGAGTGAAAACGGGTTAGGGGCATCTGTACAAATCGTCATCTATCGACGCGAATAGAAAATATACAAAATGATATTTAACTAAAGAATAATTTTAATTGAATAATATGTTATTATATATATTATGTACCTAAATAATAATGGTCGACGCAAAACTGTTTTTGGGATAAATCGTAGTCGTAACTCCTAGTTCAATGGAATAGTTAATGACTGCGCTATCTATTAGCATTATTGTGAAGCTATGTGAAATTTACTGATGCTCATTAAAAATTAAATAATCTCGTTTCTTTATAATATTCATAGAATTTTAGTATTTGTTGTTCAAGTACAGGATACAAGTGAAGTAAGAAAATAAGTACAACTTGAAAATATATAGAAAATTTTCCCAGAGAGCGTCTTCAAGCGAGCGTATTAAATCGCCACTTTGGAAGCCCCCCATTTCGTCAATTTTAGGAAAAAAATTTAAAAAAAAATACGGTTGTACTCTGTTCCAAATTGTCTTTAAAATGATACACAGAAGACCTATGAATCGCAAATAAAAAAAAATTTCTTCGCATTCGCTTCTATGAGAGCCCCCCTGAAATAAAGATTTTTATAACTTTTTAAGCCATTTTCGGCTGGAGGCCATCGGTTTACATATTATATCTAAATTTGAAGTAATTACGTTCAGTAATTCAAAAGTTATAAGGCTCTGACAGACGGACGGACGGACGGACGGACGGACGGACGGACGGACGGACGGACAAGTGCAAATCGCTCTAGTAAACTCAGAGACCTCGCTTCGCTCGGTCAATTATATATAGAAATAAATAAAAAACTGTTTTAGAATGCACAAGTAAAGGCCTTTCATATGATATCCCACTCGGTTTAATTATCTTACTTTGAAATTTCAAACCCCCGATTTTCCCCCCTTTTTAATCAAACTAAAATAATTTTCGCGTTGATTTTATTTTTCCTGTAAAATATGCATAAACCTCTATTGACCATAATTATTTCAGATTGTTCGATTGGTAAACTTCGGAGATAGGGCTCCACAGCTGTCAAAAAAGAAAGGCGAAGTGTTTTTTCGCAAAATTTATCGCACTCATAAAGAAGCCTTGCCACAAGAATTACAAGTGAAAAACCAAACTCAAACCTCGTTTAATCGCCCGGAAAAAAACCTTTTCTGCGATTTGTTTACCTTTTAAGACCGCTTTAGAAAAAATAGATAGCTGATTATAGGAGGTATATGGGTAGGAATGGATTTAATTGACAGTCATCTCTCTTCCTAGATAGCCTGCCACAAGGTGAATTAACAGTGAGTCAGTCAGTCCGTCAGTCGCATTCATCGACAAAAAAAAGCATGTTGAAGCTATTACAAGAACCGAAAGCGTCTATCAAGCGCTCGGACGTCTAATCGATATTTTAATCGGAATAGTGACTGGCGACATCAATTTGTTGGACGGACGGAATTGGCTTTATTACTTTGGTTTCGTCGATGTGATTTTCCAATAAAGCCTCGATGGCCCAAAGGTGAAAACTTGTGTCAGGAGTGGATACGACGAAGGCGCAACGGGTAGCGATCAAATACACCTAGTACCTAGGTCTTGCACTATTATGTATGTTGTTTTACGAGTTCATCATCATCATCAGCCCATCAACGGCTCACTACTGGGCGCAGGTCTCCTGTCAGAGAAGGGTTATATTCCATAGTCCACCACGCTGGCCCAATTCGAGTTGACGGACTTCACACACCTTCGAGAACATTACGGAGAACTCTCAGGTGTGCAGGTTTCCTCACGATGTTTTCCTTCACCGTTGAAGCATGTGATATTTAATTTCTTAAACGCACTTAGATTACTAAGTGCGTTTAAGAAATTAAAGTCAGAGGTGCACCGTGCTTACGGGTCCCTTCATCACCGTTCATATCACTGCTTCTACGAGTTCTTTTGTTGTACGAGTTACGACTTAAGACATTAGACAACGAGTAACTAGCTACGAAGTTTTTTTAAAGAATATCAGCCAAGCTGTAGATGACTGATATCCTCCTATCTCCTCCAAATAAACGGAGAGCTTGCACTAGGAGTGGGTACGGCAATGGTGCAACGGGTGGGGTTTGAACCTGCGGCTGCAACCTTTCAGTTTCAGTCCGCACCTTTAACCGTTATAGAAGCGCAATAGTCGACGCGGTGATAAGCCATTTTTAGTACAGGCCGACTACGCAGTATCGTCGTGTTAGTACGAAGAACTTGCAGAAAATTATTAAAAATTTTAAAAAACCGACTTCAAACGCCCGCACCACTACAAAGTATATAATTTATTGCTGATATTTTCAAAACCGCTCGACCGATTTTGATACAATTTAAATGGGACCATTTGGGAAATATACCCTTTGAAACATAAAAGAATTTTCCAAATCGGTTCAGGCGTCTTCGAGTAATCGGTAAACTTATGTAGATTAAAAAAAAAGACGAATTGAGATCCTCCTCCTTTTTTGAAGTCGGTTAAAAATGACGTACTGTGCTGTATATCAGTAACAGTACCAGAATATAATTTTAAGGCACTCACACATTCATTGGTTGTTTTGTGCCTACGTTTGGAGCGGAACTATGTTAGAAACTTCTGTTCTAAGCGTTATAGCTGTTATGCTATTTAGGTTTCAAATTGGCGAGTATAGTGCCAAAAGTATAAGTTAGCAGTGGCGTTTTGAAGAACTAATTCAGTGATCCAATTTTTTTAAGCCATGGCCAACTTGAAAATTCAACATTGGATCTCGTTGTGTGCTGTTGCGTTTAATGTGTAAATTAAAAATGTTTTTCCCCAAATTTAGTCTCATGTTCTATAATAATATTATGGTAATAGTAATGTGGAGCACAGTGGCGCACAACCGCGCCAAGTTAAACTTGTCGCACTGTAGGTAGATAAAGTTCTGTACGCACGAGTCCAGTTCTAGAGTAATTTTTGACCTGTACTTGGGCAGTATGAAATATTTTTTTATACTTATACTTATATTTACTTATTCATTTTATTCATTTATTCATTTTGTTTTATGTTAGTGTTATAGGTAATTTTATAACCTGAAATAAACGAATTGTTATTATTATAAAGGCAATGGTAATGTCAACGACCAACAGTGTCTATGAGTCTATGACCCTTCAGGCCAGCGTGCGGTTCAGCCACCCACCGCCCAATCATCCGTCATCCGCCGTAACTGCGAATTATGAAGTCGTTACGGTAATGGCACACTTCATTATAGCGACACGGAGCTGATGACACCATATAGTTTCCTAACTCAATTATGAATATATTTTTGTCGTAGTTAGGAACCTCTATTAGCTACCTACTCAATGGAGTTAGGTACTTGTATTAATAACTAGCTGATGCCCGCGACTTCGTCCGCGTGGATTTAGTGGAACTCTTTGATTTTCCGGGATGTCTATGTCACCCTCCAGGTTCATCCAATCCAATCACGTTAATCCTTAGCTTTGTTGCAGTGTGATTGACGGACAAACCAACAAACAAACACACTTTCGCATTTATAATTATGTATTAGAAAGGAAGAATTAATAATAAACGATGATAAAGGCGATCTAATTAAATTTTAGAACACAAAAGATACTATTGTGATTGTATATGATAGTTAGATATATTCCCTCGCGGACTTTTTTGGAGAGAATAATGAGTACTTTAATCATGTAGTACATCATATTTATGTATCATCAATAGTTTTCTCAGCACACGCCAAATAATGCATTTTGTAGGCAAATTTTTGCTACTTTGGGTTACACTATTGCAATTTTCTTGATCTCTAATTTTTTCCATCACCGGTCGTCCTTGACCCTACAATAGCTCGGCCATGAATAGACTCAGAATTTTCATTTCTCTCCCCCCCTCTGCCACCTCTGCTCTATTTATGTAACGGTAACGTGAGACATTTAAATTAATTATAATACAGCTATAAGTTCGTGTTAGGCGGAGCGCTGCTGGTGCGAGGTTCACACAATGACGTGTCAGTTGCGGTTCGATGCTCGCCCATTTTTTGGTTCACCTCAGCACATCTGATTATTTAATGCGTTTCCATTGTAGCACGGTATCGAAAGAACTACTTTATAAAGTTCCTTGCAAAGTATACCGGACTTGTACGCGTGGATTTAAAAAAAAAAAACAAAAATCCTGCGGGAAACCGTTATTTTTCCGAGATGAAAAGCATATTGCACTCTCCAGGGCCTCAAAATAATATACTCGTGTAAAAATCACGTTGATCTCTTGCTCCGTAGCTGCGTGATTGCAGGACAAACCAACTAATACACTTTCGCAATCTATGGTAGGTATTTAAGCCCTATTATCCCTAGTAATAAATACCGATAAACAATATGTTGTTAGGCAAGTATAGTTGATGCCCACGACTTCGCCCGCGTGGATTTAGTTTTTAAAAATCCCGCAGAAGCTCTTTGATTTTCCGGGATAAAAAGTAGTCTGTGTCACACTCGAGGACCTCAACTATGCCCATGCAAAAAATCACGTCTTTCAGTAGCTCTTTTGCAGCGTGATTGAAGGACAAACCAACAAACAAACACATTTTCGTATAGGTATTTACTAGATCATGCCCGCGACTTCATCCGCGTGGATTAAGGTTTTTAATTCCCTTGGAACTCCTTAATTTTCCGGGATAAAATGTAGCCTGTGTTAATCCTGGATATATTATGAGCTATCACTATTCCAAATTTCACCCAAATCGGTTCATTTGTTGTGGCGTGAAAGAGTAACAACATCCATCCATCCATACATACATCCATACATTATAAACAATAGGAAAAACAAATAATTCGCTTCGTTAACAGTGGCTAATGTAAACCGCTAAATGCATGTTATAAGTTAATTAGGACAGAAGAATAAGATACAGTGGAAACTAGTCCATATAATACAATGCGCTTCCTCTTCCTGAATGTTAGTTCTTGCTCGGTGCAGCTTCTTTTTGCTTCTCTATTTACGTCTTAATGTTTAGCAACCGACGACGCTACGAAATAATTAAGTCCTGTTTTAAATTAAAGATGTAAAATTGATAAAGAGCTTTGGTATTATTCATTATTTTATGTGCAAAAATTGAGAATTACTTACAAAAAATATGTGTTGATAGTTGATACCTACATCTTAACTAGGATATAATGACATTACAGAATAAAGTTATCATTAACTGACGGAAATTCATAATATTATTAGTGAAACCATATTGTGCGATGTAGCGGTGAGCGAGGACCGAGGTTAAAGTTAAAGCTAACAGAGTCCATGGGCCCAATTCTCTATTTTTAACCGACTTCAAAAAAGGAGGAGGTTCTCAATTCGTCGGAATTGAGAACCTCCTTTTTTATGTATGTTCACCGATTACTCGAAGACGCCTGAACCGATTTTGAAAATTCTTTTTTTTGTTTGTAAGGGTATTATACTACTTTACAGATGGTCCCATTTAAATTTAATAGAAATCGATCGAGCGGTTTAAAAAAAATCACCAATCAATCAATATACTGTGTAGTGGCGCGGGCGTTTGAACTTTTTGAAGTCGGTTTTTTAAAAAGAATTTTTTATATTAAATTATTTATTGACATTTCCAGTGGCCAGTTGGGAACAATAGAAAGTTCCCAACTAGGCGTGTTTAACTCTTTGCTGAAAGGACTCAATGAATCGTTTCTTCAAAGAATCTCTATCGCCACTACTAATGTATCATTTGGCTTGAATTTCGTTCCTAAGCGTGTTCACGCGCTCGCCGACACGAATAAACGAAAGAGTCGGAAGATCGGAAATTACGACGGTGAATTAAACT
Source organism: Oeneis ivallda (assembly GCA_029955525.1). Taxonomy (NCBI): domain Eukaryota; kingdom Metazoa; phylum Arthropoda; class Insecta; order Lepidoptera; family Nymphalidae; genus Oeneis; species Oeneis ivallda. Next base: position 3,550,766 of record JARPMR010000016.1, read on the forward strand.
TAAAATTATCTTGGTCGAGGTAACCACCAGCTCTCCTGACACCAGCGGACTCTATGAGACGGGATGACATCATCATCATCAACAACGACCCATCAACGGCTCACTACTGCGCGCAGGCCTCCTCTCAGAGAAGGGTTATATGGCCGTAGTCCACCACGCTGGCCCAATGCAAATTGACGGACTTCACACACCTTCGAGAACATCATGAAGAACTCTCGGGTGTGCAGGTTTCCTCACGATGTTTTCCTTCACCGTTGAAGCTTGTGATATTTAATTTCTTAAACGCACATAACTTACAAAAGACAGAGGTGCGTGCCTGCGACCTCCCGCAATAGGAGACCGCAGTACTAACCACCATCTATCACTGCAGATGAGATACGTTTATACATCACGATAATTGACAAGCTAGACTATTTTTTTCGCTTTAGTGTAGATAATACTTATAAGAAGTTGTAAAATTTTATAAACGCAAGAAAAGAATAACTCTATCGGCAGGTAAATCAATTTTGCCTTGTCAGTTTATCAAACAATAAGCATAAAATTCCCATGAATTAACCTCTAATCTTTACGCGATCTGTTAACAAAAGAATCATTACATTATTCGACGCTTGCCCATTAATGTATATACATGCATACCTTTAATTCTTACATACTTAAGTACTTGCTCGTGTCTTGAATTGCTATGAGTAGCAATGGCTTTGTTACAGGGATTTACCCTTATGTCCTTTACTTTATAAATACTAGTGAGACCTCGCGGTAACGGTATCCCATGATTATTCATTCAATCGATACATGACGACCAAAACTGAAATTCGTATTATGCCCGTTTTCACCAAACATACCTAAATCATCCCCTATGTAGGAGTCTGTTTACGTAGGTAGCTCCCGGTAGGTAGGTCCCAATGTCCTTTTAGGTGTCCCGTACAGGATCGTGATAAAGAAGTTAACAGAAATCATCACCTAACTTATCATAGGTAGCCCGTAAAAGTTAGGGAACGTTAGTGAAAACATTGAATTATTATGTACTAACGAGTGAAAACGGGTTACGGGCATTTGTACAAATCGTCATCTATCAACGCGAATAGAAAATATACAAAATGTAGTAATTAATAGTTTATTGAAGTTTGATATTTAACTAAAGAATAATTTTAATTGAACAATGTTATTATATATTACCTACCTAAATAATAATGGTCGACGCAAAACTGTTTTTGGGATAGATCGTAGTCGTAACTCCAACTTCAATGGAATAGTTAATGACTGCGCCATCTATTAGCACTATTGTGAAGCTATGTGAAAATTACTGATGCCCATTATAAATTAAATAATCTCGTTTCTTTATAATATTCATATAATTTTAGTATTTGTTGTTCAAGTACAGGATACAAGTGAAATAAAAACATGAGTTCAGCTTGAAAATACATAGCCGAATTTGCTAGAGCGCATCTTCAAGCGAGCGTATTAAATCTCCACTTTGAAAGCCCCCCATTTCGTGAATTTTAAGGGAAAAATTTAAAAAAAAATATTTTTGTACTCTGTTCAAAATTGTCTTTAAAAAGATATATTGCAAGTCTATGAAAGGCAACAAAAAGTATTTTCCTTCGCATTCACTTCTATGAGAGCCCCCCTAAAATAATGATTTTTATAATTTTTTATGCAATATTTGGCTGAAGGCCATCAGTTTACATATCATATCTAAATTTGAAGTAATTACGTTCAGTAATTCAAAAGTTATAAGGCTTTGACAGACGGACGGACGGACGGACAAGTGCAAATTCGCTCTAGTAGACTCAGAGACCTATTATCCTGCGTTACCCGTTTTACTACCAGTCTACTACAAGTAGGACGATGTACTATCTAGTATCTACTCATGAACAAAATTGACACAAAAGTTTAACTTCCGGCTCGATCGATTTGGCTGATTTTTTTTGTTATGGTCGTAATTTGTTAGGACAAAGTTTGAATGAGAGAAAATTTTTGAAGAATCCAATCCATATTTAGTTTGGATGGTATTTTTGGGTGAAATACTCACTAAGCAAATCTCATTTTCTTAATTAATAAATTGCACGCGTGCGAAGCCGGGAAGGATCGCTGGTTCTATCTAAAATCACAATTTTTGTCATGATGATGATCAAAACCACAAGTTTGTTCGTTTAATGTGCGTAACGCTTCTTGCGTTACGCACATCAAAACGACCAAATCCGTGCTCTCTCACAGGAAGCAAAGCGTAAAGGCCCTCAAAAGCCATGTACCTCTGCCATGTATTTCCCATCCAACCATGAGAAACCTTCAAAATGGCATACAGGCCCCATGGATGAACGGAAGAAAAACAATTGCACTATAATTATTATAAGCACCGGACGCAAGCACGGCTGCCCAGTTTGACATACGCAGCTGTGAAACGCACACCCGTTGGTTTTTTTTAATTTATCTTTTTTTCGATCTCTTTTAATAAATGTAGGCATAGGGCAAAGATCATACAGCCTTATTAGTTTGCTAAAAAAATATAAAGATTTTAACCGAATAAAATAGCGTTGTTTTTTAATGGAATCTCGACAAAACAATGCTTCGGAGTTGACTATGCAAGTTTATTAATAAAGTTAGTGTATTATATAGTCTAAACGGGTTTTGCATAGGTCAGTGCCTCATCAAGTGTAGTTTGTAGAGTTGGAGAGGATGCACTAGGCTGTTGCATTTTTATCAAAATGAACCGGATAACTATATTGGTAAGTGATATATTATTATAAGAATTTTTATCGTAGAGTTAGTCGAGGTAGATAGAGTTCTGATTTCTCTTCAGAGCCGCAGATTTGCATATCTACATGAAATAAATAATTATGAATTTGAATTTAAATAAAGCAATAAAGAAATTTTTAATACTTACGTGCATTTATTTTTTTATTATTAGGTACTTATTGCATTTAACTAGCAAAGTTGGGCAAGTGTTCACTGTTCAATGGAAAATATGGAAATATGACAGACAGATTAAAATATGGAAATGTCGGGAAATGAAGTCATAGATTTATTGTATTACAGTGGGAAAAGTCCTCGATTTCGTTTATTTTTGTATGTAAGTCTTTGAGCCACTGCGCTATTCAAATTCAGATTGACAAACTTCACAGACCTTTCAGAACATTATGAAGGATGGGTATAAGCTATCTCCATTTGAAATTTCAGCCAAATCGCGCGACTTCGTCCGCGTGGATGTAGTTTTAAAATCCCTCGGGAACTCTTTGATTTTCCGGGATAAAAAGAAGCCTAGCTATGTCACTCTCCAGGTCCTCAACTATACCCATGCAAAAAATCACGTCGATGCGTAGCTCTGTTGCGGCGTGATTGAAGGACAACCCAACAAACCAACAAACAAAGACACTTTCGCATTTATAATATTAGTATGACGTATTAGTAAGGAAGAATTATTACCACGATAATAAAGGCGATCTAATTAAATTTTAGAAAACAAAAGCTACTATTGTGACTTAAAATATGATAGTTAGATATATTCCCTCAGGGACTTTTTTGTAGAGAATAATGAGTACTTTAATCATGTAGTACCTATGTAGTAGTAATCATTTGTATGTATCATCAATAGTTTTCTCAGCACACGCCAAATAATGCATTTTATAGGCAAAATTTTCCTAAGGATCTCTAATTTTTTGAATATAAATTATAGCCTATGTTACTTCCTGATAACTTAGCTTTCTATTGGTGAAAGACTGGTTAAAATCGGTCCAGTAGTTATAGAGCCTATTTGGTACAAACAAACAAACAAACAAAAAAATCTTTCCTCTTTATAATATTAGTACCTATAGATAATTATACTTCCACCCCAATAGAGATAAATAAGGGATGTAAGTTTGTATGAAAGTCCTTCATTTTTCAAGTTATGTGTATGAAACTTGGTATTATGGCTTTCGATAAAAAAATAAAAAAGCCGGCCAAGTGCGAGTCGGACTCGCGCACCGAGGGTTCCATACTCCAAAAGTAAAAGTAAAACGATAATATTATATTAATTTGCTTATTTATCGTTAACTTTGTTTGTAGAGGTTTATTGTTAATATAAAAAAAACTATGCTAGTTAGAGCGTTGGTTTTATTTTTCCTGTAAAATATACATAAACCTCTATTGACCATAGTTATTTCAGATTTTCCGATTGGTAAACTTTGGAGATAAGGGGGGGGGGAACGGTATTTTTTTCGACATTTTGGCCGATTAATCAAAAACTATTATATCTAGAAATAAATAAAAAAACTGTTTTAAATGCACAAGTAAACGCCTTTCATATGATACCCCACTCGGTATAGTTCATCTTACTTTGAAATTTCAAACCCCCGATTTTCCCCCTTTTTTAATCAAACTAAAATAATTTTCGCGTTGCTTTTATTTTTGCTGTAAAATATACATAAACCTCTATTGACCATAATTATTTCAGATTTTTCGATTGGTAAACTTCGGAGATAAGGGGGGGGGGGGGGGGGACGGTATTTTTTTCGACATTTTGGCCGATTAATCAAAAACTATTATATATAGAAATAAATAAATAACTGTTTTAAAATGCACAAGTAAAGGCCTTTCATATGATACCCCACTCGATATAGTTATTTTACTTTGAAATTTCAAACCCCCGATTTTCCCCCTTTTTTTAATAAAACTAAAAATAATTTTCGATTTTTCTTTATTCCAATGATGTTGGGCCACTATTGTACACAACTATGCCAAATTTCATGTCGATAGCTTTAATAGTTACTGAAATAATCGACTGTGACAGACGGACGGACAGACGGACGGAGAAAGTCTCACCATAAGGGTTCCATTTTTACCATTTTGGTATGGAACCCTAAAAAGTAGTTGTTTCACCGTCTGAAAATTCTACCCACAAAGGCGTTAAAGAGGGGATGAATGTTTGTATGAAAATCTATCATTTTTCGAGTTATATCCATGAAACTTGGTATTTAGGCTTTTGATTACTTGATGGGTATGATTGCGAAGCTGCAGAGTAAAGTTTATCCCGGAAAAATGAGGAGTTTCCGCGAGATTTTCAAAAAACCTAATGTCATGCGAACGCGGCCAAATCGCGGGAGCATAATCTAGTTTTGGTTCATCATTATCATCATCATCAGCAATCCATCAACGGCTCACTACTAAGCGCAGGTCTCATCTCATTTATGAGTTATAGGCCATAGTCCACCACGCTGGCCAATGCAAATTGGCAGGCTCACACACCTTTGCGAATAATAATATGAAGAACTCTCAGGTGTGCAGTTTTCCTCACGATGTTTTCCTTCACCGTTGAAGCTTGTGATATTTTATTTCTTAAACGCACTTAAATTAGAAAAGCCAGAGGTGCGTGCCCGGGATTGAACCTGCGATCCCCCTAATAGGAGACCGCAGTACTAACCACTAGGCTATCACTGCTTCATTAGTTTTGCTAAAGGAAACAGAATTAGCCGCCCCTGACAGCTTGTTTATATTGTAACGAAATTGGTATCGAAACTTTTACCAATAATCACAAGTGTAACACAGAAAGTGTCCTTCAATATAATATAAGGTTTGCCCGATGTAGTAAAGAAGCCAAAATAACGCTTTTCAAGGCGTACTGCCAAAACTTCTACTCGGGTAGCCTGTGGGTCAGCTATGCACAAAAAGTCATAGGTATGCTAAGAGTGCAATACAATAATGGATTCAGGATGCTGTTGGGTTTGCCGCGGTTTTGTTCAGCGTCTGGTATGTTCGCAAAAGAGCATACCGATGACTTCTATGCAGTAATGCGGAAAAAGTCGTCATCACTACTGACGAGACTGCGTTCAAGTTCCAACAGCATCCTGAGCATGTTTGCAAGTAAACTGGACTCACCAATGCTTGAACATATTATTCAAGTGTTGGTGAGACCCAATTATAATAAAACCTAAATTTAATCTAAGCTAAATTGTTTTTTAATAACATTAGTTATAAGTTAATGTTGTACTAACACATTGAGCCGCAGATGCTTTAAATAAAGACTTTATTATTATTATATTATATTATAATATACCTACCTCGTTAGGGGATCGCGACTTCGTAAGACCACCAATTAAACTCGTTGAGAGGCGCACGAGCCGTTAGAGCCGCAAAAGCCGCACGAGGCAAATTTTTAGCTTTAAATGAATAATTAATTTTTTTTCTTCAAGTTAGCCCATAAATGAAGTCTATGTTGGAAGCGGGCAAATCTGAAAGGGATATGGCAATTTTTATTAAATCCACACACCTGTCGGTTACTGCATTGCATCTAATAGAAATGGTTTTGCCGTTTAGGTACGTAGTACTATTATATATTCTGTGGTTTAGGTGGTAGCGACAGACTATGAGAGTACAGAAGTAGAGATGCACTTGTGTTTGCGCACACAATTTGGGCACTATAATATCTCCTGTGTAGTTGGCTATTCGCTATTCTGAGTATCATATCAAAGAAATCCTAACGCGGTGCTGCGAAAGTCACCTCGTCGTCGCCTCGCCGACCTTTGCTGAACTTTGCAGAATTTTACCTAAATATTATAGGAAACAAGCAGTGATAGCCTAGGCCCTAGTGGTTAGGATTGTGGTCTCCTATTGGGGGGGTCGCAAGTTCGATCCCTGGCACGCACCTCTTGGCTTTTCTAAGTTGAGTGCGTTTAAGAAATTATATATCACAAGCTTCAACGGTGGCCGAAAACATCGTGAGGAAACCTGCACACCTGAGAAGTTCTTCGTAATGTTCTCGAAAGTGCGTGAAGTCCGCCAATTCACATTGGGTCAGGGTGGTGGACTACGGTCTATATAACCCTTCTCTGAGAGAGGAGACGGCGCTCAGTAGTGAGCCGTCGCGTTGATGGGTTGCTAATGATGATAGGAAATTGCGTTGTTTTGCGTTTCTTGCGGCTCTTACGGCTCTTCCGAGTTGCGGCTTGTTATGCGATCGCCTTATTAGTACCAATACGGATGAGACATGTCACGTGTCCTTCACGTTATACCCACCTCATTAGGGTTGCGACCTCGCCAGAACCGCCTACTCGATCCCATAGCCTTTCATTGTCAATGCTACAATTATAAGGCGATTAGGAATATTACACACGATTACAATGGACTAAAAGCTAGTTGCACATGAAGGAGTTAAAGAAAGGTTAATGTTAGAGTTAAACTTAGCCTACACCGACGACGAACGATAACTCGCTAACTCCAATGGCACTGTGAGTGCTGCTGTGTAAAAAGTTCGATGCTAAGATGGGCCTGGGATTCGATTCTAAATTGTTTCTGGTCTTGTCTTGTCTGTTCTAAATTGTTTCTGGTCTTGTCTTGTCTGTTCTAAATTATTTCTGGTCTTGTCTGGTCTGGTCTTGTCTAGTGGGAGGCTTCGGCCGTGACTAGTTACCATCCTACCAGAAAAATGTGACACTAAGCGTAACTATACAATGTTGCGTAGGGTCAATCAAGATTTATCGAAAGTTAATAAGCCCTGACTTGTGCAACATTAAAATTAAATTAAAGAAAATGGTTTGGTGGTTTATAAAGAGTGTAATATGTATTACCTACTCTAACCGTCTGATGTGCAACTGGTCCTTAGTAACACCTACTGTCGTGATTCTAGTAACTACAGCATAGAATCAAGGCTGTTTTTTTTAGAATTTGGATCAATAAGCAAATTCGTAGAGCTTATAAAGTTACATAAAGAGGTTATATTAAGTTTGTTTTGAGTTACTTACAGGTTATTTATTTGGAGAAACATTTTATTTTAAACCTAACCTATACCATATACCAATGGTCTATGGAGTTAGAAACGTTTTTTGAAAACCTACAGTTAAATAGAAACCTTAGAGAAATATGTTTTTGAAGGCGTAAAGTTTATTTATAATAATTTGATATAAAAAATTCTTTTTAAAAAACCGACTTCAAACACCCACGGCACTACAAAGTATATAATTTATTGTTGATTTTTTAAAAACCCCTCGACCGATTTCGATAAAATTTAAATGGAAGTATACCCTTTATAATTATTTTTACCCGCTATTTGTTCAACAAGATACTAGCAAAGTTTTTTTGTTGCGAATGCGAGTGCCTAGTTTGAATCCCGAGCGAGCGAAGGATTCTAATTTCTAATGTAGAATCACGAGCGTAGCGACTAGCTAGTGATCTTATTTAGAATCCTGAGTGTAGTGAGGGATTCAAAGGCACAAGAAATAGAAAACTTTGCTATCGTGTGATACATACAACTTTTCATCTCAATAGCAATTCATGTAGGTATAATATTACGTACTTAAATATGATAAAACCGCAGTTTCTGAGCAGGTCCGGAGCAGGCAGTCTCCAATCGTTAAATAATTCATATAGAGCAAGATCCCAGTGCCGCCAGACCTAAGTTATTTTCTCAGCAATTATTTGTGTACGATAGAGTACTGTTCGAATGTCCTTTCAGTATATGCGTACCAGCTAGATTGTGCCGACGGCCAATTTCCAGATACCAGGTGCTAAAGGTAGGTAAAAACTAGAATAACTTATCTTAAATTCTCAGGGCTGATTTTCATATATGTTTTAAAGAATATTGTAAAAATTAATAAATTAATACTGCCAGACGCTTACCGCCGGCGGTTACTTTAGCCAGACGCTTTGAAGCTCCCAAAAAAATATATAATTTAAGTTATTCTCAGTTCTGATTTTTATACATGATACTCAGGGAACTATTGCGATATTATCTGTAAGCTGCCAGACCTATTGGAAGGGTCAAACATCCCCCCAGACACACATTATGCGTCCCCATATGTATGAGCGCTAGAACATGATTCACTTGTTTAAGTGTGTGAGAGATAATATCATCATACTATAATATTATAAATGCGAAAGTGTGTTTGTTGGTTTGTCCTTCAATCACTCTGCAACAGAGCTACGGATCGACGTGATTTTTTGCCTGAGTATAGCTTGCAGAAGATATTGCAATAGTTCTCTCTCTCTAGATCCTAAGCTATACCCAGGCAAAAAATCACGTCGATCCATAGCTCTGTTGCAGAGTGATTGAAGGACAAACCAACAAACACACTATCGCATTTATAATATTATAGTATGATGATATTATCTCTCACACACTTAAACAAGTGAATCATGTTCTAGCGCTCATACATATGGGGACGCATAATGTGTGTCTGGGGGGATGTTTGACCCTTCCAATAGGTCTGGCAGCTTACAGATAATATCGCAATAGTTCCCTGAGTATCATGTATAAAAATCAGAACTGAGAATATAAGTTAACTTAAATTATATATTTTTTTGGGAGCTTCAAAGCGTCTGGCTAAAGTAACCGCCGGCTGTAAGCGTCTGGCAGTATTAATTTATTAATTTTTACAATATTCTTTAAAACATATATGAAAATCAGCCCTGAGAATTTAAGATAAGTTATTCTAGTTTTTACCTACCTTTAGCACCTGGTATCTGGAAATTGGCCGTCGGCACAATCTAGCTGGTACGCATATACTGAAAGGACATTCGAACAGTACTCTATCGTACACAAATAATTGCTGAGAAAATAAGTTAGGTCTGGCGGCACTGGGATCTTGGACCAATAGGCTTTCATGTATTTTTCACGCGACTTTTCCGGAAGAAAGTTTAATTCAGCGTTAGACGCTGATTCCTTTAATTCTAATGGTGTTAAATTATCCCAAGAATCACTCATTTTGTTACTTTTAAAACTTTTATAACAATTATCTTAAAAGTAGGTACGTAATTATTAACACTTGTTAAGATAATTTTTCTTTTGTTTTCCCACCATGATTTATTCCTTTTTTGTCTACGTTCGGAATTGTGTCATTCATAAAAAGAAATAATAAGTAATTAATTTATTTTTAATTTTTCTTTAATCTTTCACGTTTCATGTTATTTTACAGATTTATAAGTTCTAAACCACATTTTAACAAAAACTCAATAGTTTAAATAATAAAATAGAAAACTTTGATGAAATAAAATGTATACAAAATTTTATACAACATTTCCGAACTTTACTTGAGACGATGAATTGAAGAAATGACAATACAAAGCGTTCTAAATTCAAAACACTTTTTCTCACTGAGTGAGCAAAACGACTTTTGCTCGCTGGTTTTGGGCAGCTAAGGCGCCCTTTTTGAGCTAGCGAGGTCAAAAATAGTTATTTGTGTTATATGGGGCCAAAGGAATTTTTTGTTCCCCGAGGGCGTTATTTTGAATTCAGAGCGAAGTGAAGGATTCTATAGTAGACTCCCGAGCGCAGCGAGGGATTCTAAAGTAGAATCCTGAGCGTAGCGAGGAATTCAATATACGCCGCCCGAGAACAAAAAATTTTGGCCCCGAATGACACACATTATTTTTCATCATTACCTATGAGAAAAAGTTAGGAGTATCAACTATCAACCTACTATGTAGAGAGTATAGACATTACCAATACGTATATTGAAAGTTTAAATAAAACACAAATAAATTTTTATGAAATAATTAAACATGAATATTTATGTTGGAAGTATAGGCGTAAAATTATGTCTAATCGACAAATTTGATCACGTGACTTATCGTAGACAACAGCTTCTCAAACATTTTTGAATTTCGACACATTTTTGAATTCTCTCTTCTGATTGGTCCGCGTTAGTGTAGTAGTTAGTGTGTGTAGTATAACGCGGACCAATCAGAAGAGAGAAATGAAAAGTCCCATGGGGTTAACATGAAATTTTGCTCCCGCTGTCCTCTGAAGCCAATATTCGTTTTTCGAATAGGTATGATGAAATAGTAGATTATTAACCAAGGGGATAAAGCAGTGTCTTCTGTCGCGGGTGACGATTTAAATCGCGAGCGTAACGAAGGACTCGAGGTTTACTCCCGAGCGTAGCGAGGGTGTTAAAAACTTAAATCACGAGCGAAGCGAGGGATTTAAGACGAGTCCTGAGTGTAGTGAGGGATTTAAGTTCACCCAAGACTAAGACAGCTTTATCGCCGAGGAAAATACTCTACTTTTCGTACCATTTGCGAAAAAATTAACACAATAATAATATGAGATAAGCATTTATTAAAAATAATGACAATTAAAAGTAAAAGTTAATATTCGAAACATTGGTCCAATTATTGATAGAGAGAGTTACATTTTTGTTTGGTACATTTATTGTTGATGAGTTGATTTGAGTATTTCTCTGTTCTTGCGTCTGAGCATTTGCACTGATGGAATCCGACAATTCACTGTCACTGTCGCTTTGATTTAACATCGTAACGTATTTTTAGAACATTAACTTATTTATAAAAATAAATTAAAATAAACTTAACGTTTATGTATTTGAAGAAAACAAAAACGCGGCAAATTCCTAGACTAATATTTTTTTGTCGGAAAAGCAAAGGCATCAAGCTCATACGGCCTCGTCGGTATTCGTAATTTTATTTAATAATCATAACTGCATAATAAATGCGTATTCCTTTTTCAAAAAGATGTATAATGCTTTATATACAAACTCAATGGTGTAAACACAGATGTAGTTCAGTATAAATTTCGGTAAGTATTCCAAATTTAAATCACATTCTCCCCCTAGAGGATGAATGAAATTCAGTACAATTTTCTTTCCCTGTTTTTAACAGATAAAAAATGACTATTGTTATGTTCGCTTTTTGTGGCATAGAATGTCACTTTTTTGAGCAAGTGGTACGAAAAAAGAATTTTCCAAATCGGTTCAGGCGTCTTCGAGTAATCGCTGAACATACCTACAATAAAAAAAAGATTCCGAACAATTGATAGCCTCCTCCTTTTTTAAGTCGGTTAAACACATACTACTTTTTGAAAACCTAAAACTAGATGTCTTTAGCATCAGCTAATAATAGTCAATGAATAATGATAGTTAATTATTCTATGTATAAAAATAATAGTAAAAAAATTGGACACGAAACGAAAATATGCAAATATTACACAATTGCACTCATTGAGCACGGCCTCAGTAAACAATAGCATGACGTCACGTCATCAGGGCATCAGCATCAGCTACCAAACGCAGGCCTTGGCCACTTACACTGATGTACACTTTTCGACCGTTTCATATTAATTACCTGCGTTATTCATCCTACTAACTTTTGTATGTCCTCCTTATACTGTGCTAGTATCCAGTCATAGATTTAGGATTGGCAGCATAAGTAGTTTGTGTGCGAAGCGACTACCAAGTGCCAATCCTAAATCTCATCATCATCATCAATAGCCTATAACAGTCCACTGCTGGACTAAAGGCCTCTCCCAAGGGGAGGGTTTGCCCATAATCACCACGCGGGGCAGACGGGTTGGTGATCGCAGTAGATGGTAGTAGTAGCACAGAGGACGCTGCTGCCCGTTCTCCTGTCCCTTAGTCGCCTCGTACGACACCCGCGGGAAGAGGAGGGGTGGTGACAACTGTATTCTGATCTGCCGTCACCACACGGCAAATCCTAAATCCATGTATCCAGTATTATAAACGCGAAATTTTGCGAAGATGGATGGATGGATGTTTGTTACTCCTTCACGCCAAAACGAATGAACAGATTTGGTTGAAATTTGGAATGGAGATAGCACATACCCAGGATTAACACATATAGGCTAAATTTTATCCCGGAAAATTAAAGAGTCCCCACGGGAATTAAAATCTAAATTCACGCGGGCGAAGTCGCTGGCACCAGATAAAATTCAAAATTATTTATTTCACGTAGGCCAAACTGTGGCTCTTATGACACGTCATGACTCTACCGCCGGTTCGGAAAGCGGATTCTGCTGAGAAGAGCCGGCTAGAAACTCAGCAGTTGTTATTTTCAAACCTAGTACTAGGTACTTATTTTTCTAATTTAAGCAAATCCGTACACGCGGCGACCATAGTTTAAAACTAGTTTTCAATTCCGACCTAACCGATCGCACTAGCACCATAAACTTAATATTACTTTATGGTTAGCACAATATACACTACATGATATCACTAAAAGATCTCACATGGAGTCCGGCATTTTAATTATTTCTCGATTTTGTGTTAACTGGCCAAACTTCGACGATTCTATAAAATACCATCCAGCAATCAGAATCGAACCTATCACTGTCAAACTTTCAACATGAGTACAGTTTTTGCAATTCACGAAGGCGAGTGAGCTTTACTTGTGGTTACTTCGTGTACATGCACATTGCTTATGTGTGCGTGCCTGTCAAAGCCTAGGTGGGAGCAGGCAGGCGCGAGCATTGCGCTCGCAAGGCTCGCTCACACTTATACAGATACGACACACACACACAACCATAAGTCAGTCGCTCTCGTGAATTGCAAGAACTATATCTATATTCAAAAGCACTTGTAAAAAAGTTTATTTGAATAAAAAATATTTCTATTCTATTCTATTCTATCAAAATAAAAATTGGCGTTACAATGTTAAAGGACGGCATTATATTGGCAAGGGATTTTTTGTTTATTTAATTTACGTTCACCATTGTTTTGCCGATTGCACTATTTCAAAGGCACCTTGTGTTTTTTTGCAGATTGGTATACTAACATGTATAATCCACTGCCAAGGTGAAAGCGAAACCCTTTTATCAGCGGTTTTAACTCCTGATGAAAAGCCGTTATTGCGTCAAGGAAGAAGTTACTACGATCGATATGGTTACGGTCGACCGTATGAGAGACTAGATGCCAGACCGTCAAGATGTGGTCGATGTGATGATGATGATGACGATGATGAAGATGATGAAGATGACGATTATGACAGAGGACGGGGTAGAGATGATAACAGACGGTCACACAGACCAACATACGGCAGCAGAAATGACAGGAACGATAGAAATGACAGGAATGACAGAAACGATAGAAATAAGTACGATGATGATGATAATAAAAAATACGATGATAGAAATGATAGGAATAACAAAAATGGCACTGACGACAATGATGATAAGAAACATCACGATGACAAGGACAGCGATAGGCCTCGCCGTAGAAAGCACAAGAACAGACATAGATACGACGACCGAGACAGATACAGGCCAGATTATTACGACAGGTTTCTGAGGGATCCTTATAGAGACAGATACGATGATCCATATAGAAGGCCTGCCTATGATAGATATTACCCGGATAGATACGATGATTTTGGGAGAGATGGTTATTCTTCTTATTCGGGTAATAGACGGCCGGTGTATGAGGATAGATATGACAGAGGTAGTGGATATTATGACGCTTATGGGGGCTATGGACCAGGAACCGCGCGAGGACCTCATGAAAGGTGAGAATTATTTTTGACATATTCGATTAAATGCCTATTTAACCATCGCTAAGTTAACGAGATGTTTTGACAGGTACCGAATACAAAAACTGTTAGAACCTCGTAACTCCTTGTTACGTTACTTGCTGATGATGAAATTGGCACTAATGAGGATAATGTTTTTCTAATACACGCCAAAATGGAATAAGATAGACTAAGGACTTTCAATATCATGAGTGAAAATCAGGGTCAATGAATATAGGTACAGAAAATTAGTAAAGTTAATGCAATGAAACGGGAACTTTTCACCGTTATTTTTCACAGGTCACTGATCAACATGACTATCATTGCCATTTGTTGTGTCAAACACATCAATCCGATTTTCATCGCTTTCCCTCGAATTTGTTTTTAAATCCTATTTTGAATGATCGGACAATGATCTGACGTGATGGTGTTACATTCTGTGAAACACAGAATACTTAAACTCCTAGCGGAGCTGTGAAAGGCTCAGGTTTTGATAGCTTGACATGTATTTATTTTAATTTATTACATTAATTGGTGGAATGAAATTTAAATAAGCTAAATTATACCTTAAATATTTTTAGAGTATCGCTTCTTTAACATAATTTCTTGATCTACTGTCATTAACTTCTGATTTAACAACCCTTAGTAGGCCCATTAGATTTTAACCGCCATTTCTATACCTAACTCCTTGAATGACCAGACGTAATTTTTGAAAATATTACGGTAATACACCGTTTAGGTGGACGATCTCAAGCGAGCCAATGGCAATCGCTGGCTCAAGATAGAATATTCTGTGGCGAAGCTTGAGAGACCTGTGTCTAGTAGTACACCTCTACATCCATTGAGGTGATGTCGAAGTGAGACAATAAACCTTGTTTCCAAATTACATCCTTGTTTCAAAATTTTCGTCTCTCAATAAAATTCATATACTTAGCAAAGATTTTCAACTTAGGTAAGTAATTGTGATGGATGCGAAGCAAATTACGCCTTACCATTGTAGCTGACTCTAATTCCACCAATTACACAATTTGCTATGAGATACCTACTTGACACGTAGTATTACATACATATCCTTTAGTATTGTTGCTTGTGTTATTTGACTAGGCCACAAAAACATAGTGAACTTATATATTAGAATTAACTAAGGACAGTTATTGGACTGTAAATTAGATAAAGAATTTAATTATAAGTAGAAGTTTAAGGCTAATTAGCCCTTAGGCTAGATTGCAGTAAAAAATAAGGCTACCATTACGTAATGGTGCCTTATGGTAGAAGAAAAAAGTTATGTTAGCACTAAGGAAGACAAACATTCAACTGCTAGTTTTTTTTATTTGATGAAAAGCTAGTCCTTGACTGCGATCTCACCTGATGGTAAGGGGTATGGCAGTGAACATTCAACATACAACAAACATACCCCTAATTGGTTTCTACACGCCATCGTGCCGGGACGCTAAATCGCTTGGCGGTACGTCTTTGACGGTAGGGTGGTAACTAACCACGGCCAAAGCCTCCCACCAGACCAGACCAGAGACAATTCAGAAACTATAAACTCCCAAATTGACCCCGCCGGGAATCGAACCCGAGACCTTCCAGTTATAAGACAACAGCGCTCACAACTGAGCCAGGGAGGTCGTCAAAATTAAATAATTTCATGTCGAACTTTTAAAGTCTTCTTTTGTTTTATTTCATCCAAATCCATAATATTTGGCTGCCTGTAACATTTTCATGGCTATCATATATTATATAGTATGGCACATGGGATATTTTTTATCCCGGAAGATCAAAATATTTCTATAGGAATTTTAAATACCTAAACCCATGATGAAGTCGAGTAAATATTTATATATCAGCTAATTTTTTCTACCATATTTAAGTCACAGTAGTAGCTTTTGTATTCTAAAATTTAATTAGATCGCCTTTATTATCGCAGTATTAATTCTTCCCTACTAATACACATTATAAATGCGAAAGTGTGTTTGTTTGTTGGTTTGTCCGTCAATCACGCTGCAACAAAGTTACGGATTGACGTGATTTTTTGGATAGGTATAGTTGAGAACCTGGAGGGTGACATAGGCATCCCGAAAAATCAAAGAGTTACCGCGGGATTAAGCCACGCGGACGAAGTCGCGGGCATCAGCTAGTATGTATATATATATATTGCAATCTATAGAAATTAAATTTCATTAGGTAGTTTTTTGGGGAGATTACTCTCCTTCGATCTGTCATCACATCTCGATTGATCTAATTGCACGCAGTGTCTTTCTGCGTCATATTCCTCATTACTGCTGATCGTCATCCTTTTTAATTTTTTTAAACTTTTAAATTAATTATTGTAATGGTTTTCTTGCGATAATAATGCGATGCCAGACCCTTTCAGATAATGTATCAAATTAAAATTTTATTTTTTTCAACTTTTAAATTAATTATTGTAATGGTTTTCTTGCGATAATAATGCGATGCCAGACCCTTTCAGAAAATGTATCAAATTAAAATTTTATTTTGCACTGGTGACTGGGCTAAGAACATAAGGCTTAAGTTTATATAACTACATAACTATAACTTAAGTACCTTTAATTCAAGAATTAAGATGCTTACTTCTAAGCAAGCGCGCTCCATCTTAGGCTGCATCATCACTTACCATCAGGTGTGATCGCAGTCAAACGCGAGTCTATATCTTAGAATTTTATTCTAGACATTAATTGGGATAAACTATAGTTTCAGACCGTGGGACGAAACATACCGTGGCCAGGCGGGCTGGGACTCCGGCGGTTGCGGGTATTATTTTGCATCGGGTAGACCCGATTCCACCACTTGGCAGCAGCAATATGCCAGGTAAAGCCTTTTTAAGGATTTCAGAACGGATGTTCTCTTATCAATATTCCCTTCTCTTTGTAGATTAATAATAATGAAAGGTATCAAAAAAACGTTAAATAATATAATATTAAATGACTAGCTGATGGTCGCGACTTCGTCCGCGTGGATGTACTATTTAAAATCCTACGGGAACTCTTTGATTTTTCGGGATAAAAAGTAGCGTATTGTCACTCTCCAGGTTCTCAAGTATATAGTAGTACATGCAAAAACACACGTCGATCTGTGGCTCTGTTGCAGCGTGATTCAAGGACAAACCAACAAACAGACAGAATTTCACATTTGTAATATTAGATATTAAGATTGTTTTGGTATTTAAAAATCTAAATTAAAACTAAATCTTAAATATCAAAAATTAAAAGGTCTAAAATATAAAAGTATCATCCAAATCACTGGACAGAGGAAATGTGCCCAGAACTCTGATGGCCGATTTACCCCGCTGTATTTCCAAACTTATGACATATTGGCCAAGATAATAATATTATAATAAAAATATATTCGCTAAGGTAACTACCAGCTCTCCGGTCACCAGTGGACACTGACAGGCATGCTAGATGACAGATCCTTAAAAACTGAGCTTCCATTTCCATTTCCAGGCCTGCAACAACTGGTGGTGGATGGCAGAGCCCTGGATACTCTACTGGGTATAGTGGATACAGGGATTCAGGGTATCGAGGATCTACGTACGCTGGAGCTGGAGGGGGATACACTGGTGCGGCAGGGGGATACTCTGGTGCCAGTGGGGGATACTCTGGTGCCAGTGGGGGATACTCTGGTGGTGGAGGATACGCTGGAGGCTACCAGGAACTGAATGTCGGAGGATATGGCCAGTCAAGTGGCTGGCGTAATGTCGGTGAAAGAAGGCCATATAGAGATCAGAGGTAATGACCATACGCTAAGTATGTCACAACTTCAGAACATTTTGAAGAGTGTGATATAATAATAGCTTATTGCGCACGAACAAAGTTGCGTTCCCACTTCCCAGGCTCGAACCCATGACCTTCTGAATAGGAGACCGCAGTTTTAACCACTAGGCTTTCACTGCAGTCTAGAAAATTACGAGAAGGTCCGGAGTGAAAACATGAAAGGTCGACGACGCGATGGCTATAGTCCCACCCTTCGCACTATTGTCGTACCCACTCCTAGCACAAGCTTTCCGATTATTTGGAAGGGAGAGGACAATATTAAGTCAAGTTCGGCTTGGTTCTTTAAAAAAAAATTGATCTGCAAAATAATTTTTAGGGTTTCGTACCCAAATTGCGCCCACGGAACCCTTACTACTCCGCCAACCTTCCGTCCGTCCGTCTATCAGCGGGCTGTATTTATTAGGTGTATTTCTATTTCCACTTTAAAAACAAATAATTAAGAACTGAAGAGGGTCTCCAAACAATAAACTTTTGTTTTTGCACGATCTTAATAATAGCTGGTGTTTAAGGTCGGACCGCATTAGAGCGGCGCTGCGCGTCGCAGCGCTGCACGTCAAAATATTCTCTCGGAGGCAAGGCAACTATGCTGCGACGCGCAGTAACGCACAGTGCAGCACCGCTCTACCTAGTGCGACATGCGCCATATTATGATACGATTGAAATCATTATTTTGACGCTTTGTGCCGCGCTGTGCAGCGCTGCGCAGCGCCGCTGTAATGCAGTCCGGCCTTTAATCTTGTATGAATGCCTGTACGGAACCCTTCGTGTACGGATCCGAGTCGCACTTGGCCGGTTTTATAATATCTATTTTTTTCAGCGGAGTGGCCCACTTAGATACAAAAGTTACGCCTGGACAAGACACTCGGTACCAGAGCTACCAATCCAATACGTATCAGTCTCAACCACTGAGCTACGCCCAAGGCTCCTCATCTTCTACACCTGGCACCAGCTACCTGTTCCAGAGAGAGGATGAAGTGGCCACACAGCCTGAAACGACTGCGTCTCCATCATAGCTGACGTGAAGATTTGAAGAATGCTCAAGGGATTTGAGGACCGTTCAATTAAAATACCTCTAAAATTTTTGAAAAACAGGAAAGTTCAAGCAATGGTGTTTCTCACATTATTTAAATTTAAACTTATACATAACTAGGTTTTGCTCGTGACTTCGTTCGCGTGGAATAGGGTTTTAAAAAATCCATGGGAACCCTCTCTTTTACCGGGATAAAAGGTAGCCTATGCCACTCTCCAAGTCCTCAAATATATATACCCAAACAATTAATGTCAGGTCGTTCCGTTGCCCCGCTGCTGCGTGATTGAATGACAAACCAACAAAAACACACTTTTGCATTTATAATGTTAGTACGAATTAGTAAGGATACATCAAGAGTACAAAAATATAAAAATCAAGATAGAACGGATATGTGGGCGGTAAACACGTGCTAACAAATTGAAATAAAGTGCAACAGTTTTCAAATGAGAATAAACACCCGTGAAATAAAAGCTTGTAAGCTAATCTCAAAATGGGGGCTTTTGGAGCATACAAGAGAATATTTATTTTTAACAAAAACAATCCATTAATTCGTATTTAAACAGCGGTGTTAATAGTTCTATCTCGAAGTATTTTGTGGCTCTAACCAATTTTCTGTCTATATTGCTTATTTCAAAATCTGCCAGCTCTTTGAAAGATTGCTCTACAATATTGTTAGTAGGTAAGATATTAGTTGGTCATTTTGCATGAAGAACATTTTAATTTTAAGATGTGCCTTTTGAGTTTTGATCAATAAACTATTTTTAAGTATTATAATAATTATTATTATTATCCTTATAATGTTATAGTTATTTTCGACCTGGGATTTTAAACTATCGCACACGATTTCAACTTTATAGTCTGTGGCGAATCAACACAAAGAAGTAGATACTATTGTCACAAATATCGATACTTTGCCCATTTTTAACAGAGCTATTCAAAGATAAATCACTAACTCACTGTCCTCCGCTCTCGACCATCCGGCACTCGCTTTATCCCCCCCCATTTTTCCCACTCTTTGTTGTCGGGGCTACACGTGCTTATTCCTGATTGGCCAACGCAACCATGTTTGCCAACAACTAACAAATTACCAACATAAACAAGTGTTGCCACACTGAAAGAATTGCCACTTGAAAAATTCATTTAACACAGTCTTTTTTATAAAATCATGACATTCGGCCATCCGATATCGTGCAGCCTCCGGCGCACCCTACTAACAATCTGGTAACCGCATACCTTACATACATAGATATAGATATATCTATATATCTATATCATACACACAATATAAACCGTTTAGCTGGAATGTTGCACTTCAACACTGTATTATCAACATGCATTAGAATAACAACATAAAATAATATCCATAATTTTTTTGTTAATATACCCACACTACATTTCAACTAAATTAATAATCCTTTTGTATATGTATAACCTAATTTTTGATCATGATATTTGGTCGTAATTCTCACTGGACTTATTTTATTGTGAATCAGATTCGAAACTAATTATCTTTACTGAGCTTGATCATTATTTTAATATTACGAATTACTCTAGCACTAACCAATTAACACCAATTTTATATTACACACTACACTTATAGTTATAGAAACTTTAGACCCACAGAACATAAACTCTAACGAGAGGTTAAGACCTATCTAAGAACTATCTCGTGCTAGTGCTACGTGAAACAACTACTCATCGTAGCTTAGCCAGCACAGTCTCTAAGATATTTTAGGAGCGAGGTTATCCCACCACCACATTCGTGAATGCGGTGCCATCAGTTCTGTATTATCGAGTATTGCAGTCTACGAATTTATAAAAATATCACGCAATAATTTGTCTTTTCAAAAAAAATGTTTTACTTGACAGATTTACTGGCTACAACCCAGAACTTGTATCAAATAATTAATTATGTTATTCATTTCTTTAAACAATGTTTTCATCTTAAAATTGCTTATTTATAAAACATTCATTATCAAATATTTAAAAAAAATAAAATCATTCAGTCATCTAAATAGTAATTTAAATAATATAAAATTTATTATTCATCCAAAAAATATAGTCAACAAGAAAATAATATATCTATATAAATATAAAATAAACAATCACTAATTTGTATTAAAATAACTAAATAATCGGCAATCAAAGCAATTAATTTGTTCGTTAATGGTAAACGGTTCGAATTCTGAGAATCCATCCCTAACATTACTAATGACGTTCATCTCTGTTTCAAGCAGTTGCAATATATATTTTTTTTATTCGCAGGTGATCTCAAAATCTTTAGCTACTAATCAACACTGAACTTGATTGCTAGATCCTTTAAAAATACCTAGACAATCTAACTATATCCGTCCCTATCGATTTGTAATGTACCTGACGAACGACCTCTCAAAATCACCATTCCTTCATTTCTATAATTTTATGCTTGTTGTCAACGAAACTCTCTTTTTACCATACCAATTACTAAATCAGATTGGAAATGTTCAGAAAAATCTTTCGTTCACCGCATTATTGCCTATGAAACTCACTACCTCAGCATATTAAAGACAGTCAATACACACTTTCAAATTTTGCAATTTTCAATTTTAATTTATTTACTGTTTAAAGCAAATAAACGAATTTATTTATTTATTTATTTATTTAGAGTGAAGCAGCACTATCTTTCTTAATGTACTGTATAGAATTATAATTTTTATAAAAATGTTTATGAAAATATTTATGTATTTTTGCGTATTTATGGTTTATTATATAATTTATTTAAAAAAAAATTTAACTTCATTGGATAGAATGTTATTGTACTACCATGTACATCTGTTAGAAAACCAAAGAGTTTAACATCGCTGCAACGGAACTTAATAACCGTTAGAAAAACTACGCGAGCCCTCACAAAGCTCAGCTTTTTGCTAGTATATTATTATAGTATATTATAATAATATAAGGATGTACATTTTATACCCATGCACCACTTTTTAATTTCACCTCTCACTTTTGAGCAAGATGAAAGAAATCTCCACATAGAGATAAGCTTTACCTTTGTCCAATTCATCTGATAATAGATTTTAAGAGATTTTTTTTCTTGTACATAAATAATAAAAATAACATAAATATATTCAAATTCAATTCAAATCCAATTCAAATTCAAATTAAGTATTTATAAAATTAATGATATTATCGTTCAAAACTTCCACGAAGTGTTTCTTTTTAAAATATTATCTTTTAAATTTCTACTACAGGCGCAAGTTGACGTTCAATGCGTTGAAATACTTATTTATAAATAAATAAATAATCTGCTTGCCTATCTTTGTAGAACCAATGCTGGAAAATTTTTAAATATGCGTCAACTTGTGGGCACATACATTAAATAGTTCATAAACACACACATTAACTTTCTCTAAGAAAGGTTTAAGAATGCCACTAATAAAGTATTTTTTTTAATGCCATTAGCACAGTTAAATAAGAGTAGATCTAAATCAAGACAAGATAATTTTAAGGATAAGACAAAATAACATTAGATATAATTCCAAGTATTGCACAATGTTTTGCTCCAGTTTACCTTCGTAAGTGTATTTTAACCTACTCGTATGTTTCTTCAGTTTCAATCTGTCATTAATCATTAAACGTAAGTATACGATACAACTGTTTATTTATTTTACC
Source organism: Oeneis ivallda (assembly GCA_029955525.1). Classification (NCBI taxonomy): domain Eukaryota; kingdom Metazoa; phylum Arthropoda; class Insecta; order Lepidoptera; family Nymphalidae; genus Oeneis; species Oeneis ivallda. The sequence continues at coordinate 3,573,470 of JARPMR010000016.1, forward strand.
TAAGAATAATCGTAATTTTCATCGCAATAAATTGGTAAATCGATCACCAAATTGATTTACAAGAATTATAAATAATAATCAATAATTCATGATTAAAACCTCGTCAATATACCCCGCCTATCGTACCCGTAATGAATATCCTCAAAACACAAATGTTTCATCAACTCACAAAGAAACAGTTCATTAGAATATATTTATTATAACATTCTTTATCAAAGAAAAGTTCATATTCATCATATTCATCAACTTCTGATATTCATAATGATAATATTAGGTAATTCTCAAAAGCACTATATGTCACTAACTTATTATTTGCTACCAAAGCTTGCTACTGGAGTTATATACAAAATAATAATAATATGTATTATTATTTAAAACACTCACGTAATAATTGCGATTTCCCGTTTCTCAGTTCATCAAGTCAAGTTCTTAAGAATAAAATATTGCATGTACCTACCATACTCTGTAATCAAGTAGGTACGCAATAAAATTTTCTAAAAAGTGAGTAAGTAAATAAGATTCATCAAAAAAGTTATCTTCAAAAACATACTGATCTTACTTAGATAGCTTATAATAGGTATTTATTTTAAAAAATATTGGTAAGTAAGTCCTACAAAACAACGCAACATAAAATGCACGCGGTCAACCAATCGCGTATCCTACCCGTAAATGCTGATCAAGAAGCTACACGACCACCTAATAATGAAGAAAGTACTCTTAATTTCATCTGATTTTTGACAGTCTTGCCTTTTCATAGTTTAAGCCCTTCTTGCCCTCGCGGCCAATTAAGAACAATTATTATATTGACAAATATTTACAATCATGCAGGTGATCTTAAGTTTATCATCAAAGGACAATCCTGCCAACCTGAGTAGTCTACTCTAATTCGTATCATTGGGCATTTTGCCCTTAATCGTGTCACAGGCTTTCTTACCTTCGTATCATTTAAGGGGGCTCAGTATGCGCGAACGAAGTTGCTAGCGCACGTGGGTAACCTGCTTGCTAACATTCACCTAACATTGTGTGAGAAAGAGATAGATTCAGTGTAGCGAGTGCATGCGCGCATACTTCCATGCTACCGTCCCGCTCCCGCTCCGTGTCGGGTGAGAGGCGCGATAATTTACACCGAAATCGAGCGCGCTCAAAGGGTTGAACAGTCGTTTGGGAAAAGTGTTGGGAAAAACTACTAAATGTATGTTTACAAAGTAAAGTTATTTGAACTAATGAATAAATAAACTATGTCTAATGATAATTTTTTTTGGAATTTTCATACTCCTAATGTTATTTATTTACGCCAAAAGTTGTCATAAATTTAGTGTGAAAATTACGATCTTTCGAAGCTCGTAACTTTTTAGCGAATATTTTTTTCACTATTTTATATATCAATAAACCTAGATAATGACGAGGCAAATCGACATAATACTTAGTTTTGAGCGTACAATATCAAATAATGTAGTAATCACTCATTTACGTTAGTATGAAGAAGGTACTGGCTTGCGTCCCCTTAAATGATTGCTAATAAATTACTTGATATAATTCACTGTTACACTTTGTCCACCTCTAAACCACTATTATTTATCCCAATTAGGTTTATTCAATTTTTTCAGGCTAGTTACTGTATTTAGGAAAATTACGGTAATTTTAAAGTTTGGAAAAAATATATACTAAAAGAAGTTGGTTAAAAAAATAAAACAGCAGAACCCTTTAAAAGAGATTCACTCATGTCCAATAATGATAATCATTCTCGATTTCGGCTTGGTTCTGATTTTATTCTACTAGGCGGGTAGATCCAAATTAAGAATTGAATCTTAGGAAGATAATGAAATCATGGCGGAAAACGTGTGACATAGTTTGCATCACGTACACGATACTTAAATTTACCAATATTTCCTTAAATATTATAAAAATATTGAAATAAAGGTCTATGATATGAAAACTATTATAGTAGTAGTAGTAGGTCTCCCTTTTTTTTTTACGGAAATATTTTTAATACCTACAATGTGCCAAGATAAATTTATTCTGTCAATAAAGTGGACCAAATAACTTTTTAGAATTAAATTTCTCAAATAGAGAACATATTTCAGTGCTGTTTGAAATTATAGAACTTATCTTCCTGTACACACTCACACTAGTATCGTGAACCGAGAAAAAAGTGGATATAAAACTATCATAAAGTTTAACTATCAAAATATTATGTATGACATATTTTATTGTTTTTCAATTGAATGCAGATACTTAACTGAGAATTTGCACGCCATGCAAATGGCAAAATATGAAAGAAAATATTATTACAATATATTACTATCGCTTTACTACTCACATTTAGCAACTAAACGATTTCATTTCATTTCATGTATAACTTGACACTCTCACTTATCTTTAGGACACCCGTAGTCCGCCAAATAAAATTCACTTCTTTGAAATCCACGGCACACTTGGCCACTGTTCGAATGTCTATGGACGCACTGGTCCAATACAGTAGGTAACATACATAGTTACCATCAACAGACACACATGGTCCAATACAGTAGGTAAAATACTTATTTACCGCCTATAGACGCACTGGTCCAATACAGTAGGTAACATACATAGTTACCATCAACAGACACACATGGTCCAATACAGTAGGTAACATCATAGTTACCGTCTAAAACTAAAACTATCATTTTGACTCAACTCATAGTCTAACTATGCCTTTCAAGTAAGAAGGCTTAGAATCAAACATATCTATCAAACTTTGGCTGCCACAAACTATCATTTTCACTCAACTCATTATTTCATTTTACCCTCCAAATAAAACATGACGAAAATTACAAATCTTGAATTTGATTGCACATTTTTAGTCAGTTGAAACGAATGGCATTAACACACATGGTTAAAACTTAAAATAAATAAATAAATTAAGGACTTACATAACTTCACTATTATAGTAACCTGGATACATATGAACACACTTACAATCATGTTGTACCTGCATTTTTGTGAATAAAATTTCATTCATTCATTTATTCACACTTAGTCCAATATATAATAAACTTTGTTAAATCTCACATATTTATATTCACTCGCTATCCTTATCAACCCCACACTGTTTATAAACTGTTCATCGAGTTCGCAACTGTATTATAATATTATCTGCCTTAACTTAACACCGGCAAAATTAAACTATGAAAATTATATAATGTGGGTACTATATAAATGATTCATAATTGATGTCATACCTTCAACCCTTTTAACATCTTCTAAATGTATCGAGTTCTCATAACATAAGAAAGACTATTTCTTCAAATGTTGAATATAGCAAGGATACATTATCAAAGAGTCGCTTTGACCAAATGATCCAAACTGATATGTCAACATAGCTTTTCGCCATGATCATACGGGATATAATCCAATATGAAAATTGACCTACCCGAAATTAATGATGGGTGTCGCAATGCTAACAATATCACAGGAAAACAGTACTAAAGAGTAGCCTTAGCCAAATGTTCCAAGTGATATGATAGAATCACTGTAGTCTTAATAAAATTATTGTAAAGGACAAAGCCTTTCAACAACTTATTAGTAAATTAACACCATTAATTCCATATAAAATACTATAATCTTAGCTATTCGAAAAATAATTATTCACAACTATTTTGAAGGTATAACATTTCATACAAAGTAATCACTTCTTACATACCATTGGGTTCATATTGTCACTTCTGAAGTTGTCACAAATATTGATACTTTGCCCATTTTTAACCGAGCTATTCAAAGATAAATCACTAACTCACTGTCCTCCGCTCTCGACCATCCGGCACTCGCTTTATCCCCCCCCATTTTTCCCACTCTTTGTTGTCGGGGCTACACGTGCTTATTCCTGATTGGCCAACGCAACCATGTTTGCCAACAACTAACAAATTACCAACATAAACAAGTGTTGCCACACTGAAAGAATTGCCACTTGAAAAATTCATTTAACACAGTCTTTTTTATAAAATCATGACACTATTATGCCTTGGCAAATGAGAAGTCTAGCCCTGGATCTCCGACCCTTCAAACCTTTAGATCTTCATCTAAAAACAGCAAGGCCATCAGACTTAAAAATGTTTATTGAGTTGGTGCCTATTGAAGTGTTAACCAAAAATAAATAAAGAGAAGAATTAAAGTATTATGAGTATAAACTATAGGTATAGTTCTTGCAATTCACGAGGGCGACTGACTTATGATTGTGTGTGTGTCGTATCTGTATAAGTCTGAGCGAGCGCAATGCTCGCGCCTGCCCGCTCCCACCTAGGCTTTGACAGGCACGCACACTTATGCAATGTGCATGTACACGAAGTAACCACAAGTAAAGCTCACTCGCCTTCGTGAATTGCAAAAACTGTAGTTACTGACCGTCCCTGGAAATATATTACAGAAAATTATTTCCCGCTCGCTCCGCTTCACCTACATTTCGTGTCATTACAAAAAAATAGTATAGTTCCATACGAGCTATACTATTCTTTCGAATCTTCTTTTCGCTTGTAATCTTCAGTAACTGGATGCTGATTACATAGATAAGCTTCGTTTGTCGAACAAATATTTTCGAAATTAAAGATAAACTTCCACAACTGTACCTACCTATTTATTAAAAATATTCGGTACCTTGAACACCTTGATGATAAAATGCATATCGATATGAGCAGCAACCGTATAGACGACGATAGTAGATAGGTACCGAAATCCACTTGGCGATTTGTAATCAATTGATTCACCGATATCGGTCCAGAATGTGAAACATAAAACATATCAAGCAATTAACGATATCAATAAAGATTATTTGTTTCTACATCGATTGAAGTCCGTCATTTTGCCCCTATGTCCTCGGGAGTTCCACGTCGGCAAAACATAGTGAGATATTTAAGGATTAACTAAGGTCCTTTTAAGACTTGTGGAATTTTTGTGATAATCTTATCTGTATTTTCTCTTGTGTTTACTTAACAACTTATTTGTTATTTTATATTGAATACGTTTCAACTTTTGCGTCACTCATTTCTATAGCATAATTTTGAAAATAAGAGGAAATATAGATAAATAAGTGCTAAGCAGTGTATAAAGAATACTAAAAATCAAATAATGACTGAAGACTCAGTGCAAATAGCAGAACCTTCTACAGGGAAGACTCAAGTTAACCATGTGGAGTCGGCAGTTCATGCCCACGGACATGGGGAAGTCAAAGTCAATGGGGCGGTTGAGATCCAAGTCACTAAACACGAGGATCCCCCGGTTCAAGCGCTTGGGAACGGGGAGGCGAATGTTCTAGTCAACGGGCATGGGGAGTCTTCGCTGCTTGTTCCTGGGAATAGGGGATCCTTGCTCCATCCAGCTACGAAGAAAGCGTAAGTATTTTGAATATAAATATTTTATTAGATACTGTGGCTAAATCTGATGTACGCAATTTTTAAACATTGAAGATTTTCTCGATAGTATATATTTTTTTGAGAAATACACATGTTTTGCACACATTTTGCTATTTATCTCAGGAGGAGCAAACTATTTTTGTTGGGTTTTTGTTTTTCTAAGAAACTTCAACATCACATCAACAACAAGACTTCAACATACGTGTACAAACTGAAAATATTTTATACTTTTCAGGGCCGTTTGAAGTCGGTTTTCTTTAAAGAATTTTTATATATTATTATTTTAAGCTTTTTAGTGTAGCATAGGATCTACACATTCTCTGATCGCAAGCGATTTGTTTCTATATTCATTGAGGAGTTCCGTCCTCAATCACCGAAGATATTCATCTTAACTTCACCGATTTTCAATGGGACCAACCTGACGGTACGTCCTTTTCAAGATTGTACTAGTGTGCTAGATACCCTGGCTGCAGCATCAGCTCATCAGCTCATTGCATTCTATGTAAAATCAAATACTGATCAAAACGAATCCAAACTCGCCATAGCTGCTATTATTTTTTCAAGACTGTACTAGTATGCTGCATATCCTGGCTGCAGTTTCAGCTTCATCATCGGAGCCATTCCAAGGATATCATTTAAGACTACTTATCAATAAGAATGAAACGAGCCCAAGCTTAATATGGTTACGTAGTTTCATTACAGAATGCTCATAACCACCGTTCGGTTTCATCATCAGACCCTAGATATTATCTAGGACCAGAGTACTTCTCAAGACGAATCAAACGAGCCCGAACTCCATGGTGTTACATCGTTTTATTACAGAATTCCCATTGTCATCTTCCGCCTCCATCATCAGATCAGCTCCATGTTACAATAATATTGCATTGTAATCCGATTTACATGTACATGCACATTTTCAGATCAATCGGAAACCGGGAATGGATCTTATACATCTTGCAAGACTTGACCTAAACATACATTGCAATTTGCAAGATAAATAAAAGCTTGTAAAAATAAGATGATAAATAGAAATTTAGCTTATGTATGTATGTTATGTACTAGGCATGGTTAAAAGTCTACGCATACTCTGGTTGATTTCCTCTCATTCATTGAGGAGTTCCGTCCTCCATCTCCGAAGATATTCATTATATCTTCACCAAATTTAAATGGGACTTACCTGCAGATACGCCCTTTCAAATAAAAAAATATTATTGAAATCGGTTAAGATTTAACGGAGGTATGGAGTAACATCGACAAAAAAAAATTAAAAAAAACAATACGCGTCGAATTGAGAACCTCCTCTTTTTGTGTTTTTTGAAGTCGATTAAAAAGATACAAATCTTACTATAATGCCTTGAAACCAATTTCGCAATTAATTGTGTAAGTAGGTAGGTAGGTATTATGTTTATCTACGCTTACCTAATAAGATAGATATTTGTGCTTATCTATAATAATTTTACACGTATCTATAGACATCTTTATTATTAACGCAAGTACAATGGCTGTCACATAGTAAGTACAGTGCGACAAGTATAACTTGGCGCGGCTGTGCGCCACTGTGCTCAACATGCTCAACATTACTATTGCCATTGTATAGAACATGAGACCAAATTTGGGAAAAAATCATTTTTAATTTACACAATAAACGCAACAGCATACAACAAAATCCAATAGTGAATTTTCAAGATGCCCATGGAGTATAAAAATTGGATGACCGAATTAGTTCCTCAAAACGCCACCGCCAACTTATACTTGTGGCACTGTACAACAAAAGTGTTACACTGTGGCTGACGGTAATTCACTAATATTAAACAATCTAAACTAAACTAAATTGATAAGTGTAGGTTACATATCTTGTGCAGATAATTAATCATTATTCCACTATCTTGACAAGCAGCTGAAGCATAGCAGATTGTTTCCATGCACCTTGCCATTGAGCAATTAATTAACTAATGGCAAATCTTACAATTCCTTTTTTTGGAATAATGTAATTATCGAACGAAGTCGCCGAAAGCAATTAGTTCTCCTTTATTCTTATCACAAAGTTAAGCCTAGGAAGGTATATCTAATATTATAATCAATCGAGATTCGAGTGTATTATTTACTTGTAAATGTAATATCGGTATCGGTAATACCATTATAAAGTAAATAGGTAGGTACTTAATATACTTACTTTTCCATATGACTTACGATAGTGCTTATGTGGAGAGGTCCTATAGATATTTATTTTCTATCTAGATTAAATCTAACTGTATATTTACATACTGTATCACATCAGTCACGTAGTGTGATAAATAATTACACCGAGAGGTACCTACATCTTAATATATATAAATTACGTGTCACGTTGTTTGTCCGCGATGGACTCCTAAACTACATAACCAATTTTAATCAAACTTCGTAAATATCTGTAATTTGGTCCAACTTGAAAGATAGGATAGTTTTTTTTTTATTAAGATAGTTTATTTCTTTTATTTATATAGATAAGGTGGCGGTACGAAGTTCGCCGGATCAGCTAGTTTATTATATATACTTCACTCACACATCAGCTGCCAATCAATGACTCAGTAAGTCAGTACTGAGCGCAGGTGTCCTCTCAGAGAAAGGTTATAAGTTAGGCTGGAATTACATCTGTGCGAATCGATGCGCACACATGTGATTCCAGCCTTATAGGCCGTAGTCCACCACGTTGGCCCAATGCATTGGCCTTCTCTGAAAGGAGACCTGCGTTCAGTAGTGAGCCGTTGACGGGTTGATGACGGTGATGACAATGACGACTCACCATCGAGGATATTATGGAGAATTCTCGGGTGTGCAGGTTTCCTCACGAGGTTTTTCTCACCCGTGAACGATGATAAATCGAATGTGTTACTTGGCCAGCGTGGTGGACTATAGCTTTTTGATGGCGGATGGACCGGTGATGGTTTGAAATGATGATTATGGACACGCATCGTTTAGCACCTGATGGTAGTTAAACAATGCAGTCAAGATGGTAGCGCGCTAACTTGGAAGGGATTATAATTATTATGGCAGTTTTTTAATACCCCCAATCGTTTTCTTCACGATAACATACCTGGGAAGTATACCCTTTTAAACAAAAAAAGAATTTTCCAAATCGGTGAACATACATAAAAAAAGACTCCGACGAATTGAGAAACTCCTCCCTTTTTGAAATCCGTTAAAAATACCGAATTCACCCTGCCGCAAATCGGAACCGAAACCTCCCACCACACCACTGTGCCAGGGAGGTCGTAAAAGATCATTTATATTGTCGGCCACGGGTCGGCCAACGATTGTCCAAGAACAATCAATATACATCTGCGTACATCAAACATTAAGCTGCGTCTCCGAAGTTCAATTTGTATTAATTGAAGAGCCATCGGTATGATTCAGGGCTGTCACATTTTAATAATTTTTTTTGCCTACGACGTAACCTATACATGACGTGTTTTTAAACGCCTAGATACCATATTTTATCTGAGCACAATTGTGTATTGTAATATGTCCTGCGTAGTTCGCTACTTCTGCATAACTGCAAAGTCTAAGCTAGTCTCCGTTGAGATTGACAAGAAATTCACTCAGCACAAATTAAGTAGGTAGGTATTTAATACTTATAATTAGTTTATGTCCGCAAGTAGATGTTGCGATTTTAGATTTATAGGTAAAACGTAGTAGTAGTAGTAGTAGTAGTAGTAGTAGTAGTAGTAGTAGTAGTAGTAGTAGTAGTAGTAGTAGTAGTAGTGTTGATTTCTTATTATGCAATCTGTGCCAAATGTGTCATCAAGATCGGATCAGAGGAAAGCCATGAAAAGGTATGATGTGCCAGTCTCATCCACAGTCATCCCGACTTAATCTTTGTATGGAACGCTCCACGTGACTTTCCAAAAGCTTGCAACGCATAGACAGTAACTTTGTTGCTGCAGATGCTTAGGCGGTCAAACACAGTCACATTAGTGACTTGTGGACACACAAGCTCTATGATAAAAAAATTAAGTGGCACTCGGGGACTGCCGCGGTAAAGCTATTGCATAGCATTTTTTATCAACTTATGCTTATAATATTTATGCAATATTTTTTTTGCATAATAAAAATTATGCAAAAAAATAATTAAAAAACAAACAATCAAGAAAAGCGCACTGTCACTACTTCGCGAGTGGGATTCGAACCTGCGACATCTAAAGAAAGCGGCCGCTCGCCCACTGCGCCAAACAGAGCAAAATGTGAACCTCTAAAATGTTGAACGCTTACTGAACGACGGTGTTAGGTTTTTTTTCGTTACGGAATTTCTTGATTCGGTCGCCGCGCTCAAACTGTTTGTCCTAGTTCAAAGCCCGCGATAAAAGCTATGCAATAGATTATTATCTTCGGACGATGTAAAATCTCAGTAACTTGCGCATTTATAATATTAGTGGGAATTACCTTGTATGGTTGAATCTGGTGATGGTAACAACCCTAATGTTTCGTAGTTATTGATGACTTGATGAGATTGCGTTGCGTTTGTATCGGTAATTGAGGACTTCAGTAGGTTAATAAATTACCATCCTAGTGGTCTGTTGCGTTTAAGAATCAGGCCAACTAATAGTTTGATACATCTTACTAATATAAATATTATAATTAATGCGAAAGTGTTTGTTTAGTGGTTTGTCCAATCACGCTGCAATAGTGCTACGGATCGACGTGATTTTTTGCATGGGTATAGTTGAAGACCTGGCGAATTACATAGATTATTTTCCCGGAAAATCAAAGAGATGCCGCGCGAATTTAAAAACTAAATCCACGCGGACAAAAGTCGCAGATTTAGCGATAATAGAACTTACCAGGCTGAATGGCCATGTTCTTGCCCTATCTATACTTAGATATAATAAGAATAAAATAAAAAAATAATAAAACTGTAACTGGACGATTTATGTACATTTAATCTATTTTGAAAATTTTAACCGGGAGATGCTTTTATCTATACTGATCCCAAAACAGATTTTTATTTAATTATTGTCTGTCTGTCTGTCTGTCTGTCCGTCTGCTGTCTGTCTGTCTGTCTGTCTGTCTGTCTGTCTGTCTGTCTGTCTGTCTGTCTGTCTGTCTGTCTGTCTGTCCGGGCATCACGCAAAAACTACTGAACGGAAGGTATAGTAGTAGGTGATACTTCGGGTCAACATATATAGGATAGTTTTTATCCTGATAAACAATAAGGTTCCTCCAGGATAGGGGATGAAAGTTTTTATCGGTTCTACTTCATAATTCCGTATAATTTGAACCGATTTTAATAATTCTTTTTTTATTTAAAAGTGTATAGTGTACTAGTTGATGCCCGCGACTTCGTCCGCGTGGATTTAGTTTTTAAAATCCCTCGGGAACTCTTTGATTTTTCGGGATAAAATTAGCCTATGACACTCCATGTCCCCAACCATACCCATGCAAAAAATCACGTCTATCCGTAGCTCTGTTGCGGCGTGATTGAAGGACAAACCAACAAACCAACAAGCCAACAAACCAACAAACCAACACACTTTCGCATTTACGAGTATAATAGGTATTAGTATGATTGATACTCGTATTCTTTTAAGGACAAATGCCTGAAATAAACAGTAAACTTATATTTATTTATTATTTATTATTAGGCAAGGCCTAAGTCCAACAGTGGACGTCCACAGGCTGATGTGATGATTAAATTAAAGTACCTCCATAATTGAATGAAAGTGGTCTCAAAGTGAGTCATAAAAGATGTTTAATTCTTCAACTTCACGGTCAACGTTTGGTTTTCCATTGAACATTTGTGTAAACACTTTGTATTTTATTCAAGATGGCGTACTTACAGATACAATTACCATTAAATAACACATTAAAGGCTCTTCCCTTGATGTTCTTCTTTGTTATTCAAAGCAGCTTGATGACTTGCTTAGCTCAATGGTAACTGGTAAGCGTCATGGAGGGGTAAGGTCCTGGGTTGCAATTTGGGAACCTGTAAAATTGTTTTAGTTCTGGTCTGGTGTGAGCCTTTGGGCGTAGCTAGTTAACACCCTACCGGCAAAACCGTACCGCCTAGCGATTCAGCGTTCCGGTACGATGGCGTCTAGGAACCGAGTAGGGGCATGACTCTTTCTAAGTTAGCCCGCTTGGTAACGGGCTAACTTAGACCTTAGTCTTAGACTGCATCGTCACTTATCATCAGGTGAGATGGATCTTCGATCTAAATTCGATCTTGACTGCGGTCAAGAGTTGCAGAACGCTTTTTTGGAACTTCCCCTCATTGTGGAAATATTATATTATATTCTAACAAAGTTGCATGAATTAAATCGGCTTGGCATCCAGCTGCCCACAAGATAGTATAAAAAACCTTATTAAAATGTAATAGCTACATAATAATATTGTAAAATGATTATTTTGAAAAGAGCAACTGCTGAGTTTCTTGCCGGCTCTTCTCAGCAGAATCCGCTTTCCGAACCGATTGTAGAATCATGACGTGTCATAACCACAGGTAGGCCAACGTGAAATAAATAATTTTGAATTTATATAATATGCTTGCATAGGTGGGTATGTACTTAAATATAATAAACGTGTTATGGGGCCATAAGGGAAAGTCACGAGGGTCATGAGTCATGAGTATGACCTCTCCCTTGAGTTCGTTTGAGCGTGACCTACCTTTCGGCACTTTTAAACGGAAACGTAAAAAGGATAGAAACAGATATTGGATAAGTCTATTGGTCTGTATTTTTTGCCTACATAAACAAGACTATACAAATAAATAAAAAGTGTATAATAATATTCTGTGGATTTCGAAGTAAGTGCCTCCTAGAAGCTCATAATATATTATGAAGCCGATATAAATATAATCTTCCAGACATAGAATAGTCTCGAATAATTTTTCCTCCAGAATAGGATAGAATAATTTTTTATAGAATAATTTTTATTCAAATAAACTATTTACGAAGTGCTTTCGAATCGTTAAAGAATCTAACACTGGTTTTCAAACAAAACTCGTCCGAACTCCGAAACTAGTACCTATATTCAGAGAATTCTAAGGATAATAACCGATTATCATAAACATAAAACCTACTCAAAGAACTCAAACTTAATAAAAAAGTGGCTTTAAAGAAATAGGGTTTCCACGGGAGAGGTCGTCTTAACATAGACAAAATTATTATTGGAAATCTTTTATTCCTTATTCTAACGCCATAAGAACCACTGTCGATAAATTCACTAAACTGTATAAAGTTGTGAAGCGTACAGAACAGTCGCGAATTTTCGAAAGAAAACTGTGTTGATCCTCCGCGTAGAACTTTCTCGATAGGTAAAGAAATTAAAAAATTCTTCTGCTCTAACAAATGATAGACGGAGGAAAGTCTTGCATGGACTTCCACAAAGGTGCCTTAGTCTTGCGCCCCCTGTAACTAGCAGCTTCCTGCGATCTGTGATTCGTCTGTGTCGTCGTTTGATCACCTAGAAACTTAAAAAAATTAACCTTAAAAATTCTATTTTCAAATAATTTAGGTCTTTTAATGTGTCGATGTTGACAAAGTAATTAAGGTTCTTTTTATCACGGTATCTGCCCACCTGAAGTTCAGTAACCAGATCAAAAGCAAGGGCAAAGTTAGCACTGTGTACCACTGAGTCTCTAGTTGGAAAACAGTTACAATATAACGTGAGCGATGACACAATGCGAGCTCTCACTTGACCGGTATCGTGTCTGCAGCCAGTTTACCGCCAACGCTTGCAAGGGTTCCATGTCAACCGCCTCGCGTCGGTTACCGGCCGTTAACGTATACGTCAAAAAGCATTCCATTTTTGAAACAAAGTGACAGCGTGACATAAAAAAAATTGGAAAAAAATATTCGTCCGGAAACCTGCGTAGATTTTATCAAGTGATAAAAGGTGATAACCGAAATCGATACTTATTTTTCTCGATCGATTTAAAAGTTTTTGGGAGTTTTTTCGTGAAGTGATGTATCGAGAGGAATGTGCATTGCCGAATGTATTATAATCGAGTTTTAGCTTGATCGAGGTGAGTGCCTTTTAGTGAATCCACAATACTTACATGGTTGAGGTCGATGACTCAAACTTGTGCACGACTTTATTTTCATAGTTAAGCTTTGATAATAATTTTGATTTACGAAAACGAATGACAAGAAACAATATTATGTTCTTTCTAGTTTATGATTTAGGCACTTTTAATCCTTACTAATATTATAATTATGCGAAAATGTTTGTTTGTTGGTTAGTCCTTCAATCACGCCGCATAACAGAGCTACGGATTGACGTGTTTTTTTCAAGGGTATAGTTGAGGACCTGGAGAGTGAAATAGGCTGCATTTTATCCCGGAAATTCAAAGAGTTCCCACAGGATTTTTAAAAACTAAATCCAAGCGGACAAAGTCGCGGGCTCCCTGCGACACGTTTGAATTTTTTGTAAAAAAAAAAAATTGCTACGAGGAGTGGTCAAAAAGTTCGCGTAATGGCAAGGAAAATGAAATTAAACCCAAAGTTATTTTCCTTCTCAATACACTTTCCCTAAACTCTAATACATTTTTCCGATCTGTCAAATATAATTTGTTTAAACCATCGAAAATAAATGTTTAGTCGAGGCCTTCAAAATAGGCCGAAATCGCCGACTTCACTTCTTCATCGTTAGACTTTTTCCTCGAGGTTCTTATTTCATTTTCGGGAACTAAGTAATAATAATCCGACGAGACCAAATCTGAACTATAGAGTGGGTGGTTTAAGAGTAGTGTCTAGTGACGAAACGCGACGCGAGTAGGTATTTTCCAAAATGCTATCTGTTTCACAACGCTTCGCTGCCCGACCCGCATCGTGCGATAGAGAGAGTTGCAAGTCCAGGAGTTATTTGCCTAAATTTTATTCTTGAAATATTGTTTCGGGTCATAACGTTTTTAGGGTTCCGTACCCAAAGGGTACCAACGGGACCCTATTACTAAGCCTACGCTGTCCGTCCGTCCGTCCGTCCGTCCGTCCGCCCGTCTGTCAGCGGGCTGTATCTCGTAAACCGTAATAGATAGACAGATGAAATTTTCACATATTATGTATTTCTATTGCCGCTATAACAACAAATAATAAAAATTAAATTAAATTAAAAAAATTAAATTAAAATATTTCCATGGGTGGAACATGGAAATATTTTTATTTAATTTTTTTTAACGGAACCCTAAAAGAGCGATGCCCGACTCGCACTTGGCCGATTTTCACCCCCCTAAACGTTTACAAAATTAGACAATTTTGGTCTCATTAGATTCAGTACACCTTAATCTAGGCACTTACGTTTCATTTTTTTAGTATTTCAGTTTAGTTAAATTTAAAAAAATAAAATTAGTCGAGGAAGTTTTTTAGTCAAAAATATGGATATTTAGTCACTAATAACTTTTAACATAAGCAATATTTCTTTAAAATTAAAACGTACGGGCATAGTTTTTCATTGTATCTGCAACATTTCAAAAAATTATGAACATTGGACAACATTTACGTTTAGCAAAACGTTATCGCTTTTTGTCACTTTTTGTATGAAAATTTTCAACTAGACAATCCTCTTAAAGTTCCGAAGCCACACTTGTGTAGGGCAGCAATCGCAACGTGGTTCTTGTGAACTGGCTCGTTATCGTGCAAAAGCAACACACCTCGAGTCCATTTTCCCATTCATTTTTCCTTGATGGCATTTTTTAGCTTTTCGAGTAATCTGGCGTAATATTTTTCGATGATGTTGACGCCATTTTCTTTGTAGTCAATCGACAAAATATCCGCAGAATCCCAAAAAATCGTGGCCTTGATCTTTCCGGCCGATTGTGACATTTTAAACTTCTTAGGCGGGGGTGTGCCTAAGCCATGCCATTTGTAAATCATGGTTATCCCAGGACAAGAGTCCCACTAAGCAGATGACATCTCTTCCATGATGATCTGTTGCGTTTTCCCGAGCTTGGTGAGGAACTTTATGATTCAATTTTCTGTAAAGTTGTGGTTGACTTGGCGATAACTTGAACATGAGTGACAAGATTTAGCCAAAACTTGGTATTTGTAGTGATATTGAGTCAACAATTAGACCTAGATATACGAAAAAATTCCTGTCTCTTTCTAACCCTTTCATTCCGCGAACTTTTTAATAAATTCAGGATCATTCATTGACAATGAGTTTCCAGTGTGCGCTAGCATTTTCCACTGCTGGCTAGGCCATTAAAAAAATTGGCCTACTCGTACACAAACTTACACTTTACAGCCCTCTAGATTATAAGCACTCAAAACTCAGTCTAGAGTCTAGACCCTATGGTAAGGATTTAAGGCCCGGTGTTCAGACACGATCTTCATTTGTGGAGCCGAATCACAAGCCGAATGAAGATCGTCTTATTTAAAATCTACTAAATATAGACTAAGTATACTATATACATATACAGCGCGTTTGCCTAAATTCCTGTTCTCTCTTGATTTAATTTAATTTTAAAGTTAGTCTGAAAAACAGAGCAGGTTTAACACCGATATAAATGTAGTACAGTATTTCTTAGCGGTGCGTTTGAAAAACGAGAAAACAAAGCTCTTTCGTAAGCTTTTGATTCATGAAATCTCCGAATTGGGTCACACGTAATTTCAAACTGATATATTTTATGTAGGTACTTGCAATGCAGTTGATACCTTGTTGATACGCTCTAAATTAAGAGCGAGGTAAACGTGATAAACAATGCAAAAACGTGATGAAGGCAAACGAGTAAAAACTTCAAATTAAACAAATTTTTTTGTTACACTCGTTTTTTTATAAAATAGTGTAAAGTAGGGTTTAATCCCATAGAAATTATATGGGGTTTAATGAAGCAGAAAGTTGCCGAGAAGAATGTTATTAGGCCTGCAAGTGATATAAAGTCATTAACAGAGGAAGCTTTCTCACAAATTGGTGCAGCTGAATATCGAAAAAGTTGCGAGCATGTAATAATAATTTAATTTATAAAATTCTTTTTAACCGACTTCAAAAAAGGAGGAGCCCAAAGCCGTCTCTATCTCCTGTATTACAGGAGACAGAGACAGAAGATGGTGATAATCAACAAAAATCGCATCGTGTTGTCTCCTGTATTACCTTTGAGTAGTGTTGGTTTATTACTCAAAGTGTATTACAGCCATAGACGAATGATATTTACTACAAGATTACAGCAGATTCAGACGGCGAATGTATAGCCATAGCCGTCTCTATCTTCTGTAACACAGGAGATTGAGACGGCTATGCTGACATTCAACAAAAATCGCCTCGTGAACGCCGTATGGCATTGGACGTCAGAGTCGTATTTTTGTCTTATTTATTGTATAAAAACAATATGTAAGTATTTAGTTTATTAAATAATTTTGAGCGTTCTTTCTGTGGTACATATTATATTATATAAAGTTCCACGTGATTGGAGACAATCGTTATGTTGCAGTGAGCTTATTGTGTATATTAATTTTAACACGTGTTACCACAATGTTGAACCCGGAAGGCTATGCCGGAAGGAGATCTGCGGGATGGGCTCTCGGCTAAAGAAATTTTCGCTAACAGCGAAGGATGAACCAGCAACGACTTTCTCCTACTGCCTGGATTCTTTGACGATTCATAGACTTCACGGATGGAATTGTGGACCTCACGTCATCTCTCACGAAGTAGATAAATCTCCCAGTGGCGCTCGTTTTGACTCCGATGGGCTTTGTCACCGAAGCCGACGTGGCAATTGCTATGACTCTATGTGGTGGCATCGCGCATCGGCATCGTACACCGCAACTTCACCCCAACTTTTTCACTTTATGAACTTCATTTGCTTGATACTTGGGTATATTCCAATGAAGTTCATAAAGTCAAAAAGTTGATACATTGCAAGTTTAAGCTTGAAGTAACAACACGGATACAGTATTAACTTGAATATTATGTTTTAATTATGTTAAATAAATACGTCCTTATCAACTTATATACTTACGTTAGTTACCATGAGAATTTCATGCACATTATATTAATTCTATAAACCATATTATTATTGAGTATAATTAAATGAATACCTTAGGACTAGGAGTTATCGCAAAATAAAAACGAACGCGCGCGTAAATAAATTCAAGTGTAGGCATAATAATATACTCTTACTACCCGTGCGAAGCCGGGGCGGGTCGCTAGTATGTACAAAGTAAGCCGCAAAGGCTTGATAGATACAGCAAAGAATACATACTGCACCAAAGGAAAGAATAGATCGAGAATAGATGCATAAGTTGAAAATTGAGTCCACGAGTCTTAGAAAATATTGAATTGGATTGAAAAGAATATAATATTAAATAGTATACCTATATATATTTTAACATTGGTTTCCCCGTGGTTGATTTAAAATGCTTAACTAATTTTAAATCAATTAGATGCGCGGGAAACGTTCTCAACTGAACCGACAACCACCTACTCGGCAATAAATACAACATGGCCGACTTAGATGCTTTTTGCGAGCAAGACTTCAAGATCATCTGTCTCGTTAACTTGAAAAGTTACATGTAACATGTACAAAGCTTTTCTTAACTTTCAAGTTAACGTTAGGTAATTTTCTACCAGGAAGCTTAATACTCAAGGGAGGCTTTGGTCGTGGCTAGTTACCACTACGTTTACGATTTAGCGTTCCGGCACGATGTAACGTGTAAAAACCGATTAGGGGGTATGGGTTGAATGTTCACTACCTACCCCTCCCAAGTTAGCCCGCTACCATCTTAGGCGCCATTTCCACGGGCGAGTATATCATGGCGATAGTCTCACCGTGCCACCAAATTCGATACAGACTCTATGGGCCTATCTCCACAGGGCGATACTATCGCGGCGTAACAACTGGTCCTACTATCCGACGATAAACAACAAACAAAGAAATTACCAATTAGGGTAATTTTTCGAGATTCCCTTGCCCGTGGAGCTGGCGCCTTAGACTGCATCATCACTTATCAGGTGAGATCGCAGACAAGAACTATCTTGTGATTGAATAAAAAAAATCAAAACGTTTTCATAAGTAGCACAATGAAAGTGATTTTTAAAACCGATAGATTAGACCTATATCGCGCCATAAAACTTAATAGAATATCCTGAGTATCTTAAGTGAGGCATTAGGTTAAAACTTTAATTATGTTGTACTAATTGGGTTATCTAGGACTGTAGGAGTCACTCGTATGATGGAATGAGTAATAAATACCACATAAATAACTACAATCATATGTATTAGTGGACTTTACCTCATAGTATTATTATTATTTTTTATTATTTCCTTGAAGCCCCACCACCACCAAGGTGGCCAAGTACGGATTGGCAGACGTCACATACCTTTGAGAACATTATGGAGAACTCTCGTGCGTGCAGGTTTCCTCACGATGTTCTCATGTTTTCATTCACCATTAAACCAAATGATATTAATTTTCAAGAGTACCCGCAGATTTATAATTTCAAGTTGGAAACAGAGTATACTAATAAAATTATTAGATTAATAAAATTATAATTAATAGAAGTGTGGGCTAGTCACTATGAGTATATAATCATAGTGACTAGCCCACACTTCTTAACTATCTAAATCATCCAACTGTATAATTGGCGAAATTCCTTCCTATTTACCCACGCATTACGGTTGATAATTGTAAAAGTACGCAACTTAGTTGTACGATAGTCGGCACACTTGAAAATGTAAGTATGTCTGCGGTCACTCTAAAACGCACATAACTCCGAAAAGTCAGAAGAGTTTATAGGAGGAGGATAGGATAGGAATTCCAGAAGGATGCTGTGCGGTTAGTCCGAGTTTTAATTCGTTTGATCGTAATAGTAAACGATGACATTAGCATCAAAGTGAAATGAACCGTAATAGTATCGATTTAAAGTCACAAATTCAATAGACGATTTTAATTTGTCGATTTAAATAAATTTTAATTTAATTTTAATTTTACATAAACGTATAAAATACATACACGAAATTGAGCTCTAAGGGCTCTTGTGCACTTCCTCGTATTCGATTCGTTTTCGTGATTCATAAAAATACGATTCGAAGTGGCCGTCGTACAAAACTAAATACGAATCCGTCAAAATTATTGTGTACATTTTGTATAGACTACTTCGAATCGTATTTTCACGAATCGAATACGAGGAAGTGCACAAGAGTCCTAACAGTTGGTTTATTTTACTTTGATGGTAATGTCATAGTTTACTAATTATAGTTAACTAGCTGATGCCCGCGACTTCGTGTGGGTTTAGTTTTTAAAATCCCGCGGTAACTCTCTGATTTTCCGGGATGCCTAATGCCTATGTTACCCTCCAGGTTCTCAACTATACCTATCCAAAAAATCACGTCAATCCGTAGGTTTGTTACAGCGTGATTGACGGACAAACCAACAAACAAACACACTTTCGCATTTATATTAGTAAGTATCGCATTTGTATTAGTAAAGAAGAATTAATACTACGATAATAAAGGCGATCTAATTAAATTTTAGAAGACAAAAGCTACTATTTTGACTTAAATATGACAGCTAGATATATTCCCTCGGGAACTTTTTTGTAGAGAATAATGAGTACTTTAATCATGTAGTGCATAATTTTTATGTATCATCAATAATTTTCTCAGCACACGCCAAATAATACGTTTTATAGGCAAAATTTTGCTACTTTGGGTTACATAATTGCAATTTTCTTAAGGATCTCTAATTTTTTGAAAATAAATTATAGCCTATGTTGCGTCCTGATAGCTTTCTATTGGTGAAAAAATGGTTAAAATCGGTCCAGTTATTACAGAGCCTAATCGGTACAAACAAACAAACAAAAAATCTTTCCTCTTTATAATAGTTATAGTTAACTATCAAATCTTGTACTAAGCGTACTGAAGACTTAAAGTTTAAACACTAGACTGTCACTGCTCACTGCTCATTATGAAGGTTCAATTAGAAGTTATTTCAAAGGGCTATCGGCGCGTGTGGCAGTAAATATTATTATAAGTAATGATGTCATAACCACGGCTTCTGTTTACACCTATCGATACCTGGACGCCATTGTTTAGGTTGTGTAGTGGTTGGAGTTGTTGGAATTGTATAATATGAGACATTGCCCCTGCAAAAACTAAATTTGAGAGTAGACAGAATTTGAGGCTTATCGAGGTTTTGTGACCTGAGTGTATTTAATTACCAGACACAAATCAGTGCTCGTGTCCCCACAAAAAAAATAAAAATCTTAAGTAGACATTTAATATTTCAAAAACATTTAAAAACAAATTCTACTTAATTTAAATCCAAATTAAAACAAAATCTCTGGACTTGACTAATATTCTCCTCCCTCCTCTAAATAAGCGGAAAGCTTGTGCTAGGAGTGGGTACGACAATAGTGCAACGGGTGGGGATCGAACCTGCAATCTTTCAGTTTTCACTCCGCATCTTTAACCCTTGGGCTATTGAAGCTTCTATTGAAGTTGGGCTTTTGAATCTTATCCTACTTATTCAAAATTCAAAATCATTATTTCATGTAGGCCAAATTTTAGCAATTATGACAAGTCATGAATCTACCACCGTGCACCGGTTCGGAAAGCTGATTCTGGTGAGAATAGCCGGCAAGAAACTCAGCAGTTTCTTTTCAAAACAAAATAATACAATATCGTTATAATACAATATCATAATAAATACAATTTAGTAAGTTTCACTCTCTTGTCGTCGGCTGGATGGCAAGCATGTACATCATACAATTACATAATACGAAAGTGTTTGTTGGATTTTGATCCATAGATCTGTTGCGACGTGATTGAAGGAAAAACAACAAACACAATTTCCCATTTACAATTTTTATTAAGTAGGGTGGGCGTGATTAAAATATATCGAAAATAATATTAATAATACTGACCCCGTGCCTTATCAACGAGAAGCGTCACGAATGAAGAAATAAAAGACGTTCTTTATTGCACATTGCAGTCGCTGACTCAGTTACAACAGACAACATACCTATGTACTCACTTAATTATATCTTTTCCTCATATTTTAATAGTTACGTATGTACCTGGTAGTAAATAATATAATGCATATGGAGGTTTGGTAAGGGATAGTCCGGCTTCGGCTTTATAGTGTCGTCTCGGTCACAAGCTACAAAACGTCACATAGGTTGAGTGAAATAGACAATACTCCCAACAACAGAATAAACCTTCCACCAAGAAAGAGAGACCAAGTCAAGAGAAATAGAATTTAGATCTAGACAAATAAAGAGAAATCTTCCTCTAAACTATTGGTCGGGTAGAGCAATGCCACCTCCAATACCAACCCATCAACGGCTTACTACTGTACGGAGGTCTACTCTCAGAGAAGCTGGATATAGGATAAAGATCATGATCCACCACGCCCACCAGAACCAGCATTTCTTGCTGCTTCTAGACAATTTCTCTTTAAAAATAAACTAATTATAGGTATCAATAATAAGGTGTGTCCATAATATTTTGTATTTTGTAAACTAGGTACCAGTAAGGTAGGCAATTACTGGAGAGTGGAGAATCAAATTTACGCTTTTTTATCATAATCTATGTAAGATGACGTATTGAAAAACCGTTAGCGATTAGATTACCTAATCGATAGAGAATTAAAGATATTATCGCCAAGAATCTAGGCCACGTGTGCCAGATTTGAGCTAAAACTTGGTTGTAAGGGCGTCTACAGATTACGCTAACAGTTTGCGTACACACTACCCTACGCAGTTCGTGGCTAAACGCTGGCCGACTCGTTCAGTCAGTGGCTAAGCTAATTTGCAGCAAAATTACCATAATGCAGTAGCTAAGGTTAGCTTGCATAGCCTCAGCATGGTGACGAGTGACGCAATGACCTTGTAACCTTGACTGTAAATGTGACCTGTGTTGCAGCTCAGCAAGGAAAACTCGTATTTTGTTTTCTAACCTATAGCATAAGAAGTAAGAACTATTTCAGTCGACGTGCCGAACTCTGTTTATGCTTGTCTTCGGTTGACACGTTTACTACAAGGCTAGGCGGTGATGATCCGTTTCCGAATTTAAGTTTTATGGCAGTGATTTAGTGATTGACGCAGCTCCTACATAATAGACGGCAGAGTGGACCGGCAGAAAGTACGCCGCAGACTGTGTGATCTTAGTGTGAACACTCCTTTAGGAGCACACAGTAGTTTTTGTACGTACTGACTACAGTCGTGCCATTTGACCTCCGCAAGACATAAAGGGTAAACAGGCGTACAAATTACTAAGTAGTTATTTATGCTATGAATTTCCATGTAGGGTTAATAAACGTAATTACTTACGTAGAGTTAAGAATAATAATTTTATTATTATCTACAAATCGTCACATCTATTCGGCCATATTCGGCAAACCTACAAATAGATAAGAACAAGATATACATTTTAGAGAGGAGTGTTTTGATATAATAGATTATTATTTTTGTAGCAGGGATGTATACGTAAACGAAAAATATCTGGCACATTAGATTTGCAAAACGTAAAAAAAAAGAAAAATTTTTCGACGCTTGCAAAACACTCTCCTGAAAAATGCATCATGCAGATTCATAAGTTGGTGGTTCATACAGGTGCGACGATTTATAGAATTTACCCGCGATTTTGTCTTTTTAACCGACTTAAAAAAAGGAGGAAGGAGGTTCTCATTTCGGCCGGTATCTTTTTTCTTCTTACCTACTAATCGATTTCGATTGCTAATCCACCTGTTTCTCATATGAATAGGTACATAGAAAAACAATGATGGGAAATGTGGTAGACTTTTTTCCTCATTTTCCCACCTTTATGCTTATTGAGGCTTTGTTAGGAAAGCGATGTTCACATACCTACCTGTTTTACTTCCTAAATAAATAATACTTATTAAGGAAGGAAAAGAATACCTACATTTTTAGCATGAGTACTTTTTAATTCAGTAGATAACCACTTCTAAATCGCAAATAAGTATAAGTACAATAAGTTACTGGGATTTAGGTATTTTTCAATCGCTAGAACTAAGTTTATAAGTTCAAGAATAATTTTGTTAAACCTTTGTAAAACGCATGCGTCTCGTCGGTTTCGTTATTTTCTTTCTTATTTTAAGCTTCCTATCATCAAGATTGAGAAATTTTGAGTGGCGCGTACCATACCTGGAATTCTGAAGTTCTACACTGAGTTTGTAGTCAGTAGTTCCTATTTATAATGTCAATTCAGAATCAACAGTTAGTAAGCGGTATAGTTACCTACTTCGAAATCACAGACTACCCACTTGTTTGTTAGTTTGTTGATTTGTTCTTCAATCACGCAGCAGCAACGGAGCCACGGATCGATGTGATAATATTATCTTGCATGAGTACAGTTAAATCGTGGACAGTGGCAAATCCTCATTTTACCCGGGGAAAAAAACCCTTTTATAACCTCAGTAGTCCAACGGAGGTGCGGTATGAAAACTGAAAGGTCACAAGTTCGACTCCCACCCGTTGTACTGTTGTAGTATTCACATCTAACACAGGCTCTCCACTTGTTTGGAGAGGTATAAGTTAAGTTCAAGCTTGGCAAATATTTTTTTTAATTTTTAAGCTCCACGCAAGCAATAGCTAAAAAAATTCTTCTTCTTTGACTAAACGTATCCCACTAGGTGGGGTCCGCTTCCCGGCATGCTTTTGCCCACTTTGCCCGATCTTCTGCATGATCTGCATCCGATTTTCGCAGTTTATCGGCTCTCAAATCTGCACTTACAAGATTTAGCGAGCGCTTTTGTGGACGTTCGCCAGATTAAGCTCCAGGGACGGCGATGTTGACATCCATAACCGACGTAGCTTTGTGGTTTCTGTGCAACATTGCCGTACCGTACCATCTTAGACGGGCTTCTTGCAACTTATCTCTGATGTCACGGACACTGAGCCTGCCGCGGATGTGATCTTTGCGTTGTCGATCGCAGCGAGTGACGTAGCTTTTAAAATTGATGGTGCAATAGAACAAACGCTTTTGAAGGTATTTTTTACAAAAGGATGTATTTATAAAAGCTTGTCATGACCGCAGCAAGGTGCGCCCGGGAGTGGCCCGCCGCCCGACGTTGACGCCCGTCGCCCGACCCATATGTCGCGAGTCGCGACCCCTGCTTTATGTGACAGTGAGCCGCACTGGGGATTGGGGACTCGGCATTATACATATATATATTACTAGTGGTTCGCCCCGAACTGAGACCTCGCGGTAACGGTATCCCATGATTATTCATTCAATCGATACATGATAACCAAAACTGACATTATTATTATGCCCGTTTTCACCAAACATACCTAAATCATCCCCTAAGTAGGAGTCTCTTAACGTAGGTAGCTCCTAAATACAATCCTAAGTCCTAACATCCGTCCCAATATCCTTTTAGGTGTCCCGTACAGGATCGTGATAAATAAGTTGACAGAAAACATCAATCACCTAACTTATAGGTAGCCCGTAAAGGTTAGGGAACGTTAGTGAAAACATTGAATTATTTATCAAACATTGAATTTAACTCGTAGTTCCATGGGAATAGTTACTGACTGCGCCATCTATTAGC
This sequence comes from Oeneis ivallda, assembly GCA_029955525.1. Lineage (NCBI taxonomy): Eukaryota > Metazoa > Arthropoda > Insecta > Lepidoptera > Nymphalidae > Oeneis > Oeneis ivallda. The sequence continues at coordinate 3,598,335 of JARPMR010000016.1, forward strand.
ATTATTGTGAAGCTATGTTGATGCTATATGAATTACTGACGCCCATTAAAAATTAAATAATCTCGTTTCTTTATAATATTCATATAATTTTAGTATTTGTTGTTCAAGTACAGGATATAAGTGACCTAAAAACATAAAATCAGTTTGAAAATCCATAGCGGATTTTTCTAGAGAGCGTCTTCAAGCGAGCGTATAAAATCGCCACTTTGAAAGCCCCCCATTTCGTCAATTTTAAGGGAAAAATTAAAAAAAAAATATTTTTGTACTCAGTTCAAAATTATCTTTAAAATGATACGTAACAATTTTATGTAACGCGATTTTTTTTTTTTTACTTCGCATTCGCTTCTATGAGAGCCCCCCTGAAATAAAGATTTTTATAACTTTTTAAGCCATTTTCGGCTGGAGGCCATCGGTTTACATATTATATCTAAATTTGAAGTAATTACGTTCAGTAATTCAAAAGTTATAAGGCTCTGACAGACGGACGGACGGACGGACGGACGGACGGACAAGTGCAAATCGCCCTAGTTAACTCAAAGACCTTCGCTTCGCTCGGTCGATTACCAACCAGCTGTTTAAAAAACAAGTAATTACACTAATTTGATAGCCTTAATATCCTTATGTAAAATTGATTAAAAGTATTTGGTAGCTTAGTCGCTCCTAGACACCGTCCTTCTATCATATAGTTTGTTTGAAAACGTTGCTACGAGACTAATGTAGGTACGCCAGCTCTGGTATAAGGATAGGTGCAAGGTGACTACCAATCTTAATTCTATGGTTAAAAGGTGCGAACCGAAAACTGAACATAACTATAATCTCTACGTCCGCATATAGATAGGTAGGTAGACCGTAGATCTTTAATCTAATCTAATTGATCTAACCTGTCTTCCCATAAACATATTATATTATACGAAGGTAGAGTCTGTTCAATAAGTCAGTTCACTTACATGTGTTATTTTTCCATTTATTCCACCTTTCTACATTAATATATGTGCACAATTTATTTTTATTATAATCAGATTCCTTTAAAATATGTAATGTAAAGATTCATCTATGACTCTATCATAATGACCTATTTTTCAATTTACCCATGTCAACCAAATGTTAACTGACTTATTGAACTGACTCCACTACTAAATACCTATCGTAGGATCCCGACTCTCACATTAGGTCAAGACATAAAAACCTAAGAAGAACTTTGATAAAACTGAAATACATGACGTTTTTAATTAATCATCTAACTTCCGAGCACGTAAAGCCGTGCTTACCAATTAGAGCTTACTCATCCGGCATTACGTCATTCTCCATGCTGGTTCACTGAGCTGTTTTAGACTGAGTTTCAACGGCGCGGTTCGCACCCGCGCCCGCAGCGGTTGCGGTGCCGCTGCAGCTGTTACCGCGCCCGCCGCGGGCGCAAACCGCGCTGTGGAAATTGCTACTTCATTTTCCATACTAATCTGCATTCTACGGAGGCCGCGGGCCCGCAACCGCTGCGGGCGCGGGCCGCGAACCGCGCCGTGGAAACTCAGTCTTAGGGTACCGTACCCATTTAAGCCAGGTGAGGCGCTACCATTTAGCGCCTTATCTTTAACCCCCGACAAAAAAGAGGGGTGCTATAATTTTGACGTGTGTATCTGTATCTGTATGTTCCCTCGTAGATCCCTAACAAATGGACCGATTTTGATACGGTTTTTCTGTTTGAAAGCTAACGTAATCGAGGTGGGTATTATCAGTTATCTATAATTTATAAAGATCTGCTCAGGCGTTTGAAGATCATCAGGTCATTTCCTACTTGATTAAGGGTCTTACAAACACTGTACTGTTACTTCGGATTATTTCCAAGGTATGGTGACCTTGAGCTGATTTTGCAGCATCAAGTAGTCTGCGGGATACCCAAGTCTTCAGCAACTTATAGCAGATATAGTGTGTTTGGGCTCATTAGAGTGGTTTCAAAGAGTAGGTGTTAGATGGATGATGATCGAGGATCGAAGAGGAGGATCTGATGATGGAGCAGAAAACTGGAAACAGAACAGAAAAGAAACAGGATGTCAGGTAAGTATATCGTAAATAGTACACATAGTATTCACATTGTCGGCGGGGGTGATTTAATAAAGGAGATTGGCGAATTCCATAGAGTTTCTGACCCAGACGAACTGAACTGAACACTGAACGCCCACGTTCACGAATCAAACTTCTTATACTTGTTCTAGTAAACCAAACTAACTAAAAATTAATCAAAGTATACAAGTAAATTTGGGAGAAAAGTCACTTGTGTTGCCATGTAACGGTTATCTATAATGTGTACTTGTAAATAATTATATTTTTGATCCCCATCTTCTAAAAATATGGGGTTTACACAGAAAAACACTCTGAAAAATATGAATTACAATTAATTAATGTTTTCTGAATCTGAACTCTTTTTAAAAATTCTGGGTCAAAATTCGCCAACCTCCTCTCAATTTACATTTACTGTTGTTGTGAATAGCATGTTATATTATATTTTTGTTTACTGAGAGAATTAATGAACTCTCGCACTTGACTCACACTCACAATTTTTATTTTCGGTGATGCTTAAAGCTTAAACTTATCAAGATCTGAGACTTAAGGATTTCGTGTAATATTATCATGGGTGAGACATAGTCATTTAAAAAATCGGCCAAGTGCGAGTCGGGCCTCGCTCTTTTAGGGTTCCGTTAAAAAAAATTAAATTAAAAGATTTCCATCTACCCACCTACCCACTTTAATTTAATTTTTTTAATTTAATTTAATTTTTATTATTTGTTGTTATAGCGGCAATAGAAATACATAATATGTGAAAATTTCATCTGTCTATCTATTACGGTTTACGAGATACAGCCCGCTGACAGACGGACGGACGGACGGACGGACGGACGGACAGCGTAGGCTTAGTAATAGGGTCCCGTCGGTACCCTTTGGGTACGGAACCCTAAAAATGCTAATCTTTTGTATAATCTTAAGCGTAGGTGAGTCAAACTGTCCAAAATAAAGATGTTAAATCATGATGCACCTACGCTACGTAATGTAAATAAATTGTCGTGTTGTATATCTACCGCGCTACCTATAGAAGTTGTGAGCGTTGGCACCTTACGTGGTTGAAAGTTGAAACCACAAACCAATATACACGAAAACGTTTCTAAAACGAACCGATAAGGTGTGCAACGCACTTCCGTCGTCTGTATTTTCAGCCACGTATAATTTGAGTACCTTCAAGGCAAGAGTGAATACTCAATCTAAGCAAGCGCGCTCTAAACCAGACCTCAATAAATAAAGTGTCTGCCTGTAATTTCAAAATAACTGCGTCCATTCCATTGATACACGAGTTTAGATTCGTAAATCGATGACTCTCTCTCTCTCTCTCTTTATCAACCGCTGACAACCGCTGAAACGTCCACTGCTGGACAAAGGTGCATGGACTTCCACAGGCTTCGGTTTTGCGCCGCTTGAATCCAGCGGCTCCCTGCGACTCGTTTGATGTCGTCGGTCCACCTGGTGGGGGGTCTGCCAACACTGCGTTTCCCGGTGCGGGGTCGCCACTCCAACACCTTGGGTGACTTGGACCAATCGATGACTGCCTCTTATTAAACTCAAGCTGAGATTAGTATAAAGAAATCTTTGTATTAAATTCAAATTACGCTAAAATTATCCGTTACTGGGATTACAAGTTATATCTTATGGTGGAAATCGACGAAATGTCGTAGTTTTTTCTTCTGGTGATCAGTGATAGTGATTCTCAAAGGTGCTTTGAAGTGTCTAATTTGCATAATGCTAGCTTGGTGGACTATTGTCTTTTATGCATCCTTAAAGGCCTCTGAGAGGAGACCTTCGCTTAGTAGTGAGCCATTGATGGATTGCTGATGATGATGATGCTTCTTTGTTCGTCATATTAATTGTATTAATTTCTAGAATTGAATAGAATAGAATAGAAATATTTTTTTCGTACCACTTGCTCAAAAAAGTGACATTCTGTGCCACAAAAAGCGAACATAACAATAGTCATTTTTAATCTGTTAAAAACAGGGAAAGAAAATTGTACTGAATTTCATTCATCCTCTAGGGGGAGAATGTGATTTAAATTTGGAATACTTACCGAAATTTATACTGAACTACATCTGTGTTTACACCATTGAGTTTGTATATAAAGCATTATACATCTTTTTGAAAAAGGAATACGCATTTATTATGCAGTTATGATTATTAAATAAAATTACGAAAACCGACGAGGCCGTATGAGCTTGATGCCTTTGCTTTTCCGACAAAAAAATACCTATTAGTCTAGGAATTTGCCGCGTTTTTGTTTTCTTCAAATACATAAACGTTAAGTTTATTTTAATTTATTTTTATAAATAAGTTAATGTTCTAAAAATACGTTACGATGTTAAATCAAAGCGACAGTGACAGTGAACAGGGTATTTGACTATATTAAAAATATCGTTTCATTTGGTGTCATCCTAAAAGATTATTATCTAAAAACATTATTCCATACGACAAAACTAAAAAATAAAGTTTTATTTAATTAGAAAACATTAAATAAAATTGCTATATTTCCGGCCATGGTCACGTGATCGAAAACGTTCCGTGATCTCGAATGACGTCACAGTCCACACCACCTATGGGTTGTGGAATTGTCATTGTTTGAAATGTGAACTGTGACGTCATGAGAGCAAATGGAACGTTTCGGCGGCAATTTATTTTTTTGAATTTATTTCTCGATTTTTATGAAAAATACTGAAAGTTATGCCGAAATATACGTTTTGTTAGCTTCAGCATAGCAATAATAACAATTTAAGATGATTTTCTAAAAGTAGTCAAATACCCTATTGTCGGATTCCATCAGTGCAAATGCTCAGACGCAAGAACAGAGAAATACTCAAATCAACTCATCAACAATAAATGTACCAAACAAAAATGTAACTCTCTCTATCAATAATAATTGGACCAATGTTTCGAATGTTAACTTTTACTTTTAATTGTCATTATTTTTAATAAATGCTTATCTCATATTATTATTGTGTTAATTTTTTCGCAAATGGTACGAAAAGTAGAGTATTTTCCTCGGCGATAAAGCTGTCTTAGTCTTGGGTGAACTTAAATCCCTCACTACACTCAGGACTCGTCTTAAATCCCTCGCTTCGCTCGTGATTTAAGTTTTTAACACCCTCGCTACGCTCGGGAGTAAACCTCGGGTCCTTCGTTACGCTCGCGATTTAAATCGTCACCCGCGACAGAAGACACTGCTTTATCCCCTTGGTTAATAATCTACTATTTCGTACCACTTGCTCAAAAAAGTGACATTCTGTGCCACAAAAAGCGAACATAACAATAGTCATTTTTCATCTGTTAAAAACAGGGAAAGAAAATTGTACTGAATTTCATTCATCCTCTAGGGGGAGAATGTGATTTAAATTTGGAATACTTACCGAGATTTATACTGAACTACATCTGTGTTCACACCATTGAGTTTGTATATAAAGCATTATACATCTTTTTGAAAAAGGAACACGCATTTATTATGCAGTTATGATTATTAAATAAAATTACGAAAACCGACGAGGCCGTATGAGCTTGATGCCTTTGCTTTTCCGACAAAAAAATATTAGTCTAGGAATTTGCCGCGTTTTTGTTTTCTTCAAATACATAAACGTTAAGTTTATTTTAATTTATTTTTATAAATAAGTAAATGTTCTTAAAATACGTTACGATGTTAAATCAAAGCGACAGTGACAGTGAATTGTCGGATTCCATCAGTGCAAATGCTCAGACGCAAGAACAGAGAAATACTCAAATCAACTCATCAACAATAAATGTAGCAAACAAAAATGTAACTCTCTCTATCAATAATAATTGGACCAATGTTTCGAATGTTAACTTTTACTTTTAATTGTCATTATTTTTAATAAATGCTTATCTCATATTATTATTGTGTTAATTTTTTTCGCAAATGGTACGAAAAGTAGAGTATTTTCCTCGGTGATAAAGCTGTCTTAAGTCTTGGGTGAACTTAAATCCCTCGCTACACTCAGGACTCGTCTTAAATCCCTCGCTTCGCTCGTGATTTAAGTTTTTAACACCCTCGCTACGCTCGGGAGTAAACCTCGTCCTTCGTTACGCTCGCGATTTAAATCGTCACCCGCGACAGAAGACACTGCTTTATCCCCTTGGTTAATAATCTACTATTATAAACTTTTTACAAGTGTCGTCTGGCTCTACCACTAGTTAGTAATGCCCTTCCTGCCGAGAAGGACCAGCAAGAAACTCGGCGGTTGCTCTTTTCAAAACAAATTTACAATACAGTAAATACTATGCTATATATGCAGTGTTTCCACAATGAGGGAAGTTCCAAAAATGCATACCGACTAACTTCTATTCTAAGATGGGCAGACATAAAGTAGCCCCATTCCCGCCGGTGGAACCCGTTCACGAGCATGACGCATGAGTCATGACCCAGCCGTTGCTTCGCTCAACCATATTTGAAGGAACGTATATCAATTTCTAGGATCAAAATACATCATAACATCGTAATTGTAATAGTCGGGCTACACAGTAACATTTTTTAAACTTTCTTCTTGTTTCTTTCTAAATGTGAGGCGCTGCGCCGGCGAGTGTCCGAATTATCTCGCATCAAGTTTTGTTTACGTTGCGTCACACTCACAAGCGTGCGCGGCGCGGCGCGCGTGTCGCGCGATACTTGATCTCAGTAGAGCGGGTTCTGTTACCTTTTGTAGGCTCTCTTTCTTTGTTTGACCAGGTAGGTAGGTACCTATACTACGAGTACCTACTTCAAGACTGGATTCATAATATGATGAATACGAAAGTGTGTTTGTTTGTTGGTTTTTCCTTCAATCTCGCAGCAACGGAGCAAAGCATCAACGTGATTATTGTGCATAGACATCTGAGAACTTGAAAATGACTGAGGCTACTTTTGACGTGATAACGTCTTATAAATCGATGAACACCGGCTGCTAAATAAATGAAATGAAATGAAATGAAATGCACGCACGAAAAAATGTCACGTTCCGTTCCGCCTGAGCCTGAGCGTGCAAGCGAGAGCGCGGAACAAGCGACACAGAGGCACGATCGGCCCAAGCGTTGGCTTGTGACCGCGCCGCGCCGCCCGCCAGAATTCGTCAATGTTTCTTTAAGACGTTATCAGTATCACGTAAAACTATCGTCCGTAAACCCACTTTACAGACAACCAATTTTTGGAACGTAGTTCCTTATCGCGCGGTACGGAAGGGGGCTAGACGGAAAAAATTAAGGAACCGACACTCGACCTCGACACATTTTTGAAACCGACACTTTTTTGAATGTGAATTTGGCATTGTGTTTTTTGTTGAATGTGAATTTTGCATTGTATTCGGTATTTTCGCCTTAGAACACGGCGTCTGCATGGCCTAGTTGTTAGGGCAGTCACCTATAAATCCAACGTCGATGGTTCGAATCCCAGCTCGACAGACTGAATTTTCTATTTTCAATTTTATTTTAAATAATTTCTAAATGTGGAATTTTTCCCTAATTTTTTATTGTATAAATTGGATAAAATGCTAACGCCATCTGTGAAAAAACAGTAACTCCACCAGAGTAACTCTTTGGTTTTGTAACATTGCAATAGAAATAAACAAAATAATATAATTCATCGTAGTTAATCAATTTAATACTAGATGACACCACTAGTTTATTACAATTCCTTCACTATTCGGAAGGAGCTACGTTCCATCCGGGTGTCCTTTGACACCTCTCAAGTTTTTTTTATCTCGGAAGAAGAGAGGGTTCCCGCGGGAATTTTAAAACATAACTCCGGGGCGGGCAAACGCTATTATTTTTGTATTTTTTACCTCAAAAGTACCTTTCTAAGTTTCTTCTTACTTCTTGCTTCTTCTTCTTCTTTGTCAAGCGATAGACGTCTATTGCTGGACAAAGGTCTCTTGCATGGACTTCCACAGGTCTCGGTCTTGCGCCGCCTTAATCCAGCGACTCCCTACGACTCGTTTGGTATCGTCGGTCCACCTAGTGGGGACCCACGCTTCCCGATGCGACGTCGCTACTACTTGCTTATAAAAGTATAAACATTTTCCTCGTACTTAAGCAATAAGCAGTGTAAGAACAACTTCCTATAAAAGCTCGGCATTGTTAGAAAACAATGATTTTCTCGCTGCCGCAACATACGCTTTCACCTAACGCTAACCTAATATTACAGGAAAGCCTGTCGATACCGATCATATCGATGACCTATTACGACAAACTTAAGCCTCAATAGCCCAACGGTTAAAGGTTTAACTTTAACCTCGGTCCTCGCTCACCGCTACATCGCACATGGTTTCACTCCTCAATAGCCCAACGGTTTTAAAGGTGCGGGCTGAAAACTGAAAGGTCACAGGTTCGAATCCCACCCGTTGCACTATTGTCGTACCCACTCCTGGCACAAGCTTTCCGCTTATTTGGAGGGGAGAGGTGAATATTAGTCAAGTTTAACTTGGTTGATATTCTTTTTTAGAAAAAAAAATACAATAGGGGTTTCACACAATATGTGAGGAAGACTGTGTCAAATAACAAATTGCATATTCATTTGCGAATATAGCAATTTCGAAAAGGGCACATGTCGTTTATTTTGAAAGCGCCGTTTCTTCTCATAAATGATTCCATAAAAATAGAACTGTGCCGAAATTGTTGCTATAAATAACATGACGCTGGTGGCGATTTTAATACATTATGTATTTTATTTGAAATAAATAGGTACGAGAACATAATATTTCAATCACATTTATGGAAAAAAGTGGTACCTACTATTCAAAAATACGAGATGAGCCCTTTTCGAAATTACCTATTCAGTTACACATGTGAGTTCCCGTATTCGTGCGTATACACAGAGCTGTAGGTAAATGAAAACATAAATGTACTTACATACATTACATACATACTTAAACCGTGTAAACTATCCTATTCGGTGTGATTTAATAATTTAAGCCGGTAGTGTAGTTCATCAAAGCACGCTAACCATAAATGGTGTGTCGAAGGTAAAAACGGCCGTCATCTCGTCTTTAAGCCCGGCAATAACCATTAAACAATAAAATATCGATAGTCGATAGATTATCGCATACATAATCGCTTCGATATGCCATTTGATAGGCTCATCGCTCACTGTATAGCAGCGCAGGCGCGTCGAGGCTAGCGCTGTGTTCAGTCACGATCTTCATTCGTGAGCCGAATCACGAGCCGAATGAAGATCGTCTTATTTAAAATCTATGGATCATAATATCATGGAAAAAAAAATTAGGTATAATAAACGATGATGCAAACTTTTCTCGATAGAAAAAAATTGCAAAGTTGACTCTGTAAATACATAAACTCCCATCGTTCTCTGTTATGCATACATTTATTTTGATAAAATTAAGTGCAATTGTTTTTCATATCTTACTACAACAAATGGCTGTTTTAGATTTTATTTATTGCGACTGTTTTAATTTTAATATTTTCCATTATAATTTGTTAAATTATAATTAATTATTTCTTCGGCTCGTGATTCGGCTCACGAATGAAGATCGTGACTGAACACAGCGCCTCGGCGCGACTAGAGAAGACCACAGACGCGGGCATAAACTTTGGCGTGGGCTACAATACTTTATTCCACTGCAACATAATATTATTGTAGTTAAAGGCGTCGAACTCGTCGTTCGAAATAAAATAACGTCGTCAAACGAACTGTGCCTCGCTCGGGCTGCGTCATTATGAAATGTTATCTAAGTCGAACAATTTATTATAAATTGTATATAGATTATTTATAAATGATGTGTGAGCACCAAGAAATCCTTGAAGAAATCACACCTTCGACGCCTGCGCTGCGACGAACAAAATAACTCCGGCTTTGTCTCTGATTTTACTACTTACTCAACCTCATCTCTGTCGTTATCTTACTTCAAAACAAGTAACAACTAAGCTTTCACATATTTTATAAAATTAGTAAGCTAATATTATAAAACATGTGAAAGTTTGGTTGTTTTGATGTTTTTTACTCCTTCATGGCACAATGACAGAACTGAACAGAAATTTGGAATGGAGATAACTTCTATTCTGAATTAAAACAGGCTATATTTTATCATGGAAAACAAAAAGTTCCAACGTGATATTTAAAAACCTAACCGCGAGGACGAAGTTGCGTGCAGAAACTAGTTGAAAATTAAACTATAGCGTTGCCGCCCACGCAACTCTGACACGTTCGCGCTGCGATACCTGGCGGCATGTCATCGACCTTATAACCTCTATGCCTGGCGGGAAGGCAGTGAGCACCGCGCCCGCGCCGTGAACCTCGCTGCCTTATCTACTAATACAGTGAGCGATAAGCCTTAGAATACACGGTTCCACGTTCGCGGTCGAATATGTTATGAGTAACGGTTTGTATCCCTGATTCGCCAAACTTTGATATTATACTGTTGAATATTAAAACTGTTTTCTCTTTTCCTTTTTGTATTTGGACACCCACGCGTAGTTGTAGGCTAGACTCTATAGGCAATATTTGTTTTCCAAATCGGAAGTAGAGTATAGCGAAGTACTAGCATTTATAAACTTCTTAATAGCTATAGAAACACCTAGTGGGACCCACTTAGTCTTGATGTTCCTATGCACCTTTTCAGGGCTCAAGAGAGGGGCGTACAGGTTACCCGCGAAAATAAATCCACCAATGAAGAATATTTCAAAATCGGGGTTTTTTTTTCCTTTTGAGAGCTTCCGCTGCGTGCGCTGCGTAAACGGTAAAAAATCATGTATGACAGAATTGTTCCCCTTTAAAAGTTCTAAAAAAAGAGCGCGACAGCATAATATGTCTATCTTTTAAGGTTGGCTCACTATAACCTTTTTTTGGGTAATCAAATTTGTTCTAAAATAATGCATTATTTGCGCAGATGTTTTTAAGGTGGTGAAGGTGAAGTTAAAACTATTCCATAGCGGACGAAGTCGCGGGCAGAAGCTAGTAGTAAATATAATAAGTCTATGGACATTCTAGGACTGACATTGATAGATACAGTATATCTACATCATCTACACGTGCCTTGGAGACCATCGGGGAATTAACACCACCAACTCCTCAACTCCTAGCTTACTGAGAATTTTTTGACAGGAGAACCCAATAAGTTTTTGATCCGACACGGATAGAACCTCATTGTTCTCAGCTGAATAAGCTTGCCATTTGACCAAAGAGGTTGTAAATTCGCAATTTAATATGTACCATTAGGCCCAAATTAGACAGTGCCTCGTGCATTTTTGCGAATATTTTTTGCGAAAATGAACCCTAAGGCCCTTTGCCTTAAGGGCGAATGTAGACGGATGGCTCACCGATGAACTTCGAAAATGAAAGCAAAAATCTCGAAAAATTAACCGTAGAAAATTCACCCTTAGGGCGAATTAAGACGCTTCATTTTCGCGAAAATTTTCGCAACGATGAACGATGCACTGTCTAATTTGGGCCTTGGACTACGATCGTAATTTACAAAGATAAATATTGGACAGTAATTTATTATAGGTACATGATATCAAATTAGCAGTCGTTTCTTAATGCCGCGCGAGTCCGGTTCGGGCAAAAGAAAGTCTACAGACGGAAGTAAATAGAGATGTTATCAGTAGTTATCACCCATTAGTCATTTTGGCCTTATTTGCCTGTGGGAACAAGGCTGTGGAAAGTTCCACGTCCGAAATTATTACCTATGAGTTACCATTATGTTAAGTTGACGAATTAATTAATGGGAAGATTCTTAAAGTATTCCTTATTACCGACTACCGTAAGAGATTACTGAAACCTTCTAAGCAGAGAGCGATACGTGTGTTTGTTACCTGTTAAAAGGCTATTTAAAAATTAAGGATTAATTTCTATGTAGGTATGCGCAGTTTTTAGGGAGCCGCTGGATCCAAGCGGCGCAAGACCGAAGCCTGTGGAAGTCCATGCAGGAGACCTTTGTCCAGCAGTGGACGTCTATAGGTTGATAAAGAAGAAGAAGAAGAAGATGCGCAGTTTTTAGGGTTCCGTAGTAAACAAGGAACCCTTATAGTTACGCCATGTCCGTCCGTCTGTCTGTCTGTCTGTCTGTCTGTCCGCGGTTTAGCTCAGAGACTATTCGTACTAGAAATCTGAAATTTGACAAGAGTATAAATATCAATCACGCCGACAAAGTGGTGAAATAAAATTGTGAAAAATATATTTTTTAGGGTACCTCCCTACATGTAAAGTGGGGATGAATTTTTTTTTCTCGTCTATCCCATAGTGTGGGGTGTCGTTAAATAGGTCTTTCAAAAATATTGTGGGCGTGGGAAAACAATTTTTCAGTTCAGGAATCCGTTTGGGAAATATGATATTTTAAAGTGCTAAATTTTATTAGTGTCCCCCCCCCCCCCCCTCTGCCAGCTAAATGGTTGTATAAAGGATACAATGAATTTTAAAGGAAAACTATCACGGCTATGTAGGGTTCATTAGTTAAGGAGTTATATCTGTTTCTTCTAAGTTAGGTATTGCACGTAGTATAAGTTGCATATTTTGTATATATTCATAAATAAAATAAAAGCACTATCCTAGGTCAGCAATAATATTTGAGACTTTCAACTACGGAACCCTACACTGCGCGTGGCCCGACACGCACTTGGCCGGTTTTTTTTGTTGTGTTCGTAAATTGTCAGCATAAGGCTTGCTGGCAAGACGAGAAATTCTCTGAAAATCCAGAGGAAAAGTTGGAAATTTTTGTATGAAAATTTGAATTTCTTCATTAGAACATAATTATTGCACTCGTGCGTAGCCAGGGTGAGTCGCTAGTATCGAATTAGGCTGGAACCACATCAGAGCGCAACGATTCGCATTTTGTCCATACAAAACTGTCATTTTTCATAGAGTCGTGTAAGCGTCAATTCGACTTTTCGATGCATACACGACTCTATGAAAATGAGTTTTGTGTGGACAAAATGCGAATCGATGCGCACAGATGTGGTTCCAGCCATAATATTACAATTTTAGGCTAAGCCGAGTGTAATTAACTAATGAGGAGGTATTTAAGCAGATTTGAGATCCTCTAACCTCTTGCTCTCTATATTAAGGTGGAAGACACAGTTCTGCCCGCAAAATTCAAATTTAATTTGGTTTTTCGCAATTTGTAAACTATAATCGACCGAGCGAAGCGAAGGTCTCTGAGTTTACTAGAGCGATTTGCACTTGTCCGTCCGTCCGTCTGTCACAGCCTTATAACTTCTGAATTACTGAACGTAATTACTTCAATTTTAGATATGATATGTAAACCGATGGCCTCCAGCCGAAAATGGCTTAAAAAGTTATAAAAATCTTTATTTCAGGGGGGCTCCCATACGAAATGGGGGGCTTTCAAACTGGAGATTGTATTCGAGGCTAGATTTCTAAAACCACTTTGTTTTAAAACTTGAAACTTACACATAATTTGAGTTATATTCTGTACTTGAACAACAAATACTAAGATTAGATAAATATTATAAAGAAACGAAATTATTTGAGTTTTAATGGGCATCAATGTTTTTAACAAAACTTCACTACACTGTTACTAGATGGCGCTGTCTTTAATATTGTAAATATGCATCCCATCCACGAAAGCAGATGACGATTGACGTCATCAGATTCGGCGCGTTTTAATTACAATATAATATAGTTAAAACTACCTTATGGGAATTATGGGATACCGCGAGGTCTCAGTTCGGGGCGAACCACTAGTACGACAAAGTAGGCTTATGGCATTCTAATTGCGACAATGGCAGTATCATCTTCACAGGTAATAAAAATCTTTACTTTAAAGTGTCCAGTTTAAGAAATTAATCAAAATATCGACTAATTTGTGAGTAACTCACGTCCAACTCAGTATTTTGATTAATTTCTTAAACTGGTCACTTTCAATTAAAGATTTTTATGTAAACCTATGAAGATGATAATTCTATTGTCGCAATTAGAATGCCATCAGCCTAGTTTGTCGTATTAGTTTACAAATTGCGAAAACCAAATTAAATTTGAATTTCGCGGGCAGACTCGTATATAATAGAACTCTGGTTCTAACTACCTAAGTATATATTTAACTAATAGTTTATCTTAGTTATGTCACAGAATATATAATAGTACTACGTAGTTATGTTTTGATTTTTCACTGAAAGGTAGTCATTAGTCAACAAGTCTTTTAAATAATTTCTGCTTCTGGAATAACTAAGGATATTATTGATTTGCTTAAATCATTATGTTACTGTGTGTAATCAATAACTTGGTACTTTTCCCATGGCAAGCATCACGTTTCCCATAAGTCGTGGCATTTGTATGTAGGTAGGTACGCTGGGTGTAACTGCCCGTCTTTATTTAGCGGCCGCAAGGTGATTGACTTCAATCCCGCGTTTTTGGTAAGCGGTAAGCACTTGCCACAAATAGGCATGGCGTTGTTTGGAAGCTGAAGTTGGAACATACGTGACTACGAGGTATGGGTACCTACTACCTATACACAAGTTTGCATGCATATAGGTATCATAATTAATGCGAAAGTATGTTTGGTTTTTGTTTTGTCCTTCAATAATGGTGCAACGGATCGACCTTGTTTATGTTATGGAGCTATATTCTGTCGGGAGCATAAATCCTATGGCATCCTTACTAACTTTTTGAATCACAGGTAGAGGATTTATACAAGGCAGATTCCTTCGAAAAAAAATTAAAACTGTTGATGTTAGTTAAAATAATTTCTAACCTCTGAACCGATCTTAGTAAGGATCTTACGCACGGAGTTAGATAAAAATAAGTAAAGGATAATTTTTATCCCAAAAAAATCAAAGAGTGTTTACCTTGGCCAAAGGATTAGCTTGGCCATCCAAAGGGGTAATGCTGCCAGCATCTTGGGTACTATGCCACACTGCAGTGACTTCGATGGGGTTTTAGATTTTATTTAATTTTTATTTTAGTTTTAATTTTGTTAGTTGTATATATATAATTTAGGCATATTTTAATTTTAATGATGGGTGGATTTCCCAACAGCAAAATTTACGCGGCATGTATGAAATCGGTAGTGCAGACCGTTACTTTACAGTGCTTATATTTTTTTCTAGGCAGAAGAGTATGTTCGAAATTACATAGTTAATAGTCTTTCATATAAAATTGATATATATCAAACTTGATATATATCGGATAATCAGAAATGAAGAAGAAGAGAAGAGTATGTTATCTTTATGGAGCCAGTAAATATTTCTCGATAAAGATTGCAGTTTAGGAATAAAGAAAATTTTAAACCCCTAATTTTTCATTTCGGTGGCTGTCCTCACAACATTTTTCAGTGTAATTTCCCTCATAAAACAAAAACTATTGGTTGTTTTGGCTTATGGCTACTTTTATTTAAATCTTTAATAGTGTTAGTATTATCACAAAGTAATTTTATAATAATATCTACCCAGATTAAGAACTGGTAAGTAAAAATGCATGTGTCCCAGAAAGTCCTTTAATTTCGGTGGCTTAAAGTTAATCAAGAATATTTTTGCATAGAATAACTCTAGCTCCCCCCTTATGCGTTTAGAACATACGTAATAGTGGCCTCTAGGTGTTTATCGTGTATGGAAGTGCGCCGATTGCCTGCATGTTCCCCAAAAAAAAGTTTGTATGTCATTTCGGTGACGTGCGACACATTTCTTTTCATTTCCGTGTACAGGTATAACTTTTCTTGCAATAAGCTAGTATATTTAATTAAATACTAATGAATGAGCTATTGGTAATATGTTTATTTGTGTAGTATTCCTTATATCCTATAGAAAGTACTTTTTTAGTTATGCTAATTTTTACCCTTGGTTTTCATTTCGGTGTTTTCATTTCGGTGGATTCGGTGGCCTAAACTGGCCACCGAAATGATAAAAAACACACCGAAATGATAAAAATTCTCATTTCGGTGAGCTTTTATCATTTCGGTGTATAATAGTTTCATTTCGGTGGATTGTTTTATCATTTCGGTGGATTATTATTTCATTTCGGTGGGTTATTATTTCATTTCGGTGAAAATTCGGATGAACACGTGAATTTTTCAAAATATTTGTTTAATTTTATAGTATGTATATATATATGAAAATTTAAATAGGAGGACGCTTTACCTTTACCAATACTGTAAAACAATTTTTTTTATTATTTTAGTCTGTATATATATGAAACTGACTGACTGACTGGAGGGATATGAAGAAGCGGGCTTTGATTATACTGCATGCACGTGTATTTCGTTTCTAAGAATTACAAAAGACCCTAAACTCGACAAGTTTTTGTTTACTTTGCGCTCTTATTAGCCATTGACATTATATTGTGCCCCAGATGTGGATATTGTTACCTATTCAAATTGTTTACAATACAGCTGGTCGTTCTAACAGATATCATTCTCCGAAGATATTAGTGAAATGTAGTCGCTTAATCAGGTATGTCGTAGTAAGCGATGTCGTAAAAAACGATATTTTTAATAAGGTGGTCATATAGAATTCAGCCGGGACCTTTGATGTTGGTCAATTCCGATATGTTGTTCTAAACGATGTCGTAAACGGTTTTAACTATATTTTGTCTGTCTGTATACGTTTTCGGTGCATTTTCATTTCGGTGGATACATTCTTTCATTTCGGTGGCTAGTTATTTCATTTCGGTGGTTAGTTATTTCATTTCGGTGAACGAATTTTTCATTTCGGTGGCATCCAAATTTCAAACACGAATTTACATAGGTTTAATAGGATATATTTTGATGGCATTACATAAGAGCATAACCTATATCAAGAAGTATAATATACTACAGCTTAAATTAAAAAAAACTTATAATACGAAAGTTCACCGAAATGAAAGAAAAAATACCAATTTGTTGAAATTGACCCTGATATGATATTATAGAAATTTAGACGTAATATTATAAAGTGTATTAAATTTATTGTTGAAGAGTGTTTACTGTTTATAGCGATCACTTAGCAAGTATCTCTATTCTCCACTCGAAGGCTGATTATAATGCTATGGATTAACGTGACTTAGGTGCAAAGAAGGCAGTTTCATATAGAGGTAGAGCAGTGAGCTCACTATCCACATCCTTGCTATTATTGTGCCCTTGAACCAATACTCGTATCAGTTTATTTGTTAAAAGTTGTTGACCTAATGGATTAAAGTCACACAACTATAAAAAGTTTCGTGGAACACACCAGTCACCACGGTTAATAAAGCTTCAGTGAATCATACAACTTTAAAAAAGTCTTGTGGAACACACCACGGTTAAAAAGGCTTGCACATTCGCGTGTCAGCGAATGTTGTTCTGCGATTTTCCAAACTCTATCCAGGTCCTATCTATTCTATTTATTATCAAGGAATGGAAACCCAAACATCGCGTGTCAGGGGTCGGTATCTTCATTAGTGGAGCCGTGAAAACAATTGAGGTTCGATGGTACGATATTGTTTTACTTTTACTCTATTGTCTCCTCTGACTTTATCAATTCTAGTCGAATAGAAAAAACTGATTGGTATTAACGTAGCTCTACGCAGCTTTAGGTATATGGAACGCATAAGAATACATTGCTAAAGGTTTATTTTGTAATCTACATCGTCATGAGTCTGCGAGTAAACAAAATTACCCGTGGACCCATTAATGGGTTGACCCATTAAATGCTGATATTTTAACCCCTGACGGAAAATAATTGGTATTGTAAGTTTGGCCGCTTTATCAGCTGTCTTTTTGTCTCTCTAGGAAAATCTGGCACTTTTTGAGAAATCGCAGCGATCAAACGAAATGTTTTTAGGGTTCCGTACCAAAATGGTAAAAATGGAACCCTTATGGTGAGACTTTCTCCGTCCGTCCGTCCCCGTCTGTCACAGTCGATTATTTTAGTAACTATTAAAGCTATCGACATGAAATTTGACATGGTTGTGTATAATAGTGGCCCAACATCATTGGAATAAAGAAAATTCGAAAATTATTTTTAGTTTTATTAAAAAAGGGGGAAACTCGGGGGTTTGAAATTTCAAAGTAAGATAACTATACCGAGTGGGGTATCATATGAAAGGCATTTACTTGTGCATTCTAAAACAGTTTTTTATTTATTTCTAGATATAATAGTTTTTGAATAATCGGCCAAAATGTTGAAAAAAATACCGTTCCCCCCCCCCCCCCCCCCTTATCTCCGAAGTTTACCAATCGAAAAATCTGAAATAGTTATGGTCAAT
The DNA here is from genome assembly GCA_029955525.1 of Oeneis ivallda. NCBI lineage: Eukaryota > Metazoa > Arthropoda > Insecta > Lepidoptera > Nymphalidae > Oeneis > Oeneis ivallda. The sequence continues at coordinate 3,616,531 of JARPMR010000016.1, forward strand.
AAAGGTCTATGTATATTTTACAGGAAAAATAAAACCAACGCTCTAACTAGCATAGTTTTTTTTATATTAACAATAAACCTCTACAAACAAAGTTAACGATAAATAAGCAAATTAATATTATCGTTTTACTTTTACTTTTGGAGTACGGAACCCTCGGTGCGCGAGTCCGACTCGCACTTGGCCGGTTTTTTTTTTTTATTAAGGGGCGGTTTCACTGGATCTTAGCTAGTAATTTGAGTTTTGTGACAAATTGGAGCTGGTAAGGTTATTTATCAGTGAGTGTTCACTGTTGAACCTGTAGTGCCACCTACATAGCTGTTTGGCTGAACGAAATTGGAACTAAAGGCTTTTAAAATATCATTCCGCTCATTTACGATGTCCAAGTGCTCATTCATGGTCTTTGCTACTGTCTCAGTTTTTCTAGTGTGAGTGGCGTACAATATTATGAAGATATATATACACTATGCAGTACCGATTTCCTCGTAAATTTCTTAAGTAGCAGAAAGCAGAAGAGTATAATAGCCTCAATAGCCCAACGGTTAAAGGTGCGGACTGAAAACTGAAAGGATCCCACCCGTTGCACTATTGTCGTACCCACACCTGACAAAAGCTTTCCGCTTAGTTGGAGGGGATAGGAGGATATTAGTCAACTTCAATTTGACTAAATATTCTTTTATAAAAAAAAACTAAAACTCTTCAATAGTGACCCCTATTGACCCCTGATCAGATTAGTTGGTGGTGGTGGTACAGATACCGAGCGGGAATTGGTTGCACCGTTTGCGTTTCTAGCCTGAATCCCGGAGCTGAGTGCAATTATATTATGAATGCTTAGTCGTTTAGATATTTAAATCACGCGCAACCTATTATAACCATAGACACTTCCGAAAGGGAATGCTGTACGGTTCTTTCTACCAATTACGCAGGGGAATGCATACATTATAATCACACACGCCGTACGTATAACGTAGGTAGTTAGGTACTTAGGTACGGAACACGGGCAGTGGGTCATTGCCAGCCGCTGAGGATGCACGCATTGAATGCGCTCGGCACTCAATCCAACATGATGTCACAAGTGCTAAACAAACGGAAGGATGAATAACAAACCGTATGAGTAATTTATCTAGGATAAAAATATTAACGACATTGTTTAGTTTTGTACACAATAATAATATCTTAAAATTAATAGAATTGACATTAAATAACAAATAAAATGGGTATGACATTGTATGAATTTAAAAATGGATAGATTTAAGTATTAAATTTTGCATAAGTAACTGTTCTTTTGCATGCTAGGTACTCTTTGGCAGATTGAAGCGCTAGATAATTGTATAAGATCCTATTATGTACTCAATTTAGCAAATAAATCATTTGAATTTGAATGTGGAAAATGACACAAGGACTTAGCCTCAGATAGTCTATAGATCGTACTCACACTCTGCTCGGACTTAAGACTGAGTTATAATAAGATACAAATATCATGTCCTGACATTAATCTGCCTCGTTTTTAGGGTTCCGTACCCAAACGATGCCAACGGGACTCTATTACTAAGCCTCCGCTGTCCATCCGTCCGTCTCGATACTCGAAATTTTCACAGAATAAATTGCATTTCTATTACCGCTATAACAACAAAATAAAAAAAGATTAAAGAGGGTCTCAAATCACAATACAATAAAATTTTTTTTGTTCGATCTTAATAATAGGTTAATAGAATAGAATAGGTAGAATAGAAAGGATTTATTTGCATAATTCTTAATACATTGTGCGAACAATTTACAATCAGACAATTATGGCGCGCATAATTTAGATTCTAACACAAATTAGGGTCTATATTGTTAGAGAATAACTATATATAACTAATAGCTAATAATAGCTGAACTAGTTATTAAACGTGCCATTTATAATTTTTAACTTACCAAAACTGCTATTTACAACTGCCTCTTTAAATCAGTGCCTACTTATATTATGTTAATACGATGATACGGAACCCTTCGTGTGCGGGTCCAACTTCGTGGCCGGTTTTTCTACAATAATAATAATTCACCTGTGTATTACATTACATGTAATTGCGAGTTGCGACTAATTTAAAAGATACCCCAAGTGATAGGGCACAAAAATACGTTGCTTATACCACGCAACGTATAAACACTGACGCAATTATAAGGCAAGGTAGTCCCGCCAACATCGGAATAATGATATTTTTAAACGGCACACATTTGGTATTAGTCACGTATTGGCGAAGGTACTTACTCGTAATGCCCAAGACTGCGAAGCCGTATATACGAGACGTGGTTACTTAGAATCTCCTCAAAGGTTACGCAAATTATAATTATTTATCGGCCTATTTAATGACTTATGTTTTTGACGACCTCAAACCGCACCGCACCGGTGACCGCAGTCATTATTCCCAGCAAGGTTGACTTTTTGTTTTTGAAAATGCAAATATAACTTGTCTCGATGAAGGATTTCCCAAATTATATTTGGATACCTTGTCATACAATGTACAAGTGATCCAAGCGACATTGTATCTACAGGTTTCGAGATATAACCGTAAATGTGCCAAACGTATGTGCTTACCACGGAATAGATAAATTATTTATCTAATCAGTGGTGCTTACTCATGTACCTACCTACTTAGGTCATTAAAACCTGGAAATGGAACGATAGGTACCAAGAAAGTGAAAATGCACTCGATTTTGACCATAATGTCACTTGGATCACCGAAGTAATGTGCACCAAAGAAGGTATCTATTTAGTTTATTGTACACTTAAAAGTGGAGACTAAATTAATTCTAAAATTAAAACTAAATTATATCGATACCTAGCAGCGCGGCATAGCACTCAAAATGCTGGCAGCTTGTCCCATTGGATGATCAAACTAATTCTTTGGCGAGCACTTGGATGATGGATCCCCGGTCGGAATCGATACCCCAAGGTCTCCTAATATGAAGCGACAATCAAGGTTACCTTTACTTACCTACGCCAAAATCGGCTCACTGATCATATGAGGTATCAGACAACTCATATGACACTGTAACAGTAGGAAAAAGACAAATATTTGCAACTAAAACCCTCATATACCTACGGAAATAATGGCCTAAAAACTTGGCTGCGTACGATTCTAGCGAAGGTCATGAGGACGGGGATAACACGTATCGAGGTCAAGGGTGCAGCGCATATAACCTCTTGGAATGACTCAATACCTACTCTAAACGCCCTTTGGCCCTTTGCCCCATCGGGCGATCGTATCCCTTATATATCCAATTTAGACGGTGCCTCGTTCATCGTTTATTTTTGCGTCCTTTACCCTAAGGGCGAATTTAGACGGTTCATTTTCGATGACTCATCGATGAAGCCTCGAAAATGAAATCAAAAATCTCGAAAAATGAACCGTCTAAATTAGCCCTTAGGGCGAATTAAGACGGTTTATTTTCGCAAAAATGAACGATGAGCGAGGCACCGTTTAAATTGGCCCTTACGACGTCATCACTTTATATAACATCAAATTAAACATGCTCTGACAAATTGCATCCCAATTCCCAAGTTATACATATCATAAAATATACGAAATTGTGTTTGTATGTGACGAAGTCGACGAATAGCTAGTAGAAAATATATTTTTCTCACCTCCGGGCGGAAAGTGTCAATTTTCCTCCCGCTGCGCTAAACGAAAATGTCGCTTTCCGCCTCCGTCGAGGAGAAAAATAGTATACACACCACGGGCAGTAAATAAGAAAGCCTCAGATCACATGTTTATTGACCTCGGCTTCGCCTCGGACAACAATTACATGTGATCTGAGACATTTCTTATTTTACTGCCCTAGATGTGTAATATACTAATTCTGGTAGATATTGATCGTCGATGGAACCCCAAAAATTTCCACCCTAATCCCAATTTACGGGAAACCATAAAAACTGTGTCAATCAGCGCGGAGACGTGTAATGTCACGGTATTTACGAAGATAATGCCAGCGCGGTTGACATTCTACTAAATACCAGATTTGTTCAACTTGAAGCGCAGAATGGACTACGCCATACTATAGTACCCCATGAAGTAGGAAATACCTAATTCTTATAAATCTATTAGGTGCTATACCTACTGAAAGATAGCAATCATAGGTAGGTATTATTAATCAACTAACGAAAGAGGGTAATTTAGTTAACAATTATGTGGTGCCTGCCATGCCCATTGGGTTCAGTCACTCAGCGGGCCATGGAGAGAGCTATAATCGGAGTATCACTGCGAGATCAAATCAGGAATAAGGAGATCCGTATTAGAACCAGAGCTACCGACTTAGCTCATCAAGTCGCGAAGCTGAAGTGGAAATGGGAGAGGCACATACTTCTGTTGGCGTCCCAACTCCCAAGGTGCTGGAGCGATGACGATGGGTGACCGAGGAGTCATGACTCTCAGAAATGAGGAATGCAATGCAGACTATGCCTATTGAGGACAGACTGGCTACTTTTAGCGGCAGCGATCGCGTGTTTTTATTGCCATAATATCTCATAATATCATATCTCATAATATCTCATAAATCGCGCGAATCGCGCGAAACCCATATTATGGGTAATTAGTATTCGCGCGATTTCGCGATCCTGCGAAAGCCATACAAAGGCGAACGCGTTTGAGTCCCTTGAGCGCTCGAAACGCGATGCACGCAAAAGGCCAAAAAAGCTAATGGGACGTAGTTATGCAAAAACGTTTCAACCCACAGCAAGTTTTCAGTCAGATTGATGCGGTTTTAATTGATTTTAGCTATGTATAATATGTTACGCATTGTGGGTTGGAACATTGGAAATAAAAGAATAATGACGTAAGGACTGGAATGTTTTTAGTATTATGATGAAGAGTGTCCTAAAAAGTAGCCTAAACTAGCGGCACGCTATGAAGGCCGGTTTGACGTTTGTCCGCTCATGAAGTTCCGTATTAATTGATAACGACTTTGAAGGAAATAATTGTATTACTTTATTGACGATAGTGATGTGCAGAGATTCATAAATTTTATCGAATGTAGTTTTAGGTTTAGGACTCAAAATTTATTTATTAAATTGATTTCTAAAATGTATACAAGTGTAGAAAAATCAGTTTGCACCATTTAAGGGGTGAATGTACTTGTGAATATGAACAATTTTCACTATGTGGACAAACCTCTGAAATCGCAAAAAAATATCAGCTGTTTCATACAAAAGGTAAAATTTTTATTTTTATATGATATATACCACAACTCGGCATTTGGTTATGGCGTGAAATACGTTAAAAATGGCGTAGATGCAAACATGAATATGTTAAAAGCGGAATTAGTACGTCTTTTAAAAGAAAACAAACCAACCAAGATCCGATACGTCATTGACGAAATAGCATTAGAACATGGGCACAGAGTTATACGGTTACCGCCTTACCATTGTGAGTATAATGCGATTGAGTTGGTGTGGGCTCAAATTAAGGGATATGCTGCAAGACACAATACAGAACCCCCATTTACCACAAAAAAAATGCTAAAATTATTAGAAGAAGCTTGTGAACATGTGACTAAAGGAGACTGGGAAAAGGTTGTGAATAGAACTGTTAAATTAATAAGGGAAGATTATGAAAGAGATGTGAAAATAGATAATATTATAGAAAACGAACATATAATTATTAATGTAGGTGATGATAGCAGTGACGACAGTGAAAATAGTAGTATGGACGAATCTGATTAATTATGGCCTTTTGTGGCACCTTTTTTGGTATCTTTTGTATTCATATGTTTCTTGTGTGCATATAAAGTATGTATATTCATTTTCATTCAAATATTCAGTTCGTTCAAATAAATTAAATAAACATATACATTTTTGTTTTATTAAACCTATTTAATCAGGTACAAAAACAAAACTTAATTGTTTTTTGTTCGAGAATAAATTGACATTCCACATCACTATTGTAATGTGTCAAACCGGCCATCATAGCGTGCCGCTAGTGTAGTGCTATTAACTCAATTTTGACAGACTTGTGGGTTGTAACGTTTTTGCATAACTACGTCCATCACATCACACTATCACACTATCACACTTCATCACATCACATCACACTTCACTTCATTTGTATTAGAATCCTAATTTTTAAAATAATTGGCTGATTGTAAAGTGTTCACACTATGTACAATTATGCAAATAAATCCTTTCTTTCTTTCTTTCTTTCTTTCTTTCTTTCTTTCTTTCACACTAATATTATAAAGGCGAAAGTTTGTGTGCCTGTGTGTATGTTTGTTACTCTTTCACGCAAAAACTACTGAACGGATTTGGCTTAAATTTGGATTGGAGATAGGTCATACGCAGGATTAGGGAATCAAAAAACCTTAATCCACGCGGACGAAGTCGCGGGCATCGTCTAGTTATGGTAATAAAAGCGCGCGATCGCTGCCGCTAAAAGTAGCCAGTGTGCCCTCATCGAGTTGTTGCAAAAAAAACATTTTTATCTTATCCTGGATACATAATAAGCTGTCGAACATCCGTCAATGACCACATTATAATAACAGTAACATTGTTTACGATTCCCAGCTCGTTAGTGATATTTAGGTATAACGATTATTCGTGCTTTATCAGTAGCTACTGCCTACTCTCTCAGTTTCCCTTTGGCCGCTAAATAGGGTCCATGTTTACAAACAATAATTAAATTAAAGTGTTTTAAGTTCAATTTTGCACACGTGCCCAAAATTAATACAGAATTGTTAATTTACTTATTTGTAACAATATTTGTAGTCACAGTATCTATAGTTGCCGTATTTTGTATGCAATGAACACTATTAAAGGACCTAAGAACTTTTCTAATAGCGAATTAAAAAAATATATTTTTAATTTCAAGTTTTCTCAGTCTTAGATTAAGTTAGTTTCAAGCGCTTAAAGTAATAGCTACTTTTTTTAGACGGTGGTGACTTTGGATTTTATAATGTCATAAAAAGTTTCATTTTAATTGCTCAAAATTAAGTGACAAAATGGGTTTCGGCGAAGTTAAAGACTGCGGACTGTTGTTTAGGATTTTGAAACAGCGCTCCGAGCGGTGAGTTTAGTAACTAATCGACCGAGCGAAGCGAAGGTCTTTGAGTTAACTAGGGCGATTTGCACTTGTCCGTCCGTCCGTCCGTCCGTCCGTCCGTCTGTCAGAGCCTTATAACTTTTGAATTACTGAACGTAATTACTTCAAATTTAGATATAATATGTAAACCGATGGCCTCCAGCCGAAAATGGCTTAAAAAGTTATAAAAATCTTTATTTCAGGGGGGCTCTCATAGAAGCGAATGCGAAGTAAAAAAAAAAAAATCGCGTTACATAAAATTGTTACGTATCATTTTAAAGATAATTTTGAACTGAGTACAAAAATATTTTTTTTTTAATTTTTCCCTTAAAATTGACGAAATGGGGGGCTTTCAAAGTGGCGATTTTATACGCTCGCTTGAAGACGCTCTCTAGAAAAATCCGCTATGGATTTTCAAACTGATTTTATGTTTTTAGGTCACTTATATCCTGTACTTGAACAACAAATACTAAAATTATATGAATATTATAAAGAAACGAGATTATTTAATTTTTAATGGGCGTCAGTAATTCATATAGCATCAACATAGCTTCACAATAATGCTAATAGATGGCGCAGTCAGTAACTATTCCCATGGAACTACGAGTTAAATTCAATGTTTGATAAATAATTCAATGTTTTCACTAACGTTCCCTAACCTTTACGGGCTACCTATAAGTTAGGTGATTGATGTTTTCTGTCAACTTATTTATCACGATCCTGTACGGGACACCTAAAAGGATATTGGGACGGATGTTAGGACTTAGGATTGTATTTAGGAGCTACCTACGTTAAGAGACTCCTACTTAGGGGATGATTTAGGTATGTTTGGTGAAAACGGGCATAATAATAATGTCAGTTTTGGTTATCATGTATCGATTGAATGAATAATCATGGGATACCGTTACCGCGAGGTCTCAGTTCGGGGCGAACCACTAGTTAGTTTGATTTTTTTCAATTAAAGGAAATTTCAAAATAAGAGGTTTAATACTTACGCATCAAAATGATGGATTGGATTTGAATTTTATGGTTTTTACAAGCTTTTATTTAGCTTGACCAGTTTATTTATTTATTTGTTTATTTGGGTCAAATCTTGCAAGATGAATTAGACCCACTTCCCAGTTTCTGATCGAGCTGAAATTTTGCATTTATGTGTAAATCGGATGACAATGCAATAATATTGTGACATGGAGCTGATCTGATGATGGAGACGGAAGATGGCTATAGGAACTCTGTAATCAAACGACGTAACTCCATCGAGTTTGTGCTCGTTTGATTCGTCATAAAAAGTACTCTGATCCTAGATGATATCCAGAGTCTAATGATGTAGCTCTACTAAAAGCTTGCATTTAAAAATAAAATTTTTAATTTACACTTGTTCGTGTTTTGATGTCCAGGTATTCAAAATACAAAGAAAATGTGATTAAAGACTAAAATTATTTGATTTTTTCCTTACGTGGCGCCAATTCCCCTGTGCTCGGCTCTCCTAACACTTCTTATCCCCTCTACTTATAGAGTAACCAATAAACCCTCACCTATTTCTACAAAACATCGTACTGGAATTCTCAACAAAGTGCTACATATTATTATCAGCTTTTTCGGCGTGACCTCATGAGTTAGATAAGCACCACGCTATTTTATTAAAACCGCTGTCGTCCTACGCCGGTAACATTATCTACCTAGGTACATTGTAATATGCACAAAATTAATATGAAAACGATAATCATTAATCTACGAGCTAAACTTGCTATCAGTACAGTACCTAGCACATAGTACACTAAGTAGGTAGGTGCGAGAGGTATATAGTGCACAAACGTGTGCGCAAATACGGATGTACCTACCTACTCTTTATTCCCTCACTCTCATAGTTAAATGTGATGGAGATCCGACACGACCGAGAGATCAACCGACGGCTTTTCGTGCTCTCCGACGCACGGGAGTGACACACCGCTAACTCTACAATAACACTACGAGCTAGTACTGAGAATTTACTCAATTTCGTGACAGAAAAACCCGATACATTTTTTGGCCCCACCCGGGAATCGAACCAATCTAACTTCTATACCAACGAGGCTGTGATAAAAAGAGATCAACCGACGGCTTTTCGTACTCTCCGACGCACGGGTGTGACACACCGCTAACTCTAACCACAGAGTAGGTATTACTCTAACACTACGAGTTAGTACTGAGAATTTACTCAATTTCTTGACAGAAAAACCCGATACATTTTTTGGCCCCACCCGGGAATTGAACCAATCTAACTTCTATATCAACGAGGCTGTGGCAGAATAATAAGCCTTTTCTCATTTCTGACTATGGAATAATGAACCTTATAATGTCTGCCCGTCCATTTTTTTTTTTGGAACTTCCCCTCATTGTGGAAATATTATATATTTTATTCTAACAAAGTTGCATCAGCAAATCGGCTTGGTATCCAGCTGCCCACAAGATAGTATAAAAAACTTATTACAATGTAATAGCTTTAGCTTCATAATAATATTGTAAAATGATTATTTTGAAAAGAGCAACTGCTGAGTTTCTTGCCGGCTCTTCTCAGCAGAATCCACTTTCCGAACCGGTGGTAGAATCATGACTTGTCATACGAGCCACAGGTTGGCCTACGTGAAATAAATAATTTTGAATTTTGAACTCTAGAATGCAATGGCTACAGATAAAGATATTGCGAGCTTGCGAAGTTCTGAGTACCTAGACAATTAGTTTATTTTGTAAAATTCAAATTGTAGCTATTTATCTACCGGATACATGTTTCAATGCTCTGCTTCCAAGTTCTAAGAATGACGCGATTGTCTCAAAGTAAACCGATGACACATGTGCAACTTACAACCGACCGCTGATAAAATAATACGAGCTTCGAATGCTGTGGATGTAATGTACCTGCTTATTATACCTAGTATTATTATGTAACGATGTAACTAAAGTTTTAATTTTTCAGATTTTTTTGATATTCAAAAGGTATTAAAAAGCTTGTTATTATCACAGTTTTTTAAAACTTACTATACATCATCAGTACCCATCAACGGCTCACTACTGAGCGCAGCTGTCTTTGTTATATATCATACTAGTTGACCCGCCCGGTTTCGCATGGGTAGGCTACAAAACAAACACAATGGTACGATCATCTGTTTATTTGGAGAACTGTAAAATTTTCGACCTTCCTCTGGTTTTTCCTCAATAACTTCTTTGCCTTAAATCCTACGCCAAAAGCATTTCTATACTTTTTAGTAGAGCGTTAATTTTTTTATATTTTTGACTAAACAAACATGTTTGTATGTCAATTTGGTGTACCACAAGGTAGTGTTCTGGGACCTACCTTGTTCCTAATATACATAAATGAACTAAGTATTACTAATAAATAAATGTAAGGTCTATTCCTATGCAGATGACACTGCCTTAATCTTCTATGGTGATACTTGGGAAGAAGTAAAACATAATGCTGAAAAAGGCATAAGTTATGTAGTTAATTGGCTAAATAATAACGTGCTCACATTAAATATATCTAAAACCAAATTTATGACCTTTTCGATTAGAACTCCAACACAACCTCCTGCTGACTTTACTATAAAATGTCATTCCTGTCGCTATTACCTAGACGACTTCTGTGATTGTCCTAACATTAATAAAGTGACAGAGTATAAATACTTAGGAGTGATAATAGATCAACATCTAAATTGGTATAAACAAATAAATAGCCTAATGAACAGAACTAGAAATCTTATATGGATCTTTAAAAAACTTCGCCACGTTGTACCATCTGCATTATTAAAAACTATATATATCGCACTAGGACAGTCAAATTTGATGTATTGCATTCCTGCATGGGGTGCTGCATGTAAGACACAACAGTTTTGAGCTCTTTCTAACTGTATAAGTTACTTATACAGTTAGAAAGAGCTCAAAGGTCCCTTCTGAAGGTAATGTATTTCAGACCGTACAGATACCCAACACATAGTTTATACACTACAGCTAAAATACTAACTATAAGACAACTATACATTTTGCAAACAATAGTTCGGGTTTACCGTACGACACCATACAACAGATCGCTTCAAAATAAGCGACGTGACTATGCGGTCATAAAGACATTCCCCTGTAACACTAAATTTGCAAGCAGACAGTTCAAGACTAAAGCGCCCTATTTATATAATAAGATAAATAAAATGAAGTTTGTCGAATGTAAACAAAAATTGATTAACTGGTTAAATAACTTAAACTATAATGAAACAGAAAACCTTCTACAATTACAATATTAAATAATTGTTTTTAATTACACACACATACGCTTTTTTAACTTACCCTCATGTAGTGCCTACCTTACATTATTTAAAACACACTCACACGCGCACACACACACACACACACACACACACACACACACACACACACACACACACACACACACACACACACACACACACACACACACACACACACACACGAACACACACACACTAACACACACACACCTTACTACCTAAATTTTTGTATTGTTTTAATTTTTTTTTCACTATTTCGTTAGTACCTATATAATAACGTAAGCGACGGAGGAAGAGCAGGAATCCCGAGCCACAGGTTTAATTTAACTTAAATCGGGACTCCTGATACTATTGTATACAGAATTTAGTTTGAAATAAATCATTTTCATTTTCATTTCAATTTGTTACCGTGATATGCTGCGCTGCTAGCGGCCTAATGTAAAAGCGCAAAAATATAAATTACCGCGTGGTGTTTGCGTCTTACGACACAATCTGCGATCTAAATAATTTGCAACCAACTTTTCTCAACCTGGAGGTCACGACCCCCGGGGGGCCAGGTGAACATTCAACCCATACCCCTAATCGGTTTCTACACGCCATCGTGCCGGAAAGCTAAATCGCTTGGCGGCACGAGTTTGACGGTAGGGTTAACTAGCCACGGCCAGACCAGACCAGAGACAAATTAGAAATTAGAAATCCCCAAATTGACCCCGCCGGGAATCGAACCCGAGACCTCCCAGTTATAAGACCACAGCGCTCACCACTGCGCCAGGGAGGTCGTCAAAATCGGTCTTCATGCCTATTGCATTTATTGTGTGCGTGTGTGTAACCGTGTCTACTACATCGACCTTTGGCTGTTAGGCGACTGCAGAAGCCACAAGGCTACGGAGACCCATTATTGTACCGCGAAAATACCGAACACAATGCTAAATTAATTTATCGAAAGGAACTACGTTCCATCCGGGTGTCCCTTGACACCTCTCAAGTTTTTTTGTTTTTGTTTTTTAATTATTTTTTTGCATAAGTTTTATTATGCAAAAAAATATTGCATAAATATTATAATTGCATAAGTTGATAAAAAATGCTATGCAATAGCTTTACCGCGGCAGTCCCCGAGTGCCACTTAATTTTTTTTATTTTTCCTGTTCTAGGCTCCGGCCGGAGTCGGTGCAGGGCGTGATGGAGCACGCGCTGCAGCACCGCGAGCGCGTGGGCGTGCAGGACTTCGTGCTGCTCGAGGACTACCGCTCCGAGGCCGCCTTCATCGACAACCTGCGGAAGCGGTTCCACGAGAACATCATCTATGTGAGTGACTCGTGCCCGTTATCACCATCCATACCTAAATCATCCCTTTAAGAGTCTCTTAACGTAGGTAGCCCCTAAATACAATCCCCTACCAAAATGTCATTTCTAATAGAATAGAATAGAATGGAAATGTTTTTTATTCAAATAAACTTTTACAAGAACTTTTGAATCGTCAATGAGTCTACCACTGGTTCGGAATGCCGTTCCGAGAAGAACCAGCAAGAAACTCGGCAGTTGCTCTTTTCAAAATACTTTTACTATATACTTAATAGATATTCTATGTATGTAGAGTTTCCACGATGAGGGGTAGTTCCACAAAAGCATACGTAATTATATCTAATTATAATTCAACACATGTTAAGACGGGCAGACAGAAAGTAGCCCCATTGCCGCTGGTGGCACCCGTTCACGAGCATGACGCATGACCCAGCCATTGCTTCGCTCAACCATATTTGAGGGAACGTAACAACCCGCATCACACGACACCACCGCAGAAATGTTAAAGAGAGTGTGACTAAAGCATTTCCACCTTTCATCATCATCAGCGCTACAGCCCCTTGAGGACCCGCTCCTGCTCCAGAAGCTTCTTCCATCTATTTCTGTCATTCGCGCTAGTCCTCCAACTTCTCATACCAAGACGCTTTGCGTCTTGATTAACCCCATCCAGCCAACGAAGTTTTGGCCGACCAATAAGAATTTCTGCGGCCATCTGGGTGTGACGACTAAATTTTTTTGGGGGTCGATGTTCGTCCATTCGTTGCACATCTTGCTGGACAACGTTTGGTTCGTTAAAGATATTAATTAGGTACTAGCTGATGCCCGCGACTTCGTCTGCGTGGATTTAGTTTATAAAATCCCTCGGGAACTCTTTGATTTTCCGGGATACAATGTAGGCTGTAGCCTATGCCACTCTCCAGGTCCTCAACTATACCCATGCAAAAAATCACGTCAATCCGTAGCTCTATTGCGGCGTGATTGAAGGACAAACCAACAAACCAACAAACAAACACTTTCGCATTTATGATATTAGTATGATTATAAAGCTCCTATGTATCGAATGCGCCTGAAACTTATTGAACTGCACCATCATATCGATCGCAGAATCCTTCTTCCAAATATTAGTAGGGCTTCTTCATCCCTTTTACTGATCACCCAACATTCGCTGCCATAAGTCAAAATAGGCCTTACCAGTCTTGTGTAGTCTTGGCTTTGCCACGTCTTGATAAAAATGCGGTTAAAAAAGCTTTTTCAGAAAGGTTTTCAGACTAAACAAGTGTAAATTAAAAATTTTATTTTTAAATGCAATCTTTTAGTAGCTACATCATTATAGACTCTGGATATCATCTAGGATCAGAGTACTTGTTATGACGAATCAAACGAGCCCAAACTCGATGGGGTTACGTCGTTTTATTAACAGAGTTCCGATAGCCATCTTCCGTCTCCATCATCAGATCAGCTCCATGTCACAATAATATTGCATTGTCATCCGATTTACACATAAATGCAAAATTTCAGCTCGATCAGAAACCGGGAAGTGGGTCTAATTCATCTTGCAAGATTTGACCCAAACAAACAAATAAATAAATAAACTGGTCAAGCTAAATAAAAGCTTGTAAATACGCCCTGTTCGCGATTGCTATTCTACGCCTTATTTCCGTGTACATGTCGTTATTGGATGTGACTTGGGAGCTCATTTCCACCTTTACCTAAGTGTTCTCTAAAGGTTCGTGGGTGGGTGGGACAAGGGCCCTTGCATGGATTTCCAGTTCCACAGGCTTTAGTCTTGCGCTGCCTGTATCCAGCGGGTCCCTGCGACTCGTCGGTCCACCTACTGGGTCTGCAAAGACTACGCTTTAATAACTACATGCCCCGCCCATTTTCACATCAGATTACCGACTCGCTGAGCTTATGTCCCTAGTGATATAAATCATAAAACTGAACGAACTCTTTTCAGACCTATATCGGCAATGTGCTGATTTCGGTGAACCCCTACAAGAACCTGCCCATCTACACAGAGGAGAAGACCAAACTCTATTATAAGAAAGCCTTCTTTGAAGCACCACCGCATGTGTAAGTACCCAGCCACTTTCAATAATCCTAAGCCAACCTAATAAAACTGCAGCAAACTCTTTATCTAACACGTAAATAAACATTTGTTTATTGGAGTTAGACTGTTATGTTTTCAATTTGTGGTAGCAAAGTTAAATTACTATAACTAGTGGTTCGCCCCGAACTGAGACCTCGCGGTAACGGTTTCCCATAATTGACGATCAAAATTGACATTATTATTATGCCCGTTTTCACCAACCATACCTAAATCATCCCATTTGTAGAAGTCTCTTTACATAGGTAGCCCCTAAATACAATTCTAACATCCCAATGTCATTTTCACCTTTAGTTGTCCCGTAGAGGTTCGTAATAACAAAGTTGACAGAAAGTGTCAACTAACTTAACATAAGTAGCCCGTAAAGGTTAGGGAACTGTTATAGTGAAATCCTCAAGGCCTCAATCAAACTTAGGTATAGTTTTTTGGAACATTCAAATTAAATTACTTGTACACAGCGTCAACTATTGACACGATCAGAAATATGTAAAAACAAACTGCAACGTGAAGTTTTATTGATGTTTGCTAAATGACTAAATAATAATCTTAATTGAATAATAGGTATGTTACATAAAGCTGCATTTGCTATATGAGATGAGAGCGCCATCTATTGACATCATTGTGAAGTTCTGTTGTTGCTGCTCATTAAAAGTTAAATAATTTAGTTTCCTTATTACATTTATCTAATTTTAGTATTTGTTGTTCAAGTACATGATATTACGCTAAAATTGTAAAACTTTCAAGCCCCAGCTTTCAATGGTTATTCCGTTCTGAGGTCAAATATAATCTCCACTTTGAAAGCCCCCCATTTCGTCAATTTTAGGAAAAAAATTTAAAAAAAAATACTTTTGTACTCTGTTCCAAATTATCTTTAAAATGAGGTACTGTAAACCTATGAAACGCAAAATTTTTTTTTTTCTTCGCATTCGCTTCTATGAGAGCCCCCCTGAAATAAAGATTTTTATAACTTTTTAAGCCATTTTCGGCTGGAGGCCATCGGTTTACATATTATATCTAAAATTGAAGTAATTTCGTTCAGTAATTCAGAAGTTATAAGGCTCTGACAGACGGACGGACGGACGGACGGACGGACGGACAAGTGCAAATTCACTCAAGTAGACTCAAAGACCTTCGCTTCGCTCGGTCGAAAATATAGGTATAACAATGTGCCTACAGCAAAATATAGTACTACTACGAGTATTTGTACGCTAATAAGTAAAGCCAAATACTCCTGCAGCGATTAATTAATCTTATCGCACTGATTGTACATACGCTGTATAACGGTCAGCTAATTTGAAATAGCCATAATGTGCCATAAATAAATAAATAACCAGCGGACAATATTTCGACTCATTTGTTTAGTAAAATGCACACGCATTTCTTTTGCAAAGTTTTTGCTAGAATGCCTAATTATTTTACTACAATAAGTCGTTATGATACCTACCCGTTGACATGGAAGTAGGAAGAAGTCGTAATTTCTAGTTCATGCCTGTTGACGTCTTCACAGGTTTCCAATGCAAAAACTGTCCACCCTTAAACTTTGTTCGCCTGTCATAAAATAATTCGGCGATTGTGAAATTGGTTCTAAAACTATTAAACCTGCTAGCAATAAAAATGTAACAACTTCTGTGCAGCTCTCGGGAACTTCAATATCATATTGTAATCATGTTCCTCGTTCTACCACAGAACTACGGTCAATCCTTATGTAGTTGAAATCCAAACTTAAAGCACGAATCGCTTAGCTCAACGTTTCTGAAACGAACTGTTAAGGTGTGGAATGCTCTTCCGGCGTCCTTGTTTCCTGCCACGTATAATTTGAGTACTTCAAGGCAAAATTGAATAGGCATTTTCTATCTGTTATTTTTTAAGTTTATTTTTAGTTTTATTTCTTTTTTCTTTTTAATGTGGTTTGCAATAAAGTGTATTCATTTCATTTCATCTCATGGAAAGCGTGACGCATGACGGTCACGATGACGCGATATCAATGTTTTGTGCTCACCCATAGACGAATGATATTTACTAAGTGCTCACCCAAAAAAGTGCTCAACGCGCCTAAAGGAGTTTTCACTTCAAAAACTAGAATCAAGGTCGCTGATATCGGTACAGTAGGTAAAGAAAAGAAAAGATAGATAGAAAGAAAAGGCGTTTATTTAAAAAGACACATCATTATCCCCGACGGTAGATCACCCCGGCGAGTACCACCTCCCGAGCATTTAGGAATCTAAAAATCCCAAGCAAGAGAAGCGCCGGGTTAACCGGGTACATGTACCGATATCACCGAGGTTGTGCCTTCAAATGAAGCTGTAAAGCTATAAAGCTGCTTTTGTTTTATAAAAGCACAATATAGTGGATCTATCATGTCAGTTAATCATGATTACCTCACGCTTCTCTGAATTGTTCAACACACAATGCTATCAGGTTATCAGCACTCGATAGTGATAATAATATAGCGGTCAGTATCGATGATAGACTATCCATATGTTATTTACTAGGTTTATAGGTACCTAATAATATTATGATTGTAGGTTTTCCTGTACTTAATATGTGTATAATATTACCACTTCAATATTAACCTACATAGTAAAAAGATTCCATAGGTTTAAGTAGATAGAGTTAAGTAGAATAGAGCGAATATTTTCATGAAAAGTTTGAAGAGATTGGTATAATATTTATGGTGGATGAAATTACTAGAACCCCTCATAAACTTGAAATAAGAACCTACCAGGCCTTCAGTCGTCTGCGCAAACAATAAAAATCCTTTGTGGGATTACGATGAGTGTAGAATTCTCTTGTTATCAAGTCTACGAGCTATAGAAGTGCAGAAGTACTTTCTTAATTGTTTGGGGGGAAAAAACTAAAATAAGGGCAAACCAGTTGCTAATAGCTTGAATTATTTCAATCTTTTCAGGTTCGCAATCGCAGATAATGCTTACAGATCGTTGGTTTATGAACATAGAGAACAATGTATTCTAATCTCAGGTAATAAATGTGATCTAAATATAAACTATCCTTTTGAATAAATTGACTATCTTACTATCTGTAAAGATTAAATGAAAACTTTTTAAGACAATCAAAATGGGTATGAAGGAATACAATTTAACTATCGTCTCATTTTTTCTTCAGGCGAATCCGGTTCGGGCAAAACTGAAGCTTCCAAAAAAGTTCTAGAATACATCGCAGCCCGTACAAAACATCTACGCAACGTGGAAACTGTCAAGGATAAATTACTTCAAAGCAATCCCTTATTGGAAGCTTTCGGTAACGCTAAAACACACAAAAATGATAACTCAAGTAGATTCGGTAAATACATGGACATACAGTTCAATTACGAAGGTGCACCAGAAGGAGGCCATATTCTGAACTATTTGTTGGAGAAATCGAGGGTTATAAGTCAGATGTCAGGAGAGAGAAATTTCCATATCTTCTATCAGCTGATAGCGGGTGGTGATGAGGAGTTGATGAAGCATTTGAGGTTACAGAACAGGCCTGAATTTTATAAATATACGACTGATTCGGTAAGTTTTACGAAATTATCCTACTATCCAATTTATCAGACTTGAAAGTAATAAGGACTAGTGAAAAGCTGTCTCATTCCCATGGTCCCATTGAAACTCTGCTTGAAACGTGACATACGTATACTTCTGCATTATTAATGGGATCCAAAAAACGTTTATAGTTAGTGTAACTCTATTTATTATTTAAACATAATATAGAGTCTTGACCTAGTTTAACATGCAACGATATGTGCAGTGTCCTTCACATGAGTGCAATTAGATTATTTTGACAGCAAAAGCCACATAAGCACCCACGCAACTCGTGTTTCTTCGTCTTGATTTACAAAATATTGCGGTCTACCAATCAACCACATTATTTAAAACGATACATTGCCTATTTTCATTAATCCACTTAAACATGGTAAAGCTTCATTCAAGATAACTTCTATGCTAGTTTTGACCCATCTGTGCTCACAGTATATTGCCAGAACATTGTCACCATGATTTTGCTTCAAAATAGGATCAACCTCAAATTTCAAAATCCTTTATCAATGCCTCATGAATAGTTCTCTTGGGTTTTGCATCAAGGTAGAACTCTTAATCGTTATAGGAGGTATACACTTGAACAGAATTTAATCCTTTTTGAAACGGTATGCATTGGATAGAGAGCTTAACTTACTAGCCTTTGCTCAGGTTTTCAGTTAAATCCCGAACAAGGGCATAAAGGCAGGCACAATTAGGATGTAACCCGCAGCCAGTGCGAAAAATTTTCATTTTATAGGATATTTAAATATAATATATACATACTTAATTAATAATTCAACAATGTGTTTAGTTAACACCAGCAAGCCAAAAACTAAACGACGCAGAACAATTCCGTACAGTCAGAGAAGCAATGAAAGTGATAGAGATCGGAACTGATGAACAAAGGGAAATGTTCGAGATTGTGGCCAGCGTTTTGCATCTTGGCAATGTGAAGTTTGTGCAGAACGATAAGGGATACGCGGAAATACTGACGCATGATACGAATACATCCAATGTTGCTGAGGTAAGGATAATGTGATGAAATCTCCTTTGCCGTTATTTGTCAAAAATTGGTAAAATTCAAATTAACAATTAACGTAGGCCATAGGTACGACAAGTAAAGACTGTACCACTGGTTCGAAAGAAGAGCCGGCAAGAAACTCGGCAGTATAATATGTAATTAGAAACCATGAATGGAATGGAAGGTTCAAAGGAAAGTTCTCTGTTCTCCTGCTGAGCGAGGCCTTCGCAATGACCTTTTTGGAGATTTTTTTCTTCTCCTTTTTTCTTTTCTTTCTCCTTCTTTCTTTTCCTTTTTGGAAATGTTCTTCTCCCGAACCGCAAAAAATGCAGTAGTCTGCCACGGATGCTGTTATGTTTTTGCCGGCTCTTCTCCGCAGAATCTGCTTTCCGAACCGATGGTAGAGTCTTGACTTGTCATAAGACTCACAAGATGGCCTACGTGAAATAAATACATTGAAATTTTTGAATTTTAACTTTTTGAATGGAATAAATCTGTACCAAACGTTTCACAGCTCCTCAAGGTAAGCTCCAACAAACTCCGCGAGGCCCTCACAAGTCGCACAATCGAAGCGCGAGGAGACGTAGTGACAACTCCGCTAGACCTTGAACAGGCGAAATACGCGCGGGATGCCCTCGCTAAAGCCATCTATGACAAGCACTTCAGCTGGCTGGTCTCCAGGTTGAACGCCTCCTTGGCACCCAAGCACAAAGACCCGAGGGACTCCGTCATCGGTATCCTGGATATTTATGGGTTCGAAATATTCCCGAAGAACAGGTTGGTAAAGATAAGAGTTACTATCGCATCCATAGGTAATGATAATCCAAGTAGGTTTTATCAACAGGAGATATTTTGAGATTGCTATTGCAGATTCACAGTAGAAACCTACAGTTACGGAAAGAAAATTCGTGACTTAACATTTTAAACTTGAAACATGAACACCTATTTATGAGCTGAACTCTCTTGATTTGAATACCTAATAAATTAAGTATGCCATGTATATTATGTTTAAAAATGTACCGTCATTATACGACAATCTTAATATGAACCTGTTATTCGACAATTTCTGTCCTCAAAAAAGAATTTTCATGATTTCGTACATTACAGCTTTGAACAATTCTGCATCAACTTCTGCAATGAGAAGCTGCAACAACTTTTCATCCAGTTGACTCTCAAGTCTGAACAAGAGGAATATCTACGCGAAGGCATCGAGTGGGTTCCTGTCGAGTATTTCAATAACATCATTATTTGCGATCTTATTGAGCAGAGACATAGAGGTAGGTTTTATTTATAGAGGTAGGCTCCCTTGTCCTTTTCTTGATTTAAAAGCCTATTTAAGCTCGCTATGTCCTTCTTGCTTACTGTTTATTAGTTTCAAGAAGTTGACAATACAGCTCGATATTATATTGGAATATTTGTCTAGATTAGGAATTTTCTTTCAAGTCTTTTCTTTCCCTAAATCTATCTATCCAAGTTTTAAAAATTTCTTCCAAGTTTTTCTTCTCTATTTTCGCCTCTTCTATGTGATTTTGTCCATTCAATTTATGTTTTGTCGTTTCATCATCATCATCATTAGCAACCCATCAACAGCTCACTACTGAGCGCAGGTCTCCTCTCAGAGAAGGGTTATAGGCCATAGTCCACAACGCTGGCCTAATTCGAATTGGTGGACTTCACACACCTTCGAGAACATTATGGAGAACTCTCAGATGTGCAGGTTTCCTCACGATGTTTTCCTTCGCCGTTGAAGCAAGTGATAGTTAATTGCTTAAACGCACTTGACTCCGAAAAGTCAGAGGTGCGTACCCGGGATCGAACCTGCGACCCCTCGAATAGGAGACCACAGTCCTAACCACTGGGCTATCACTGCTCCTTTACTGCTACCTTTACGTTTTGTCGTTTACTCAGGTATAATTTCAATCTTGGATGATGAATGCCTTCGCCCTGGAGACGCTACGGATCTCAGTTTCCTGGAGAAGCTATCCCAGCGATTGGATGGACACGCCCACTTCAAGTCCCACCAGAAGGTCGACACCAAAACGCAGAAGCTTATGGGAAGAGACGTGAGTACAAAAGATGAATAAAATCTGTAGAGATAAAATTTTTCAGTCAATTGGATTCAACACTTTAAAAGACGAAAAAAATACAATTAATATAATCCTACTAATATTATAAACGTGAAAGTTTGTGAGGATGGATGTATGTATGGATGGATGGATGGATGTTTGTTACTCTTTTACGTCACAACTAATGAACCGATTTAGCTGAAATTTGGAATGGAGATAGCATTACCACATAGGCTACTTGTTATCTTGGAAAATTACAGAGTTCCCGCGGGAATTAAAAACCTTAATCCACGCGGACGAAGTCGCGGTCATCATCTAGTAATTAATAATTCCAAAGTGCTATTTCTGGTTAATAAGAACATATTTTAGCTGATGTAATCCAATTTTGTTAGTTTTACTAAGACCAAAGGGTTAATGTAATTTCTTTTATCTACTCCAGCATCGAAAAGTTCCAATTTCGAATTTGACAGCTGAATCGAAATGAACCCTCATTCGGTTTTGCTTCTCATTTCGATGCAGCTCGTTGTATGGGAGCTGAATCGAAATGGTTATCTTCTTAAAATAGGATACCTAAAGCTAAGGCTCTGAGTTCTGGCACTTTTGTACCGTTCATACGACAGAGGCGCCACAGGCGGCTGGTGGCGGCTTACGGAGTTACTTTTTGTTGACAGAGGCGCCACAGGCAACTGGTGGCGGCTTACGGAGTTACTTTTTGTTACTATATTGAGCCTACGGCGTATTTTGTTAATGATTTTATTTTCCTTGTCGTAGATAAAATCTTGTATGCAACTGAACGTAATTAGTCATTTTAATTCTCGTACTATCCTATTTTGATACTCGGCAAGCCTCGTATCAAAAACCAAATGACCCTCATTACGATGCAGTTGCATAAATAGCTATTAAGCCATCGAATAAACACAGAAGTGATGTTTATTCGATACAATATACTTATTTAATTGTTTTACCTTGATCTAAAAAGTTCTATGCGCAGACTTCATTCTTCTACAAGGTGACCATCAAAGCAGACTTTTGAAGTTGTGAGTTACATTTCCAAACAAAAGGTTTTAATAAAATCTTCCGTCAGGAATTCTGTCTCGTCCACTACGCCGGTGAAGTGACCTACAACGTGAAAACCTTTCTCGAGAAGAACAACGATTTGCTTTTCCGAGACCTGCAGAGCCTCATGGCCTCAAGCGGGAACAAAATTGCTGGCAACTGTTTCAAGGTAAATAAACCTTAAAATCTTAATTAAGTAGCAACCTTAATTGCTATAGTTGAAAAGGAAATGCCCATTAGTAAAAGGGATTTTGGACAAAGTGCGTCAAAACAATGAAATAAATTATTAGCGGCAATAGAAATACATAATATGTGAAAATTTCATCTGTCTATCTATTACGGTTTACGAGATACAGCCCGCTGACAGACGGACGGACGGACGGACAGCGTAGGCTTAGTAATAGGGACCCGTTGGTACCCTTTGGGTACGGAACCCTAAAAAACAAGCACTATTGGTAGGTAGAACTCGAAGGAACGGTTTTAAAGCACATAAAAACATAGAAATCAATAAGATGGATCTATGTCCATGGTTAAAATTTACATTCCATGCGCAAATAGTTGAATGTTTTTTTTATAATGGCATTTAATAAATAAATAAATAAATAAAATAAATAAATTTAATCCCGGCATAAGCTCAACTAGGTATAATTTTAGCAAAAAATTTCATATCGCGTTGAAACAATGATTGGACTCGATATTAGAGGTTGCATTCAATCACCTTCTCATGCAAAATTAGTTTAGAAAGCATTTGAAATAAATGTGCTTCTAAGGAAGCAAATTCCTGCTACTTATACGAATATTAAAAGCCTTCAGTAGTGAGCCGTTGATGGGTTGATGATGGTACCGAGTATTATTTATTATTCTGAAATTCGACAATATTATATTCTAAGTAGTTTTGGATAGTACCTTCAATCCAATAATGGAGAGAAATTCATTCCAGGATTTAGACCTAGCATCCAAAAAGCGACCAGAGACAGCCATAACACAATTCAAGAACTCCCTCAATGAGCTCATCAAGATCCTCAGCAGCAAAGAGCCCTCTTACATCCGCTGCATTAAGCCTAATGACTACAAAGCACCTAGTAAGTGTTATTTTTGATACAGTATTGGTATAAGTGCTCCACCAAAGATTTTAGCATTAATCTTCTCAATAATATTTTTATTCACAGTGACCTTTGATGACAAATTGGTGTCGCATCAAGTGAAATACCTCGGCTTGATGGAAAATCTACGCGTACGACGCGCAGGTTTCGCTTATCGACGTACCTACGATGCTTTCCTGGAAAGGTAACCATGTCTCCACAACTGATTCTATTATCTATGTATTTACAAAAACAATCTATAAATCACAATAAGGGGAAAAGAAACAAGCTATTATTACCCCCTTGTGCACAGGCCTCCTTTCATATAGAAGAAATGTGGAGCATAAACCAACGTAGGCTCTCCAATGCGCTGGCGAATTTTCTGAGATTTAAGTCTGGTCTCCTCACGATTATTTCGTTCACCTGAATACATACCTAGCCTACCAATTATATAACATACCTACACCATTTGATATAATTCACAGGTACAAATGTCTAAGCCCAAATACATGGCCAAACTTCCGAGGTCCTGCAAGAGAAGGAGTCCAATATCTAGTCGAAACGCTCAATTACGAAAGGGAAGAATATAGGATGGGCAAGTAAGTAGACCTTAAGGTTGATTATACGGGTCTGCCCGCGAAATTCAAATTTAATTTGGTTTTTCGCAATTTGTACACTAATACGACAAAGTACTTACCTACGCTTATGGCATTCTAATTGCGCCAATGGCAGTATCATCTTCACAGGTTTATATAAAAATCTTTACTTGAAAGTGTCCAGTTTAAGAAATTAGTCAGAATATCGAGTTGGACGTGAGTTACTCAGAAATCAGTGAAGATGATAATTCTATTGGCGCAATTAGAATGCCATAAGCCTACTTTGTCGAATTAATTTTCAAATTGCGAAAAACCAAATAAAATTTGAATTTCGCGGGCAGACCCGTATAATCCACCTTAAACCTAAATAAATTCTCAATTTTAGTAACTATCGAGATACTGTGCAATCTTTGAAAACCACTGAATTTGTCCACGAAAACCAATTAAAAAAAAATTACGACTATGATAGTGAAATTCCATGTTTTCCATTCCAGCACAAAAATATTCATCCGTTTCCCAAAAACCCTCTTCGACACTGAGGATGCTTACCAGCTCAAAAAGAATGACCTCGCGACCATTATCCAGAGCCGTTGGAGGGGCTACTGGCAGAGGAAACAGTACCTCCGAATGAGGGCCGCAGCCATCATCATCCAGAAATGGATCAGGAGGTTCCTTGCACAAAGACTGAGGGAAAGGAGGAAGAAAGCTGCTGACGTCATTAGAGCTTTCATCAAAGGTACAGAGTAATCCATATTGATGAGTGATTCTTCTTCCAATGACTTTGTTCAACGTAAGCACACTAGGTTTCTTTTAAGGGGTAATGGGTATCATTTCCTACTCTGTCTTTGGCTTTGGCAAAGATGGTCTTCTGCCTACAACTTTGAACCTACCCTTTAGTTACGTCTGGCAAAACGACCAATTTAGAAGAACGTTGCAATTTATTGTATAAGTTGTAGGTATGTCTCAGACTTCAATAGCTCAACTCTTTATTATACGGAACGCTTACCATCTCCAGACAAATGCACAATATTAGGAAAGTATGAAAAAAAAATTAATCCGGGTTACGGCGCAGTACAGACGGTTCACTATAACTTGTCCCTGGCCGTCATGTTGGCTCCATTGGGTAGGTATCATACTTAGGGTTTTCATTATGTGAAGCAGTGGTGCCAATATGACGGCAATGGACAAGTTATAGTGAACGGTCCGTAGTGGAATTTTAAAACTTTTAATTAAAAAATTTCACGAAAACAATTTTTTTCACAAGGTTTCATCACTCGCAACGGCCCCGAGACCCCGGAGAACCGTCGTTTCCTCGGCATTGCCAAGGTCCACTGGCTCAAGCGGCTTTCCACCAGGCTGCCGACCAAACTGCTGGACATGTCCTGGCCGCCCTGCCCCGCCACCTGCCAGCAGGCCTCCAGGGAACTGCACAGGCTTCATAGACTGCACCTGGCGAGGAAGTACCGACTGGCTCTGTCGCCTGCTGATAAGAAGCAGTTTGAGCTGAAGGTGCTGGCTGAGAAAATATTTAAAGGTAAAAATATATTTTTTTGGTTTTTTTAATTCGGTTACAAATTAGCATTTGATTACGATCTCATCTGGAGTTGAATGATCCGAATTAAACCGGAAAAGTTTAATTCAGGTTAGTAACTGCGTGTTTTTTATTCTTTACTATAAGGTTGTAGACTCCTGTACTCACGGAGCGGTTTTCACCCGCGCCCGCAGCGGTTGCGAGCCCGCGGCCACCGTAGAATGCAGATTTGTATAGCAAATGAAGTAGCGGTTTGAACCCGCGGCAGGCGCGGGTGGTCGCGGCGCCCACATTATCGCGTGGTATAGTATAGTACGCGGACGCGTGGCGAGGCGACACGAAGGCGGGAGGTTTTCTCTCCTTCCGACGCCATTATTGAAGTCCTTGCCCGCAACCGCGGCGGCTGCGGGACCGCATAAACCTGCGGTTTCGTGAGTATTGAAATAAAACAGATGTACCGCAACCGCTGCGGGCGCGGGTGAGAACCGCGCCGTGAGTAGGTAATGGCTGGTAATAGTAATACCTAAAGGTCCAAGGTTAGAATAGTTTAGATATCCAATTCGATCTGATAATTAATTGTGGGACGAGTTCGTTCACTGATGAGGGTTTTGTAGGTAAGGATAAATCCCTAATAGCTCAATATCTCCTGATAACTACTGTAGGAGGTCAGCTACATTACCACATCCACATCCAGACGGATTAGATTAGATTAGATTGATAGATTTTTTAAATTGTGCCGTTTTCGGAACTAAATTAGATAGTAACAGTCTTTAATACTGTGAGCAGTGATAGCCTAGTGGTTAGGACTGTGGTCTCCTATTCGGGGGGTCGCAGGTTCGATCGCGTACCTCTGACTTTTCGGAGTCAAGTGCGTTTTAGGAATTAAATAACACTTGCTTCAACGGTGAAGGAAAACATCGTGAGGAAACCTGCACATCTGAGAGTTCTCTATAATGTTCTCGAAGATGTGTGAAGTCCGCCAATTCGCATTGGGCCATCGTGGTGGACTATGGCCTATAACCTTTCTCTGAGAGGAGACCTGCGCTCAGTAGTGAGCCGTTGATGGGTTGCTAATGATGATGATGAGTCTTTTATCTTACATAGGCAAGAAGAACAGCTACCCGAGCAGCATCCGCGAGCGGTTCGTGGACGACCGCCTCTCTGAAGACCACCGCGTGTTGAGGAACACCTTCATGGCCTCGCCCTATTGGCCCACGGGAGAACAGCTCATAGTGAGTGGAACTTCTATCTGATGTTATACGAAACGTACTCCATTATGTGGGTACTAACTACTACTATATTATCGCATCTTTATCGATCTTTACAAGACTTTTTAGCATTCTGATCTGCCTTATTTATAGGTAGGTACTATTAGACTGTGTTGGTGTACCATAATATTAGTGTTTCCCTAATCACTAAGGCCACTTGCAGACTCGCCTGGTTAGGTTTAACCTAGGAATAAATTTGTAATTTTGACAGAAGCTTTATGCAAAATCTCACAAAGCAGCAGCTAAGTCTGGGTTAAAAGGATAACCCGGCGTTTCTGCATGCGGGCCTAAGGCAAATAAATTGACTTGTCGCGCAAAGCAATTGCAATACGACGAAATGCATGTTGGCTTATTAATCCTGACTAATATTTTAAATGCGAAAGTGTTCGTTTGTTGGTTTGTCCTTCAATCAAGCCGCTACAGAGCTGCGGTACCACGTGATTTTTGTATAGGTACAGTTGAACACTTGTATAGTGATATAAGCTACTTTTTATCCCGGAAAAATCATGAGGTCCCGCGGGATTTTTATAAAAACTAAGTCCACGCAGACGAATGACCAGTGTCAAAATTAATAAATGCAAGCATGTTTTTTCAGTACTCATGCGAGGCAGTTAAGTACGACCGTCGCGGCTACAAGCCCCGCGAGCGCGCGCTGCTGGCGTCAGACAAGGCCCTCTATGTGTTGGACGCAGCCAAGAGCAAAACCTACAAGCTCAAACATCGCCTGCTTCTCGACATGCTGAGAGTTGTTGTTACCAATGAGACTGATGGACTCGTTCTCATCAAAATACCGCAGGAACTGAAGAAAGACAAGGTACAGTACAATCAAATCCTCCAAGTGATTCACATATATTATAAAAAAAACTCAAAAAAATCTATCAGGCTTATTTTGCAATAGACCGTAAGATTACCGTTGAATATAATCGAATTTTACAATCTTTGAATACTACATATTATACTCTCCTGCTCCAAAATGTGTGGACCCTGTGGTGGATACCTACTGTGGTGGGCCGTGCTGCGGGCCATGCTTTAATTTAACTTTAATAACACAGGTTTAATTTAACTTAAATCGGGACTCCTGATACTATTGTATACAGAATTTAGTTTTGAAATAAATCATTTTCATTTTCATTCATTTTCATGCTGCCCTTGCATCACCATATACGTGCTGTACCTACGAATATTTGATCGCCGCTGGGATGGCTGGATCCCATCGCCGCTGGGATGGCTGGCATGGCAACCTTCCATAGCAGCGGCTTCCATAGTGTCTTTACTTTAGCATAGTGTTTACGTCAATAGAATTTTTGAATAATAGTTAAAGTTTTTTTTTATACATATAGCACGTATAAAAAAACCGGTTACATTAAAAGCCCCCTCCGGATTCGAAAATTTTGTATTCTGTACTAGGATTATACGTTCTAAGCTCGGTATGCGTTAATTTGGAAAGCAGAAACAATATAAAAAAATTTTTTTTTCTAAATTCAAAAATGTTTTACCATCATCGCGGATGTTGTTTTTTTTTTGCAGTGTAGGTACGTAAGTACCTATATGATAGAAAATTTCTTACTCATTCATAGACAATATCATTAAGCTTGTTACAAGTCTTGGATGAGACTGGCATCATCGAAAGCAAAATTACGCAAGCCACTTTTTTGGTCGGAAGTCTAGCGCATACCTACTTGAAGTATGTGATAGGGGGAGGGAGAATCCTCCGGCCAAAAAAAGTGGTTTGCGTAATTTTGCTTTCGATGATGCCAGTCTCATCCAAGACTTGTAACAAGCTTAATGATATTGTCTTACCCTCACAAAAACAATAAATATGGGGCTAATTATAGGACGATAGTTAAATTCCTTAGGAGCTTGAAATGCATACACAGTTCCTCTATTGCTGCAAATATTTAGGCTGTAGGTACAGTAAAATCTGCGACTCGCAATTCGCTACACTAGGTATACACATTTAGACTTTTCGGAGTTAGGTATGTGCGTAGGTACTCAAAGGTTTGTGAAGTGGCAAGCCGCAGACGTGTAGTGGACTATGGCCTAAACTAAAGCCTTCTTATTGGAGAGGAGACTTTGTCCAGTAGTGGATGAGTTGGAGCATTAAAAAAAAATTAAGTGGCACTCGGGGACTGCCGCGGTAAAGCTATTGCATAGCATTTTTTATCAACTTATGCAATTATAATATTTATGCAATATTTTTTTTGTTTTTAAAAAACAAACAAACAAGAAAAGCGCACTGTCACTACTTCGCGAATGAGATTCGAACCTGCGACATCATACACCATACGGTAAAGAAAGCGGCCGCTCGCCCACTGCGCCAAATAGAGCTACTTGAGAACCTCTAAAATGTTGAACGCTTACTGAACGAAGGTGTTAGTTTTTTTTTCGTTACGGAATTTCTTGATTCGGTCGCCGCGCTCAAACTGTTTGTCCTAGTTCAAAGCCCGCGATAAAAGCTATGCAATAAGTTGCTCTAATTTTCTTTTGCTGCTTGGACTTATACCTAGGTACTTTGCAAGTTTCTTCACCAACATAGGTAAATCTAATATTGTGATTACAGGGTGACCTGATAATATCCGTGTCACACGTGATCGAGGCTCTCACCATCGTCACAGATTACACCAAAAAGCCTGAGATCATTGAGATCGTCGACACGGGAAGGTAAGATGTTTTCTTTTTTTAATACTAATATTATAAATGCGATATTATAAATGTGTGTTTGTTTGTTGTTTTGTCCTTCAATCACGCCGCAAGAGAGCTACGGATCAACACTTTGCACGGGTATAGTTGAGGACCTGGAGAGTGACATAGGCTACTTTTATTCCAGAAAATCAGAGTTCCCGAGGGATTTTAAAAATTAAATCCACGCGGACGAAGTGGCGGGCATCAGCTAGTTAACTTATATTCCTCTTCCCCATCCAACTAAGCGTAAAGATTATGCTATAGTCCTTACGAATATTATAAATGCGAAAGTGTGTTTGTTTGTTGGTTTGTCCTTCAATCACGCCGCAACAGGGCTACGGATCGACGTGATTTTTTTGCATGGGTTTAGTTGAGGACCTGGAGAGTGACATAGGCTACTTTTTCTCCCGGAAAATCATAGAGCTCCCGAGGGATTTTAAAAACTAAATCCACGCGGACGAAGTCACGGGTATCACCTAGTAGTAGATAAGACAATAGTGCAACAGGTGGGATTTGAACTGTCGACCTTTTTGTATAATCCAGTCTGAACCGCACTATTGAGGCTATATAGTCTATACCTATTATATATTTTGCTTTTCAACATTCATGATCGATTGTATACTAAGTATAAGAATTTTACGGCACCAATTTGTAATTTCGCCCGTCTTCCGACTTCCGGTCTTTTATTGAATATACCTACCTTTTTTGGAGAGTAGTTACAACCTTGTTCTTTTTCACCGTTCTACCGCATAGGTAACTGCGAGAAGTCGCGAGCGTTATCCTTATCACCTTAAATCCAACCCACTTGCATGAAACGCTTTAGTTCTATGTATCAGAAACGAACCGCTAAGGTGTGGAACGCCCTTTCAGTGTCCGTGTTTCCTGCCACGTATAATTATTTACATACAAGGCAAGAGTGTATAGGCATCTTCTAGGCAAGCGCGGCCCAACTAGAGCTCATCATTGATGGTCAAGCGTAAGCCTGTCTCGCAGTAAAAAAATGTCTGATATTTTGTGTTCATATTCACAGCATCGTGCATAACCTCGTGAACGGCAAACAGGGCGGTACCATCGAGGTGACCAACGGCCCGCAGCCCGCCATACACCGCGCCAAGAGTGGAAACTTACTTGTGGTAAGTTGTGGTCCTAGTATTGTTTTTTTTATAGAATATCAGCCAAGTTGAAGTTGACTAATATCCTCCTCTCCCCTCCAAATAAGCGGAAAGCTTGTGTTAGGAGGTGGGTACGACAATAGTGCAACGGGTGGGATTCGAACTTGCCACCTTTCAGTTTTCAGTCCGTTGGGTTATTGAGGCTTAAAATTAACTAGTGATAGCCTATAGGTTAGGACTATGGTCTCCTATTCAGGGGGCCGCAGGTTCGATCCCGGGTACGCACCTCTGACTTTTCGAAGTTATGTGCGTTGAAGAAATTAATATTGTGCTTTATTAACGGTGAAGGAAAACATCGTGAGGAAACCTGCACACCTGAGAGTTCTCTATAATGTTCTCGAAGGTGTGTGAAGTCCACCAATTCGCGTTGGGCCAGCGTGGTAGACAGCCTATACCTAACCCTTTTCTGAGAGGAGACTCTGCACTCAGTAGTTAGATGCTTATTGGTTGTTCATGATGATGATGAACGGTGAAGAATCACATCGTGAGGAAATCTGCATACCTGAGATTTGTCCGTAATGTTCACTAATAATGCTCATGATCATGTTTTTATCTTTTATTTTTTTACAGGTGGCAACCCCATAAAGGAGAGTACCTAGTTATTGGAAAAATTATCACCATATAGCTAATTATACTGATATTCGCCATAATTCAGTCATTTAAATTAAATGGAACATGAACATAATAATATTATAATGATTGATAATATAATTTGTACCTATTATATTTTTATCTGTTACCTAATTTGAGGGTCATAATTTTTTTATACTTAAGGATAAATTTTAAAAATGCCAATAACCTTCTTCCAACTGCTCTACCAACATTAATGTACCATGACTTTTTGGATTTAGGTAGGTACTTATTTTTTTTTATTTAAAAATAATTTTATTTTTGTTGTTGGCATTTTAAAATTTATCTTGTATGTTCAGTTAACAATCAACACTAACTTACTGATTTTGTAGTTTAGGTATATTACTGCAACGCAACGAACTGCGGTTTAGAAAGTTAGGATTCGGTAAGTTTGAAGAGATCCGTAGAACCAAATTCACTGACGTAGGTCAGCGAGTCGCGAAGCTGAAGTGGAAATGGGCGGGCACATAGTTCGAAGAGCTGATAGTCGTTGGGGTCCCAAGATGCTGGAGTGGTGACCCCGCACCGGGAAGCGCAGTGTTGGCAGACCCCCCACTACGTGGACCGACGATATCAATCGAGTCGCAGGGAGCCGCTGGATTCAGGCGGCGCAAGACCGGAGGCTTGTGGAAGTCCATGCAAGAGACCTTTGTCCAGAGTTGGACGTCTATCGGTTGATAAAGACAAAGAAGTATACCAACTAAGACGCGTTTTAGGAAAATATAAAAAACGTGTAAACTGCGAACTTTAGTTCGTATACAAACTTACCACTTTCCTTTCTAATCGCAGTTCTTTATAAAACCATGATTTTTTTATTATTGTCTAACAATAAATAT
Source organism: Oeneis ivallda (assembly GCA_029955525.1). NCBI lineage: Eukaryota > Metazoa > Arthropoda > Insecta > Lepidoptera > Nymphalidae > Oeneis > Oeneis ivallda. The sequence goes on from JARPMR010000016.1 coordinate 3,648,721, forward strand.
TATGTGTTATGTAGTTAGGTAGGTATATATTTTTATACGCATTGATAAATATAAAATTATAATGAGTATTTACTATTATAGAATAGTTATTGTAAGTAGTCTTTTCCTTTTTATACTAATAGATGTTTGTAATTTAATGATTTGCGTACAAAGTACTTAGTAGTTTAAGCCATAGAACGAAATAATGTACCTATTTACATGTAGGTACCTAATAAAAGAGAAAGTGTCGATAGTTCATAATCCTTTAATTCAATATTACGGTCCTTAGCGATACTTGGATAGCCTCACTGAGTATTTTAATCACTTTGTTTTTAGGTAGCCTAAAGTTGACGCTTTGACAGAATAGAATAGAATAGAATAGAAAACTCTTTATTACACAACAAGAAATTAAATTTAAAAACAAGAAAATTATTACAGGATACAAAAAAGACGGCCTATTGCAAAAGCAATCTCATCCAGGCTTGACCATTCTAAGCTTTCAGGCAACCCTTGCCAATACAAAAACTGTCAAAGCGTCAACTTTATTCGTTGCTTTACTTGGCTATACCTATGGTGAAATCATGGACGTATGTATAATACGTCCATGGGTGAAATAGACCCAGCCATTTTTTATTGAATTTCGAATTTTGCATTTATATATGGATTTATATAAAAAATGAAAAGGGACACTGACCTCTATAATCAATCTGTGATTAACACTGGACTGGCTGTCCATAAACAAATGACACCTTCTTGAAGCGCCACATTTAACTTGCGAGTGTCTCTGGAACTTATAGGGATGCAGGAAGTGCTATAAATATCAACTATCAGTTATCAACTAGTGCGCTCACTAATTTTAGTTCCTTGGACAGTCATTTGTGACAGTTTACAGCGCCATAATAGCATCAATTAAGTAGGTCAAAAAAAATATGACAGCAGCCTATCCAGTGTTAATCATAGATTACTTATTAGAAGTCAGTGAGTATAATTATCTGCAAGGAAGATGTTGCCATATAAAATCAATGTTCCCAGCGTTCCCAGCATTAAATTAAAAACTGCCGAAACATTTTCTTTTGTTATTTATGTTTAAGCTGAATCGAGGGTGCCTAAATAAGTGTCCGTAGGTAGGTTAACTTTTTGTACCTACACGTCAAGTGATTTGAGGCTTGAATTTATCATGGATTTATATAAAGCGCGCTCTGACTTGGGAAGGATCAAGGAGTCACAACGAGACACAAAATATGTCCCAACTATGGTCTCAAATCTCTCTTTTAACTCTGACTTAAGTTGGAGCAGAGGGAGCGTGCGATCTATAGATTTCAGCATGACGACGATTTGCAAGTTTCAACTTATACGTGATGCATCGATGCGGCGTGTGACGCAGTAGCAATGCAGTAGAAGTTACCAGATGGTTTGTAACGAACGTATTACAGTTCGCATATTAATCGGTATAGCTTGGCCATAGAAAAAATAGATTAAATACATACTACAGGCTAGTGCGCCTTATTTGTTATAAATAAAATTATAAGATTTAAAAGCCAGTTCCTTTGTAGTCACTTTATTGAAATATACGTATTTTGTACATAAATTGAACTGTATTTTAATTCCCTGCATATCTACTCTAGCCATGCAGTCAAACCACCACGTACATACCTACTAGTACTTCGTACTGACGAAGGTCGAAGACAGGCTATCCGCCCTTGGCCAGTGGTATAGTCTATGGTCTAAAGCCTTTGAATGAAATTAATAAAGGTTTAAAAATTAAAATTCAAAATAAAATCATAATTCATCGTAGTTTAATTTTAAAAAAGTTAGGTACATTTTTACAATAATCGTAATATTAATATTTTATACTATATACTATGCAACAATCCAGAGTTCGACCAAACTACCTACTACTATTAAAATCTTCAGTCTCAACAAATAAAATAAGGGAGGAATCACACTATCAACGCACGCGCGACGCAATGCGTGAAGTCATATTAGGTAAAAAGTAAAGACCCACAGCTCCGTATCGCACCAATTGATTTTAGAATTTTCTGTATAATTGTATAATAACCCATACACAAAAATCGATATACTTTGACCACTGAGCTGTGATATGGTTTGCACATCTTCACCACTGGTATTTCGAGTATCGAACCACTTTAACGTCAGAGTAAAAACTAAAATATGCCAATTAAAAATATAAAATAGGAAAAAGGTAGGTCCATAGGCTTTTTTATTCCATAACAAAAGAGTCCTTGACTGCAAACTCAACTGATGGCTAACTTGAGAGGGGCATGGCAGTGTAAAAAATTAAACCCATACACTTAATCATTAAGTAATACATCGTACCGGAACGCTAAATCGCTTGGCGGCACGTCGTTGTCGGTAGGGTCGTGAATAGCTACCGTCACAGAATAATAACTAGTAACTAGCGTACAGAAGCTTTACTTCGCAATGGTTTTCAAAGAAATATGTACTCAATCTGATAAACAATATGATTTAATTTAGCTCGCGTTCCAGTCGAGCACGTGTTCATTTACATACCTACCAAATTTTTTTTGAGGGAATATGGGCCTTAACTCACTCGACTACGGTTCTTAATAAGTTATACGTGGTTATACGTATTGAAAGAGCCGCGGACTAGGGTTGCCTACTTCGGGAAACTACTTACGCCATCTAGCGCACAGCACGAGCGTTTACTCCTACTTGTGGCGGGCAACGCGCAGCAGGCAGCGCCGAGTAAATACTTTTAGGGAATTGGAATAGTACATTACACATCTAGGGCAGTAAAATAAGAAATGTCTCAGATCACATATAATTGTTGTCCGAGGCGAAGCCGAGGTCAATAAACATGTGATCTGAGGCTTTCTTATTTACTGCCCGTGGTGTGTATACTATTTTTCTCCTCGATGGAGGTGGAAAGCGACATTTTCGTTTAGCGCAGCGGGAGGAAAATTGACGCTTTCCACCCGGAGGTGAGAAATAGTACTTTGTTCAACAAGGGGAGAAAGGGTTTGTAGTTTGAATTAATTTCATTTCAAATAGGAACATAATGTAATCCAATCAAAGTAGATTTTACCTGTCAGCGTCTTTAGGCAACCAAAAAAAAAGTTAAATTTCGATCACCACCCGTATTTAAACAATTAAATACTGCACAGTATCTTTTTGCTGCAATTATTGAGAAAGTTGAACGTGGTCGAACAAATAGCGCGCGCGCGTGTCTTTTTTCGTTTGCGGCAGCCTACTAGATTGGCCCTTGCGCAAGGGCCGCCGCCTGTAGGTATGTTTTTAATACCTACACGCGGAGTGACACAGGCCTGCTACCGTAGAATTTTGTATTTAAGGGGGGGACGTCTGCTACTTGCCAGCGCCAGGAAGGTGATCAGTCGTGTATCAGGGCTATTCCACCCAAAGACGGCAGAAGGAAAGTCTCCCACCAAAGGTACTGAGTATTAACAAGTATTTGTCTCAGTGTTGCCTTTCTAAACTCCGGATTATTTAATATTTTACTACAACTGGCAACATTCCTTATAAATCCATACTTTTAATACAAGAGCTCATTTTGTAATGCCATATTTCAACTAATTAAGAGTGGGTGAACTTGTTCATTTCGATTGATTTTTGGTCTATAAAATATTAACAAATTCTGGAAAACTGTTGTGGAAAATTAAATTTACTACCAAACTTAGCGAAAAAACTTAAATAAAAAAATTATTATGAAAAAATAAAGTTTCCAGTTTTATCACAATTTTAGAAAAATATACTACTTAGATAGCCAACTGAGGGCCGATTTCATCAACGTAAAATGAGTCCAACAGGAAATAAAGACTCCTCACGATTTAGGTACGGAAATTTTAAAATCAAAATCCTAGTGAGTTAACAATATTTGTCAAAGTAAAAAATAATAATTCATTTAAATATTACTTTAAAACAATTTGTGATTTAATATTTTTAAAGACCTACACACATATCTACAATTTAAATGCACAGAAGTGATTAAATAAATTCCTTAAAAAAATAGTTAATATTACTTAATAGAGACCTAATTAATTTTATTGCAGCCAAACTAATTTTATAAAATAAATATATAATTACATAAACAAACTGTAATATAAATAGGGAAAAAATAAGTTTCGTTTAAAAAATTAGTTTTTTTTTTTCAAGTATTAACCAGGCTAACTTGACTAACATTCTCTATTGAAACATCCAATATTTACAATCACAGAACAATCTTTATAATTTTATTTAAAAGTATACATTATTTATCATTATTATTATTGTGATGTATGTAAATTATTGCCTTTCATATTTTGGTAAAGAATTGTACTTAATCCAGTATAACTGTGGGATTGTCTAAAAGCGATTGCATGACGTGATATAGCAATCACCTCTGGGTACCAATTTTCTAAGTTATTCCATTGATCGTATTCGTATTCGATGACATTAGCGTCAAAGTAAAATAATCCTTGATTCTATTGATTTAGTCACAAATTCAGTACAACCGATTATAACATGGGGCGTTATGGAGCGTATCGTACATACCTAGACGTATAAGGATGCATACACGAAATTAAGCTCTAATTAAATGCGATTATGGTGTATTTTACTTTGACGCTAATGTCAATTACGATCAATGGAATAACTTTAGACAATCGCATCTCTGATTGGCTGGTACTCTCTCTATTGGTTAATTGTGTTAAGCCTGCAGCTCGAAAGCCATTAGGCAATAAATTCAGCCAATCAGAGATGACTGCGATCGTCACACTGTTTTAGACAATCCCACTACTTTAATGTAAATGTAACATGACATTATAATATTTACCTTTCCTTGCGCTTCAATTTCTCAATGCAGCGATTTTTATCTCGAAAAAAGGGGATGCTTGAAATCTGTCTCAAATCCGAGCCAACAAGAGTACGCTCTATGGATCTCAGCCTAAATGTCAAATAGAAAATAAATAAAATGTATACATATTAATTTTATTGCATTGCCGTTGCTACCTGCGGTCTGTCGCGCTCCGTCAGGTCTGAATCGTACTTTAGTCAATTGAATGTTTCACTTCCATAGCGTAATAAAGGCGTAAGTAAAACCTCCTTATTGTTTGGAAGAAATTAGTTCTATATTCACTAAAAAATATTATTACACAAGAGATATTTCTCTCTTATTATAAACATTTATTGTTCTTACACCAAAAATTATGCTAAAACTAATTATATTTACATGTCTATATATACAAAAAGCGACTATTATACAATTTAGTTAGACATGGTGTAGACTCTGACTGTTTAGAAACTTCCAAGCGATGCGTAATATTATGCTTTCGCGAATGCCGCAACAATTCGTAAAGAATTGGAAATATCTAATTGGTCAAATCTTAGGTAACTAGCACCATGCTTAGTCCTTTGGTTACAACAAAATAATTTTGGTTCGCTCAACAATTTTTATACAGAAAATTTCATTTTTAATACATTTTGGATTTAAAACATCCGTATTTACTTTAAACGCTAAATGCTTAAACATTAATATTCCATTATCACAGCTTAGCAAACATACAGTTCAGAAGAAAATAACTTTGTAAACTAGTTAAGGGCAACGATTTCGGCCTTGCAGAGAAATGAGATGACGCAAGCTCCAGGATACTAAGATTTTAAAATTTACAAATAAATATTATAATAACATTAGATTCTTAATATGTGTGAATTTTGATCTCAAAAAATTAAAAAATACCAACGTCGCATTAGGCCTTACTAATATAATAAATGCAATGGGTTTGTTTGTTGGTTTGTCATTCAATCACGCCTCAACAGCTACGGATTGACGTGATTTTTTGCATGGGTATAGTTGAGGACCTGGAAAGTGACATAGGCTACTTTTTATCCCGGAAACTTAAGAGTTCCCAAGTAATTTTTTAAAACTAAATCTACGCGGACGAAGTCTCGGATTTCTGTAAAATTAAAAAACCATCACCTTGTATTAAACGTGTATTGAAATATTAAGGGGCATTTTAGTATTGCACAGTTAGCTGGATTGAGTGGCGACGAGTCTGTCAACGCAAGTCGTTTCCGAACTGTATTTTTGGCAAACTGTGACATAATATTACATGATACTCATTAGTCATTAGAACACATTGTGTAAACCATAGCAACTGAATGAGTTCCCATATTAAGGGCCGATTTCACCAACGTAAAATAAGCCTTAACCGAGCGTAAATTTGATATTCTGACAGTATTTTCAATACAAAAACTGTCAAAACGCCCAATTTATACCTAGGATAAACGACACTCGACGTTGGTGAAAACGGCACTAAATTATATCAAATAAAAATCATAATCGCGAGCGCAGCGAGCATGAATCCTTTTAGTTCATTTTCCCATACATATTTTTTATTTGATATTTGTCGCTAAAGCTAATGAACGAGTTTTCATGTTAGTTATACCTTGCAGCCAGCCCTCTATGACAGTAATGAACGCTGGATGGGTCAGATAAAATGACAGTTGGAGTTTCGCCGACTCATAGACTGAGATCTATAGATCGTACTCTAGCTCTGCTCAAGACTCAAGATAGAGTTAAAATGAGACACAAATATTTCCTGACATAAATCTGTCCTGTTTTAACTCAAACTTGAGTCTGAGCTGAGTGAGAGTGCCATCTATAGATCTCAGCCATAGTGCCACATCAACTCTCAATAGTCTGAAATTACTACATACTGACTTCGACTAGTCTGCCCAGATACTAAATATCATAGAGATGCCTTGAAGCTTATCCAAGTAAAGCTATTGACACTTTGCAACGGCAATCGCTACGTTGACAAGCGATCGCCACAGTTTCGCAGACAGTTTGAAAAATAAGCCTATTCTCACACAAAAAGATCAGTTTTCAGCACCAATACTAGTAATTGCGCCGGTACATACACATCTGGAATTGTCGTTGAAAATTAGTTTTCCACAAGTTGCCCCTTGTAAGTCTGCCACTGAAACATATGTACCAATACATTCGTTTGTGTAGGAGTTGAAAACTGATTTTATTTGAGTCACCTGATGTGAAAACGTGCTTTCTATAGGACTAACATGCAACGAGAAAAATTTTTATAACTGTCTTCTCATGATATCCCTTAGAAATTCACGAGTAAATGAGTAGACAAAATTTTGTATACCCGTTTTCTCGTGATATCCCTTGGAGATAAATGAGTAGACAAAATTTTGTGTACCCTTTTTCTCGTGATATCCCTTACTGATTCATGAGTAAATGAGTAGACAAAATTTTGTGTACCGGTTTTCTCGTGATATCTCTTAGACATTCACAAGTAAATGAGTAGACAAAGTTTTGTGTACCCGTTTTCTCGTGATATCCCTTAGTCATTCACGAGTAAATGAGTAGACAAAATTTTCTCGTGATGATGTCAGCCCTACTTATCAAAAACCTTTTGCATAGCTTCCTATTGGTCTTAATTCATAGTAAAAACTCTCAAGCACCAAATTTCACGGGTAATATCCATAGTAATACAACTCCAAATACTATTTCACTTGGCCCACCGTCTCTGGGTTAGTCTCTGGGGGTTTGAACGCCTCGGATTTGTATGGTTCACTCTTATAACTTGAGTCTGACTGGTTGAAACCGTCTGGTTTGCTGTCCTCGAAGCCGTAGGGCTTTGGTTTGGACTGCTGCTCCTGCTCCCTTTGCTGGCGGCGTCGCTGCTTGGACCACAGCTCGTGGCAATCCTGCCACGTCGGTAGCTCGGGAGCTGGCATTCTGGAAGGGTTTTATTATAATTTAATAGTAGTAGAAGTCTTTTATCATACTTCTTACTAATCCTACTAATATTATGAATGCGAAAGTTTGTGACGATGGATATATGGATGGATGCATGTTTGTTACCCTTTAACGCCACAACAAATGAACAGATTTGCCTGAAATTTGGAATGGAGATAGCTCATAGCCAGGATTAGCATCTCAGAACTCTTCAATTTTCCGGTATAAAATGGAGCCTATGCTCCATTTTATACCGGAAAATTGAAGAGTTCTGAAAATGAACGCGAACTGCTCGCCGCGCAGCGCTGTGCTCCGAGCCATAGAGAACGACAGACAACTCACTGTTCGGGCACCACGTTCTTCAGCCACGCACTCTTGAGCGCCTCCTCGGCCGTGATGCGCTTGTCGGGGTCCAGCTCCAGCATGCGGTCGAGCAGCGTGAGCGCGGTGGGCGGCATGAACGCGAACTGCTCGCCGCGCAGCGCTGTGCTCCGAGCCATAGAGAACGACAGACAACTCACTGTTCGGGCACCACGTTCTTCAGCCACGCACTCTTGAGCGCCTCCTCGGCCGTGATGCGCTTGTCGGGGTCCAGCTCCAGCATGCGGTCGAGCAGCGTGAGCGCGGTGGGCGGCATGAACGCGAACTGCTCGCCGCGCAGCGCTGTGCTCCGAGCCATAGAGAACGACAGACAACTCACTGTTCGGGCACCACGTTCTTCAGCCACGCACTCTTGAGCGCCTCCTCGGCCGTGATGCGCTTGTCGGGGTCCAGCTCCAGCATGCGGTCGAGCAGCGTGAGCGCGGTGGGCGGCATGAACGCGAACTGCTCGCCGCGCAGCGCTGTGCTCCGAGCCATAGAGAACGACAGACAACTCACTGTTCGGGCACCACGTTCTTCAGCCACGCACTCTTGAGCGCCTCCTCGGCCGTGATGCGCTTGTCGGGGTCCAGCTCCAGCATGCGGTCGAGCAGCGTGAGCGCGGTGGGCGGCATGAACGCGAACTGCTCGCCGCGCAGCGCTGTGCTCCGAGCCATAGAGAACGACAGACAACTCACTGTTCGGGCACCACGTTCTTCAGCCACGCACTCTTGAGCGCCTCCTCGGCCGTGATGCGCTTGTCGGGGTCCAGCTCCAGCATGCGGTCGAGCAGCGTGAGCGCGGTGGGCGGCATGAACGCGAACTGCTCGCCGCGCAGCGCTGTGCTCCGAGCCATAGAGAACGACACACAACTCACTGTTCGGGCACCACGTTCTTCAGCCACGCACTCTTGAGCGCCTCCTCGGCCGTGATGCGCTTGTCGGGGTCCAGCTCCAGCATGCGGTCGAGCAGCGTGAGCGCGGTGGGCGGCATGAACGCGAACTGCTCGCCGCGCAGCGCTGTGCTCCGAGCCATAGAGAACGACAGACAACTCACTGTTCGGGCACCACGTTCTTCAGCCACGCACTCTTGAGCGCCTCCTCGGCCGTGATGCGCTTGTCGGGGTCCAGCTCCAGCATGCGGTCGAGCAGCGTGAGCGCGGTGGGCGGCATGAACGCGAACTGCTCGCCGCGCAGCGCTGTGCTCCGAGCCATAGAGAACGACAGACAACTCACTGTTCGGGCACCACGTTCTTCAGCCACGCACTCTTGAGCGCCTCCTCGGCCGTGATGCGCTTGTCGGGGTCCAGCTCCAGCATGCGGTCGAGCAGCGTGAGCGCGGTGGGCGGCATGAACGCGAACTGCTCGCCGCGCAGCGCTGTGCTCCGAGCCATAGAGAACGACAGACAACTCACTGTTCGGGCACCACGTTCTTCAGCCACGCACTCTTGAGCGCCTCCTCGGCCGTGATGCGCTTGTCGGGGTCCAGCTCCAGCATGCGGTCGAGCAGCGTGAGCGCGGTGGGCGGCATGAACGCGAACTGCTCGCCGCGCAGCGCTGTGCTCCGAGCCATAGAGAACGACAGACAACTCACTGTTCGGGCACCACGTTCTTCAGCCACGCACTCTTGAGCGCCTCCTCGGCCGTGATGCGCTTGTCGGGGTCCAGCTCCAGCATGCGGTCGAGCAGCGTGAGCGCGGTGGGCGGCATGAACGCGAACTGCTCGCCGCGCAGCGCTGTGCTCCGAGCCATAGAGAACGACAGACAACTCACTGTTCGGGCACCACGTTCTTCAGCCACGCACTCTTGAGCGCCTCCTCGGCCGTGATGCGCTTGTCGGGGTCCAGCTCCAGCATGCGGTCGAGCAGCGTGAGCGCGGTGGGCGGCATGAACGCGAACTGCTCGCCGCGCAGCGCTGTGCTCCGAGCCATAGAGAACGACACACAACTCACTGTTCGGGCACCACGTTCTTCAGCCACGCACTCTTGAGCGCCTCCTCGGCCGTGATGCGCTTGTCGGGGTCCAGCTCCAGCATGCGGTCGAGCAGCGTGAGCGCGGTGGGCGGCATGAACGCGAACTGCTCGCCGCGCAGCGCTGTGCTCCGAGCCATAGAGAACGACAGACAACTCACTGTTCGGGCACCACGTTCTTCAGCCACGCACTCTTGAGCGCCTCCTCGGCCGTGATGCGCTTGTCGGGGTCCAGCTCCAGCATGCGGTCGAGCAGCGTGAGCGCGGTGGGCGGCATGAACGCGAACTGCTCGCCGCGCAGCGCTGTGCTCCGAGCCATAGAGAACGACAGACAACTCACTGTTCGGGCACCACGTTCTTCAGCCACGCACTCTTGAGCGCCTCCTCGGCCGTGATGCGCTTGTCGGGGTCCAGCTCCAGCATGCGGTCGAGCAGCGTGAGCGCGGTGGGCGGCATGAACGCGAACTGCTCGCCGCGCAGCGCTGTGCTCCGAGCCATAGAGAACGACAGACAACTCACTGTTCGGGCACCACGTTCTTCAGCCACGCACTCTTGAGCGCCTCCTCGGCCGTGATGCGCTTGTCGGGGTCCAGCTCCAGCATGCGGTCGAGCAGCGTGAGCGCGGTGGGCGGCATGAACGCGAACTGCTCGCCGCGCAGCGCTGTGCTCCGAGCCATAGAGAACGACAGACAACTCACTGTTCGGGCACCACGTTCTTCAGCCACGCACTCTTGAGCGCCTCCTCGGCCGTGATGCGCTTGTCGGGGTCCAGCTCCAGCATGCGGTCGAGCAGCGTGAGCGCGGTGGGCGGCATGAACGCGAACTGCTCGCGCACGCAGCGCTGTGCTCCGAGCCATAGAGAACGACACACAACTCACTGTTCGGGCACCACGTTCTTCAGCCACGCACTCTTGAGCGCCTCCTCGGCCGTGATGCGCTTGTCGGGGTCCAGCTCCAGCATGCGGTCGAGCAGCGTGAGCGCGGTGGGCGGCATGAACGCGAACTGCTCGCCGCGCAGCGCTGTGCTCCGAGCCATAGAGAACGACAGACAACTCACTGTTCGGGCACCACGTTCTTCAGCCACGCACTCTTGAGCGCCTCCTCGGCCGTGATGCGCTTGTCGGGGTCCAGCTCCAGCATGCGGTCGAGCAGCGTGAGCGCGGTGGGCGGCATGAACGCGAACTGCTCGCGCACGCAGCGCTGTGCTCCGAGCCATAGAGAACGACACACAACTCACTGTTCGGGCACCACGTTCTTCAGCCACGCACTCTTGAGCGCCTCCTCGGCCGTGATGCGCTTGTCGGGGTCCAGCTCCAGCATGCGGTCGAGCAGCGTGAGCGCGGTGGGCGGCATGAACGCGAACTGCTCGCGCACGCAGCGCTGTGCTCCGAGCCATAGAGAACGACAGACAACTCACTGTTCGGGCACCACGTTCTTCAGCCACGCACTCTTGAGCGCCTCCTCGGCCGTGATGCGCTTGTCGGGGTCCAGCTCCAGCATGCGGTCGAGCAGCGTGAGCGCGGTGGGCGGCATGAACGCGAACTGCTCGCCGCGCAGCGCTGTGCTCCGAGCCATAGAGAACGACAGACAACTCACTGTTCGGGCACCACGTTCTTCAGCCACGCACTCTTGAGCGCCTCCTCGGCCGTGATGCGCTTGTCGGGGTCCAGCTCCAGCATGCGGTCGAGCAGCGTGAGCGCGGTGGGCGGCATGAACGCGAACTGCTCGCGCACGCAGCGCTGTGCTCCGAGCCATAGAGAACGACACACAACTCACTGTTCGGGCACCACGTTCTTCAGCCACGCACTCTTGAGCGCCTCCTCGGCCGTGATGCGCTTGTCGGGGTCCAGCTCCAGCATGCGGTCGAGCAGCGTGAGCGCGGTGGGCGGCATGAACGCGAACTGCTCGCGCACGCAGCGCTGTGCTCCGAGCCATAGAGAACGACACACAACTCACTGTTCGGGCACCACGTTCTTCAGCCACGCACTCTTGAGCGCCTCCTCGGCCGTGATGCGCTTGTCGGGGTCCAGCTCCAGCATGCGGTCGAGCAGCGTGAGCGCGGTGGGCGGCATGAACGCGAACTGCTCGCGCACGCAGCGCTGTGCTCCGAGCCATAGAGAACGACACACAACTCACTGTTCGGGCACCACGTTCTTCAGCCACGCACTCTTGAGCGCCTCCTCGGCCGTGATGCGCTTGTCGGGGTCCAGCTCCAGCATGCGGTCGAGCAGCGTGAGCGCGGTGGGCGGCATGAACGCGAACTGCTCGCCGCGCAGCGCTGTGCTCCGAGCCATAGAGAACGACAGACAACTCACTGTTCGGGCACCACGTTCTTCAGCCACGCACTCTTGAGCGCCTCCTCGGCCGTGATGCGCTTGTCGGGGTCCAGCTCCAGCATGCGGTCGAGCAGCGTGAGCGCGGTGGGCGGCATGAACGCGAACTGCTCGCCGCGCAGCGCTGTGCTCCGAGCCATAGAGAACGACAGACAACTCACTGTTCGGGCACCACGTTCTTCAGCCACGCACTCTTGAGCGCCTCCTCGGCCGTGATGCGCTTGTCGGGGTCCAGCTCCAGCATGCGGTCGAGCAGCGTGAGCGCGGTGGGCGGCATGAACGCGAACTGCTCGCGCACGCAGCGCTGTGCTCCGAGCCATAGAGAACGACACACAACTCACTGTTCGGGCACCACGTTCTTCAGCCACGCACTCTTGAGCGCCTCCTCGGCCGTGATGCGCTTGTCGGGGTCCAGCTCCAGCATGCGGTCGAGCAGCGTGAGCGCGGTGGGCGGCATGAACGCGAACTGCTGGCGCACGCAGCGCTGTGCTCCGAGCCATAGAGAACGACACACAACTCACTGTTCGGGCACCACGTTCTTCAGCCACGCACTCTTGAGCGCCTCCTCGGCCGTGATGCGCTTGTCGGGGTCCAGCTCCAGCATGCGGTCGAGCAGCGTGAGCGCGGTGGGCGGCATGAACGCGAACTGCTCGCGCACGCAGCGCTGTGCTCCGAGCCATAGAGAACGACACACAACTCACTGTTCGGGCACCACGTTCTTCAGCCACGCACTCTTGAGCGCCTCCTCGGCCGTGATGCGCTTGTCGGGGTCCAGCTCCAGCATGCGGTCGAGCAGCGTGAGCGCGGTGGGCGGCATGAACGCGAACTGCTCGCGCACGCAGCGCTGTGCTCCGAGCCATAGAGAACGACACACAACTCACTGTTCGGGCACCACGTTCTTCAGCCACGCACTCTTGAGCGCCTCCTCGGCCGTGATGCGCTTGTCGGGGTCCAGCTCCAGCATGCGGTCGAGCAGCGTGAGCGCGGTGGGCGGCATGAACGCGAACTGCTCGCGCACGCAGCGCTGTGCTCCGAGCCATAGAGAACGACAGACAACTCACTGTTCGGGCACCACGTTCTTCAGCCACGCACTCTTGAGCGCCTCCTCGGCCGTGATGCGCTTGTCGGGGTCCAGCTCCAGCATGCGGTCGAGCAGCGTGAGCGCGGTGGGCGGCATGAACGCGAACTGCTCGCGCACGCAGCGCTGTGCTCCGAGCCATAGAGAACGACACACAACTCACTGTTCGGGCACCACGTTCTTCAGCCACGCACTCTTGAGCGCCTCCTCGGCCGTGATGCGCTTGTCGGGGTCCAGCTCCAGCATGCGGTCGAGCAGCGTGAGCGCGGTGGGCGGCATGAACGCGAACTGCTCGCGCACGCAGCGCTTGTGGAAGCGCTTGGGGCGCAGCGTGTGCCACAGCGGCAGCTTCACCACGTTGGGCCACACGCCGGGCGCGGGCGTGCCGCACACGCGCGATATCATCTCCAGCTGCATCATTTCTATGTTCGCCTGCAAAGTATACATTTCATGTGAACACTACACTTAGAGAGATTGCCGTTCTAGCATCTTGTGAGCCCAACACCTTAATTGTGCCAAAAAAGTTCCAGTTCCTGACTACTTATATTATAATACATCATAAACATAATTATACCATTAAACAAAGGAAATAAGTCTAAAATCTTTATAGTTTATAACTGAATTACACGTAGAGCTCCGTCGTGTCCGCGGTCCATGCAACTGGATCGAAATATCACCAGATCCAACTAAAACATTTGTGAGGATGGATGGATAGACGTTTGTAGCTCCTTCACGCCATAGCGAAAGAAACGATTTGGTTATGGAATGGAGATAGTTCATAACCAAAGGCTACACTTTATCCAGGAAAGAAAAAGAGTTTCCATGGAAATATAAAAACCTTAATCGACGCGAAAGAAGTCGCTGGTATCATGTAGTACATCATAATTATTAGGTAATTAAATAGCGAAATAAGTCTAAATACCCTAGGGTGTAATCACCTGGAAGAGCGGGTGCTTGAGGAACAGCTCGCCCAGGATGCAGCCCATGGACCACACGTCGACGGCGGGCCCGTAGCGCTCCTCGCCCAGCAGCAGCTCGGGCGGCCGGTACCACAGCGTGATCACCTTGTTGGTGTAGGGCCGCGCGCGGTCCTCCGACGACCACAGCCGCGCCAGACCGAAGTCGCCCAACTTCACCTCCCCTCTGAAATTGAACAAGCTTATTGGAACGAAGTTCTCTTTCAGACGGTTTGGCGGATTGAGGCTAGACGAAAAAAAAAACTTGAGAGGTGTCAAGGGACACCCGGATGGAACGAAGTTCCTTTCGATTAATTATTTTGACATTGTGTTCAACATTTTCACACTACAATATTAGATCTCCGTAGCCTAGTGGTTTCCACAGTCGCCAAACAGCCAAAGGTCGATGGGTCTGTCGAGCTGGGATTCGAACCATAGACTTTTAACTGTTTAGCGACTGCAGAAAGCACAAGGCTACGGAGACCCAATATTGTGCCGCGAAAATACCGAACACAATGCCAAATTCACATTAAAAAAGTGTCGGTTTCAAAAAAGTGTCGATCCGTCTAGCCCCCTTCCGCACCGCGCGATAAGGAACTACGTTCCAAAAATTGGTTGCCTGTAAAGTCGGTTTACAGACGATAATTTTACGTGATAACGTCATAAAGATGAATAGCGTGCTGCTAGAACTAGCTCGTGATACATCCGCTAACCACAGCGCGCACGTGATGACTAGCGGGCGGCGGCGGTCACAAGCCAACGCTTGGGCCGATCGTGCCTCTCTATCGCTTGTTCCGCGCTCTCGCTTGCACGCTGAGGCTTAGGCGGAACGTGACACTTTTTCGTGCGTGCAGCCGGTGTTCACCGATTTAAGTCGTTATCACGTCAAAAACTAAGAATTTTCCGTCACGACCGTTGTTGCCTTCGTTTATTACACACGTTCCATCATAGCTTTGGTGGCGTAGCGGCTAAACGAAGGAGTGAAACTATCGGTTCGGGGGTTCGAATCCTGACTTCCGATAATGACGGTTCTTTTCTTTACTTTTTGGAACGAAGTTTTATAGAAGAGTTATTCCGAACAAAATATTTGCGGCAAAATTTACTAGCGCCATCTATTATGGGCAGCGGGAACTTGCTTTAATGTCTGCTTATTTTTTACGAGATGGTTCTAAACATGTGGCAAGAGATGGCGTTGATTTTGAAAGGTAATGTTTTAACACTTCCAACTGAGTCACGACACTCACGCATTATTTATTTTTAAAAACAAGTAGGCAACTGGCTCCATCATCAAACCCTGGTTATCATCTAGGATCCGAGTACTTGCCAAGACGAATCAAAGAAGCCAAAATTCGATAGAGTTATGTAGTTTCATTACAGATTTCCCATAACCACCTTTCAGCTACATCATCAGACCCTGTATATAATCTAGAACCAGAGTTCTTGCCAAGATGAATCAAACGAGCCCAAACTCGATGAGGTTACGTCGCTTTACCACAAGTTCCCATAGCCATCTTCCGCCTTCAATATCATAATCATTGATTGTTACCTCATTCAAAGCTAAATAGTTTAGGCGATACAGTTGAACATACCATGTGACATATGCTACTTTTTATCCAGGAAAAACAAAATGTTCCCGCGGGATTTTTAAATACGCGGACTATGACGCGGGCATCAGCTCGTTTGCAATAACACCTTCGATATACACACTCACTTATTATTCATCAGTATATTACTGCACTTGATGTCTCGATGCAGGAAGTTTTTTCGATGGCAGTAGGCTAGTCCATCCAGTAGTTGCCTCATGATTGACGCGTTGTGCGACTCAGTGAAATCCACCATCTTGGATTCTAGTAGACCCATCAGATCGTGGTCCATGTACTCAAACACTAGGTAGAATGATCCTTTATCCTGCAAAAATTTAAAAAAAATCAGAATTGTTTATTTCACATAGGCCAACCTGTGGCTCTTATGACAAGTCAAGAATCTACCACCGGTTAAGAAAGCAGCTTCTGCAGTAAAAAATAAATAGATTTTAGGACCATGGACATTGTGCTTAGATGTTGGAATAGAAACACTGAACTGGAAATTTCTCCCAATTGACGAGTCATATTTTTTCGCATCGGAAGCAAAATGTTCTCACGAACCAATAGCGCGCCGTTCAATTACCCAAGCTGTCGTACATTACTTCGTAACATTATAAGGAAATAGAAGCCATAGGTTGGTAAACACGCTATTTTCTGTACAAAATTTCCATTTGTTCATACTAAAGCTGTGTCAATCATTTCAGGTCAGATCGATTGCGACCCATTGGCAATAGGTGATCGATCACTTCACTTGGTTGCTTAATTGATTTAATAAATGACTGATCATCGTCTTACTCTGTAGTACCAGCAGTTCAAAAATGATCGATGTATATGTGTGTGGAAAGGTTGAATAGACTTATAATATTTAATGAAGTTACCTTCCTAAAGTCTAAAGCATCTTGTTTGTCCGTAACAATTTCTCTTAAATTAACAATGTTCTTATGGTTGAGTTGCCGTAAGATCTTGATCTCTCTCACAGCAGTTATAGGGAAGCCCTCCTTTTCATTCTCTAATCGTACTTTCTTCAACGCTACGAGTTGTCCGGTGTTCTTGTCACGAGCTTTGTACACTTGGCCGTAGGTTCCTTCGCCGATTTGCGTTATTACCTGAAAATATAGTTGTAGTCTAAAAGTTGACGATCATAATAGTATTCATTTGATGGCATTAGCGTCAAAGTAAAATATTCCTTGACTGTATTGATTTAGTCACAAATTCAGTACAACCGATTTTAACATAGAGCGTATCGTACATACCTAAATGTATAAGAATGCATACACGAAATTAAGCACTAAGTCAATGCTGTTATGGTTTATTTTACTTTGACGCTAATGCCATCAAATGAATACGATTTTGATCGGCAACTTTTAGACAATGGGGGGTTAGAAGAGTAGTTATTTCCTTCTTAAAACGGAAGGTGAAACTGCCATTGCTTGATATGAAAATATATTAATTGACTTGCAACTTTAGATGTATTTTTATTACTCAATAATTAGAGAATCATTTCATTAGAAAAATATACATATACATTACACATAAAACCACACGTCTATAATATTATCAGCCTTTGTATTTTACATGAATACGCGCCAAAAATTTTTGTTGCCCAAGGCCATTAATAAAGTAAAAAAATTCAATCTATAATTAGACAATAAGTTTCGTTGTAGCATGTGAATTTTCATTTTTCCGCGGAATACGCCAGAAGCTGGAATTTTCTTATTTATTTTTATTGCATCGCATCTTCTATAAGGTTTGTATCATACTTAATTCATAGTAAATACTATGTTTAAGACTTATGGCGGACGTCACCATCGTCGAGTGACGTTTTACCGACGAATAAATTGGGCGTTGTGACAGTTTTTGTATTGAAAATACTGTCAAAATATAAAATTTACGCTGGGATAATTTTTTACGTTGGTGAAAGTGTCCCTTAATGGATCAGAATAATACCTGGAAGCCATCGACACACTTCTCCCCCCAGTCCTTGGCGTGGTGCGTGGGCGTCGCCACCGGCACCACTTTAGATCCTCGCCGCTTCAGTATCCGCGGCCTCTTCAGCTTGGAACCCGCCTGGAAAACATTCAAGTTATTATCCAGAACCAATAAAGCGCAATTCAGGTCGCGCAGCGTTAACTTACCTACAGTCATTCACCTACAAGTTGCCTCTCTGTCGATTAGGTTCTTTCAATTCACGAGGGCGACTGACTTAAATAGTTGTGTGTGTGTGTCGTATCTGTATAAGTGTGAGCGAGCGCAATGCTCGCGCCTGCCTGCTCCCACCTAGGCTTTGACAGGCACGCACACTTATGCAATGCATGCACATTGCATTACACGAAGTAACCACAAGTAAAGCTCACTCGCCTTCGTGAATTGCAAAAACTGTAACTCTTATTCCTTCGCACTACATTAGCCCAGTGAGTTGGCCCGTCAAGATGAAATGACTCCAGGTACTTTTAACTTTATACCTAAAAAAAAGCGGAGCGCGCCCGGCCTGGCTCGACCTCGGGTTCCCCTGGTTCTGAGTGAACCCCGTTGGTAAGCCTTGTGCAGGGAAGTTTCACTTCTCACGCCGGCACTGCGATGTCGCTGGGCGGCTGGCGACTGTCACTCACCGTGGTTTTCCTATTGGTGAACACGTGCGAGTATTGCGGCGCGTGCGAGTGCGGCGTGACGGGCGCCGGCGCACCGCCGGCCGCCGGGCGCGGCGCGGGCGGCGGCGTGGAGCCGTCCAGCTCGTCGCCGCTCAGCTCCTCCGAACCGGGTATTACTGGTGCGGAAATTAGTATTATATCTTAATATATATAAATTACGTGTCACGTTGTTTGTCCGCGATGGACTCCTAAACTACTTAACCGATTTTGATCAAACTTCGTAACTATCTGTAATTTGGTCCAACTTAAAAGATAGGATAGTTTTTTTGGATTAGGATAGTTTATTTGTTTTATTTATACTTATAGATAAGTTGGCGGTACGAAGTTCGCTGGGTCAGCTAGTTTAATATAAAAAAAACGAGTCTTTAGACCACACGACTGAAGTAAAACTTACGAAACGCAACTGGCTATGAGAGAAAGAGAGAAAGAAAATGTGTGCTCGCGCCTCTCTCCCTTGCCCCTACAGTAATATACGAAACGTAACTCTCTCTCTTTCTATCTTCACTAACTTATATCTGCCTCTCAACTTCCGTTCGCCTCGCCCGATCACACTTTTCGTAACGCATTCACCAGCTTACTCCCCAAGTCAAGCGTGCGTAAAGAAGTTTTACTTCAAAATCGTTTTTAAAAAACAGACTTCAAACGCGCGCGCCACTACAAAGTATATAATTTATTGTTGATTTTTTTAAAACCGCTCAACCGATTTCGATATTTAATTGGGACTACCTGGGAAGTATACCCTTTAAAACAATAAAGTCATTTTCCAAATCGGTCAACATACAAAAAAAAATCCGATGAATTTTTTTGGTGAACAGATTTTAGTATTATATAGGTAGAGGATCTTCAGCTTACCAGGTGGCATTGGCAAGTTCATGATCCCTGTTCGCTTTGGCTTCTCTGGTTTCTTCACTGGACTGGGTGACGGCGTGCTGAGAGGGCTCTCGTTGGCGAGCGTCTTCAAGTCTTCGACCTGCAAGAAGTACATTATTATCACAAATTATACATTGTCTACCTCTACAAATAAGCAAAGGGACGGACTGACTAATCTATCGCACAGCTCAAACCACTGGAAAAATCGGGTTGTTTGACAGACAGATAGATAGCTATTATGACGTAGGCATCCGCTAAGAAACAATTATTAAAAATTTAACCCTTCAGGGGGTAAAATACTGGTTTGAAAAATCGAACTTAACTAAACTAAATATTCATAATTTCTTGTAAGATTTCAAATTTTTGGATTCATGCATTAGTCTGATATAAATAATACGTAAATACACATACATAAATTTCATAACACCGTAAAACTTCTCTATACTTGCCGAACAGCGCGTGTAAGATGTTGAACAGAGGTGCGATTGTCTAAAAATTGCCGATCAAAATCTTATTCATTTCATGGCATTAGCGTCAAAGTAAAATATTCCTTGACTGTATTGATTTAAAGTCACAAATTCTTTGGCTATTGTTGTTACCTGTGTGTTAGGCGGCATGGGTAGCTTGGTGAGGCTGCGCGTCTTGGGCGGCGGCGGCTGCTGGCTGGCGCCGAACACGGCGTCCACCACGCTGCCCCCCACCTTAGGGAGAGGGGGCTGCGCCGCCGCGGGGGCCGCGGGCGGGGTCGACGGTCTCGGTGGGGGCTATTTTTGGGGAAAAGGTCCGATATGAGAAAACTGATGAAAACGAAAGCGCAGCAAGCACCAAATGCTGGATGACAAACAATTTTTTTTTATATTAGCCTTATATATAACCCCTTTATATTCCAACTAAACAAATCGTAACTTTAATTTAATACAAGAAATAAAGTTGTGGCAAATTTGTACTGGTAAGTGTCAAATAACATTCAAAAAAAATTCAAAATTATTTAATGTAAGTATTAGAACCACAAGCCACAAGCTCTTATGACAAGTCTACAATAATCTACAAAATGCCAGTAACTTAGTGTGGCGCTTTAAATCTGCACAGAAATTTTAAATTCGCTAATAAAATTATAAATTCGCTATAAACAATAAGTTTAGAGAATCGACAATGTTGACTACAAAATGGTGGTTCATGCTTCATAAGTGTCGCGACACAACTGCGTAGTTTACGTCGCCGAAAGTTCGGCTCGATATGCTTGCAAAGTGTTTTAAGTTAACTATGACACATCAGCCGAAATTACGTCGCGTTCTACGTAGCGCCGAACCTTTCGTCGAGCTACTCTTTCCGCGAGAACGCGTTCAATGTATTTTGCGTAGCAAGCGACACATCACGCAACGCGTTACGCGATAAAGTACAAGACGCCGCGTAATGCAGACTGTTCGGCGCGTTTGGTGTGTCATATCAACCGAATACTATTCCGCCGCGGATGTATCGGCGCCGTACTTTCGGCAGGTGTGTCATGACACTTATAGAGTATATCAAGCACTAGTCTTGTGTAGTTCATGTACTAAGTACTATTAGGAATGAATTCCCCACACTGAACGAGGACGAACGATTCTGTTTGCTTAAAGTACATCGTTCTTTTAGTACTTCACTCGCTTGGCTCTGAACGAGCAAAAACAAGAAACCATAGACAATAATTTAATAAAGTACATCATTCATTTAGTACTTCGTTCCTTGTGCACCTATCTGTGATTCTGTCGCTTGGCTCAGAACTACTGTACTAAAATAGTACTAGAAGTCCGAACTAGTACAGTCTTTTGAATGTACTAGTACGGAGCGTCCTTTTAGTGACTGAGAAAGAACAATCCTATCAAACACGACTTACCTCTGAGCTATTGCTGTCAGTGACCTCCCCGTTAGCGGTAGGAGTGGTCACTTCAGGGGGCGGTTCTTGGGGCGGCAGGGGCGGCGGCGGCGGCACCGGTTCCGGCGGCTGTACGGCCGGCTCCGACGCCGGGTTGGACTCGCTGTCCGAAGGCGGCGGGACGGGCATAGGAATGTCTACTACGTCGGGCTTTGAGTCCATGTTTTCGCCGTTTTCTTTGGATGTCTGTGGAAATGCGAAATTTTAAAAATCCCTACTAATATTATAAATGCGAAATGGTTCGTCCTACAATCAAGCAGCAACGGAACAACGGATCGACTTGATTTTTGGAATGAGTGTATTATAGTTTAGGACCTGAACAGACATAGGATAGGATACTTTTTATCCAGAAAAAAAAGGGTTAAAAAATGTGAATAGCGCACAGTGGCTTAACAATATTTGTATATTGATGATACTTTTTGTTCATTTTGGCTGGTTATGCTATTTGCTTTTACAATTAATTGAAATTTAGATAAAATACTATGTTTCTAAGCGAAATAATACTTTTATATAAGGTATGTCCTTTCTCACTTTACTTGAGTCGTTTTTGGAAGATTTTACAAAAACAGTATGACATTATTTGTGTCCAGAGACTGGCTGGTAGCAATCTTCCTATTGTTATGGTTAGTACATACACTCCCTTACATCTTCCATATCCGTATTTAACAGTAACAGTGGACTGCTAACCAACTGCAAACAGTTTAGATTTGAAGTCAAATCTATTGTCTCATCATTGTGGTCCGTCCGACGCGCTCTGTTTGATGTGAATCAACCTTTAAAACAATACTCACTTGTGTCAAACTGTCTACAGTTGCATTGGACAGCTCGTCGATGGTGAAAGTTTCAGGGTTGTTAGACATCGAGGCGGTGCTCGACATGGCTCCTTGCGACTCCTCCTTTTGTTCCAATATCTCTTGTAGTTTCTAAGCAAACAAAAAGTGATTTGTTATTGAAAAGAACCGGCCAAGTGCGTGTCGGGCCAAGCGCAGTGTAGGGTTCCGTAGTTGCAAGTCACACATATTATTGCTGACCTAGGTTAGTGCTTTTATTTTATTTATGAACTAGCTGATGCCCGTGACTTCGTCCGCGTGGAATTAGTTTTTCAAATCACTCGGGAACTCTTTGATTTTCCGGGATAAAAAGTCTTAGTAATTACATCTAGTGCTATACTTTTCCGCTCAGAGCATTTTGCAAGGGATAGTGCCAGATTTAGCCCTCTAATCCTATAAATTGAAGGCCTCGATAGCTCAAAGGTTAAAGGATTGAAAACTGTAGGGGCAAAGGTTCAATCAACACCTGTTGCACTGCTTTACTAGCATAGGCTTTATGCTTATTTGGAGGGGAGAGGGATTTCCCTAATATTCATTATGGATAACGGTTCCTTAGTTGTGGCGTGAAGAAGTAACACGTAAATTTCGGTTTTCAAAATCCTGCAGGAACGATGAATTTTTACGAGATAAATCATTGGAATAGAATAGAATAGAAATGTTTTTTATTCAAATAAACTTTTTTACAAGTGCTTTTGAATCGTCAATGAGTCTACCACTGGTTCGGAACGCCGTTCCTGCCGAGAAGAACCAGCAAGAAACTCAGCAGTTGCTCTTTTCAAAACAAGTTTACAATATAATAGATATTATGCTATGTATGCAGTGTTTCCACAACGAGGGGAAGTTCCACAAAAGCATACCTAATTATATCTAATTATAATTCAACACATGTTAAGACGGGCAGACAGAAAGTAGCCCCATTCCCGCCGGTGGCACCCGTTCACGAGCATGACGCATGACCCAGCCATTGCTTCGCTCAACCATATTTGAGGGAACGTAACATTATGGACATCGGTTCATTAGTTGAGGCGTGAAGAAGTAACACGTGAATTTCGGTTTTTCAAAATCCTGCGGGAACGATGAATTTTTACGGGATAAAAAGTAACCTGTGTGTTAATTCAAAGTATAATCTATAAAATCGCGCTCGTTGGATCAAACTGCATTACCTTGGCACGTTTGTGTTTGTCTTTGACCAGTTCAGCAAACAGACTTGTATCGCTGATCTTCTCTTTGAAGTCAATTTTGCGTTGGAGGACCGTTGGAGGGCTGGGCGATTCGTGTTTACTCCTAAAAAAGTTGTTTGGTTATTCACTGGGTACAAAAGATCAGTTCTACAAAGACTCCATTAAAGAGAAAATCATCATCATCATCATTAGCAACCCATCAATGGCTCACTACTGAGCACAGGTCTCCTTTCAGAGAAGGGTTATAGGCCATAGTCCACCATGCTGGCCCAATGCGAATTGGTGGACTTCACACACCTTTACACACAAAATTATGAAGAACTCTCACATGTGCAGGTTTCCTCACGATGTTTTCCTTCACCGTTAAAGGAATGATAGTTAATTGCTTAAACGCACTTGATTCCGAAAAGTCAGAGGTGCGTACCCAGGATCGAACCTGCGACCCCCCGAATAGGAGACCACAGTCCTAGGCTATCACTGCTAAAGAGAAAATAATTATGTTCAATTAACAGGAAAGGAGAATATTCATCATCATGAGTAACCCATTAACAGCACACTACCGAGTGCAGGTCTCATCTCAGAGAAGGGTTATAGGCCATAGTCCACCACGGTGGCCCAATGCAAATTGGTAGACTTCACACACATCTGAGAACATTATGGAGAACTCTAAGGCATGCAGGTTTCCTCATGATGTTTTCCTTCACTGTTGAAGCATGTGATATATATATTTTTTAATCTATTTCTTTTTTGGGTTTTTAACAAGATGTGATATTTATTTGCTAAACGCACATAACTCCTTCATATTTTTGGGTTTTTAACACGATGTGATATTTAATTGCTTAGAATTCTAAGGCGTGCAGGTTTCCTCACGATGTTTTTCTTCACCGTTGAAGCAAGTGATATAAATTTTTTTATCTACACTAATGTTATAACATTCTACTTATGTTTCCAATACTTGACTTATAATTACTACTGTTATAGCGCAGATAACAAAACACTAAATTTAAGCAATTTCACATGATGGTATAATATCCACATCGATATCGTAAAATCTCATTATAACATCAATAAAACGCGACCAATTAACCTGGCGAGCCTTATGTCAAAATCCTCATACAAATTGTATAAAATTTTGATATTAGGCTGGCTTTTGAAAACAGTTGGGTTATACGTGAAAACTTCGTCGAAACTACTAAACTTACATACACAAAACTCTTTGTTAAGATCTTTTGGCAATATTATAAAAAGTCACCGCCATATTGAAATTCTTTGTCATTGGACCGATTTCGTTCAAAATCGATATTTGGGCTTCCCTGGGGTCAAATAAGAGGAAATGATTGGCAAAATTATAAAAAGTGACCGCCATATTGAAATTCTTTGTTATTGGACCGATTTCGTTCAAAATCGATATTTGGGCTTCCCTGGGGTCAAATAAGAGGAAATGATTGGCAAAATTATAAAAAGTGACCGCCATATTGAAATTCTTTGTTATTGGACCGATTTCGTTCAAAATCGATATTTGGCCTTCCCTGGGGTCAAATAAGAGGAAATGATTGGCAATATTATAAAAAGTCACCGCCATATTGAAATTCTTTGTTATTGGACCGATTTTGTTGTTTGATAAATTGCATTAGTGAAGATAAAGTAGTGTATGCAACTGCATATAACACGGGTATTAAAACACTCGTTACTATTATGAAACTCGCTGCGCTCGTTTCATAAACTCACACTCGTGTTTTAATACCCTTCATTATATGACAGTTGCATAAACTACTATAAATCTATTTTTTTTGGAGTTTTTAACAAGATGTGATATTTAATTGCTTGAACGCACATAACTCCGAGAAGTCAAGAGGTGCGTGAATATTAGTAAAAATAAGGAATAAAAATTAGTAAAAAAAAACGTTAAAATATTTACACAACTAGAAATGCTGACATTATATTATGGGAGTAAATATTTAATACTTAATCAATCATGCATAAAAAAAGACTGACTGATCTATCAACGCACAACCTAAACTACTGGAGGAACTTGAAATATTGACAGTAGGTTTCTTTTATAATGTAGGCACCCAATAAGAAAGAATTCTTTGAAATTTCACCCCCAAAGGGTTTTAAAAAGGGGGTGAAAGTTTGTATGCAAGTGTAACTTTAATTGTATAATTAATTAACTCATCATCATCATCAATAGCCTATAACAGTCCACTGCTGGACTAAAGGCCTCTCCCAAGGGGAGGGTTTGCCCATAATCACCACGCGGGGCAGACGGATTGGTGATCGCAGTAGATGGTAGTAGTAGCACAGAGGACGCTGCTGCCCGTTCTCCGCTATATTCCCTTAGTCGCCTCGTACGACACCCGCGGGAAGAGGAGGGGTGGTGACAACTGTATTCTGATCTGCCGTCACCACACGGCACATTAATTAACTAGTATTGTATAATTTTATCACATTTTCACTACCTATCTATTGTTCATGCATTTGAATCCATCCTCTCGGTTCTTATACTGTGCCAATAATGCTGTAATGCCAAAGTTGATTGATTTATTATTTTGTATATTTTATGTTTTACTTTTGTTTATTTATTTTAACTTTGGCCAGGGGGTCTATCGCGTAATTTTTTCTCAGTTCTTAAAGGACTGCATCAATGTCAAAATATGATTTAGGGCTTCTCCTATTGGCCAAAACCATGTTTTGACATTGAAATAGTACTTTGAGGATGATTATACGAGTCTGCCCGCGAAATTCAAATTTAATTTGGTTTTTCGCAATTTGTAAACTAATACGACAAACTAGGCTAATGGCATTCTAATTGCGCCAGTAGAATTATCATCTTCACAGGTTTACATAAAAATCTTTACTTGAAAGTGACCAGTTTAAGAAATTAATCAAAATACTGAGTTGGACGTGAGTTACTCACAAATTAGTCGATATTTTGATTAATTACTTAAACTGGACCCTTCAAGTAAAGATTTTTATATAAACCTGTGAAGATGATACTGCCACTGTCGCAATTAGAATGCCATAAGTCTACTTTGTCGTATTAGTTTACAAATTGCGAAAAACCAAATTAAATTTGAATTTCGCGGGCAGAAGTGTGTCTTCCACCTTAAGGACAGCGATAAAAGTTACGCGATCGCCAGGCAGGAGTCATGCAATCTTTATGGGTAGGGGTTTCGGTCCGTAGAACTACCTACCTGTGCCTATCTCTGGAGGCTTCGGCGTGCCTCTGTCTATGTCGCGGAGGGGACGACGAGCGGCGCCTGCTTCTCGACCTCGTGCGACGACGTTTTAGTGAACTGCGACTGGGCGACCTGCGGGAAAACTAACTCTTAACATCTTAACCTAGCAGTGCAATTATCAATACCAGAAACAAATATATATTATATTGGATATGATATTGGATATAGCTTCACAGGTCCAGGGTTCGAAAAGATAATTATGTCAATGATGATTATCTTGTTAATTATCAATTATGTCATGCTATCTTTAAATATTTCTGTGGTGGTGTCGTGTGATGCGGGTTGTTACGTTCCCTCAAATATGGTTGAGCGAAGCAACAACTGAACTGGCGCCATTGGCAGGAATGGGGGCTACTTTCTGTCTTTCTGTTGAATTGGAAGTATCCATTTTTGGAACTTCCCCTTCATTGTGGAAACACTGCATACACTGCATACATAGCATAGTACCTATTGTAAACTGTATTTTTTTTATTTTATTTTTATTCGATGACCAGATAGTCCTTGACTGCGATCTCACCTGATGGTAAGTGACGATGCAGTCTAAGATGGTAGCGGACTAACTTGGAAGGGGTATGGCAGTGAAAATTCAACCCATACCCCTATAAAAGTATTGAAAAAGAGCAACCGCCGAGTTTCTTACTGGTTCTTCTCGGTACGAAGGGCATTCCGAACCAGTGGTAGATTCATTTGCCGATTCAAAAGTACTTGTAAAAAATTATTTGATTTTTTTTATTTATTTTATTTTATTAAGTATTTATTTATTGGATAGAAGCAGGCGTTACTTTGCGGAAGTCCATGATTAGCAGACTCTACAACGATGCATTGTCTAGAGTCTAGACAATGCATCGTTGTAGAGTCGACATCTCCTGAGGATGCTCCGGTGTCGGGGCGAAACGTGCGTCGAGAGTAAACGTAAAAATTATACAGATTTTTTCTGTTGGCGGATTATAGCAAAATAATTCTAACCTTTTCTTGCTAAGTATTTATTTTATTTTATATTTATAATAAATTCTCTAATAAATCTCAGAAAGACCACGATAAATTATTATTTTTTATTAAAGTGTTAACCTACACTTAAGGAAATATCAGAATAAAATAAACACATATCAAAAATTCCGAGGCCAGCGGGATTCGAACCCACATCTCTTGGGAATAGAATAGAATAGAATAGAATAGAATAGAAATATTTTTTATTCAAATAAACTTTTACAAGTGCTTTTGAATAGTCAATGAATCTACCACTGGTTCGGAATGCCTTTCCTGCCGAGAAGAACCAGCAAGAAACTCGGCGGTTGCTCTTTTCAAAACAAATTTACAATACAGTAAATACTATGCTATATATGCAGTGTTTCCACAATGAGGAAAGTTCCAAAAATGCGTACCGACTAACTTCTATCCCAAGATGGGCAGACATAAAGTAGCCCCATTCCCGCCGGTGCCGCCCGTTCACGAGCATGACGAATGACCCAGCCATTGCTTCGCTCAACCATATTTGAATCGCGCCTGAGTGTGTTACTGACGATGCTGACGTGTGTGCGGCCATGGAGTAGCGGTACCTACCTGAGGTGAGTGCGATCACGATGTCGCTCTCTTTCGCGACTTTTGCGTCGACGCGGGCTGCGACGCCGATGCCGGCGCGGACTATAGTCGCGCGACCGACTTTCGTGCACCGGAGAATCTGATTACATAAAAAAAAAGTCAAAAACTTTTAAAAAAATATGTACACTTTTCAATACTTAAATCGTTTCAAAAAATCATTCATTTACTGCCTCTTTCACCACCTTCAAGTAAACTTTCAATTCAATTCCCAAGCAATGGCTTTTACCTGTGCCATCTGGGCACAAAAAATAAATTTGACATTCACAGCCCATATAAAAACTGTCAAAACGTCAACTTTATTCATCAGTTAAAAACTTCAAAGTGGCGAAACATGCCCTTAAGGTGATAAAAGTCATTCTACGCATACTTTTTATATAAAGCAAGTCCCAAAAATTGATAGTTAGCTTTCTTTTTAAGTTTAAATAAGAAAGCCTCCAGAAAATTCTTCCAGAATGAAAATTATTAATAACACATTAATACTTTTCATTTCAAATTCTGAAGTCGTTGACTTCACTTTTCGCCTAGAGAGGGAATGTTGGGCTTGTCTACTGTCAGGTGTTAAATCAACAGCTGATAAACCATAACCGTAAACGTCCAATGGAGCTCACCTGATATAACCATGACGTCAGCGGACATGCGATGCTGGTCGTGCCAGTAGTCGCGCCGCTCATACTCGTCATTGTCAGTCGATTGTGACCGTCTCGTGATGAGGCGGCGCCAGTTTATAGAGCTCACCTGAATAACCATTACGTCAGCGGACATGCGATGCTGGTCGTGCTAGTAGCCGTCATTGTCAGAGTCGAGTGTGACCGTCTCGTGGTCGGGCGGCACCAGTTTATAGAGCTCACCTGATATAACCATGACGTCAGCCGACATGCGATGCTGGTCGTGCCAGTAGTCGCGTCGATCGTAGTCGTCATTGTCAGAGTCGATTGTGACCGCCTCGTGGTAGGGCGGCACCAGTTTATAGAGCTCACCTGATATAACCATGACGTCAGCCGACATGCGATGCTGGTCGTGCCAGTAGTCGCGTCGATCGTAGTCGTCATTGTCAGAGTCGATTGTGACCGCCTCGTGGTAGGGCGGCACCAGTTTATAGAGCTCACCTGATATAACCATGACGTCAGCCGACATGCGATGCTGGTCGTGCCAGTAGTCGCGTCGATCGTAGTCGTCATTGTCAGAGTCGATTGTGACCGCCTCGTGGTAGGGCGGCACCAGTTTATAGAGCTCACCTGATATAACCATGACGTCAGCCGACATGCGATGCTGGTCGTGCCAGTAGTCGCGTCGATCGTAGTCGTCATTGTCAGAGTCGAGTGTGACCGCCTCGTGGTAGGGCGGCACCAGTTTATAGAGCTCACCTGATATAACCATGACGTCAGCCGACATGCGATGCTGGTCGTGCCAGTAGTCGCGTCGATCGTAGTTGTCATTGCCAGAGTCGAGTGTGACCGCCTCGTGGTAGGGCGGCGCCAGTTTATAGAGCTCACCTGATATAACCATGACGTCAGCAGACATGCGATGCTGGTCGTGCCAGTAGTCGCGTCGATCGTAGTCGTCATTGTCAGAGTCGATTGTGACCGCCTCGTGGTAGGGCGGCACCAGTTTATAGAGCTCACCTGATATAACCATGACGTCAGCCGACATGCGATGCTGGTCGTGCCAGTAGTCGCGTCGATCGTAGTCGTCATTGTCAGAGTCGATTGTGACCGCCTCGTGGTAGGGCGGCACCAGTTTATAGAGCTCACCTGATATAACCATGACGTCAGCCGACATGCGATGCTGGTCGTGCCAGTAGTCGCGTCGATCGTAGTCGTCATTGTCAGAGTCGATTGTGACCGCCTCGTGGTAGGGCGGCACCAGTTTATAGAGCTCACCTGATATAACCATGACGTCAGCCGACATGCGATGCTGGTCGTGCCAGTAGTCGCGTCGATCGTAGTCGTCATTGTCAGAGTCGATTGTGACCGCCTCGTGGTAGGGCGGCACCAGTTTATAGAGCTCACCTGATATAACCATGACGTCAGCCGACATGCGATGCTGGTCGTGCCAGTAGTCGCGTCGATCGTAGTCGTCATTGTCAGAGTCGAGTGTGACCGCCTCGTGGTAGGGCGGCACCAGTTTATAGAGCTCACCTGATATAACCATGACGTCAGCCGACATGCGATGCTGGTCGTGCCAGTAGTCGCGTCGATCGTAGTTGTCATTGCCAGAGTCGAGTGTGACCGCCTCGTGGTAGGGCGGCGCCAGTTTATAGAGCTCACCTGATATAACCATGACGTCAGCAGACATGCGATGCTGGTCGTGCCAGTAGTCACGCCGATCGTAGTCGTCATTGTCAGAGTCGATTGTGACCGCCTCGTGGTAGGGCGGCACCAGTTTATAGAGCTCACCTGATATAACCATGACGTCAGCGGACATGCGATGCTGGTCGTGCCAGTAGTCGCGCCGCTCATAGTCGTCATCGTCAGTCGATTGTGACTGTCTCGTGATGAGGCGGCGCCAGTTTATAGAGCTCACCTGATATAACCATGACGTCAGCGGACATGCGATGCTGGTCGTGCCAGTAGTCGCGCCGCTCATAGCCGTCATTGTCAGTCGATTTTGACCGTCTCGTGGTTGGGCGGCGCCAGTTTATAGAGCTCACCTGATATGACCATGACGTCAGCGGACATGCGATGCTGGTCGTGCCAGTAGTAGTCATTGTCAGAGTCGAATGTGACCGTCTCGTGGTTGGGCGGCACCAGTTTATAGAGCTCACCTGATATAACCATGACGTCAGCGGACATGCGATGCTGGTCGTGTCAGTAGTCGCGCCGCTCATAGCCGTCATTGTCAGTCGATTGTGACCGTCTCGTGGTTGGGCGGCGCCAGTTTATAGAGCTCACCTGATATGACCATGACGTCAGCGGACATGCGATGCTGGTCGTGCCAGTAGTAGTCATTGTCAGAGTCGAATGTGACCGTCTCGTGGTTGGGCGGCACCAGTTTATAGAGCTCACCTGATATAACCATGACGTCAGCGGACATGCGATACTGGTCGTGCCAGTAGTCGCGCCGCTCATAGCCGTCATTGTCAGTCGATTGTGACCGTCTCGTGGTTGGGCGGCGCCAGTTTATAGAGCTCACCTGATATGACCATGACGTCAGCGGACATGCGATGCTGGTCGTGCCAGTAGTAGTCATTGTCAGAGTCGAATGTGACCGTCTCGTTGTTGGGCGGCACCAGTTTATAGAGCTCACCTGATATAACCATGACGTCAGCGGACGTGCTATGCTGGTCGTGCCAGTAGTCGCGCCGCCAGTGGCGTGCGGTCTATAGAGGCTAAAAAGCACTGCTTTATTTTGTTTTTGTTAAAACAAAAACAAAATAAAGCACCTAAAAAATATTATTAAAATAGGCAATCGTCTTCTTCAAATCGATGAGCGCCATCTATCGCTACTAGCAATTACCTAAGCTTACATTCGCGCGACTGCCGACGACGCGACGGTGGAAAAAGCATAAATCTTTTATGCCTCAAAACGCACACACCCTTGCTTACACGCATAGTATATTACACCACTCAACACAACTACATGTTTAGATGTGTTTGTGATTTCATTCAATAATCTACTCTAAATTATTTATCAATGAAAACGCATAGAACAGGCAGAGCCTCTACGGGCTCTACGGCTTGTGATTGGTCGACCGTAAGGGCGAATTTAGCGTGTATTTTCAAAACTACGCGTGATCGAAATTTAGAACAAATCAAGGTTTTATTTTATTTTTAGTTACAAATAAGTAGCTTGATTTATTATAATTATACACTTATTTTAATTTAATTAAATTATTCAGATTTTTTCCGTAAATTTAAATACAGTTTTAGATCTAACAAAATATTAAGATCGAAAAACAACACATGTTTTCGTAGACGAATTGAAATAAATAAACCAGACAATTCGTTTAAAAAATAAAACATTTTATAGTACATTGAAAATAGTAAAACTCACAATGAAAATATAAGATTCTGTTTACACTTACAATTTAAAAGTAACTTTTGACTCGAGTGTATGTTTTCTACGGACGCCCTATTGTTTTCATGCATTGTTTACTTTTGTTTGAATACAGTGTTTTGGTTTAATTAATGATTTTTTAATAAAGTTTTAGTTGGAATAAGCATGTGAAGTAAATAAAAACCAATTGGATTTGTAACTTTCTACAAAGTCTGTGTAAAGGTTTATTCATAGTATAAGTAGTAATCATTATTTTGAAAATGGAAGATATTTCGTATGAAATCTGTTCAGACGCTGTGTTTACTAAAGGTAAACTTTATTTTTTCCCTATCATGTAATGTTAGATAATATTATTCGCAAAGGGTAAGGTGTACCTTTGTTATAATTATCGCAAAAAGTGGTAAAGAGACGAGTATTTAAGGTTAGGTAAATAATAAGATTCTTTTAACTGGCTAAGTAACTGTGTTCAGGAAAGCAAAACAACTAGGTATTAGCGGTATTACACGAATACCTAGTTGTTTTGCTTTCATTGCGTGTTTTTTGTTAAACCGTAGGTAGGTACCGTAAGGTACGGGTATGGCTATGGAATGTTAAAGGTTATTCTTAATAGCTTTTATTCTTAGTAACTTTTAATAACTTTCATAACACAGCTAAAAACATGATATATGCCAGAAAACATTCGTCTACTTAGATTCAATTTTAAAATTAAATGCATTTGTGCAGCGCGTATAGAAACTAGGTAGTATATACACAAGTTCAATATCGAAATGCATAAATTATCTTGACATACGCTCCAACTGACTCACTCATCAACGCTCAGCCCAAATATTGGATCTAGAAATGTGACTTGATACCTAATGCACCTATAACATATGCATATCCCAATGCCTACCTTCAGCCCAAACCCTGTGCACGCCACTGCGCGCCGCTCATAGTCGTCATTGTCAGTCGATTGTGACTGTCTCGTGTTGGGGCGGCGCCAGTTTATAGAGCTCACCTGATATAACCATGACGTCAGCAGACATGCGATGCTGGTCGTGCCAGTAGACACGCCGATCGTAGTCGTCATTGTCAGAGTCGATTGTGACCGCCTCGTGGTAGGGCGGCACCAGTTTATAGAGCTCACCTGATATAACCATGACGTCAGCGGACGTGCTATGCTGGTCGTGCCAGTAGTCGCGCCGCTCATAGTCGTCATTGTCAGTCGCTTGTGACTGTCTCGTGTTGGGGCGGCGCCAGTTTATAGAGCTCACCTGATATAACCATGACGTCAGCAGACATGCGATGCTGGTCGTGCCAGTAGACACGCCGATCGTAGTCGTCATTGTCAGAGTCGATTGTGACCGCCTCGTGGTAGGGCGGCACCAGTTTATAGAGCTCAACTGATATAACCATGACGTCAGCCGACATGCGATGCTGGTCGTGCCAGTAGTCGCGTCGATCGTAGTCGTCATTGTCAGAGTCGATTGTGACCGCCTCGTGGTAGGGCGGCACCAGTTTATAGAGCTCACCTGATATAACCATGACGTCAGCCGACATGCGATGCTGGTCGTGCCAGTAGTCGCGTCGATCGTAGTCGTCATTGTCAGAGTCGATTGTGACCGCCTCGTGGTACGGCGGCACCAGTTTATAGAGCTCACCTGATATAACCATGACGTCAGCCGACATGCGATGCTGGTCGTGCCAGTAGTCGCGTCGATCGTAGTCGTCATTGTCAGAGTCGATTGTGACCGCCTCGTGGTAGGGCGGCACCAGTTTATAGAGCTCACCTGATATAACCATGACGTCAGCCGACATGCGATGCTGGTCGTGCCAGTAGTCGCGTCGATCGTAGTCGTCATTGCCAGAGTCGAGTGTGACCGCCTCGTGGTAGGGCGGCACCAGTTTATAGAGCTCACCTGATATAACCATGACGTCAGCCGACATGCGATGCTGGTCGTGCCAGTAGTCGCGTCGATCGTAGTCGTCATTGTCAGAGTCGATTGTGACCGCCTCGTGGTAGGGCGGCACCAGTTTATAGAGCTCACCTGATATAACCATGACGTCAGCCGACATGCGATGCTGGTCGTGCCAGTAGTCGCGTCGATCGTAGTCGTCATTGTCAGAGTCGATTGTGACCGCCTCGTGGTAGGGCGGCACCAGTTTATAGAGCTCACCTGATATAACCATGACGTCAGCCGACATGCGATGCTGGTCGTGCCAGTAGTCGCGTCGATCGTAGTCGTCATTGTCAGAGTCGATTGTGACCGCCTCGTGGTAGGGCGGCACCAGTTTATAGAGCTCACCTGATATAACCATGACGTCAGCCGACATGCGATGCTGGTCGTGCCAGTAGTCGCGTGGATCGTAGTCGTCATTATCAGAGTCGAGTGTGACCGTCTCGTGGTCGGGCGGCACCAGTTTATAGAGCTCACCTGATATAACCATGACTTCAGCGGACATGCGACGCTGGTCGTGCCAGTAGTCGCGTGGATCGTAGTCGTCATTGTCAGAGTCGAGTGTGACCGCCTCGTGGTAGGGCGGCACCAGTTTATAGAGCTCACCTGATATAACCATGACTTCAGCGGACATGCGACGCTGGTCGTGCCAGTAGTCGCGTGGATCGTAGTCGTCATTGTCAGAGTCGAGTGTGACCGCCTCGTGGTAGGGCGGCACCAGTTTATAGAGCTCACCTGATATAACCATGACTTCAGCGGACATGCGACGCTGGTCGTGCCAGTAGTCGCGTGGATCGTAGTCGTCATTGTCAGAGTCGAGTGTGACCGCCTCGTGGTAGGGCGGCACCAGTTTATAGAGCTCACCTGATATAACCATGACTTCAGCGGACATGCGATGCTGGTCGTGCCAGTAGTCACGCCGATCATAGTCGTCATTGTCAGAGTCGATTGTGACCGTCTCGTGGTAGGGCGGCGCCAGCGGGGTGTGGGGTGTCGTCGACTTTTGCCTCCGCCTAGAGAACACAAATTGGTGACAGTATTATTCAAAATTTTTTTTTTTGGTTTTTTACCATCGTCTATTTACCCCATGACACATTTACAATTTGGCTTCTTTACAGTTAATCCAATTAGTAGCATAAAAATAATTTTATCTTAATACTAATTTAACTACAGACTTAAGACATCTGAAGCAAGCATAGTAACAGTAACAGTAATAGATGCCTCAACACCTGTGGCACAGTAGAATTATAACCAGTACTGAAACTACCTACAAACGCTCGAAACGGCCTCACTCACACAAACATGCGCATCGACGAGACAATTAGCGGACCTCGCAGTGCTCTCAGTACTGAGGACCGGTATTTGGTCTCGTCGATGCGCATGTTTGTGTGAGTGAGCCGTTTCGAACGTTTATAGGTAGTTTCCATACTCTATCTATCTTTACTCTGCCTGTGGCCATATTTTCTGTTTTTATTGTAATTTGAAATTCTTCCCCTTTCTCACAGGTGCCAGAGATTTATAAATTAATGATGATGATGATGATGATGATGATGATGATGGTGAAATTTATGTGCATCAAGATGATAATTTAATGATGAGACATAAGGCATGCATATTACAATAAATTGGAATTACTTACCTCATCAAATCAATACTGAGAGCATGGAAACAAAATGACAGTTTGAACAGGCTGTTAGAAATTATTACAACACAATATGGACTATGACATCATTCATAAATTCATAATATCATTTATGGAACATGGCTTATTTTTTTTTTTTTTTTTTATTGCAGGATAGGCATGCGCTTGACGACAATCAATGCTGGACAGCACTGATGAGGTCTAGGTTGGAGCGCGCTTGCCTAGAAAATGCCTATTCACTCTTGCCTTGAAGGTACTGAGGTTATACGTGGCCGGAAACACAGAAGTTGGAAGTGCGTTCCACACCTTAGCGGTTCGATTCAGAAACGTTGAACAGAAGCGTTTCGTGCGAGCAGGTTGGATTTCAACCACGTAAGGATGCCAACGCTCACGATTTCTCGAAGTTCTGTGGTAAAACGGTGAAGGGGGCACAAGGTTGTGAAGTTCTTGAGCGCACTCTCCAAAGTATATCCGATAGAAGACCGATAGACAGGCAACATTGCGACGGTGCTGCAGACTGAGCATTTTTGCCTGCGTTAGTGACTGATCACCTATAATTCGGCGGACACGGCGATCTACCGAGTCTAATGCATCGAGTTGGTACTTGGCAGAGCCATCCCATAGGTGGCAGCAGTACTCCATGGCCGAGCGCACCTGAGCCTGATAGAGAGTCAGGCGCTGCTCAGGCGTGAAGCACCGCTTCACCTTGTTCAGGATACCAAGTTTTTTGGCTGCTGTTTTTGCCTTTGACTCGATGCATTTCCCGAAATTGAGGTTGGGCGAGATGTCTATGCCCAGGAGCTCAATATGGTCACTAATCGGTATGGACACACTTTGGAAAGTTGGAGTCAAGGTAAAGGGACTCCTTTTGGCAGTGAATAAACACGCTTGAGTTTTGGTGGCATTAAACTTAACTAAATTGGCGTCGCCCCAATCGGACACCTCCTTCAGAGTTAAGTTAATGCGATTCACCATGGCCTCTCTATACTCATGGATCTCAGTAGCACTGGCTCGAGAGCTGGACATGTATCTGTCCGTAACAGTGCTGTCATCAGCGTACCAAAAAATTATTTATTATTCATTTCAATACCTCTGCTTTAAGCTCAGCAATATGCAACATGTACTGAAAGTCCGAAAAATGACTGCAGGGTATGTGTGTGTAGCTAATAAAGAATCATCTATAAAAATATTGAATAGAAATAAGGACATTTTTTTACCATACTAACTTATTCAATTGATAGTAATGCACTTACTTGTGACAACCCTATGATTAACCGTAAATAGGTTACAAAGCGCGCGGTAGCCGGTAGTAGGTATACTGACGGGTTATGTTTTCTAGGGTTGTGCAAAGATTGTTATTGGTGAAAACATTCAGTGTGGTTTACTCAAAAAATATAAGGGCATCGAGTCCAATGCTCATGCTAAAGAGATCTATATGAAAGGTACAAAGGTACCCTGCAGTAGTTTTTCAGACTTTCAGTACACGTTGTATTATGTAGAACATTATACATATTTTTCTCAAAGCACACTGAAACATTCTTGTTCTAAAATGGAGTGCATTTGCTTCAGTGTTAGAATTAATTAACGTTCTATAATTCTGAACTTTATCAACAATTTAATTTAGGCTGTTCGCACATTTCTGCTGCTACAGTACCATGGCTGTAATGTATTAACAGCCTTAAAATGGTGGGGCACATAATTCAAACAATTCTGTATCACGAGAAAAACAACATTGTGATTTGACTGTGCACCAATGTCTACTCTTGAGCCTATGAATAACCATTTCCATTTGCAGATAGTCAGTAAAAAAGCACTGTAAACTGCAAATGATGCATAAATACAATGCTAAAATTAAACAAATGGAGCATGAACAACATTGGAGCTGTTAAATACTAATTAAGGGAGAGGGTAGACTGGCTACTTTTACCGGCAGCGAACGCGCGATTTTATTATTGCCTTTTAATGGCCTTTTGCGTGCATCGCATTTCGCAATACTGCGATCGCATACAAACGCCAAGGCGTTTTAGTCGCGATTTTCGCGCGCTAGAAACGCGATGCACCCAAAAGGCCAGAAAACCGCTAAAGGTCAAACAAGTGTGCGATCGCTGCCGCTAAAAGCAGCCAGTGTGCCCCCTCCCTTAGTGTCCACAGACAGGCTGCTTTTGAACACAAAGCCAACACAATAATAATTGCATAATAGAATTTTGCAATTAAGTGGCATGTAATATTTTAGAAAAAAAGAAAAGGTGCCTTACCTAACAATCGGTGATCTTTCTCTATGTGGTGAGAAGGGTATAATGGCATTGTGTAGAGATGGTTCTCTATGTAGCGACCTGTGCAGAGGTGACAGGTCATGCCTCATCAGTGGAGGAGTTGTAGGTGACACAGGTGAGCAGGAACCGTTTCTGAGCGGAGACGAAGCCTTCTCCCATTCACTGATAGGCACGTGAGTGTAACGCTGGGGTGTGACAGGACGAATTGGTGTGCCAGCGGGAACGTTATCATCGGGAGAAACGCTTTCCAAGCTGGCAGAACGAGACCGATGCTTGGACTTCTTTTTCCTCTTCTTCTTTTCCTTTTTACGCTTTTCCTTCTTTTTCTTATAGTGGAGGTCCTCAAACTCTGGCACAGGATCTTCATATTCAACCCCGCGCCTCTTCCTTGCTGCCGAAGAAGAATCACGGGTGAGTGCGTATTCCTCCGCAGCCCGACGGCTCGTAGTAGTAACGGATATCTTGTTGTCAAGAAATGTTCGTATGGAATGCGACTTTCTGGTTCTATCCAGATCATCTGCAATATGCCTGCCTATGGAGCTCGCTTCGCTCTCGATCTCTCCAGCCTCCGGGGCGGAGAGATCTTCCGAACTCACGTCCGAATACTCGACCAGGGGCTTAACCGAGTTACTAGTAGCATATGACTGTTCGTGAGTACCACTGTGGCTCCTGTACTTCTTGTGGGCACGCTTCTTGTGTTTCTCTTTGTGATGTTTGCTGTGCCTCTTGTCCACGCGCTCATACCGCTCCATCGTGCCTGGGGCGGCTCCCGCCCGCGTTGCTCTTCACATTACATCAACTGGAACAGGCGAAATTAAAAAAAAAATTAAAGCTTGCACGACTTCCTATTTTTTTTATTGCTAAATACCTACTGTGGTAGTAAGATAGGTATGTAACTATGTACCTATAACTAGGTAGGTACTTAAAGGTCATCCGAGTTCACGGTATAATATTTATATACTTATATTCCAAGTTTCACCAATTATTTATATTATCAAAGCATTTTAAACAATTAAGTAGGTAAGTATTAAAAGAAGTTTAGATAAAGTACCTAATTAAATCTATAAATAGGTATCCACTTCAAATCGGGAATTTTGCATAAAATTAAATGGACGATAAACCACACTTGCGATAAGCCATGCATTCTACAACGTAAATAAAATAAGTAAAAAGAACTTACCTCGATGAATAACGGACGTGGGTCCGTCAAGGCACGGTTCTTATTTTTGCAAATTGCTTATTTGGGTTAGATAGTATTTTCTATATTTTGATTATTTTAGACGGGCTTTAGCCTCAAATATATAGTTATTCTAGTAAATTATTGCTTTAGTAGCTTTATTTTGCTAATCATGATCATAAATTGCGCATAATTCATGTAATTGAATTGGATTCTTTTTTGTGCAAATTCAAGACGTCGATTTCAAGTCGTCGGCCATTTGCTTTTTCATTTCATTTTAATTTCATCAGTTTTGTAGGGTTGTCATTTGTGTCCACAGTTTGTCAACTGGAACTGGAAATGTCACTATGGATGCAACAATATCGATGACTGTTTTGCAAATTAAAATATCGATATCGACATTCGAAAATAATTGAATGTAGTAATCGAATACGAGAATACGAGTTTAACTGAAAAATCTACTCAAAAATGTGAAAATTAGAATAATAGGGAAGATTTAATGAAAACTTTTAGGTAGGCTGTGTTTCTTACCTGTCAAAAGGCTATATAATAATAATAAAAAAATGTGATATAATAATTGTATTGCTGTAGGATGTTTTCAACCGGGCATGTAGTCCAGTTGATGGAGCATTAAAAAAAGAGAGGAGCATCGCAAAAATAAAGAAAATGGAGCTAGTCGAAAGTTACCCTTATCATTCTATCGAGTTTTTACTGTATTTTGGACAATATAAAAAGCTTTTGTCAAAAAGCAATATAAAAAATGTTGTCAAATAAACTTTATTAATTCGTTACTTGAGCGAGCTTTAATTATATTATTTGATAAAGAAGATGTTGATAACTAAGGTTACAACCTTAGTTATCAACATCTTCTAAGGTAAGGTTATTTGAAGTAAAAACTTATTTCTTCAGGTTGGAAGCTTATATGACAAAATTAAACTTCGATATTTTGTGTAACCTTGTAAATGATTCGAGATGACACTTTCAATGGAGGGATTGTTTGGCGATATTAACAGTGCCATAATATTATTCTCACCTGTAACAAAATAACTCTCTTGAATTTTAATATTACTTGGGGATTTGTAAACACCCATTTCTTTACATTGAAGGCTACACAAAGACCCATATTGTTCTTTAATTCAAGAATTTTCACAATTTAATGAACTATTTCTATGGTGATAGACAGTTTATTTGTAACAAATTACTGGTACCCCTCTAGGTGGAACTAATAAGTAGATTTCCCCATTGATCCATATGCTTGCCACAATTCAATTATTAAACCTAACATTATTCATGGAATTTTTCGAACTTGGTACTTACAATTTTATGAAGAATATCTGTCAAGCTGAAGTTTACCAATCCTTCTGTCTCCTCCAAATAAGAGGAAAGCTTGTGCTAGGATATGCATTTTATTACAGTACGACAATAGTGCAACGGGTGGGATTTGAACGTGCAACCTTTCAGTTTTAACCTTTAACCGTTGCCGCGTAGGGCTATTGAGGTTATGAATTATTCCATACCTACTTGCATCTGCAATATTATGTACAGTAGCATTTTTTAAATAGGTACATATTTGCAAACGTACGAAAAACGCGGGTTTGATAGAACTTCTTAGTTGGCAAGTTTCCATTGTTTTCGATACATCCACTGGAAATATCTTAAATAGATGGTTCTAGAAAAAATTACCCTTAAATTAACTTTTATTCCAACTCATTATAATTAAGCAGTACTAACGTCTTACGTTTTTGAAAACAAATTTTATTTTGACAAAAACTATTTTCAAATAGTGTAATATTATGAATCGATATAATATTTTTAAACTGCTCATCGATTCCATATCGATACTCAATTATTCATGGACAACACTTTGACAATCGACTGATGTCAATGATGCCTGCAACAATCTGTCAAATAATTGTCAAAGTGAAAATAAAAACCAAAACGCGCTTAATTTAAACTTGGCTATTTATTTGTTTTGTGTAAGCAAAATAAAATCAGAAAATGTGAAGTTTCCTAACATCATGACTATATTTATTTCAATCTCTTTATTAAATTTAAAATTAAGTTCTTAGAAAAGTGAAAAAATTAAAAACTGACTCAAAAACAAATTTAATATCTTTTAAGTTATCTACCTATAGCTATTATCTGTGAATTCTGTGATCTATGCTTGTTCTTGTTGTTTGTGGTCTATGGTTGCGACCATAGACCACGAACACTAGGATATAGACGTCAAACTCCATAGAGCCTAAAATAGAATCTTAACAGGATTCTAGTGTGAGTGTTCCTTCACTATGGTACATCTATACATTTTCAATCTTGCATCTCACTCTCTCGTGATTTAACGACTCTATCCATTCATGTTTAATGCAAATTTCATTGATAACCCAGCATGTCCTGCTCTAACACGATGTATAGCAATAGCGGAACTCGATGCTTATTGGTCCATCGCTTAAGCAGAATTACGTCATAGCGGAACCGGAAGCGGTTACTTTTTATTTTAGTTAGGGATGGGATTGGCCCATCGGAGTGAACCGTAACCTTATAATTATAGTGATGTACTTATCGGTTTTCGAGTACCGGTTTTTTTAATATTTACCGATTTTCTTCCTTACTAAATTCTAATTTAAAAAAGGTTGTGAAATAAAAGAAATTTTAACTTTGAATAGCTGATTTATTCATTTTCATTTCTTAAACTACCACCGGTTCTGAATGTAGTTTACTTTTGAGAAGAATCCGGTAAGAAACTCAACAGTTACTCTTTTAAAATATTGTCTGGTACATTATATTAATTTATGACCATCGCAGAGTTCCATTTAAACGCGGAATAAATTGGACTTCGCTTTTAAATAATATTTATAGGTATATAGATAGGTTTTCCAGATGTTTAATTTAAATAACCTATAATAAAAATGATGATCTACTATTGACAGTCATCGCGATCGTGATATTTTTGGAAAGGCGGTAGTGCTTCCAGTTCTATCAACTGTAACGATCACAATCCATACTATACTAAATGCATTTTTTTTAATCAAGACAACCCTATTGCCTACAATGTCTTTTGCTGAGCAGTTTTTCGTAATGAAAATCTGTCTAAACGTCAAATTTATTCGTTGATTAAATTTCCCTTGGCGATTGATAAGTGGGTCTTAAATTTACTTAAATAATAGCTCTAAACATCATTAAAAAATACGATAAGTTAGATAAGTAAAAATCTGTTGTTTGAATTAAAAAATCAGCATATTTAAGAACATGAATAGGCATGATGACAGTTGTGAAGAATCAATGAAATTATGAATATATCTATGAAAATAGGATTCATGGAATATAAAAAATTTATTTATTTATCTATTTTGTCCGAGATTGATATTTATTTTGATAAAATAAAACTATAAAATACAGCAATCCGCCATATTGAATTGTGTTCAATTCAGATCAGAGCGAAAGGTATGTCACATATCTTGAAATTTTGACAAACTACAATGACAAAACATATTTTATCTATTTTGCTGAAATAAGATTATCTTTATTCTTTCGAAATAGATATTTCCAAACACCATCCAACAGTTTTTCAATCAGTCATCATGCCTTTTGCAAAGTACTCGTAAAAGTTTTCTCTAAATCTTTTTTACAACTAGATTACAATGCATCATACAATATAGCACAACTAAATTACAATTTAACATATCACACGTAGTAATTATTAATGAAAAAATCATGAAATAAATTTCCGTTGTGGCTCTTGCACCAATTAAATAAAAAAGATTGCCTACTATTTATTGATTCAATTGATGAAAACTGTGATCAATAAAATTCATTCTCATTGATGATCGCAAGAGAAAACTAAGAAAATACTAATATAACATTTAAAAAAACATCTTAATATTATATTAGTTTCACTTTCACTTAAATTCAATAAGTAATTTAAATATATTTATATTTAAGTAATAAATTAATAAGGTATGTATTTGACAAAAATGTATGTTCTCACCATTGATTTAGTTCTTATATTATTATAGGTTACAGACAATATGAAGCGATTATATTTAAAAGCTAGATCATATAAGTTGTGTAGATAAGTTTACAACTTTATCTAGATATTATTATTCATAGGTGGTTATGAGTGAGAAAAAATACTAAACAGACATAATTTAATTTCATGAAAGTATTACACAAGCTATTGTTTATTTAATAATTTTAATTATTATTAGTAAAACAATTGATTTCATAGAAACGTTTGATAAAATAATAATTTGATTAAACGGTTTTTGTTTAACGATAGTTCACCAAATAGGTAGGTACGGCGTATATTTTCTTCAAATGTATATTCAAAACCTACTCTTCATTCATTATTATATTATCTACAAGTTTTAACCAAACTATTTAATGTTAATTATCTTTATACACCCCTACGATAACATGATTAAAAATTGGAAACTACTATAAAATTTTATTGTAGTAGGTATTCATAATGAATAACACCCAGTTGAAGTCTGTCTGGCTGTCTGATACTCCGTTGTCTAAAACCACTGAATCGATTTCAATAAAATATGCCAAGGATTTATTTCTAATGCTTATTTATGTTAGTAATTTTTTAATAAATTAATGTTAAAGTAATGACTAGTTTTGGTGACAGCGCCATCTATCGACAAAATTGTAAAGTTTTGCTTAAAAATGTATGCAATTAAAAAGTGTAATAATTTGTCCCCGGGACAAAACAGGACTAAAACATTGACTTTGATATCCTGAAAAACAGTAGGGTTAGCGCGCCATAGGGGATGAACATTTTTGTCGACGTAGGTAACCCATAATTTTGTCAAATCTGTACTGATTTTGAGAAACCTTTGAAAAAGCTGGGTCAAGTAGTGTTATTATCTAAACATAACAAAAACAAATATTATGTTGATACAGAGAACACAATACTTCTTACACAGTGAAAATAAATGAGATGAGCACAGAAATGCAAACATCAAATCACAAACAGTGATTATAATTTAATATAAGAAATTCTTTTTAAATAACCGACTCAAACTCTCGCGCCACTATACAAAGTATATTATTTATTGCTGATATTTTAAAAACCACTCGACCGATTTTGATAAAATTTATATGGGACCACCTGGGAAGTATACCCTTTGAAACAATAAAAGAATTTTTCAAATTGGTTCAGGTGTCTTCATACATAAAATA
This sequence comes from Oeneis ivallda, assembly GCA_029955525.1. Lineage (NCBI taxonomy): Eukaryota > Metazoa > Arthropoda > Insecta > Lepidoptera > Nymphalidae > Oeneis > Oeneis ivallda. The sequence goes on from JARPMR010000016.1 coordinate 3,693,202, forward strand.
TTCTCTACATACATAAAAAAACAATAAAAAAAGATTCTGACGAATTGAGAACCTTCTCCTTTTTTGAAGTCGGTTACTAAAAAGAAAATTAATGTTTCTTACTTTCACCTATTTTAGGTTACAACAATGTTAACTACTTTGACGTCGCACTGATCAATAACTACCACCTTTGGTAACTTTGGTTGCAATCAAATTTTCCATTTCCTTGAATCTACATTGTGAATTCGTCTATTAAAATTAATGCACCATTGTCTAACAATCCAAACGCCTTCAAAAAACAGATTTTTGTTCACGACAAGTCATACCAAGATGTATCGAGATTGTCAAATTGTTTAATAATATCTGTACATATGTAAACTTTACAGAGTTTTGGCAAGGTCTGTTCGATAATATACATATAGTGCCATACTAAAGCCGACAGATTACCTGATGGATAATACAATTTTATCTTACTATCATCATATTATTTAATTGATATTAAAGAATGAAATGATTCAATTTCATTGGATAACAGTGCATTTTTACAATGTTGACATTGCACACAATCTAGTCTGGGAAATAAATAACGCCAAACTACACCAGTAATGTATGACACAGCATAGGTTTGGAAAGTATTTTCGGATGGAATACTTTCTTCAATGAAAATAAAGTTTTGAGCATCCGAACTATGGAGAATATCATTGATATTTCGATTTCGCTTGATAATTACATTTTTTAGAGTTCCCTACATTTTATCATCACCAGGGGTGCAATTTGCATATAAAGATTTACCAGTAGATATCTCATTAATGAGCAATTTCTTATACAAGGCAACAAATTGTTGACAGTCTGGATGTGTGCTACATCCACCCTGTCCTCGAATCTGTCCAAAAAAGATTTCCAGGGGATCCTGGTTTAAACGCTTCAAACTCAAATATTATGTTGATACAGAGAACACAATACTTCTTACACAGTGAAATTAATGAGATGCACACAGAAATGCAAACATCAAATCACAAACAGTGATTATAATTTAATATAAGAAATTCTTTTTAAATAACCGACTCAAACTCTCGCGCCACTATACAAAGTATATTATTTATTGTTGATATTTTAAAAACTGCTCGACCGATTTTGATAAAATTTATATGGGACCACCTGGGAAGTTGACAGTCTGGATATGTGCTACATCCACCCTGTCCTCGAATCTGTTCAAAAAGTTTTCCAGGGGATCCTGGTTTAAACGCCCGGAATCAATCTTAGTTCCGACCAAAGGTGTTTAATGGTTTTAATGTCATGAATAAAGTTACGTAACGACAGTGGCTTACATTCTCTTGAGTCTGAAGCATCAAATTTCATTGATTCTAGCTTCTTCAAGGCTTCGTTCCAAAACTCTAAGTGGACTGAATTTAAAGACAAAGCATTACGTAAATTAACACTTGAATGACCAGAACAATTCAAGCTGTCAAACAAATCATTAATGAACAAAAAGATCTCGGCAGTGAAATAGCCATTATCAATGTTCACAAATGGTACACTATAATTATGAACTATTTGAAGATGTTCATATGTCTTCTTCTTCTTTTACTCCTGGGAATTTTCTCCGCAAGTAGGCGTGTCCGCCCGTTTTGCGTATGTTCATATGTCTTCATCTGGTTGTGTAAAACTCCCGAAACCGCCCTGCTGAAAACTTGCGCAGCATACACAACCTGAAAAATTCAAATTGCTAGTCATTTTTACAGAATAAATGTGATATACCTACTTCTTTATTTTGAATCTAGAGCCAAAATACCAAGTTTCATACACATAACTTGAAAAACAACTTGAATATGAAGGACTATCACTATGATACAAACATTCAACCCCTATAATCCCTTTAGGGCTTGAATTTTAAGAAACTGTGAAAGATTTACTTCTTTGTTTTTAATTGAAAGCCCAAATACAAAGTTTCATAGATAGAACTTAAAAACTGATGGACTTTCATACAAATTTCCATTCCCTATTTAACCCCTTTGGGGGTAGATTTTACAAAATCTATGAAACACGTACTTTTTTATTTTTAATGTAAAGCCCAAATACCGAGTTTCATGAGTATTACTTGAAAAATGACGGACTTTCATATACACTTTAACCCCCCCATTTAACCCCCTTGGGGGTGGAATTTCAAAAGATCCTTTTTAGTGCTCACCTACGTCATAAAATGAACCTACTGTCAAAATTTCAAGTTTCTAACTTCAGTGGGTTTGGCTGTGCGTTGATAGATCAGTCAGTCATTCAGTAAGGCAGGAAAAGTCTTTTTATAAGTACTTATAGCTGATGTATTAATATGTACTTATTATAAAATTTAAATAGCTGCCTCGTTGGTCCAGTGGGTAACTAAGTATGACCAGGTCCTGGGCTCGATTCCTGGGTCAGGCCAAAAAAAATGTATTGGATTTTTCTGTCAAGAAATTCTTATAGTAGGTACTAGCCTGGAGGAAGAAAGTTGGCGGTGAGTCACCCCGTGCCTCAGAGAGAACGTAAAGCTGTCGATCCTGCACCTGGTCTCTCTCTGGTTGTTTCAGGCTTTCCATCCCATTGGACTAAGACTATGAGAGTGAGGGAATAGAGAGTGTGACTGTTTTTGTGCACACACTTGTACTATAATATCTCCTGCGTATATAGCTACTCTCTGAGCGAGGTTGGCCACCGTGACTGGATTCAGTCGGGAGGATATTATTATTATATTTTATAAAGTGTACACTTACCTTCATCTTGTCATAAGAAGGTTTTATGTGTTTGTGGGTAAGTTTGGTTAGACTTGGCAACACCATGGATCCCATCAATAGCATACAGCTTCTCAACGTAATCCCACTGAGCTCGCTTGTTGCCGATGAGCAGATCCTTTTTCTGAAAATTGTTTCAAAAACATTTCAGTAAGTGGGGTGCATCATACATGTGATAAATTTTCTTATTATTGATTTCATAATGAATAATGTGAGGATCATTATGACCAGTTCTAAGTAAATTTTCACATGTCTCAGATATTAACGAATTTATTGCAGCAACATTGGCAGAGCCTTGATCAGACACAGTTACTCTCAAAACAAACCCAGTTTTAAGAACTTCAGCAATAATCTCTTTAAGTATCTTTTTTAGAGACATGGTTTTAATACCATCACAAACAAAATAAAATGCAATGGGTATTTTCCAAGATAAAAATATTCCACACAGCATGAAAACTAAAGCTTTGTCAGCAACATTATGAGTGTGTTGACCACACTCGAAACCTTAAATAACACCAGTATGGAAATAGAAAAACAAGTTTTTATTAATGGCCATTTCATCAAAGAGTAGCGTACATTGCAAGCCCATAGTATTTTTGGTCTTCACAACATCTGCCAAATGTTGGAATATAAAATCAATACCTGGTCTTAGTGGTTAATATGGAAAATATTAATATTGGTTAATATAGAAGATATGGTAGATTTAGCTGGTAATTTAACATTACACTTCTGCAAAAATCTATAACATTTTGGACTTAATTTATACAGTGAGAGTGCAAAAAGTATGTGTATCTCACTGCTTTAGACTGCACCTGACAATCTCAACTGTGAATCTACTAATAATTTGCCAAAGTTACTTAAAAGTGGATACTTTTTAATAAACATTTTATATTTACTTATAATGAAATGACTGAAACTTTGATTTCAATTTTTTATATTTAATAGTTACTTAATGATTTCAGCTTTGGGGTGGTCTGATCCAGACAAGATGTCTCATTGAAAGGCATGGTTTTTGATGGAATGGGACTCTATTGCGAGTTACAAGATGTAATTGGGATACCATCAGTGGGACTCAGTAGTAAGTTACAAGATGTACTGAGGATATCATCATCAATGAGCATAGCATTGCATGAGTTTGGGCTTGGCTGGGAGTTCTGAATGATATTTATTGTTGAGGGAAGTTCTACATAATTCTCTTCTTCTTCTTTATCAACTGATAGACGTCCACTGCTGGACAAAGGTCTCTTGCATGGACTTCCACAGGCCTCGGTCGTGCGCCGCCTGAATCCAGCGGCTCCCTGCGACTCGTTTGATGTCGTCGGCCCACCTGGTGGGAGTCTGCCAACACTGCTCTTCTCGGTACGGGGTCGCCACTCCCGCACCTTGGGACCCCAACGACGATTGATACATTAGTAGAAGTCAAAACCGAAGAGCAAGATGAATCTTCATGTGTAACTTGGTCTATATGCCTAGACGCAATTGGGATATGGCTGGTAACTTTAACATCGAGAGGTCCCTTGGGAACAAGCGAAGATATCTCAAGATATTTAAGATTTGACGATAGATTATGAAGTGATTTTTCATTAGAAGGTGGATTAAGGAAGGAATTGCATCTAAAGTTAATCTTAAATTATTATTAATGTTCTCTGGTTTGAAATGACTACAACAAATTCTAATATTTTCTCATTTAGAAGTTCCGGGACCAACCAACCATACATAACCAACCATACATACCTTCCATCTGTCGAGACAATTAAACGGTATTCTATGTAAATTTACTTTGCTATAACACATGACCGCATCCTGGTTCCTGGATGAAAAAGTTTACCACTCGCACTGAACTTGAAGGCACATTTTATTTGCACAAAATAACCTGTGATAAAGGCACAGCACAAATCAGACCATTTAACTATCTAGATGAAACACAATAATTATTGATTAAGGAACTTAAAATTGAGAATAGAAATAGGGGATAGTATAGGTAATAAAAGTTTATCCTGATAAAATTTAACACCGATCCGCCGCCGCCATTTGTCGAGAATTTTCGTTTTAGAAAAGAATAGGTAAGTTTATACTTAGGGCAAAAAAATTGGAAATACCGGGAAGAACCTACAAAACGGAATCGGATAATAGTATTATTTTCGTTCATTAATCATAACTTTTACGATAGTGAAAGTAAAGAAAATATTAAGCTTTGTCAATAGTTAACTTGAGATTTCTTTTGTTAAAAACTACATTATTTTATACACACCTTAAGTAAGTAATTAATTCCTATTTTTATACAGTAAATTTTAATATTAGAAACTTAAAGATTTAAAGCCACGGATAATTTTAAACTTAGCACCGGAAATGTTACGTAGGCAGGAAATGACGATAGATGCGAACTTTTGGTAGTGTGAAATAGAGCGAGAGCGCTTGGCACCACTATGAGTATGATAGGGACAGAAAAACTCGATAAATAGTTACTATTGTTATTCTAAAGTGAGACGGGGGTGGTTGCGACTTGCGTCCTCCGCGAGAAGGGATAATTTTTTAAATAAAATTAATTAAAACATAGAAATTACCTGTCGTAATGTAACTACGAAATTAAACAGTGTCAGTGGCATTATAGTTTGATTAAAAATATTGATGTCACTCCAAAAACCGATGGTGACTACTCAGTTCACGGCATCAATCTCGTAGCAGTCTCCCAATATGGAAAAGAAATTCCAAATATCTTAATTGCCCGCTTTGTTTATTATTCTACTGTGGTATAAACGAAGATTGATCAAAGTTTAATAAGTGACTGTGTTTGTTATGTGGTAATAATGATTGTGTGGATGATTTCGAAGTCATTGAACCTTTGTGCGGCGTGCTGACATTGTGAAATTGTGAATCGGAAGTATGTAAATAAACATGAACGATATAGGTATTAAAATAGTGGAATCTCCGAAAGACCGGCTGGGCGAGGTGTCCCCGGTGGAGATAGGCAGCGAGAATGAGGTGGACCCGCTTTCCATCGACGAAGTTAAGGACCCATTGTTGATGAACGCCAAGGTCGATGGAGGCAAGGAAAGCTGTGATGAAGATGCCAAAGAGCTCATGAGCGAAACAAAGAAGGAATGCGACAATCCACAGCCCTGTGACACTGTTAAAGGTATTGTTTTAGGGGGTGTATATTTAACTGTTAAACCAGGGATTCCCAAACTATTTTGGGCAAGAGACCCCTTTTCCAAAATGAACTCATAGCCAAATTACTTTAAAAACCTATCTATAGTTTTTCTCCTATTGATACAAAATATTTACCAATTTAAAAACTTTGCAGTTGGTTAAGTGAGTAAACTTGCTATCATTTTCTCATCAAAATTTAACAAAATAAATAGACATAAAGAACAACAATGATAATTCTTACTAAAATATTAGTCATTCTTATAACAGGTTAAACATTCATATAACAGGTGAAGCAGTGATAGCCTAGTGGTTAGGATTGTGGTCTCCTATTCGGGGGGTCGCAGGTTCGATCCCGGGTATGCACCTCTGACTTTTCGGAGTCAAGTGCGTTGAAGCAATTAACTATCACTTGCTTCAATGGTGAAGGAAAACATTGTGAGGAAACCTGCACATCTGAGAGTTCTTCATAATGTTCTCGAAGGTGTGTGAAGTCCACCAACCACCCCTGAGAGGAGACCTGCGCTCAGTAGTGAGCCGTTGATGGGTTGCTAATGATGATGATGATGGTAACAGGTTGGTACAGTTTCAAATAAAAACTTGTGTTTATTAATATAGGGGTCGATTTTTAGACCTCGTCGATGACCCCTAAAATCAGTTCTCATATATGTCAACCCCTGGGAAATCGATTTCGACACCAAGGGGTTGATATCAACCACTTTGGGAATGCCTGTGTTAAACAGTCAAACACACATGATTAAGTTACTGCTTGCGAATTATTAGTTGTCACTTTTAATGTATTTCATCTCCTGGGAATTGGGTATTTGACTGTAATGAAAATGTTGATATTCATTATTTATAATCAAAAATGTAACATGTAAGAATAACATATTTGTAAAAACAGAAAATAAATCGGCCCAAAAATAAATAAATTATAGAGCTTTAAAGTTTCCTGTTAAACAGAGATGTTAGATGTCACAAGTCAGCAGCTCCATACACGCTCCATAGAAAATTTTGTTTTAGAAAGAGACTGATACAGTCACTGTAAAACAGCTTATAATTCCAAGACTAGTAAAGATATTTAAAAAAGAGAAATGGCATTGTGTTATAGTATTTAAAACATTATTTTAAATTAATAAAAAAATATCAGTCAAATACACAATTGTCTCTGCAAGTAGAAGCCTACCTTTAATGTAGTTCATGTAATTAAAAAGAGCGACAAATTTTTCCCAGCTTGATTTGCTTTCATTGTCGTTGTTTGCTTCTCTATTGCTCTTTGTACTGCGAATTGGTCCACAATAATTCCGCCAATGTCAACGTCAGTGGAAAAGACTTTCTTCTATGTATTTAAATCTAGATTTAATAGACCAAAAAGACAACACTAACACTGTTATTTTATAATGTACATTGTAGACTGTTAATACATACATAGGGATTATATTTTTAATTAACACCAAATATATATAGTATAACACAAATATAATATGTACAATAGAATAGAATAGAATAGAATAGAAATATTTTTTATTCAAATAAACTTTTACAAGTGCTTTTGAATAGTCGATGAATCTACCACTGGTTCGGAATGCCTTTCCTGCTGAGAAGAACCAGCAAGAAACTCGGCGGTTGCTCTTTTCAAAAAAAGTTACAATACAGTAAATACTGTGCTATACATATATGCAGTGTTTCCACAATGAGGGAAGTTCCAAAAAATGCATACCGACTAACTTCTATCTTAAGATGGGCAGACATAAAGTAGCCCCATTCCCGCCGGTGGCACCCGTTCACGAGCATGACGCATGACCCAGCCATTGCTTCGCTCAACCATATTTGAGGGAACGTAACAACCCGCAACCCGGGGGGGTAAGGGAGCGCAACTCCATCTAGCGCTCCAAACGTCAACCTCACCTGCCCGTGGTGCCCCCTGCTAGTCTACTGACGAGGCTATGACGACCGACAAATGGCGGTATAACCATTTCATACTGGCTAGACTGAGCAAATGGCACAGGCCGGTGTCGGGCAGCAGCGAAACTGGTGCGATCAGTCTAGCCCTGCGATGACCAACACGCCTGCCCAGCGTGGTCATTATGGGCAAAACCTTAATGGATAATCACAGAAAACCATGGCCCCTAGTTCCCGGCGGCCTCGCTATTCCTGACCCTGGCAGCGGTCACGGTAATGGCGGGGCAGGGGGTGCTAAGAATCTCCGGACGAGATTCCGCTGCCAACCCCGACGACTGGACCTGGTGACGTATAACGCACGCACTTTGAGGACCGACGAGAAGATCATCGAGCTGGAAGAAGCAGTGAGCAAGTTGCGCTGGAATATTATAGGATTGTCTGAAGTCCGAAGAGAGGGGGAGGACTCGATAATCCTCAATTCCGGCAACTTGTTTTACTACCGGGAGGGCGATCAACAGTCCCAGGGTGGTGTCGGGTTCATCGTCCACAAGTCCCTCGTCAACAACATTGTACAAGTCGAGAGTGTGTCGAGTAGGGTAGCGTACCTCATACTCAGAATCACCAAACGGTATTCGCTGAAGGTTATACAGGTCTACGCACCGACATCGACACATTCTGACGAGGAGGTAGAGGCGCTGTATGAGGATATATCAAAAGCCATACACGCCTCTGCCACTCATTACAGTGTTGTGATGGGGGATTTCAATGCAAGGCTGGGCGAACGAAGCGGTGCAGAGACGAGATTGGGGCATTTTGGGTATGGGCGAAGGAACCAAAGGGGCCAAATGTTGGCCGACTTCATGGAGAAGGAGGGCCTCTTTATGATGAACTCCTTCTTCAGGAAGCGGCCACACAGAAAATGGACATGGTTGAGTCCCGATGGTTCCACGAGAAATGAGATCGACTTCATTATGTCGACCAAGCGGCATATATTCAATGATGTCTCTGTGATCAATAGGGTGAAAACCGGTAGCGATCACCGGATGGTAAGAGGCACGTTGAATATTAATGTAAAGCTGGAAAGGGCCAGACTGGTGAAGTCCACTCTCCGACCTTCTCGTGCTCATATCCAAAATCCCGAAAACTTCCAACTCGAACTGCAGAACCGATTCGAGTGCCTAGCAGACTGCGTTTCTGTGGACGATCTAAACAACAGGTTCGTGGAAACTGTCCATACTGTGGGGTCTAAATTCTTTAAGACCCATCGCAGGAAAAGAACCGAAAAGTTCTCTGACCATACTCTCAAGCTAATGAAGGAGAGACAAGAGATGAGGCTGCAGTCATCGGCAGACGCGGCTGCCTACCGGCGGATTAATAGGCAGATCTCTAAGGCACAAACTCGCGACCTTCGTGTCTTTAATACCAAGTGTATTAAAGATACCATTGAGCGGAACAAAGGCTCAAAAGTGTTCGCGAGAGATCTGTCTATCGGACAGAGCCAGCTGACGCGGCTGAAAACTGATGACGGCCGTCTCGTCTCTTCTCGACCTGAGGTCTTGGGAGAGGTTGAGAAGTTCTATGGACAGTTATATACCACGACACAAAAACCTGTTGAAGATTTGGCGAAAGATCCCAGAGCCAAACTGACCCGACACTATACCGAAGATATCCCGGACGTCAGCCTATACGAGATTAGAATGGCTCTCAAACAGCTCAAGGACAACAAGGCGCCAGGTGATGACGGAATCACTGCGGAACTCCTGAAAGCGGGTGGAAAACCGGTACTTAAGATCTTTCAGCGATTGTTCAATTCCGTCATCCACGAGGGCACAACGCCGGAAGCATGGCACAGGAGCGTGGTGGTTCTGTTCTTCAAAAAGGGTGATAATACCTTGTTGAAGAATTATAGACCCATCTCGTTGTTGAGTCATGTTTATAAGTTGTTCTCGAGAGTCATTACGAATCGTCTCGCTCGTAGGTTTGACGACTTCCAGCCTCCCGAACAAGCCGGATTCCGAAAAGGCTTTGGTACCATAGATCACATTCATACGCTGCGGCAGGTTATACAAAAGACGGCAGAGTATAACCGGCCACTTTGCTTAGCGTTTGTGGACTATGAGAAAGCCTTCGATTCGGTGGAAACTTGGGCTGTGTTGAGGTCGCTGCAGAGATGCCGGATTGACTACCGGTATATCCAAGTGTTGAAGTGCTTGTATGAAAACGCCACAATGTCAGTACGTATACAGGACCAGACTACGAGGCCAATCCACTTGCAGCGTGGAGTGCGACAGGGAGACGTTATCTCCCCGAAGCTCTTTACCGCTGCGTTGGAGGACGTCTTTAAGCTTCTGGATTGGAACGGGCTTGGCATCAACATAAACGGCGAGTACATCACTCACCTGCGATTTGCCGATGACATAGTAGTCATGGCAGAGACTCTGAGAGACCTCAATACAATGCTCAACGATCTCAGCAGGGTTTCTCAACAGGTGGGCCTGAAAATGAACATGAGCAAGACGAAAATCATGTCCAATGCTCATGCACCGCTCCACCCAGTAATTGTTGAGAACTCTGCACTCGAAATTGTCGACGAGTATATTTACCTGGGACACACAGTCCAGCTAGGTAGGTCCAATTTCGAGAAAGAGATCAACCGCCGAATCCAACTCGGCTGGGCAGCGTTCGGGAAGCTCCGAGATGTCTTCTCGTCCAAAATTCCTCAGTGCCTGAAGACTAAAGTCTTCGAACAGTGCGTGTTGCCAGTGATGACTTACGGATCCGAGACATGGTCGCTAACTAAGGGCCTCATAAGTAGGCTCAGGACCGCTCAGCGGGCGATGGAGAGAGCTATGCTCGGAGTGTCCCTGCGGGATCGAATCAGAAATGAGGAGATCCGGAGGAGAACCAGAGTCACCGACATAGCTAAGCGAGTCGCGATACTGAAGTGGAAATGGGCGGGGCACATAGTTCGAAGAGCTGATGGTCGTTGGGGTCCCAAGGTGCTGGAGTGGCGACCCCGCACCGGGAAGCGCAGTGTTGGCAGACCCCCCACCAGGTGGACCGACGACATCAAACGAGTCGCAGGGAGCCGCTGGATTCAGGCGGCGCAAGACCGAGGCCTGTGGAAGTCCATGCAAGAGACCTTTGTCCAGCAGTGGGCGTCTATCGGTTGATAAAGAAGAAGAAAAGAAGAACAACCCGCATCACACGACACCACCTCAGAAATGTTTAAGAGTGCGTGACATACTTATGCTACCCATGTTAAGGCATCGAATTGAAAACTAATATTCAAATGCTCATTTTAAGACATCACTTAGACACAAATAAAGTATTATTTTGTTACACAGGTTGATTATTACTGTCTCATGAATCGCTGGAGCAAGTTATATTCACGCTTTTTTGTCATTAATATAGTCCTCAATTGTATAATATGCTTTTTCCATGAGAGAAGTTTTAATTGCTTTCTTAAACTTGTGTAAAGGCAAGTCTAAGATCGACTGTGGAATTTTATTATAGATCGTCACGCCCATTCCCACAAATGTCTTTCGGACCCTCTTGAGGCGCAGTCGAGGAATCACGAGCCTATTTGGATCTCAAACCTGCCTATTGTGTAAATCACCCTTTTTGTTTGTAACTCAAAATATTTGTCTGACAAATATTATGTTGTTATAAGTATATTGTGAAGCTACTGTCAGAATGCCTATTTCCTTAAATTTTTCTCGAAGGGAATCCCGCCGAATTGCCCTCTTCTGCAATACAAAAATTTTTCCAATGTCGGCTGCTTTACCCCATAGTAAGATTCCGTATGACATAATACTATGGAAATATGCAAAATAAACAATTTTTGCAGTTTCTATGTCAGTTAACTGTCGAATCTTCCTAACAGCAAAAGCAGCAGAGCCTGCCAGCAAGTGTTGTTATATGGGTGCCCCACTGTAGCTTAGAATCCAGGGTTAATCCCAAGAACACTGTGGAGTCCTCAGTTTTCAAAGGTTCATTATTTATCTTTAAATTATTACTGACGGCTCTGGTGTTAGGCAATAAAAACTCAACACACTTTGTTTTTTTAGCATTTAAAAGTAAATTATTTGCCGTAAACCATTCAGAAACTTGAGATAATGCATTATTTACATCGTCAAAATTATCTTTCGTCCTATCAACTTTAAAAATCAAAGACGTATCATCTGCAAATAGAACAATATCACAAGTATTTTGGACAAAATGTGGTAAATCATTTATGTAAATCAAAAACATGAATGGACCTAGAATAGAACCCTAGGGTACACCCATTACTGAGGCTGATCCGGATGATTTTACGTCATTGACACATACTCTTTGAACACGATCACATTGTAAAAATGAAGTAAATTTAATATCTTAAGACTTGAGTAGTATGAGTATCTACTACTCATACTACTCGAGTCTTAAGATAATGTAATATGATAATTTAGTAGAATGTTTTTTATTTGAAGACTAGATTTTGCCTGGGACATTGTCTGTGTAGTTAGGTTTAGGTTTTTTTTGGAACCTTCTGTTTTCTGGAATAAAAAGTAGCCTATGCCACTCTTCAAGTCCTCAGCTATACCCATACAAAAATGTCTGTGGGTACCCACATTTCAACAGTAATATTGTTTTTTTACTGTTGATGTTCCATACCAAACCCAGTTCATTACCCATTACGAGTATTACTGAACTACCACAGGAACTCCTTGATTTTCCAAGATAAAATGTAGCCTATAGGTTTTAATCCTGGGTATGAGCTATCTCTGTATCAAATTTCAGCCAAATCGGTCCATTTGTTGTGGCGTGAATGAGTAACAAACATCCATCCATCCATTAGAATAGAATAGAAATATTTTTTATTCAAATAAACTTTTACAAGTGCTTTTGAATAGTCGATGAATCTACCACTGGTTCGGAATGCCCTTGCTTCCGAGAAGAACCAGCAAGAAACTCGGCTTTTGCTCTTTTCAAAACAACAATACAGTAAATACTATGTTATATATGCAGTGTTTCCACAATGAGGGAAGTTCCAAAATGCATACCGACTAACTTCTATCTTAAGATGGGCAGACATAAAGTAGCCCCATTCCCGCCGGTGGAACCCGTTCACGAGCATGACGCATGACGCAGCCATTGCTTCGCTCAACCATATTTGAGGGAACGTAACAACCCGCATCATACACCCATCCTCACAAACTTTCGCATTTATAATATTAGTAGGATAGTATAAGTCACATAAAATAAAGAGTTTAAAAAATGCTTATTAATTAAAATTTTAGGGTATTAAATATTATATACAAGATAACTTTTCTTGAAACAATGAATTGAAGAAATGCCATTTCAGAGCATTCTAAATTCAAAACACTCTCACACTGGGTGAGGAGCAAAAACAACTTTTGCTCACTGGATTTAAACAGCAAAACTTTCTTAAACCTGAATCTATTTAAGCTAGTTTAAAATACAACAGCTCTATGGAAAATAGATAATTAGTTTCATTCCATAAAATCAATCCTATAGATAGATTGATGCTGTGATGATGTTTTATTCCTATAAAATATCCATCCTACAACTATCCTGAGTGGTAAACTATAATTATCTACAGGAGTGCGATTCTCTTAAAAACATCTAGCGTCGATGTGGGCTGCGATGTTACATCGTTCACATCGACTTGACTTACAACGGTTGTAAAAATTGGTATTCTGTAGCAGCCTAAACCTCATCGACGATATTACTGTCGAGACGAACCCTGCGATGTTCTATCGGGCGAGCCGGTGTTGTCGTACTTTTTTTTATATAGTTTTCGGTAAAAGTTTACGATTGTGAAATTTAGCCTTTTTGATACTTTAGAAATTGCTTTATTACAAATTTTACTGTTTTAATACAAAATTACATTTAGAATTACAAAATACCATGAAAATAAACATTATATATAAGTTTTAACTTCGACCTAGGATGAATGCTCGTTGACCGTTGCCGATAACATTAAGACGAATTAAAAAATGAGGTTCATCGTTGAGGACCGAGGGGTGACCCGTGACCCAATCCATGTTTGTAAACACCAAACACTTGTGACTGTGAAGGCAATCGTATTTCTAACTCAATATAAGTATAAGAACAAAACGAAACACTTAAAATACTTTTTCATCATACCTATTCGAAAAACGAATATTGGCTTCAGAGGACAGCGGGAGCAAAATTCCATTTTAACCCCATGGGACTTTTCATTTCTCTCTTCTGATTGGTCCGCGTTATAGTGCTTTAGCATACTAAAGCACTAACGCGGACCAATCAGAAGAGAGAATTCAAAAATGTGTCGAAATTCAAAAATGTTTGAGAAGCTGCTGTTGTCTACGATAAGTCACGTGATCAAATTTGTCGATTAGACACATACGCCCATACTTCCAACATAAATATTAATGTTTAATTATTTCATAAAAAAATATTTGTGTTTTATTTAAACTTTCAATATTATACGTATTGGTAATGTCTATACTCTATACATAGTAGGTTGATACTCCTAGCTTTTTCTCATAGGTAATGATGAAAAATAGTATGTGTCATTCGGGGCCAAAATTTTTTGTTCTCGGGCGGCGTATATTGAATTCCTCGCTACGCTCAGGATTCTACTTTAGAATCCCTCGCTGCGCTCGGGAGTCTACTATAGAATCCTTCGCTTCGCTCTGAATTCAAAATAACGCCCTCGGGGAACAAAAAATTCCTTTGGCCCCATATAACACAAATAACTATAGAATCCTTGCAATACTACAGTCTACATTGTGACGCTCTGGCAACAAGTGATAGTGTAAGGACTACTTTTGGATACCTACGTAAGATGTGATGTATGATGATTTGAAAATAACTGAGTGCAAAAAACTGTGTTATTTAACCTGAAATCAATGTTTATAATGCTGCATTCACTACACATTTTGAAAAGTTGGTAGAAAGAAGCATTCAGTGGTGATGTTGATACACTCTTGGATTGACCAAAAGGATTATAAGTTATTTATAGAAGTTGTCCCAAGAATTTGAAGAGTACCTATCGCAAAAGGTTTGTTACTTTGACTCCTAAGGGTTTTACTATTAAACTGTACCTACTAACTAAAGTACTTTACTTACTTACTAAACACAATATAAAGGAACTACCCAATAATAAAATATTTTATTAATTAATGAACTATTAATCTTTTCCAATGACTTCCCCTCTTGAAATTGACATCAAACTATATCTCGAATTTTACTAAAACAGTTTTGATTGAACTTACAACACTACTAAAAATAAATATGTAGCAAAAAACATCATTTCAGCGGTTCAGGTCAGTGGCTTTTGCACACTGAGTTCTTATATAAGTATAGTAAAAAAGGATTCTAGTTTCTAACTACTTTTTGGTTATCTGTATGTAATATACCTAAGCCTAAGTAATTCAAACTACCCATATGTATTTACATAATTAATTATATTAAATAAAAATGTTTCAGCTGGAATTATTATGCGGGATAATGCACTCCATGACTTTCAGTGTGCATTTAGAAGGAATCAAGATGTGGCGAGCAGCTGCGCATTTAATATAATATAGGATAGGACATAAGTCAAGCCCTAATAAAATTTTTACACAACACAGCTATTAAACGCTAAAACTTGAAAAATAAAAACAGTTTCCTTTGATATATATCTTTTATTTTTTCTCACTCTTTCTTTGAGGTTTGTGTTGGCTAGTAGTTAGCTAGAACAAAGTGCTTTCTAGAAATGTATCAAACATTCTCGTAACTGCTTGTCTATTCATTGCTACATCCCTTTGTAGAAGAAGCTGTAGGTATACATGTTGTGCTGCTAAATCTGCAGATTTGCTTCATGAAATTTCAATTATGTGGGTTGCCTCTATGTGAAAAATCTGAAAAATGATATGAATAAGTACCTATTTATAGCATACATAAACCCTGTAGGGAGCATAAAAGGACACGTACCTAGCAAATATTTTCAAACCATCTAAACAACAGATGTTTAGATGATTTACAAAGATTTGCTAGACATATGATGTCACAGTCAGGTGGTTTTTAATTCCTGCGGGAAATCATTTATTTTCCGGGATAAAATGTAGCCCATGTTCTAATCCTGAGTATGAGCTATCTCCATTGCAAATTTTAGCCAAATCGGTTCATTCGTGGTGGCGTGAAAGAGTAACAAATATCCATCCATCAATCCAAACATTCTCGCAAACTTTCGCATTTATAATATTAGTAGTAAGTAGTATTGTTGGATATTAAATTAAAATTATTCCTTACAAGTTGATGCCCGCGACTTCGTCCGCGTGGATATAGTTTTTAAAATCCCGCAGGAACTCTGGTTTTCGGAATAAAATGTCACGTCGATTCGTAGCTCTGTTGCGGCGTGATTGAAGGACAAACCAACGAACAAACACACTTTCACATTTATAATATTATTAAGGTTTCATAGCGCACTTTTAGTAAATATTATTCGTCAATGATTATGCATCTGCAATTATTATTTCTAATGTAACTTAAACTTAGATGCTCTAAGAACTTTATTAATGACTGTGATATTAAATTTATTATACTTTTAAAAATAAGACAAACAATTACTATATTCCGAGATAATATGTTATGTATATTCTAATAATTTAACTAGGATACAGCTCTTATTTGGCATATTCACAAGGAGTTACATACCTTTTTTACATGATCCATCTCAGATAATATTTTGTGGTAGAAGAAAATTCACATTTTCCAAATTTTCAAAGATTTCTTTGATTTCACAAGGAAAATTTACTCTTCATCTCACACTACATCTTAGGAAAAGCTACAAAACAAGACGCTTTCATTTTGACGTTTAAAATCGAAGGCTACGGCTTACGATGCAGTCGAAGACGAGCCAAAAATGTCTTGCAGAATACCAATTACCATACTTATATGTCAAAATTGAGTTTCCTACATCTAACACGCTCGCTCTTGGAGCGCTAGTGTGGCAACGGCGCGAAAGAGAATACCAAATTTGCAACATCTAAAATAACGCTCGATGCGCAACCGATGTAAATTGTATTTTACGTAAGAGAATCGCATAGCTGATTATAGTTTACCACTCACAATAACCAGTGATAGCCTAGTGGTTACGACTGGTCTCCTATTCGGGGGGTTGCAGGTTCGATTCCAGGTACGCACCTCTGACTTTTCGAAGTTGTGTGTTTAAGAAATTAAATATCACATGCTTTAACAGTGAAGGATAACATCGTGAGGAAACCTGCACACCTGAGAGTTCTCCATAATGTTCTCGAAGGTGTGTGAAGTCTGCCAATTCGCATTGGGCCAGCGTGGTGGACTATGGCCTATAACCCTTCTCTGAGAGGAGACCTCGCTCAGTAGTGAGCCGATGATGGGTTGATGATGATGATGATGATGACGACTCACAGTAAATTGAATGTGAGTGAGAGTAGAAAATTTCTAATTACAATTTTATTTAATGATGCATCATCATTCATTAAGCAAATCTCCTAAAATGTCTTAAAATTTACAGGCTGGCAAAGTGAGCTGATAAGACATGCGTAACTTACAGTTACTATTCAGATTAACATGAAGAGCTGTTGATGGGTTGCTAATGATGTTAAACTTTTAACTAATTAATGACAGATTTTCACACAGATAATGTTAAATTAAAATGTTACAATCAGGACTCTGGACCATAGTGATTATTCGGCGGCAGATTCCTCGTTCCGACGACGCTCTCGGCGCGATGTCACGCTAAATTTTCCAAAATCCTGTGATCTAAACATTTAGTTATTAAATTTCAGAAGAGCAGCTAAAAGAAGTGGCCAGCCCAGTAACCATACGAGAAGAAAATACAGCAGTTGTAGAAACTAGCAATGACACTGCAAAACAAGACCTCACTGAAATCATAGGAGTAAAAGAGAAAGACAATCAAATAGATGTGAAAGAGACAACAGTTGAAGCAAGTGAAAGTGTGAAGGCAGAGGTAAAATTCCCAGTAGGGCCTGATGTGGAGATGACAGAGGTACCAGTTGAGAAGATTGAAAAGGACCTCAAGCCTAGCATACATCCCATAAATGGAGATATTAGTAAGGTGAGTTAGCCGTCGCGTCGCCTCATAACTAGTAGGCATGAAGCATACTTTAATTGCGACATAAATATCGTGAGTCTATCTCCTTCATACACGATTTTGATGATGTACTCGGGGCATTGGTACCCGGAACAAATATTATGGTGAAACCAAACGTATATATGACTGGCATCTAATTACGTCATCGAAATGTGTGGGAAAGGGGTAGATTAATAATTGTGAAATCTTTGCATTAGGACAACATAGTATTGATATTTGATTCATATATTATTGTACAGGATGAACAATCAATCAAACGGCGCGCCAGTGAAGATGTGGACACGGAATCGCCCCTCAAGAGGCTTTGTGCAGAAGTAGAGAAGACCTTCCCCCAACATGACATTATGATAAACGATTACATACAGACAGCAACCAAGAACAACGTTGACGAAATACAAAGGCATACTGAGCAACTACTGTCAGAGATACAAACATTACGGGAACTGGCACAAAAGAAAGAACACGAATGGAATAATATACTTCATTTAAAAAAAGTTAAAGAAGAAATTTTACTGAGGCTTTTGAGAAGAAAACAAGTGCTGTCATTTGAGAAAAGTGTTGACGTCAATGGTTCAGAAAGAACTGATCCGTTTGATTATCTCAACCAAGCGAAAAACTTGGCTATCGACAAGAGTGATGAGATATCTGGATTGTCAATCAAACAGCCTGGATCTATGGTTAATCCTCTCATCCAACCAGTCATGCCGGTAACGTCGCATTTTAATCCTATGTCAGGATTGCCCCCTCCATACGATAAAGCAGCCCATATGCAAGCCATGCCAAAACCTGTGTTCCCCCAAGCAATGATGATGCCTGGACATATACCAGGCTTCCCTAGAGACATGAATGGCCAGCTAACTAACAGCTTTGGCCTTCCGATGGGTCGTCAAGGTCCCACGAAGGACGTGAAGTCGATTATAGCGGACTATAGGCAAAGGAACCCAGAAATAACGCCGCGACGAGGCAGAAGGATGAAGTCCATGATCAACCCTAACATGATGAACACTCCTCGGCCTATTGCCCCGAAAATGGACAACATGAATAATTTGAGTAATCTCAACATGCTATTTAATAATTTGGATATGGTAAGTTAGTTTTTAGTATTTCGTACCCAAAGTATGCCAACAGGACCCCATTATTAAGCCTCCGCTTTCGTCCGTCCGTCCGTCCGTGAGCCCTAATAGGTAGATGCGTCTTGTTTCCCCAGAATGTGTGTTTCTATATTGTCGCTATAACAAAAAATAACCTAAATAAAATAAAAATAAAAGGGCCTCTGCTCCCCATAGAAGAAACGAATGTTTTCTCTCGAGATTTCAGAATAGAAAAGTTTTATATTCAAATAAACTGACCAAGTGCTGTTGAATCTACCACTGGTTCGGAATGCTGTTCCAACCGAGAAGAACTTGGTGGTTGCTTTTCAAAAAATAACAGTTAAGCAATTCATGATATGAAAAGAACTGTGTATTTATATTTATCATGGATTGCTGGAGCTAGTATATCATGCTTTTTATCATTTATATAATTTTCAATTATATAATTATACTTTTTTCATGAACATAGTGTAAGTAACGCTTGTTTGTAAATTGATAACAGGCTCGGCTGCAAATCGTCTTAATTGAATCGATGTAACCGCTCAGACACGATGCGACCCTAAGAATTGGGTCAAGGATCGGGAGTAACGTAAATTCGACACTCAACACTATTGAATAACGATATATACGCTGTTTGGTTACCGAGCAACTTATTAGCTTTATGATGTGTTTCAAATTACACGGTCTTATCAAATGCCAGGTGAATGCCTAGTGGTCAAGACTTCAGTCTCCTTTTCATGGAGTCCACTTGATTTTTCGGAGCTATGTGCGTTTTAAGAAATTATCACTTGCTTTAACTGCGAAGGAAAACATCCTTAGGAAACCTGCATGCCTGATAGTTCACCATAATGTTCTCAAAGGTGTGTGAAGTCAGCCAATCTGCCCTAGACCATTGTGAACTATGGCCTTAACTCTTCTTATTATAGAGTAGACCTCTGGCCAGCAATGGGCCGGCGATAGATTGAGATGAGGTCACAAAAAGCAACTTAAACTGATGACTGAATAGGTCTTGCATTGGAAATCTGTCAAATAACACACACTTAGCAGTAGCGCATTACCATACAGATTTTTCTAGTTTGGTGCATTGTGACAAAATTTGTTCGTTGTTCCTTATGCATCATGGATTTCGGCAAACGCCTGATTCCATCCAAAATCACCCTCACATTAGTTTAAGTAGTCTTTAAACTCTGTCTAATCATATACTTAATGATATATCATTTATCTGAGAGTTATCCATAATGTCCTCAAAGGCGTGTGAAGTTTACCAATTCGTATTAGGTCAGCGTGGTAGACAATGGCCTATAACCCTTCTCTGAGAGAAGACATGCGCACAGTAGTGATACGTTAATGAGTTGCTCATGATGATGATGATGATCATTTATCTTTGTAGAACCAGAAAGCAATGTTAGAGCGCCTTCAACAAATTCAAGCAGGTGGGCTGCCAAACGGCCTCTCCTTCAAAGACGTGCTAGTACAATTCGCCAACATGCAGCAGACCAATGCTGGCCTCATGCCCAACAGACCGTTGGAACTCAACCGACCTGAACATCATAGACCTGACTTGAATAGGCCAGAGAGAAGAAGGGAGAGGAATCAAGAAGAACCCCATATGTCTGCGAAGCAACCAGAGAGGATAGCAACATCTAGTCCGAGGTTTGTATTACCTTCCAGGGCCCTTTATGGTATTTATGTTGTCAAATTCGGAGGATTAACCCGTAAAAATAGACAGACAGACAAAAAATTTCAAAAATGACTGTGTGATAGTTATTGTCCAAATAAAAGTATAAACTTATGGCTATGTTTCTTTGATAGAGTAATTGATATTTTTTATAAATATGCAAAAATAATAAAATTTCTTTAAAGATTGCCGCCGCCGCCTCCATACCCTGAAATCTCACTCCTACCGGTCACGACGAGTCAAGAAACTACACAAAATCAACAAAATTCTTTACTCCACGGTATATTAACCAAGGTATGAATTATTTTTTTATATTGC
Source organism: Oeneis ivallda (assembly GCA_029955525.1). Classification (NCBI taxonomy): domain Eukaryota; kingdom Metazoa; phylum Arthropoda; class Insecta; order Lepidoptera; family Nymphalidae; genus Oeneis; species Oeneis ivallda. The sequence continues at coordinate 3,714,211 of JARPMR010000016.1, forward strand.
AACACTGTTATGGTATTTTTTTTTTTCGATCTTTATAATCGTCATTCTTACTGCCGAATACTGAAAGGCGCGCTCTGAACACGACCTGTTCAAGTAAAGTAAAGACCATCATCGCACAAAATCTCTGCACATAGTCCCCGCCGAGATAGAAACCGTGTATATGCATCCAAAGTTATGATGATTTTGAATATTTGCTATAAAAAAGCATTTCGGTATTCGGCCTTAGATCTGTTTAATATAAATACGCAACACGTGCCACGAAAGTTGAAAAGAATATGGTTTTGTTTCGTGCCTAATCGGTCTCATATCGATTTCTTAAAATTTACCATCACTTACTAGTTTCAACTTTTGAGGTAAAAGTTGATCTTTGAAACTTGAATAATTATGCATAGTTCTATTTTGCAAAATGTTTGCTCTATTTTGTATAAAATTTTAAACTTTTAAGCATTTTTGTAAGGGGATGTTGATAAAGAATGCCTGTGTTATTTTTCTTGCCTTGTAAATGCCGTTATTGGCTGTTTTATATTCCTGGGCAGAATAAAATCATTTTTTTAGCTTTATAGAACTCAATAAGTTTTTTCATAAATATTTTATGAATGAATAAATTATTTATTAGGCTAGACGCACATGTCTTATAAGACATGAAAAAGAATCGAGTTTTTAAGTTCTAATAAGTTAACGCATACATACACTGCATACTCATAATATCACAAGGGGGATCAGGCTTTTAATATCATAAATTGACAGTAGAAAAGTAGAAACACATTTGACACTCTATCCTGTGTTGACTATGGTTAAACCAAAGTACCATCCAATACTCCACTTTAGTCATTCACAAGCTCCTGGCGTAGCATGGTGTGGAAAATTGGCAACAACCGGGTATTTCTAATGTTTGTACCCTAGATTTTTTAAATGATCAAAACACTTCTACACTCAACAAAAAAATCATCACAATATGTCAAAGCATGAGGTCGGTGTCGGTCGTTCGGCAAATGTGTTTCTACCATAAGGCTTACTTTTAATAGTTTATTTAACCTACTAATGTTATTAAATGCCTATTAGGTACATACCAAAATAAAAATCTTAGTTACCCACGTTTGATTATGAAAAGCACACAAAATCATAATACGCATACCTTACATGTGCGCCTAGCCTTAGTTTTCACGACGCCCATAGACTACGACCATCCCCATTACGCTTCGTGTCGTATTTTAAATTTGGAACCAGCTTGAATGGGTGTTGCCAACCTTCCAGCCGGCGCCTCCCGCGTCTCAGAGTTACTCACCGACGTTGGCTAAACTGCTCACATCCCCGGAACGGAAACAGAATACCAACGCACCACCGTTGCCAACTTTCGGTCAGGCCAAGGTACCAACCTCATTGTATGAGATTCAAAACAAAATTGGTGTCCTGATTGGCCTCGGTCATTCCAAATTCAAAATTTAGATTTAAGTACTTTTTTTAATTTGCAACCTTTTATATTAAAATATATACTTGGATAAAAAAAACATCAACTAAATAATCGGAGGTTGAAACTCGACTTTTTAAGTACGCGACACATTCCAAATTCAAAATTTAGATTTAAGTTTTCACTCTATTTTGCATTTGACAAACGATATTGAATCAGATTTCTGAACGAATATTTAGAATGCGCCATCTTAAATTTTCTATTAAACAAGAATGGCAATACTCATTTTTTATTTTAATAAACATGACACTTCATTTTCATTCTTTTTATACATTTGCAATATTTTTTAACTTTTTTACATTCAGCATTTCATAGAACTTAACTTGATAGTAACTTAACTTGGTAGTAGTATATTAGATTTAGTTCGGATTTTTTTAACAATCGACATACGGACAACAATGTAGGGCATGCAGTTAAATTAATGCAGCCAATTTAAAAAAAGGGAAATATTATCTATTTGTTTGATGCGTATAATAAGCATGCTATCCTTTTCCGCAGCTAACATTGTGAAAAGGATGGCAGTACTAGCTCTTTCCATTTATTTTAAAGCCATTTTAAACAGGCCACTTTTGACCTTTTTGTTAAAAAACGACAAATGTCAAATAGTGTGGGATTGTCTAAAATTTATTGCTATATAAAATGAAGATTACAATCACCTCGCTTTTGGTTATAGTGCATTGATGCAAGAAGAGCGCAATAAATTAAGAGTTTATTACGATCGTCACACTACTCTGTGTCAATCGTTTTTGAAGTGAAAACTTCTTTTGGCGCACCGCACATTCATTTTTTCGTAGGTAGTAAGTTAGGCTGATCCGTCACGCTTTAAGGTGAAAGGCTCGATCGGGTGAACTCGGGACCGCCGAGTGTGCCCGAGCGAGAAAGATAGAAAGATACAGTCGGCTGCTCTTCGCTGCAGAACGGTGAAAGGCTCGATCGGGTGAACTCGGGACCGCCAGAGTGTACCCGAGCGAGAAAGATACAGTCAGCTGCTCTTCGTTGCTGAACGTTGAAAAGCTAGATCGGGTGAACTCGGAACCGCCGAGTGTACCCGAGCGAGAAAGATCCAGTCAGCTGCTCTTCGTTGCTGAACGGTGAAAAGATCGATCGGGTGAACTCGGGACCACCAAGTGTACCCGAGCGAGAAAGATACAGTCAGCTGCTCTTCGCTGCTGAACGGTGAAAAGCTAGATCGGGTGAACTCGGGACTGCCGAGTGTACCTGAGCGAGAAAGATAGAAAGATACAGTCAGCTGCTCTTCGCTGCTGAACGGTGAAAGGCTAGATCGGGTGAACTCGGGATCGCCGAGTGTACCCGAGCGAGAAAGATACAGTCAGCTGCTCTTCGTTGCTGAACGGTGAAAAGATCGATCGGGTGAACTCGGGACCACCGAGTGTACCCGAGTGAGAAAGATACAGTCAGCTGCTCTTCGCTGTCGCTGTGTTTAGTATATTCAATTAATACGTAATAACTGCCATTATTAATTTAATAGTTACAAATTGATTGCGATTACCAATGAAGTTTTCACTTCTGCCGTGCGGTCTTAAGCACACACTCTATTCTTTATTCAATCCCACAGCTCAATAGTGCCTGAAGATTCTTATAAGAAATGTTAAAAGTTGCATATGAAACTGGCTTTATTGTAAGTTTTGTGTGGTTAGCTTAAAGATGGGGAATAAAGGGGTTAACTGTATCGTATTCGCGCAGAACTGCGGCGAGATCACCATCACGCCGGTGCAGCCGCCAGCGCCCGAGCCGCAGGCGGAGAAAACTGAGGTCGTGCAACTGGTGAGAACACTCTCTATAATTAGTCGTTCGCCTCGAACTAAGACCTCGCTTACTATATGACCTTGTAGGGTACAAGTTGTAGTTATAACAAGTCCCAAAAACAATGCTAAAACTATTACAAGTTCTTCACTTTCGCATTTATAATGCATCACGCAGGAACAGAGCAACGGATCGGACTTAATTTTTTTGCGTAAGAATAGCTGAGGACTTGGAAAATGGCATATGCTACTCTTATCTGGGAATAACAGAGGGTTCCCGCGGGATTTTTAAAAGTCGCGGGCAATAGCTAAAAAATTCAAAATTATTTATATCACGTAGGCCAACCTGTGGCTCTTATGACACGTCATGACTCTACCACCGGTTTCGAAAGCGGATTCTGCTGAGAAGAGCCGGCAAGAAACTCGGCAGTTGCTCTTTTCAAAATAATCATTTCACAATATTATAATGTAGCTATTACATTGTCATAAGTTTTTTATACCATCTTGTGGGCAGCTGGATGCCAAGCCGATTTAACCCATGCAACTGTGTTAGAATATAATATTTCCACAATGAGGGGAAGTTCCTATATACTAGTTATTATATACTGCCTCCATCCAGGAAGAGGAAGAGAGCGGTGCTTCCGAGGAGTCGGCCGGTTCGGCAGCGTCGGCAGCATCGGCGGCGTCGGGCGCGTCGGGCGGCCGCCTGGTCATAGACGAAGGGAGCGAAGACGCGCCCACTTGCCAGGGCTGCCGCTCCCGGTTGGCGCAGTTCGTGTGCGCCGGCTGCGCCAACCAGTGGTACTGCTCGAGAGACTGCCAGGTACCAACCCTGATTCTACGTCAATAACGCAAAGCCAACGAATTTAATTCAGTATTATAGTCTTACTGCCGCACTCAGAGTCGCTAATCGTTACTTAACGACGAGATCTTGGATTTAAAAAGTTTCTCAGAAATTAACGCTTCGTTTGTACACTAATGACAATTCAGTAAGTAATAGATTTAATGATTATTTATTAATTAATGACACATTAAATATAATTTAATGAATGTCTCTGAATGCGGCAGTTAGTGAGATAAGTAATTGTTCTTACTCTAAGAGGTGATCCATACAATCGATTTATAAGAAACCATTTTACTTTTGAAATTTTTTCATTCAGGTTAATATATCTGTTATATTATGATATACGTATACGTACGAGGTGTTGTATGTAAAGTGGTAGATTCACTTGACGATTCGAAAGCTTTTTGTAAAAGTTTATTTGAATAAAAAAATATTCTATTCTAACATCAGTGATAGCCTACAGTCGTAAATTCTTCGGACTTTTCGGAACCCTGTGAGACTTGTGTTCACACTCCATTGAGAACTTTATAGAGAACTCTCAGGCATATGTGCCGGTTTCCTCGCAATGTTTTCCTTCATGTTTTCCAAGCGATATTTAATTCCTTAAAAAAGTCCTTTAATTCCACTAAAAGTTAGAGATATACGTCTGGAATCGATCCCCGGACCCCCTAAAAAAGTCTTGAGGCTTTTAGGTCTTAACCTTTAAGCACAAAATTATTTCTAATTATTTTTATAGTATTTGATCCACAAAATTTTTATTTCCTACCATGAAGCACCATTACGTAACAAAGCCTTATTTTTTACTACAATCCAGCCTATGGGCTAATTAGCAATATTATTTTTACATAAACTTCTACTTATAATTAAATTCTATGTCTAATTTACAGTCCAGTAACTGTCCTTAGTTAATTCTAATATATAAGTTCACTATGTTTTGTGACCAAGTCAAATACACAAACACTTGTACACTGACAATGCACTTATGCACTTTTAAACACTAGTTCGAACGGTTTTGTTCTTTTAAGTCTTCTTTTAATGTTCGTGTTATCGAGAAGCTTTACAGCTTCACATGATGACGAAGTCGATGTTGGTGAGCTTCTGCGTAGTTTTGTATAATCTTGTTCACGAACATTAGTTTGAACGGTTTTGGTTCACCAATGACATATAAAACATTGTTTACAGGTGGCAGCCTGGGACGACCACTCGGAAATGTGCTCCGGCTGAGAAAATACTCTGAAATATACTAAAATATACTATGATAGCTGCTGTAAGTTCACTATTAACTATACAAGGTTCACAGTAGAGACGGTTCTCGACTCATGCATGACTTGTAGTACTGTACATTGTGGAGACTTCATAGCATCTCATCAGTTTAAGGAAGCCCTTGCGTCTTTATTTTGAAGCAAAAGCTCGCAAAATATGTTAAAAATCTTAATATATATAAATTACGTGTCACGTTGTTTGTCCGCGATGGACTCCTAAACTACTGAACCGATTTTGATAAAACTTCGTAACTATCTGTAATTTGGTCAAACTTGAAAGATAGGATAGTTTTTATCTTAATATTAATTTAATCTATTATACCTACTGGGTCACAGCAACGCGTGGCTGGGTCAGCTAGTAAATTATATTTCACTCACTAAGCTCTTTATTTAATCTATGATTTACACTGGAGAGGTTGTTGTCATATTTGATGGACGCCATTTTGGTGCTGTAAGCAGGTACGAGTGTCTCTGGAACTAATATTGCAAATGGCGCACCGACCTCTATGATTAATGGTTGATTTCATAGATTAATTATTATTGTAGACTTCTATGATAAGCTGTGATTTCATAGGTACATTAAATATTGTAGACCTCTATAATTAATCTATGATTTTCAATTTGTTTTAAAAAGAGCAACCGTCTTTTTTTTTTTTGACAATTGGGTATTTGACTGATGTCCAAATGATGATATTCATTACTTATTTATAATCGAAAATGTAACATGTAAGAATAACATTTATAAAAACAGAAAATAAAATGATCAAAAAACAAATAAGTTAGAAGCTTCTTAACTGTGACTGATACTGTTTCTTTGTCTATGGAGCGTGTATGGAGCTGCTGACTTGTGACATCACACTTCTGACTTCACTAGCGCTCTCTCTGTCTAACAGGAAACTTTAAAGCTCTTTATTTCCCAGACTAGTAATTAAGATATTTAAAAAAGAATAATGGCATTGTGTTATTCTATTTAAAAACGTTATTTTAAATAAATAAAAAATTTCAATCAAATACCCAATTTAAGTAATTTAAATTTTAACAAAAGCACTTTATTTGAATAAGTTTTTAAACCGTCGCTTTGCTATATGTAGTCTCCCTTGCAATATACCTAATATTATGGTCAATGGAATCTCTATTTCTATAGGTATATTTTATAGCAGAATGAGTCTTCGCGTAAGTGTCGTCGCAAAATTGTCGATACTATCGAGGTATTTGCTTCTACCATCGTCGATATTATAATAATGAAAATCATTATTGTCGATAATTTTGATAATGATGGATGTCAATTCGATTGTAGGTACACAGTCTTTAAACTAAACAAAATTGAGAGAACCAAAAAAAAAAAATATAATTCTTTCGTTTTTTTCTTACTCATTAGAATTTTCTGCGGTGGAAAAACAATTTTTTTCTTTATCGCATAGAACATTTTGAAAAGGATAGGTACCACTGTTTATAAATCTGTCAATTTAGTTTAGAGGTATACATAAGAATCCAAACTTTTAAAGGAACCTACTGTTTTATATTTTGATGAATTAAAAAAAATCAGTCACAATCAAGTTAATTTATGTATACTTTTTTTACAAACACTTTTTTTACAGTATTTACAAACCTCGAAGTCGATTCCTCAAAATTCGGTATTTTTAAAATTTTTTTGTTTTAATGAAGTAATCGTACCATGTTTGGTTGCTTTTTTGGTATTGTATTCCTAATAATGTGTTAGGATATTAGGTAATTCCTTATAGTTGTATGTATAGTAGCAAACTTCATAAGAAACGTGTCTTAGTATGAGATATTATACGTGTCTATGTTCTGAACTATGATGCTAATTGATAACATCATATTCAATGTCATTTTCCCCAAGCAAGGTCAAATGCTTTTGTAAAATATTACCTCGACCAAGTATAACGGTCTAACATGAACTGGTTCATACAATACTACAATAGTTCATACCATATTGTAATCTATTTTTTCTTAACTGACTTAAGACTTAAAAGGTAAACAAATCGCAGTTCGGTGCAACGCATAACCGACAACAACCGATAGGCGCTTACAAACTTTAATTTTTCACTAGTAGCGCGGTTTCATTGGTGCGGCAAGAACGTCCTCTACGCAGTATTTCGTGTCCCTTACTTACTAATTACCTTTCTGCGAGATACCATTAGTTCCAAAATTCAAAATTATTTAATGTAAGCCAACTTGTGGCTCTCATGACAAGTACCATCCACCTTTACCTTTTAAGGTCGATATCACCAACGTAAAACGACAAAATAACGAGCGTAAATTTGGTATTTTGAGAGTATTTTCAATGGAAAAACTGTCGAAACGCCAAATTTATTCGCCGGTAAAACGTCTTTCGACGTTGGTGAAATCGGCACTAAGGCAGCTAAGAAAAAATAGTTTAATTATAGATCTTTTACCGTACCGTTCGTATTTATTTTTTCATTAATTAATAGAGTTGGACTGAGAGTTCCTTTTTCTTTCTTAGTGAAAACTCACTCCTAACAAGCTTTCCGCTTAATTTGGGGGAGAAAGGGGAATATTTGTTATGTTCAATATGAATATTCTTTAGAAAACTACATTCAGTCCATTACTATTGATATAATTAGCACATCTCTTTCTTCCTATTTGAATAAGTAAGAAAACTAAATATGTCAGAAAAAAAAGGATGGCTAGATTTTATAAAGCGCCATCTCTTTCACACTACATAAGAAAGACGAAGAGAGAAGATATCCTTCATTAGATACATAATATTATATTGTGAGCCTATAAATGTAATAATTATAAGAATAAGTTTTCGCGTATTATTTAACTTACCAAATATTTTGTGCCTTTCTATGTATGTAAGCGATATTATGATTTTTAATGTACCAATTGTGTGATTCAGAACAATTCTCGAGTTGTAGTATGTTTATTTTTATAAGGTCTGTTTGTGCAATATTAGGTTCAAGGCACATTGGCGCAGAGTCGAAACGCGAAGCAAGGGTTTCAAACCCGCTATGATCTGAGAAGAATCCGCTGACAACTCAGCTGGGTATTCTTTTTTCATCAATTAGGTAACTTAAAAAGTTTATAAATCGCTTAATGTAGAAACGCGTACGCAGAAACGCTATGCGCACGCGCATAGGACGATTTTAGCACAAACCAAAATGTATCGCCAATACTGGAGAAATCTTCAAGTTGACTAAACAGTAACATAGACTGATATTGCACACATAGAACTTATACATTATATCAAAGAAATTCGCGTAAAAGCTATTCCTCCAACGAGCGAATCAAATCGATTTTTATATTTTAATTTGTATGAGTTGCGTCGATACTCAACCCCGACTGTAGAAAAATGTCCTTCAAATATATATTTAGGTAAGATCCATAGGATATTGTATAATTATATTATCATGTACATACTACATAAATGTATTACTTTTGTGTTAAGGTGTGTAGAGATCACTGCAAAACTGCAGAACTATCACCAAAGTTGGGTTCTATACGTCTTTGGTTCAATTATTATCTAAAATATCTTTATCGATATAAAATCGTGTCTAAGCTATCCATTTTTTGTTTATCTACCTTTTAGGGCTGATTTCACACCAACGTATCTGAGCGTTTTGATATTTTGACAGTTGTTATTCAAAATCTGCCAAAATATCAAAACTTTCGCATAAGACTTTTTTTACGTTGGTGAAAGCCCAAGTTACGCACGGAATATTTAGGAACACCCACACCTTTGCTTAAGAAAGAAATATGACGGCGAATTGGCGTCGTCATAAAATGAGGGTAAACGCAATTAATACCTAAATTATTTTGTATGCCCTACCCTCACTTTTCTATTAATATTAAGAAAATAATACAAATGTCGCGTGGTTGTGTATCTACATTATATAATAGTGGATCAAATGTAACGAATAAAGTAATGAAATAGTATTTATTTTTACAATAGTTCGTAAATAAAGCCCTTTTCACACGCAACCGTGCAGTGGCAGGGATCTGGAAATAATGGCGATGACAATAATAACAATAATTTGATTATCGCCATTTTGATGCTGATTGCTAAAAAATTGAAAGGTACTCGGAACTACGGCGTGTTTATTGGATTGAAGCAGGCGTTACTTTGCTAAAGTCCATGACATAAAAGGAACAAGAAACTTATTTTGCTAGATAAATCTGTGTTTTTTTCGCCTGTTCTCTCGTCACTAGAAACGCTTTGTGAGTGTGCATTTTAGAGTCAACTATGCAATGCTCCAGTGTCAGTGATAAAAAAATTGTGGGTTTGTATGGTGTTGCGTGTTAGATGTGAGTATTCCTTGCTCAGTTGCTTGGTTTTTCTGCGTTTCTAGTGGCGGAAGTATTGCGCGTGCTACACGTTGTACCATACAAATATAGTTTAGCGGATAATAGCAAAATAAGTTTTGTTGCTCATTGTGTACGCTTGGAGCAACTAGTTTTCAAAGGCGACTCAACCAAAAATAATATCAGCCAACGTGATAAATTATATTGGTGTTCAAAACTTAGCTTTCTGCATGATAATAAGCTTATATTATAATGATTTTTGGGCGTCTGAATTTGGCACGTCTATGTCCCTGACACTGCACGTACGGTCGAGTGTGAACACTCTCTATGATATTTTATTTTTGGCCTATTTCACAATCGCCGAAGTGTTTAACCGACGAATATAGTTTACGTTTTGACAGTTTTCGTATGCCCAATCTGTCAAAAAGTCAAATTTATTCATCGATCAAAGTTTACTTGACGATGGTGAAACAGGCTCTTAGTGTGGCGGTAAGATTAAATTATAACGGTTGGTGGCGACCACATCATGCAATAATGACGGTCGTTAATACTATCGAATTTATTTCACTTTCGTTTACTTTATAATATGCTGAGTTAGAACTTCTTTACGTAGTAGTAAGAACTTATTACAAGATAACTTTGGAGTTGAGAAAAGAAAACGACGAAATAGGCTGTTGGGTATTTGAGAAGTTTTAATGGATGTTTTCCCGATGCGAATTGATTTTGTCTTAGTAGTATAATAATCGATTAATATAAAAATTGGTTGTCTGTAAAGTCGGTTTACGGGTGATAGTTTTACGTGATAACGTTATAAAGAAACGTTGATGAATAAATGTGTCACAAGCCAACGCTTGGGCCGATCGTGCCTCTATCGCTTGTCCCGCGCTCTCGCTTGCACTCGCAGGCTCAGGCGGAACATGACACTTTTTCGTGCGTGCAGCCGATGTTCATCGATTTATAAGACGTTATCACGTCAAAAAATATTAGAATGTAAAAAATGGGAGATTTACAATTTGTGTAAAAATACTAGCTGATGTCCGCGATTTTAAAAAAACTCGTGGGAAATCTGATTTTTATCAACTATACACATGCAAAAAAATCTCGTGGGAACTCTGATTTTTATCAACTACCTATACACATGCAAAAAAATCACGTCGCTCCGTAGCTCTATTGCGGTGTGACTGAAGGACAAACCAACAAACACACACTTTTGCATTTGTAATATTAGTTAGGAACACATTAATTTGATATATTAAGCAGTGATAGCCTAGTGGTTCGGACTGTGTTGGTCTCCTATTCGGGGGTCGCAGGTTCGACCCGGGTACGCACGTCTAACTTTTAGAACTTTTAGAATTAAATATTACATGGCTTTAACGGTGAAGGAAAACATCGTGAGGAAACTGCACACCTGAGAGTTCTCCATAATGTTTTCGAAGTTGTGTGAAGACCGCCAATTCGCATTGGGCCAGCGTGGTGGAGGCATCTGTAGGCAAATAATGCCTTATAATAAGTTCTATCACATCTACGCGTAAGAAATCGTGCATAATATTATAATCCTTGTTAATAAAGTCGCTTGTCTTAAGGTAGCTTTGTCATTATAAGTGATGTATTATGTAAAGTATGTCAATAGAATATTATCATATAAAATGCCTACTATGTAACACTATATACAGAATGAAGTTTACTGCTATTTTTTAAGTATATATATTATATAATAAGTATATGCCTCGCTCGCGTTGTAGAGATAGCTGTGTTTATATATTGTGCGATATTTTCATTAAATTTATTGACTGATACTTTTTGATTGAAAAGTGAAAACTTCCCATTTTTTTTTCTTATTGCCATCCCGTTCATTCGCACGGTATTTAAATGAGCGATGTGTTTCGTTGTTATTGGAAACGGTGATTGGTATTGGAAAAGGTAATTAATTAAATTCTTTTTTTTTGTGTAAATGACAATAATTTACAAAACCATCATGATTCTTTTTATTAATTTATTATTGTTGTAGTTGACTCATAAAACGACACAGATTTTTTATTGATTTCGCAGCCATCTTGCGTTAACGCCATCTCTTTCTCGGTCGGAAGTGTATCTATCCTTTTTTATAATTTTGCTGAAAATCAGGATCATCTTTCGGAGGGGTTCCACCCAAGAGAGCGACCGTGTGATGTGAATGATCTATTTTTGTATTCTTAAGGCCGCGAAAAAGTAAAAAGCAAACAGACAGACTCTCTTTCAGTAAAGTGTTTAGTATGGATAATATAAACATTTTTTCAGTTGTGGCACATTATATTCACACACCTGTCAAGTATCGTATGTAGTGTACATACAGACCGTTCTATTTTCTATACGCCGTGCCAAAACGTAATTAAGTTCATACACAGACCAACAAATCTTACAGTGTGAACAAGTCTTAAAATTTCGTTTTAGTTCCAGCCATTATTTATAAATTATTAAGGACCGTTTTCACCAATGTAAAATAAGTCTTATCTGAGAGTTAATTTCATATTTTGACAGTATTTTCAATAGAAAAACTGTCAGAACGCCCAAATTATTCCTCGGTAGAACGTCACTCGACGTTGGTGAAATCGGCGCTAACTAAAATAAATTGTTACTAAACTCTCTGCGTTTAGAAATTTCTAAATGTGTAAACAAAATTAATCAGTTCGAATTTTTCTTGATTTAGGTTTTCTTTCACAAACTTCGAATATTGTTTATCATATTAATTTAAACTGATATTTATATTGGCAATCTGCCAAAAGTCAAAACAGGTTTTGATAACTTGGTGTAACGTGTAATTATCCCATTACAAAAAAAAAAACTGCTTTTAAAATAAAACTTTGCCCTGTAAAAGAGGTACAGTGCGACAAGTATAACGTGGCGCGGCTGTGCGCCACTGTGCGCAACATTACAATGCCATTGTATAGAACATGAGACTAAATTTGGGAAAAGAATATTTCTAATTTAAGTACACAATAAACACAACAGCACACAACGAGATCCAATAGTGAATTTTCAAGATGCCCATGGAGTATAAAAATTGGATGACCGAATTAGTTCTTCAAAACGCCACCGCCAACTTATACTTGTGGCACTGTACATCTTTCAGATTTTGTAACTTTGCCGTATTGAAGTGACGTAACGACGCGCTTTGCGAATTTACCACCATTTGCAAGCAATAACAAATGAAGGATGTAGGAAAGGCCTCTTCCTTTCCCCCTTGGATAATAATTATCATAATGAAAGAAAATCGCCAACTTAAATTGCCCTATTTTTGATCAATGAATTGTTAATAAGCCGAGTACTACTACTTAGTTTTGAATATTTCATATGAAAGGACCATTGAAAATCAAATGTGATTATTTGTTTGATATTATAAAAAATGTCGATGAGTCCCTTCTTGTCATGTAGGTGCCCTTCAATATAGATTTAGGATTGGTAGTCGCTTCGCACACTACTAGATACCGTCGGCGTAACTAGTAAATTGCGGCAATTCATAACATGCCTGAACTGGCGTAGCCACATAATCGCGTAGCAACCAATGTTTGACGTTTTCAAACAAACTATGATATTATGTTGCCGCATTTTTGGAGCTATTGTTTGTAGGAAGAGCGGTATCTAGTAGCGACTAAGCTACCAATCCTAAATCCTATTGCACCCACCGAAGATACCGACATAATATTTTTTTAATCATTTAAACATTTGGAAATTTCTAAATCATTGAAGTAACACAATAGTGTCATACATATTTTTGTATTAGATTTCTATGTGCTATGGACGCTTGCTATAGTTTAAGCTTTTCTTAAATTAAAATTGATTTTTAGGGTATTTATTGATGCTAATGACTAAAATTTATTGTTTTAATGAAATTTAGCCCTATTAGAAGTATAAGGACGTATATGAAAAGTTGTAAAGGTATAAAGAAATGTAGGCTAAGAAATAGGCGTCTGTAGCATGCAGTTATCGAAGCATGTCTTCACATATATTTTTTTCTCTTTTAAACGCTAGTCAAGTGTTTCGTTACCTACATGCTGTTTATGTATTTTGTATCTTATATGATGTTATATAAGAATATAAGAAATCAGTACTGTCTTTGAAATTGTTTTGACTTTTATTTCTTTTTGCCCAGGACATTAAGGAATGTGATACCTGACAACAGGCACCTTATGTTATAATATAACTACCTAAGTAATTTGTTTACAATGCCCTAATATCAAGGATCCTGAGTAGGTACACTTCCAAATAAAAGATATGATGGAAAATATTTCATTTTAATAAATCTTTATGTCTATGCAAAATACAACAAAATAACAAAAATGACAAGTTTTTTTTTTTTAAGAGTTCCATAATATATAGGTTTGTAGAGTAGGTACAGTCGATAATAACAATATAATCTCTAAAAAAAGTATTACATAAAAATAAACAACAATATAATTATGTACTTATCTATAAACATTTGACTTCATTATATACATAATATTAACATACGAAAAATTCGAACTTAGTGTCAGGGACCTCACGCACTACGCAATTACAATCGCTGCCTATGGCCGCAACGTCCAACTGCTGTATTGTCTATTTTTAAAATTTTCAGTGGAAAGAAACCAGCATTTCGTCATACAAAATGCATGACAGTTCTTAGCAACGTTTGATAGAGAATAGCCGTAACTATACTGGTAATCGATTCCCAATACGCTCTTGGCCGCTCGATTGCGACCAAACGTTCATAAGCAACTCATTCACGTCTCACTTATGAACGCAGGTTTCCTCTCAGAGAAGAGTTATAAGGGTTATAGAGAACCTGCGACTCCCCGAACAAGAGACCGCAGTCTTAACCACAATGCTGTCACTACTTCACCTATAATAGTACCTACTTAAGCGTAAAATTACGAATTAAAAACGAGCGATTGCGTTCCAACCGCGATGGCATAATCTTAGACTATATCATCCATCAGTTGAAATCGCAGTCGCATCTTGCCATCGAATAAAATTATCAAAGTACCTAGCGATTATGACATCGTTGTCAGCCGTGATCGCGACTGTAGTGCGCGAGGTCAGTTACATTAATTTATGCGTTTTTAAGGCACTATTACTTTTTGACTAGTTAGTCATACAAACAATAACAATATTGATTATTTAGGAGTAGGGCGTAGCAGACGTACGAACCAAAAAGGCAGATCTTATTGTAGGAAGGATTATGAAAAAGATAGCAATAAAAAGCGGAAAAGAATGGTACTAGACCTGTCAATTTAGTTTCCAGACCCTGATTCTGTAACTTGGTTGCTATCAAAAAATGATAGCCATATTATATTTTTTATCCATTGAAGATTTGCTATAAAAATAAAAGTATAATTTTCATAGCAAACCTTCAATGGATAAAAAATATATGTCAGTGGCTATCATTTTTTGCAACTAAGTTATAGAATCAGGGCCGAGATTGTCTTGCAACGGAATTAGTCACATTCTAAGCAAACGAAGTGATAATAAACTCAGGCTTTTATTTTTAGATTTACCTACTTGTCTATGGAGCCAGTAGGTACTATATGTATGGCGCACATACTTCATAGACAATAAGTGATGTCTTAGGTTGGAACCACATCTGTGCGGATCGATTCGCATTTTGTCCATACAAATTTCATAGTCGTGTACGCATCGAAAATGATGCGTACACGACTCTACCAAAAATGACAATTTTGTATGGACAAAATGCGAATCGATGCGCAAAGATGTGGTTCCAGCCTTATAGTAACTATTAAAGGCTCTTAAAACGTCAGCAAAAATAAATTACATATAGCTTTTACACATGATAAGATTTTGTTACTTTTATTGAGTGAACTAGAGTAGACTCATGAGTGATCATTTATGTGAATATTAGGTATATATTACTGTTTAAACATGACTAAATCCTGTTATATTTTATTGTACATCGGTGGGACACAAACCATTTCGATAAAAGTTAGGTCGCGGCCGCACTGTTAAGGCGACGCGACGCGATAAACCAAACTTCCGCATAGCAGCGGCGATAAACTAGCGAATCGCGCTTATATCGCGTAAAGACTTTAATTATATTATTATAATTATGATAATTAAATTAAAAAAAATTACACACGGTTTATCTCGTCGCGTCGTTGCCTTACTCCATGCACCTTAAAACGCCTTACCTACTTATAATTACGGCTTTCATACAATAAAATTAATTTATATAGCACCTTCGCAATATTTTTTAATTGCTAATTCCCCTCGTCCACGTGAAATATGTTTTTAAACATCAGATTTCCGGGGATAAAAAGTACGTATTCTATAGGTCTGTCTCCGATACATCTCAATGTCAAAAATATCAGTAGG
Organism: Oeneis ivallda; assembly: GCA_029955525.1. NCBI lineage: Eukaryota > Metazoa > Arthropoda > Insecta > Lepidoptera > Nymphalidae > Oeneis > Oeneis ivallda. Next base: position 3,730,180 of record JARPMR010000016.1, read on the forward strand.
CCGATTCTGTAAAGCTGCATCATTGCATCAATAGTCTCAATTGTGGTGATTGGCTATATTTATCGCGTTCTTTTTGCAATAATGCATTTCAGCCAATAGCGAGTGAGTATCGGCCAATGAGAGGCGACTGTCACACTGAGAATCGTACAGCAGTTTTGTAGGTAACAGAAAGATTGACACATTCGCTTATATCTTGACTACAGATGTATACTACAAACAGTTGTACATATGGTACGAAAATAACTATTTCTAGCAATATTGAGCAGTTAAATATTATAATTAATTATTATACCTTTAAGGTAATTTCGAAGAAAAAAAAGCCGGCCAAGTGCGAGTCGGATTCGCGCACCGAGGGTTCCGTACTTTAACGTACGTTAACTTTGTTTGTAGAGGTTTATTGTTAATATAAAAAAACTGCTAGTTAGAGCGTTGCTTTTATTTTTCCTGTAAATTATACATAAACCTCTATTGACCATAATTATAAAAGCCGGCCAAGTGCGAGTCGGACTCGCGCACCTAGGGTTCCGTACTTTAACGTACGTTAACTTTGTTTGTAGAGGTTTATTGTTAATATAAAAAAACTGCTAGTTAGAGCGTTGGTTTTATTTGACCATAATTATTTCTGATTTTTCGATTGGTAAACTTCGGAGAAGCCTTCGGAAAGGCCTTTCATATGATACTCCACTCGGTATATAGTTATCTTACTTTGAAATTTCAAACTCCCATTTCCCCCTTTTTTAATTAAACTAAAAATAATTTTTGTTTTTTTTTTTAATTTCTATGTTGTTGGGCTACTATTATACACAATTATTCCAAATTTCATGTCGATAGCTTTAATAGTTACTAAAATAATCGACTGTGACAGACGGACGGACGCCGGAGAAAGTCTCACCATAAGGGTTCCATTTTTACCATTTTGGTACGGAACCCAAAAAACGATTAATAAAGGGACCTCCCACACTATGCGGCCAGTACGGTATGGGATCGCAACCTAATACGGCGTATTACGGATATCGAACCTCCTCTCCTCCTCCCCCCCTCCAGAACCGGGAACTCAATTTGACATTTCCACGAGTGTGACATGGATCAGGCCCGGCACGATCTATCATTAATCTCATATCATATATAGGTATAATATATCCAGGCAAAACATTTAAATACCAATATCTTACAATATAAAAATATTTTTAACTTTCGAATTAATTGTACACTGTACAGTGTGCAGTCTACTTATGTGATGATTTATGCATTTTTGTACTTGACGACTTTATAGAAAAATATAAAAATATATAATTTTATTCAAAATTCTATATTTCTACACTATATATATATATATATATATATATATATATATATATATATATATATACAGTGTGTCCGGACACGAACTAGCGATATTTTAAACACTTATATAACAACTAATTTTAAGTACAAATACACTCTAAACTTGGGCCCAATCCACTTCTCCTCTATGTGGCAGCCATTTTGTTTTTTTGCTGAAATATTCTCTAAGCATGTACAAAAAAAATCATATCTCTCAAAGTTTTGGTCTTACTGAGATAAAAATGGGCTTATTCGAAGCGCAACAATACTGTCCTACCATCTACATTACAAAACAAAGTGTTCACATTTCCTTAACCTTTGAAAAAAATATGAAACCCGAAAAAAATTATCGTAAAATCATGCAAATCAACAAATTATTGTAAATAACTGCAAAAACACCCCCGACAACCCTTTTTATTTTTTTACTAGATCAAGAGATTTTGAGCTAAGCTATAATACAACATTTAATTTATAACTGTATGTCTAATACTTTCAGAGTTATTGTTGTTGGAACATAGCGCATACGCAAGCACAAAAGGCCTTTGTCGGAACCCTAAACAGGAAATCATTAAAAACACATAACATTCATGCGTATGCGCTATGTTCCAACAACAATAACTCTGAAAGTATTAGACATACAGTTATAAATTAAATGTTGTATTATAGCTTAGCTCAAAATCTCTTGATCTAGTTAAAAAATAAAAAGGGTTGTCGGGGGTGTTTTTGCAGTTATTTACAATAATTTGTTGATTTGCATGATTTTACGATAATTTTTTTCGGGTTTCATATTTTTTTCAAAGGTTAAGGAAATGTGAACACTTTGTTTTGTAATGTAGACGGTAGGACAGTATTGTTGCGCTTCGAATAAGCCCATTTTTATCTCAGTAAGACCAAAACTTTGAGAGATATGATTTTTTTTGTACATGCTTAGAGAATATTTCAGCAAAAAAACAAAATGGCTGCCACATAGAGGGGAAGTGGATTGGGCCCAAGTTTAGAGTGTAGTTGTACTTAAAATTAGTTGTTATATAAGTGTTTAAAATATCGCTAGTTCGTGTCCGGACACACTGTATATAATAGAAAATTAGTCAAATAGTATTCTTACGTATAATTCCATGATTATTCCTGTCTAAAAGGCCGCAAGGACTAGAATATAGTTTATATTAATAGGTCGGATGTAAAAACAACAGTTTTTTTATTACGCACATACTTGCTGGTTTACATAGGGCGAGGTCACAACCTCCGTTATCCTAAGAATTTCTAGATACGTTGTGCGACGTAGATTTTTGCAATGCGTCGTCGACCGTCGCACCGCAGGGTTGTGGCCTTGCCCTTAGGGTGAGTTCTATAGATGGCACTCCCTCTCAGCTCAGACTCAAGAACGAGACAGATTCATGACAGGACATATTTGTGTCTCATTTTAACTCTATATTCAGTCTTGAGCAGAGCCAGAGTACGATCTATAGATCTCAGCCTTAGTGCATGCTCAAAGGAGCCACTGGCCACAGCCACATGTCACGACCAGGGTACCAATTGTCTACAATACATTGATCGTATTCCTATTCGATGACATTTGCGTCAAAGTAAAATAGTCCTTGATTTTATTGATTTAAAGTCACAAATTCAGTACAACCGATTTTAATATGGAGCGTATCGTACATACGTAAACGTATAAGAATGCAGACACGAAAATGAGCTCTAATTAAATGATGTTATGGTTAATTTTACTTTGACGCTAATGACGATTACGATTACGATCAATGGAATAACTTTAGACAATCACACCTCAGATGCAAACTACAATGCATTTGAATGGTGTTGATCGAATGGTGCTTCCCGACTGAATTCGGTCCCGGCGGCCGATTTCCATAGAGATAAGTCATCTGCGCATGAAATAGTATAATGCACAAGTGAGACAAGCACTGGTGCACTAACTATTCTCTCAATCTCATCCAAGTCCAACGGGACGGAAATGCGACAACCGGAGACCAGACGCAATAGTGATTTCTCGACAGAAAAAACCCAATACCAGATTCGAACACAGCACTTCGTTATACGCAGTCAAACTTGATAACCACTGGACCAACGAGGTCGTTAACTTGTGGGAACTTAGAGCGGGAACCTACCAGAGTCAGTGGCACGCCATGTGCAGCTTTTGGCTGTGGCGAGTGGCTCGTTTGTACCTAGCCTAACACATTACAAAAAAACTATAAATCCTGTTTTGATAGCATAATAAAATTCGCTTGTCAAAATCTTCTGCTTCAAATTTCGTGTATGTCTTTTTACACATTATTACGAACTAACATTAACAATTTACTAGCGAAAAAAATTCAAAATCCTCGGAAGAATATGGATCTAAAATTGGCATCTCCTTGTTCCCGGCTTCTGCATGTTATGTACGAACCGAACCCGGCTAGCTTGAACTAACGTGCAATAGTTTGATCAAATGGATTAACTAGCGCATTGACTAATAGCAGCATTACTTTTATGATCAGTCCAATAAACTCAAAGTCCTCTTGACGTCAAAATCCCAAGACGGAGAAATACAGTCCAGACGTACGCCTGAAGATCTAATCCAAACTCAGTGGATGAATACCATGACATCACTCGACCTCTTTACACATTTGATCAAACTATCGCTTTGATTAACACCAGTCAGTCCATTAAACTTAAACAGCCTCTTGACGTCAAAATTAGGACTCTGAAGAAAACGAGTCCATAACCTTTAGGCATATAACGCCGGAGGGCCTAATTCAAACTCAGTGGATGATTTTCATGTCATCATTTGGCCTGTTTACAAATTTGATCAAACTATCGCTTTGACTAATAGCAGCAGTACTTTTATGATCAGTCCATTAAACTCTTTTTGACGTCAAATTCACGAGTCGGAAGAAATCCTATGGCATTATACGCCTGAGTGGATGAATACCATGACATAACTCGATCTGCTTGTATGAGTTATGATGATTTGATCAAACTATGGCATTGACTAATAGCAGCATTACTTTAAGATCAGTCCATTAAACTCAAAAGTCTTTTTGACGTCAAATTCACGAGTCGGAAGAAATCCTATGGCATTACGCCTGAGTGGATGAATACCATGACATCACTCGATCTGCTTGTATGAGTTATGATGATTTGATCAAACTATGGCATTGACTAATAGCAGCATAACTTATGATCAGTCCACCAAACTCAAAAGTCCTCTTGACGTCAAATTGACGAGTCAAAATGATATCACTTGACCTGCTTACACACTTAAGAGCATTTGATCAAATTATTGCATAAAATAATAGCAGCATTACTTTTATGATCAGTCCATTAAACTCAAAAGTGTTCTTGACACCAAAATCCGGTTAAAAGTCGGATAAAATATGCCCGAGTGAATGAATACCATGACATCGCCCGACCTGCTTACACTTACGAGGCCGGCGTTCCGGGGGTGCTCATTTGACGATGAATATGACGTCGCTGTCCTTCTCGAGTTGCTCCTCGAGCTGCGAGGCGGAGAGGCCGCCCTGGCAGCACAGCTCGTCGAGGCACACGAGGCCGTTGTAGGTGCGCGCGACGCACTGGCTGTGCTCGCTGCGCAGCGACGCGTTGTCGTTGTGCAGCGTCACTGGGAACTGGAAGGAGGTTTATGTTGGTTAACGGGAGAATGAGTACCGTTCAGGCCGCAGCGAGTAAATAAAAAGGCTTATAGGATGGTTAGCCTTTTTCTTCATTTACTTTAATTGGGTACTGAGGAAGATTGCGAGATGGCTCCATACAGAAGTCGGCAGGGATCTTCTTCGTCTTCTTTATCAACCGACACTCGACAGACGTCACGCTGAACATAGGTCTCTTGTATAAACTTCCACACATTTAGACCTTGCACTGTCTGTCTGCAGCGGGCCCCTGCGACTCATCTGATATCATTAGTCCACCTGTCTCAGGGTCTATCAGCGCAGCGCTACGCTTTCCAGTGCGAATTCGCCACTCCAGAACCTTGGGACCCCAACGACCATCACTTCTTCGAATAATATGCCTTGCCCATTGCCACTTCAGCCTCGAGATTCCATTAGCTATGTCGGTAACTCAGGTTTTCCTATGGTAACGTATCTCTATGAGCCTCATAAGAAGACTCAGGGTCAATCAGCGGGCGATGAGAGAGCTATGCTCGGAGTATCACTGCTAGGTCAAATCAGAAATGAAGAGATCCGTAGGAGAAATAAAGTCACCGACATAGCTCAGCGAGTCGCGAAACTGAAATGGATATGGGGCGCATAGTTCAAAGCGCGTCGTTGGGGTCCCACGGTGCTGGAGTGGCGACCCCGCACCGGGAAGTGCAGCGTTGGCAGACCCCCCCACTAGGTGAACCGACGACATCAAAAGAGGCGCAGGGAGCCGCTGGATTCCGGCAGCGCAAGAAGGCCTGTAGAAGTCCATGCGAGAGACCTTTGTCCAGCAGTGGACGTCTTCTTCTTTTTCTTCTTTATCAATCTATAGACGTCCACTGCTGGACAAAGGTCTCCTGCATGGACTTCCACAGGCCTTCTTGCGCTGCCGGAATCCAGCGGCTCCCTGCGCCTCTTTTGATGTATGTCGGTGAGCTATGTCGGTGACTTTGGTTCTCGTACGGATCTCCTCATTTCTGATTTGATCTCGCAGGGATATACCGAGCATAGCTCTCTCCATCGCTGAGTGACCCTGAGCTGACGCGAATGCTGACAGACGCTGATTGGACGTCTATCAGTTAATAAAGAAGAAGAAGAAGTGTCTCTCACCTTGTAGACGCGTCGGATGAGGCCCTCCAACACTCCGAACAGCACCAGCTTGCGCTCGTTGATGGCGAGCTCCTGCGGCCGCATGCGGCGGCACAGGTCGCGCACCGTGCTGCCGTACGACATGCCCGCGTACATGCGGAACAGGTCGCTCACCTTGGGCAGCTGGCGAGCTGCGAGCAAGGGGCTACTACAACATTCCTGCGCTCACTACCACTCGATCTATTCACACAATGGTGAGAGGAAGAGATCATCATCGTCATTAGCAACCCATCAACGGCTCACTACTGAGCGCAGGTCTCCTCTCTGAGAAGGGTTATAGGCCATAGTCCACCACGCTGGCCCAATGCGAATTGGCGGACTTCACATACCTTCAAGAACACTATGAAGAACTCTCAGGTGTGCAGGTTTCCTCACGATGTTTTCCTTCACCGTTGAAGCAAGTGATATTGCTTAAACGCACTTGACTCCGTAAAATCAGAGGTGCGTACCCGGGATCGAACCTGCGACCCCCCGAATAGGAGACCACAGTCCTAACCACTAGGCTATCACTGCTTCAAGAGGAAGAGATATACAGCCTTATATTTCAGCTCGGACCCTGATCCAGGCGACGCCTCAGAAATTAACAAGTGTAAATTAAAAATTTTATTTTTAAAAAACTACCTTTTAGTAGCTGGATACATCGTCAGACCTGGATATCATCTAGGACCTATTACCACTTTCCAGCCCCATCATTACATCAAACCCTGGTAACCATCTCAAAACAAAGTACTCGTCAAGACGAATCAAACGAGCCAAAACTCAATGGGGTTTGTGTCGTTTCATTGCGAAGTTCCTATGGCCACCTTCCAGCTCCATCATCAGATGTTTGTACACTTGGTTACCACAAGTATAGCGCGCGTCGCTTCGTGAAATAAAAGTACTATACAGGGTTAATTTTAATTCACCAACAACCTCCCTCATGTAACTATGCATCAAAGTAAATAACTTTTGTTCCACTACTTTTTGAAATTCCTAACAATAAAAAAGTTTTTTTAATACAAAAATAAATAATTTCATTTTTTTGTTCTAAAATTTTTAAAACTCTATGCGACACGTGTCAAAGGGAATGGATGGCGTATTTGACGCCTTTTTGGTGTTCGCGATAAACGCGAAATTATGGACTTGCCGACGATAGCGCAGCCTGATGCTGCGCTATCGTCGGCAATACACTTGTAGTAATACACTTCACAAAGCATTTGTAAATACGAAGCGATAACTTCGGAGTTCGGACGTTAATTGTTGCGCGGTTAGTAACTTAGTAGTCGACGCTTCACGCAGGTGTGGAAGAGACATTACATAAAATGACCAGAGTTAAAAAATGACAGACTCTTCAACAAAAACTTTGTTTTTTTTTTTGGTGAATTTATTGAGTTATGTGTAAAGTCGTTGAACAAATGTTGTTCAGTATCATGCATAGAAGTTATATGTGGGAGGTTGTTGGTGAATTAAAATTAACCCTGTATACAGAATAAAAACCTTGAAGGGAATCAACTTACGCGTTCTCGCACAGAACTCGACGCACTGTCGCTGCAGGCCGGCGCATCGCGTGAGCTGCCTCAGCTTAGGCGTCGCACTGTACACCTGTAACCAGAGACGTAGTTAATTTTAACCTCTCGGCACAATGCTCTTTGTTCTTATTAGTGGAAACCTTTGTTTGACACCGTGCATAGGCAATTTGGGAAATCAATCATTTCGAAAGCCTCTGATCTGCTTCCCATATAGGGGTTATAAAATAAGAGCAAAATCGACGTAAGGCCGAGCGTTAACGATTTGTACTAATGCCTGGAAAATGTGTGGATAGCTCACAAGCGCTTGTGCACAAAGAACAGACAAAAGTTTGAAAGTGTACACAAGCCATAAGCCAAACACTCGATCCACATGTTGGTGCTTGGCGAGCGTGAGGACGAAGATGGGCACGAGCGTGATGACGCCGTAATACATGTGGGCGCCATTGATTTCCGTTTAATTTATATTAATTATAATATATAATAATAAATTAAGAGTATTCGACATATTATATCGACACGTGATGGTCGAGGCTTGGCAAGCGCGAGGACTGTATACGTGTGTACTCACAGCGCAGTACTGGAAGATGGGCACGAGCGTGACGACGCCGTAGTACACGAGGTTCTGCACGCACGCGCGCACCAGGCTGATCTCCACGTCCGTCAGCGCGGCGATCTTCGACACGTGATGGTCGAGGCTTGGCAAGCGCGAGGACTGTATACGTGTGTACTCACAGCGCAGTACTGGAAGATGGGCACGAGCGTGACGACGCCGTAGTACACGAGGTTCTGCACGCACGCGCGCACCAGGCTGATCTCCACGTCCGTCAGCGCGGCGATCTTCGACACGTGATGGTCGAGGCTTGGCAAGCGCGAGGACTGTATACGTGTGTACTCACAGCGCAGTACTGGAAGATGGGCACGAGCGTGACGACGCCGTAGTACACGAGGTTCTGCACGCACGCGCGCACCAGGCTGATCTCCACGTCCGTCAGCGCGGCGATCTTCGACACGTGATGGTCGAGGCTTGGCAAGCGCGAGGACTGTATACGTGTGTACTCACAGCGCAGTACTGGAAGATGGGCACGAGCGTGACGACGCCGTAGTACACGAGGTTCTGCACGCACGCGCGCACCAGGCTGATCTCCACGTCCGTCAGCGCGGCGATCTTCGACACGTGATGGTCGAGGCTTGGCAAGCGCGAGGACTGTATACGTGTGTACTCACAGCGCAGTACTGGAAGATGGGCACGAGCGTGACGACGCCGTAGTACACGAGGTTCTGCACGCACGCGCGCACCAGGCTGATCTCCACGTCCGTCAGCGCGGCGATCTTCGACACGTGATGGTCGAGGCTTGGCAAGCGCGAGGACTGTATACGTGTGTACTCACAGCGCAGTACTGGAAGATGGGCACGAGCGTGACGACGCCGTAGTACACGAGGTTCTGCACGCACGCGCGCACCAGGCTGATCTCCACGTCCGTCAGCGCGGCGATCTTCGACACGTGATGGTCGAGGCTTGGCAAGCGCGAGGACTGTATACGTGTGTACTCACAGCGCAGTACTGGAAGATGGGCACGAGCGTGACGACGCCGTAGTACACGAGGTTCTGCACGCACGCGCGCACCAGGCTGATCTCCACGTCCGTCAGCGCGGCGATCTTCGACACGTGATGGTCGAGGCTTGGCAAGCGCGAGGACTGTATACGTGTGTACTCACAGCGCAGTACTGGAAGATGGGCACGAGCGTGACGACGCCGTAGTACACGAGGTTCTGCACGCACGCGCGCACCAGGCTGATCTCCACGTCCGTCAGCGCGGCGATCTTCGACACGTGATGGTCGAGGCTTGGCAAGCGCGAGGACTGTATACGTGTGTACTCACAGCGCAGTACTGGAAGATGGGCACGAGCGTGACGACGCCGTAGTACACGAGGTTCTGCACGCACGCGCGCACCAGGCTGATCTCCACGTCCGTCAGCGCGGCGATCTTCGACACGTGATGGTCGAGGCTTGGCAAGCGCGAGGACTGTATACGTGTGTACTCACAGCGCAGTACTGGAAGATGGGCACGAGCGTGACGACGCCGTAGTACACGAGGTTCTGCACGCACGCGCGCACCAGGCTGATCTCCACGTCCGTCAGCGCGGCGATCTTCGACACGTGATGGTCGAGGCTTGGCAAGCGCGAGGACTGTATACGTGTGTACTCACAGCGCAGTACTGGAAGATGGGCACGAGCGTGACGACGCCGTAGTACACGAGGTTCTGCACGCACGCGCGCACCAGGCTGATCTCCACGTCCGTCAGCGCGGCGATCTTCGACACGTGATGGTCGAGGCTTGGCAAGCGCGAGGACTGTATACGTGTGTACTCACAGCGCAGTACTGGAAGATGGGCACGAGCGTGACGACGCCGTAGTACACGAGGTTCTGCACGCACGCGCGCACCAGGCTGATCTCCACGTCCGTCAGCGCGGCGATCTTCGACACGTGATGGTCGAGGCTTGGCAAGCGCGAGGACTGTATACGTGTGTACTCACAGCGCAGTACTGGAAGATGGGCACGAGCGTGACGACGCCGTAGTACACGAGGTTCTGCACGCACGCGCGCACCAGGCTGATCTCCACGTCCGTCAGCGCGGCGATCTTCGACACGTGATGGTCGAGGCTTGGCAAGCGCGAGGACTGTATACGTGTGTACTCACAGCGCAGTACTGGAAGATGGGCACGAGCGTGACGACGCCGTAGTACACGAGGTTCTGCACGCACGCGCGCACCAGGCTGATCTCCACGTCCGTCAGCGCGGCGATCTTCGACACGTGATGGTCGAGGCTTGGCAAGCGCGAGGACTGTATACGTGTGTACTCACAGCGCAGTACTGGAAGATGGGCACGAGCGTGACGACGCCGTAGTACACGAGGTTCTGCACGCACGCGCGCACCAGGCTGATCTCCACGTCCGTCAGCGCGGCGATCTTCGACACGTGATGGTCGAGGCTTGGCAAGCGCGAGGACTGTATACGTGTGTACTCACAGCGCAGTACTGGAAGATGGGCACGAGCGTGACGACGCCGTAGTACACGAGGTTCTGCACGCACGCGCGCACCAGGCTGATCTCCACGTCCGTCAGCGCGGCGATCTTCGACACGTGATGGTCGAGGCTTGGCAAGCGCGAGGACTGTATACGTGTGTACTCACAGCGCAGTACTGGAAGATGGGCACGAGCGTGACGACGCCGTAGTACACGAGGTTCTGCACGCACGCGCGCACCAGGCTGATCTCCACGTCCGTCAGCGCGGCGATCTTCGACACGTGATGGTCGAGGCTTGGCAAGCGCGAGGACTGTATACGTGTGTACTCACAGCGCAGTACTGGAAGATGGGCACGAGCGTGACGACGCCGTAGTACACGAGGTTCTGCACGCACGCGCGCACCAGGCTGATCTCCACGTCCGTCAGCGCGGCGATCTTCGACACGTGATGGTCGAGGCTTGGCAAGCGCGAGGACTGTATACGTGTGTACTCACAGCGCAGTACTGGAAGATGGGCACGAGCGTGACGACGCCGTAGTACACGAGGTTCTGCACGCACGCGCGCACCAGGCTGATCTCCACGTCCGTCAGCGCGGCGATCTTCGACACGTGATGGTCGAGGCTTGGCAAGCGCGAGGACTGTATACGTGTGTACTCACAGCGCAGTACTGGAAGATGGGCACGAGCGTGACGACGCCGTAGTACACGAGGTTCTGCACGCACGCGCGCACCAGGCTGATCTCCACGTCCGTCAGCGCGGCGATCTTCGACACGTGATGGTCGAGGCTTGGCAAGCGCGAGGACTGTATACGTGTGTACTCACAGCGCAGTACTGGAAGATGGGCACGAGCGTGACGACGCCGTAGTACACGAGGTTCTGCACGCACGCGCGCACCAGGCTGATCTCCACGTCCGTCAGCGCGGCGATCTTCGACACGTGATGGTCGAGGCTTGGCAAGCGCGAGGACTGTATACGTGTGTACTCACAGCGCAGTACTGGAAGATGGGCACGAGCGTGACGACGCCGTAGTACACGAGGTTCTGCACGCACGCGCGCACCAGGCTGATCTCCACGTCCGTCAGCGCGGCGATCTTCGACACGTGATGGTCGAGGCTTGGCAAGCGCGAGGACTGTATACGTGTGTACTCACAGCGCAGTACTGGAAGATGGGCACGAGCGTGACGACGCCGTAGTACACGAGGTTCTGCACGCACGCGCGCACCAGGCTGATCTCCACGTCCGTCAGCGCGGCGATCTTCGACACGTGATGGTCGAGGCTTGGCAAGCGCGAGGACTGTATACGTGTGTACTCACAGCGCAGTACTGGAAGATGGGCACGAGCGTGACGACGCCGTAGTACACGAGGTTCTGCACGCACGCGCGCACCAGGCTGATCTCCACGTCCGTCAGCGCGGCGATCTTCGACACGTGATGGTCGAGGCTTGGCAAGCGCGAGGACTGTATACGTGTGTACTCACAGCGCAGTACTGGAAGATGGGCACGAGCGTGACGACGCCGTAGTACACGAGGTTCTGCACGCACGCGCGCACCAGGCTGATCTCCACGTCCGTCAGCGCGGCGATCTTCGACACGTGATGGTCGAGGCTTGGCAAGCGCGAGGACTGTATACGTGTGTACTCACAGCGCAGTACTGGAAGATGGGCACGAGCGTGACGACGCCGTAGTACACGAGGTTCTGCACGCACGCGCGCACCAGGCTGATCTCCACGTCCGTCAGCGCGGCGATCTTCGACACGTGATGGTCGAGGCTTGGCAAGCGCGAGGACTGTATACGTGTGTACTCACAGCGCAGTACTGGAAGATGGGCACGAGCGTGACGACGCCGTAGTACACGAGGTTCTGCACGCACGCGCGCACCAGGCTGATCTCCACGTCCGTCAGCGCGGCGATCTTCGACACGTGATGGTCGAGGCTTGGCAAGCGCGAGGACTGTATACGTGTGTACTCACAGCGCAGTACTGGAAGATGGGCACGAGCGTGACGACGCCGTAGTACACGAGGTTCTGCACGCACGCGCGCACCAGGCTGATCTCCACGTCCGTCAGCGCGGCGATCTTCGACACGTGATGGTCGAGGCTTGGCAAGCGCGAGGACTGTATACGTGTGTACTCACAGCGCAGTACTGGAAGATGGGCACGAGCGTGACGACGCCGTAGTACACGAGGTTCTGCACGCACGCGCGCACCAGGCTGATCTCCACGTCCGTCAGCGCGGCGATCTTCGACACGTGATGGTCGAGGCTTGGCAAGCGCGAGGACTGTATACGTGTGTACTCACAGCGCAGTACTGGAAGATGGGCACGAGCGTGACGACGCCGTAGTACACGAGGTTCTGCACGCACGCGCGCACCAGGCTGATCTCCACGTCCGTCAGCGCGGCGATCTTCGACACGTGATGGTCGAGGCTTGGCAAGCGCGAGGACTGTATACGTGTGTACTCACAGCGCAGTACTGGAAGATGGGCACGAGCGTGACGACGCCGTAGTACACGAGGTTCTGCACGCACGCGCGCACCAGGCTGATCTCCACGTCCGTCAGCGCGGCGATCTTCGACACGTGATGGTCGAGGCTTGGCAAGCGCGAGGACTGTATACGTGTGTACTCACAGCGCAGTACTGGAAGATGGGCACGAGCGTGACGACGCCGTAGTACACGAGGTTCTGCACGCACGCGCGCACCAGGCTGATCTCCACGTCCGTCAGCGCGGCGATCTTCGACACGTGATGGTCGAGGCTTGGCAAGCGCGAGGACTGTATACGTGTGTACTCACAGCGCAGTACTGGAAGATGGGCACGAGCGTGACGACGCCGTAGTACACGAGGTTCTGCACGCACGCGCGCACCAGGCTGATCTCCACGTCCGTCAGCGCGGCGATCTTCGACACGTGATGGTCGAGGCTTGGCAAGCGCGAGGACTGTATACGTGTGTACTCACAGCGCAGTACTGGAAGATGGGCACGAGCGTGACGACGCCGTAGTACACGAGGTTCTGCACGCACGCGCGCACCAGGCTGATCTCCACGTCCGTCAGCGCGGCGATCTTCGACACGTGATGGTCGAGGCTTGGCAAGCGCGAGGACTGTATACGTGTGTACTCACAGCGCAGTACTGGAAGATGGGCACGAGCGTGACGACGCCGTAGTACACGAGGTTCTGCACGCACGCGCGCACCAGGCTGATCTCCACGTCCGTCAGCGCGGCGATCTTCGACACGTGATGGTCGAGGCTTGGCAAGCGCGAGGACTGTATACGTGTGTACTCACAGCGCAGTACTGGAAGATGGGCACGAGCGTGACGACGCCGTAGTACACGAGGTTCTGCACGCACGCGCGCACCAGGCTGATCTCCACGTCCGTCAGCGCGGCGATCTTCGACACGTGATGGTCGAGGCTTGGCAAGCGCGAGGACTGTATACGTGTGTACTCACAGCGCAGTACTGGAAGATGGGCACGAGCGTGACGACGCCGTAGTACACGAGGTTCTGCACGCACGCGCGCACCAGGCTGATCTCCACGTCCGTCAGCGCGGCGATCTTCGACACGTGATGGTCGAGGCTTGGCAAGCGCGAGGACTGTATACGTGTGTACTCACAGCGCAGTACTGGAAGATGGGCACGAGCGTGACGACGCCGTAGTACACGAGGTTCTGCACGCACGCGCGCACCAGGCTGATCTCCACGTCCGTCAGCGCGGCGATCTTCGACACGTGATGGTCGAGGCTTGGCAAGCGCGAGGACTGTATACGTGTGTACTCACAGCGCAGTACTGGAAGATGGGCACGAGCGTGACGACGCCGTAGTACACGAGGTTCTGCACGCACGCGCGCACCAGGCTGATCTCCACGTCCGTCAGCGCGGCGATCTTCGACACGTGATGGTCGAGGCTTGGCAAGCGCGAGGACTGTATACGTGTGTACTCACAGCGCAGTACTGGAAGATGGGCACGAGCGTGACGACGCCGTAGTACACGAGGTTCTGCACGCACGCGCGCACCAGGCTGATCTCCACGTCCGTCAGCGCGGCGATCTTCGACACGTGATGGTCGAGGCTTGGCAAGCGCGAGGACTGTATACGTGTGTACTCACAGCGCAGTACTGGAAGATGGGCACGAGCGTGACGACGCCGTAGTACACGAGGTTCTGCACGCACGCGCGCACCAGGCTGATCTCCACGTCCGTCAGCGCGGCGATCTTCGACACGTGATGGTCGAGGCTTGGCAAGCGCGAGGACTGTATACGTGTGTACTCACAGCGCAGTACTGGAAGATGGGCACGAGCGTGACGACGCCGTAGTACACGAGGTTCTGCACGCACGCGCGCACCAGGCTGATCTCCACGTCCGTCAGCGCGGCGATCTTCGACACGTGATGGTCGAGGCTTGGCAAGCGCGAGGACTGTATACGTGTGTACTCACAGCGCAGTACTGGAAGATGGGCACGAGCGTGACGACGCCGTAGTACACGAGGTTCTGCACGCACGCGCGCACCAGGCTGATCTCCACGTCCGTCAGCGCGGCGATCTTCGACACGTGATGGTCGAGGCTTGGCAAGCGCGAGGACTGTATACGTGTGTACTCACAGCGCAGTACTGGAAGATGGGCACGAGCGTGACGACGCCGTAGTACACGAGGTTCTGCACGCACGCGCGCACCAGGCTGATCTCCACGTCCGTCAGCGCGGCGATCTTCGACACGTGATGGTCGAGGCTTGGCAAGCGCGAGGACTGTATACGTGTGTACTCACAGCGCAGTACTGGAAGATGGGCACGAGCGTGACGACGCCGTAGTACACGAGGTTCTGCACGCACGCGCGCACCAGGCTGATCTCCACGTCCGTCAGCGCGGCGATCTTCGACACGTGATGGTCGAGGCTTGGCAAGCGCGAGGACTGTATACGTGTGTACTCACAGCGCAGTACTGGAAGATGGGCACGAGCGTGACGACGCCGTAGTACACGAGGTTCTGCACGCACGCGCGCACCAGGCTGATCTCCACGTCCGTCAGCGCGGCGATCTTCGACACGTGATGGTCGAGGCTTGGCAAGCGCGAGGACTGTATACGTGTGTACTCACAGCGCAGTACTGGAAGATGGGCACGAGCGTGACGACGCCGTAGTACACGAGGTTCTGCACGCACGCGCGCACCAGGCTGATCTCCACGTCCGTCAGCGCGGCGATCTTCGACACGTGATGGTCGAGGCTTGGCAAGCGCGAGGACTGTATACGTGTGTACTCACAGCGCAGTACTGGAAGATGGGCACGAGCGTGACGACGCCGTAGTACACGAGGTTCTGCACGCACGCGCGCACCAGGCTGATCTCCACGTCCGTCAGCGCGGCGATCTTCGACACGTGATGGTCGAGGCTTGGCAAGCGCGAGGACTGTATACGTGTGTACTCACAGCGCAGTACTGGAAGATGGGCACGAGCGTGACGACGCCGTAGTACACGAGGTTCTGCACGCACGCGCGCACCAGGCTGATCTCCACGTCCGTCAGCGCGGCGATCTTCGACACGTGATGGTCGAGGCTTGGCAAGCGCGAGGACTGTATACGTGTGTACTCACAGCGCAGTACTGGAAGATGGGCACGAGCGTGACGACGCCGTAGTACACGAGGTTCTGCACGCACGCGCGCACCAGGCTGATCTCCACGTCCGTCAGCGCGGCGATCTTCGACACGTGATGGTCGAGGCTTGGCAAGCGCGAGGACTGTATACGTGTGTACTCACAGCGCAGTACTGGAAGATGGGCACGAGCGTGACGACGCCGTAGTACACGAGGTTCTGCACGCACGCGCGCACCAGGCTGATCTCCACGTCCGTCAGCGCGGCGATCTTCGACACGTGATGGTCGAGGCTTGGCAAGCGCGAGGACTGTATACGTGTGTACTCACAGCGCAGTACTGGAAGATGGGCACGAGCGTGACGACGCCGTAGTACACGAGGTTCTGCACGCACGCGCGCACCAGGCTGATCTCCACGTCCGTCAGCGCGGCGATCTTCGACACGTGATGGTCGAGGCTTGGCAAGCGCGAGGACTGTATACGTGTGTACTCACAGCGCAGTACTGGAAGATGGGCACGAGCGTGACGACGCCGTAGTACACGAGGTTCTGCACGCACGCGCGCACCAGGCTGATCTCCACGTCCGTCAGCGCGGCGATCTTCGACACGTGATGGTCGAGGCTTGGCAAGCGCGAGGACTGTATACGTGTGTACTCACAGCGCAGTACTGGAAGATGGGCACGAGCGTGACGACGCCGTAGTACACGAGGTTCTGCACGCACGCGCGCACCAGGCTGATCTCCACGTCCGTCAGCGCGGCGATCTTCGACACGTGATGGTCGAGGCTTGGCAAGCGCGAGGACTGTATACGTGTGTACTCACAGCGCAGTACTGGAAGATGGGCACGAGCGTGACGACGCCGTAGTACACGAGGTTCTGCACGCACGCGCGCACCAGGCTGATCTCCACGTCCGTCAGCGCGGCGATCTTCGACACGTGATGGTCGAGGCTTGGCAAGCGCGAGGACTGTATACGTGTGTACTCACAGCGCAGTACTGGAAGATGGGCACGAGCGTGACGACGCCGTAGTACACGAGGTTCTGCACGCACGCGCGCACCAGGCTGATCTCCACGTCCGTCAGCGCGGCGATCTTCGACACGTGATGGTCGAGGCTTGGCAAGCGCGAGGACTGTATACGTGTGTACTCACAGCGCAGTACTGGAAGATGGGCACGAGCGTGACGACGCCGTAGTACACGAGGTTCTGCACGCACGCGCGCACCAGGCTGATCTCCACGTCCGTCAGCGCGGCGATCTTCGACACGTGATGGTCGAGGCTTGGCAAGCGCGAGGACTGTATACGTGTGTACTCACAGCGCAGTACTGGAAGATGGGCACGAGCGTGACGACGCCGTAGTACACGAGGTTCTGCACGCACGCGCGCACCAGGCTGATCTCCACGTCCGTCAGCGCGGCGATCTTCGACACGTGATGGTCGAGGCTTGGCAAGCGCGAGGACTGTATACGTGTGTACTCACAGCGCAGTACTGGAAGATGGGCACGAGCGTGACGACGCCGTAGTACACGAGGTTCTGCACGCACGCGCGCACCAGGCTGATCTCCACGTCCGTCAGCGCGGCGATCTTCGACACGTGATGGTCGAGGCTTGGCAAGCGCGAGGACTGTATACGTGTGTACTCACAGCGCAGTACTGGAAGATGGGCACGAGCGTGACGACGCCGTAGTACACGAGGTTCTGCACGCACGCGCGCACCAGGCTGATCTCCACGTCCGTCAGCGCGGCGATCTTCGACACGTGATGGTCGAGGCTTGGCAAGCGCGAGGACTGTATACGTGTGTACTCACAGCGCAGTACTGGAAGATGGGCACGAGCGTGACGACGCCGTAGTACACGAGGTTCTGCACGCACGCGCGCACCAGGCTGATCTCCACGTCCGTCAGCGCGGCGATCTTCGACACGTGATGGTCGAGGCTTGGCAAGCGCGAGGACTGTATACGTGTGTACTCACAGCGCAGTACTGGAAGATGGGCACGAGCGTGACGACGCCGTAGTACACGAGGTTCTGCACGCACGCGCGCACCAGGCTGATCTCCACGTCCGTCAGCGCGGCGATCTTCGACACGTGATGGTCGAGGCTTGGCAAGCGCGAGGACTGTATACGTGTGTACTCACAGCGCAGTACTGGAAGATGGGCACGAGCGTGACGACGCCGTAGTACACGAGGTTCTGCACGCA
Source organism: Oeneis ivallda (assembly GCA_029955525.1). NCBI lineage: Eukaryota > Metazoa > Arthropoda > Insecta > Lepidoptera > Nymphalidae > Oeneis > Oeneis ivallda. The sequence continues at coordinate 3,748,615 of JARPMR010000016.1, forward strand.
CGCGCGCACCAGGCTGATCTCCACGTCCGTCAGCGCGGCGATCTTCGACACGTGATGGTCGAGGCTTGGCAAGCGCGAGGACTGTATACGTGTGTACTCACAGCGCAGTACTGGAAGATGGGCACGAGCGTGACGACGCCGTAGTACACGAGGTTCTGCACGCACGCGCGCACCAGGCTGATCTCCACGTCCGTCAGCGCGGCGATCTTCGACACGTGATGGTCGAGGCTTGGCAAGCGCGAGGACTGTATACGTGTGTACTCACAGCGCAGTACTGGAAGATGGGCACGAGCGTGACGACGCCGTAGTACACGAGGTTCTGCACGCACGCGCGCACCAGGCTGATCTCCACGTCCGTCAGCGCGGCGATCTTCGACACGTGATGGTCGAGGCTTGGCAAGCGCGAGGACTGTATACGTGTGTACTCACAGCGCAGTACTGGAAGATGGGCACGAGCGTGACGACGCCGTAGTACACGAGGTTCTGCACGCACGCGCGCACCCAGGCTGATCTCCACGTCCGTCAGCGCGGCGATCTTCGACACGTGATGGTCGAGGCTTGGCAAGCGCGAGGACTGTATACGTGTGTACTCACAGCGCAGTACTGGAAGATGGGCACGAGCGTGACGACGCCGTAGTACACGAGGTTCTGCACGCACGCGCGCACCAGGCTGATCTCCACGTCCGTCAGCGCGGCGATCTTCGACACGTGATGGTCGAGGCTTGGCAAGCGCGAGGACTGTATACGTGTGTACTCACAGCGCAGTACTGGAAGATGGGCACGAGCGTGACGACGCCGTAGTACACGAGGTTCTGCACGCACGCGCGCACCAGGCTGATCTCCACGTCCGTCAGCGCGGCGATCTTCGACACGTGATGGTCGAGGCTTGGCAAGCGCGAGGACTGTATACGTGTGTACTCACAGCGCAGTACTGGAAGATGGGCACGAGCGTGACGACGCCGTAGTACACGAGGTTCTGCACGCACGCGCGCACCAGGCTGATCTCCACGTCCGTCAGCGCGGCGATCTTCGACACGTGATGGTCGAGGCTTGGCAAGCGCGAGGACTGTATACGTGTGTACTCACAGCGCAGTACTGGAAGATGGGCACGAGCGTGACGACGCCGTAGTACACGAGGTTCTGCACGCACGCGCGCACCAGGCTGATCTCCACGTCCGTCAGCGCGGCGATCTTCGACACGTGATGGTCGAGGCTTGGCAAGCGCGAGGACTGTATACGTGTGTACTCACAGCGCAGGTACTGGAAGATGGGCACGAGCGTGACGACGCCGTAGTACACGAGGTTCTGCACGCACGCGCGCACCAGGCTGATCTCCACGTCCGTCAGCGCGGCGATCTTCGACACGTGATGGTCGAGGCTTGGCAAGCGCGAGGACTGTATACGTGTGTACTCACAGCGCAGTACTGGAAGATGGGCACGAGCGTGACGACGCCGTAGTACACGAGGTTCTGCACGCACGCGCGCACCAGGCTGATCTCCACGTCCGTCAGCGCGGCGATCTTCGACACGTGATGGTCGAGGCTTGGCAAGCGCGAGGACTGTATACGTGTGTACTCACAGCGCAAGTACTGGAAGATGGGCACGAGCGTGACGACGCCGTAGT